>CM074733.1:157026926-158226926 GCA_037367245.1 Phrynocephalus guinanensis | reverse complement strand
GCCAGTATCCTTTTCTTCCTAACACTATATAGATCAGTGTCCTGCTCAGTCCAACTCTAAGTGTTATGAAACTGCATGTAAGTCTGCCAGGATTCCATATACTGTACTTTCCCACAACTGTATGAAGTAGCCAAGGGAACTCCCCAGGCAGGATTTTCCAGATGATCCACAAAATTGACCCAACACAATTATCCAAGGGACCATTTTTCATTCCAGAGTTTTATATCAGAAAAGCAGAGGCCACCCTACCCCAAGAACTACAGTCAAGATCTAAGATCTGAATCAAAAGCCTTCTAAGTAGCAATACATGGCACAAGGACCTACACAGGTCAGCTTCATCTGCAACTTCACTTGGGAATAGGGTTCAACTTCCAGTGGAAAATTCCGATTACTCTACAAAAATAGTGTAAATGCAAGAATGAAGAAACAAGTTTCCACCTTTCACCAGGTCTAGCTCTTTGTGCTACACTCTGCAGGAAAAAATACTATTTTTGTTTAACAAAATTTGTTTATATATTTTTAAAGAGATCAGCTCATATTCTGCTTCGTTTCCAAACTGAGAAAGGATGCTACGCTTCAGCTTTATTCTATTTTAAGTATTTACTGTCTTTCTCCCCATAGGGGGCCCAAGGTGACTCACCACAATTAAAACAATAGAATAGTAACAGGTTAAAATATTATACAAAACTTTATATTAAACAAACATTGATCAAGAGTAAAAATACAGTAATACCTTGGTTCACACGCATAATTCGTTCATTCTGGGGCCTCATAGATCACATACTGTACACCAAAATGCCAAAACTCACAAAATAATTTTGCTAGAAATCCACATCCACACCATGGTTTAGGTACCTGGCTGCAGAATCTGCTCCGCTTGGGACTAACAACTGGATTTTGCTCTGTGTTTTCCATGAGACAACAATAAAATGCAATTTGTAGCCATTATTCACACTTGACTAGCTACCCCATGACTAAAAGTGGTTTGAAAAATAGGAATGTTGAAAATAAATTAAAATATAAAGAGAAATAAAACAAACCCCTAACCTGTACTCCCCTTTGAAAATATTCCCCCAACCTGCACTCCCCTTTGAAACCTCCATTCCTCTTTCTTCCCTCTGCTTTGGAGGCTGCCTGAGAGGGAATGTTCCAGACAATCATCCAGAATCCAGCGGGGAGGGGGGGAGAGAGAGCCATCATTGACTCACTTGTGGTTATGTGACCTGCTCCAGTTACTTGTACAGTAGACATGGCCACGACTTGGCGAAATTGTCGTTTCTGTTTTCGGATATCGTTTCCATTACGTAACGGAAACGGTAACAACAATTAAGCTGTCAGAACTCGAACTCGAACCAAAAAAAGAAAAATTGGGTCTGATTTGTCATTGTCGTTCCTGGCATCGCGCGGCGATTGCGCGATGCCAAGCAGCACAGTAAAAAGGTTTTAAAAATTAAAAAAAAAAACCTGATTCCCGGCCAAAAAAGCAGGCAAAAATATGCCTGCCTGAGGGCACCTACCAGAGGGCGGGTTTCTGGAGGGGGGGTTCCCAGCCTTCCCCCCCTCCTCTCCTGGGCTGCTGGTACCGGGCTGGGAGGGGGCATCCTCGGCGTCTCCATTTGCCATGCGGTGTGGGGGGATCCAAAATGGCGTCCACAATATTTTTTTTGAAATCGTGGTCCAAAAAACCACCAAAGCACCACAGAAACATGCGAAAATTAGCTATTTTAAATGCTTGAATTTTTACAGTAGCAGCAGTGGGTTTTTTTTATAGCAGTAAAAGATCGTACTGATTTTATTTTATTTTATTTTATTTTATTTTTATTTTTTTACACCTGCACAATGATGGGCTGGCCATGGGATGGGACCATGCAAATTTTTGGACCCATTCTACCAATCGTATGGCCAGGTTTTGATTGACACTTCAGGATGTGCAAGAGGGCATAAAAAGGTGAGGCACTCCCAGAAGAGTCGCAGTCCAGGCTTGGATATGGGTGGGAGAGGGCTGTGTGTAGCTGGCTGCTGTGCTA
Source organism: Phrynocephalus guinanensis (assembly GCA_037367245.1). Taxonomy (NCBI): domain Eukaryota; kingdom Metazoa; phylum Chordata; class Lepidosauria; order Squamata; family Agamidae; genus Phrynocephalus; species Phrynocephalus guinanensis. The sequence continues at coordinate 158,224,899 of CM074733.1, read as the reverse complement.
GACTAGTTTTGATTTCGCGGAGCCTTTAGATTTCAGTTAGGCAGGCAGGGAGGGAATTGATTCAATTGAATTTTTAGGAAATAATAATAATACCTTTCATTCTCTGTCTGCTGTGGGGAATAGCAACGCAGTTTATTCTTTTTTATTCTCCTGCAGTTTGTTAGGATTTCTTTTCTGATAGTGCTTCAAAGGGGGGGAGGTTTGAGTGGGAGAGGAGGTGTGGATTTATTTTAAAATTTTCATTTGCTTCGTGGCAAGCCAAGGTCCTTTCATACCCTGCCTGCAGCTCTGCTGTGGGTGCACTGCCCACTTTGTTTGCAATAAAAATTGCAATTGCTTTATTCGATGCAGTCTTGTGCAGCAAGTCAGTTTAAAGTGTTTTCCGCCTGCTCTGGGTCATTGCGGGACCCGCGCCTGCCACCCGCGCCCCTGCGCCCCCGCCCCTCCCCCTGCCGCTGCCGCCGCTCGCCCATGCCCCCCCGCCACCCCGCGGGACGCCACTCGCTGGGACGTCAAATCGCGCGAAATCGCGGCGGTGGTAACGACAAACGACACAATGAAATGACAAATTTTTAAAAAATTTCACAAAAAACGGAAACGAGCTGAAACGGACCCATCCCGAAAAACGACAACTCGAAAAAAAAAATTTCTGGTCGTGCCCATCTTTATTGTACAGTATTGCAAGACATTGCTTGTTGATCAAGGCAAAATTTGGAAGAAATGTTTGCTTGTCCTGCAAAATGCTCTTAAATCAAGATACTCTTAAACTAAGGTATTACTATATTTTGAAAAACATTTCCCTAGACCTCCAGTTATGACTTAAAAGCCTGGCTGATAGGAAAGGTCTTTGATTACAAGGGAAGGGGTTAATCTGACTTCTCAAGGCAGAGGATTCTATAGCCTGGGAGCCACCACTGAGAAGGTCCTCTCTCGTGTCCCCAACAAACAAGCTTGGGAAGGTGGTGGGACCAAGACAAGGCCTTCCTCAGAAGATCTTAGAACCTGGGTAGACATATGGGGGTCATGCAATCCTTCAAAACACCCGAGCCCAACCCTTATAGGTAATAACATGTACTCTGAAATGACTAACAGCCAATGAAGCTGTTTTAATAAGGGAGTTATATACTCCCTGTAACCAGTGTCAGTCAGCAGTCTGGCTGCACCACTTTAAACCAGCTGAAGTTTCTGAACACCCTTCAAAGAAAGGCCCCACATGCAGCTTGTTGCAGTAATCCAGACAAGATGTAACTAAGACCTGTTACACCGTTGCCAGATTGGACATCCCAAGGAACAGATGCAGCTGGTTCACCAGCTTTAGCCATCTAAAGACATTCCTCACTGCCTCTGAGATACGCATCTAAGCTTAGGGTTAAATCTGGCATACCCAAGCTGTGAACCTGATTTTTCAGAGGGAATATAATCCCATCCAATACAGCCTGGGTCTCTGGCATGTGATTTGCTTTGTGAATGACCAGAAGCATTTTATTTATTTATTTATTTTATTTATACAAGTTGTATGCCGCCCACTACCCAAAGGTCTCTGGGCGGCTCACAATCAAAATAGACAATTAAGACATCAAAATTACAATAAAATTAGAACAATAAAAACATGTAAATACAATAAATACGGTACATTAAAAACACAACACTAAAATTGCCATCAGGACCCGCAATCATTAGTTTAAAAACTTCTGGAACAGGAAGGTTTTTACCTGGCGCCGAAATGTTATCAACATCGGTGCCAGGCGAGTCTCACTTGGGAGGGCATTCCATAGTCTGGGTGCAGTTGCTGAAAAGGCCCTGTACCTGCAAGCCATCCCTTTCACCTCCTTGAGGGATGGCTCTTTCAGGAGGGCTCCCTGACTAGATCTTAATTGCCGGGTAGGTTCATATGGAAGGAAGCGTTCCTTCAGGTATCTAGGTCCTAAGCCGTTTAGGGCTTTATATGTCAAAACAAGCACTTTGAATTGGGCTCGGGCAGCAACTGGTAACCAATGAAGGTTATACAGAGCCACACAGCACGATTCTGCATCAGTTGCAATCGCCAGACCGTCTTCAAAGGCAGCCCCACGTAAAGCGCATTGCAGTAATCAATACGGGATTTTACCAGTGTTTGTCTGGATTAAGTTTCAGCTTGTTAGATTTATTGACAACAGACATTGATCAAGGCACAGAACACCTCAATTGGAGTCAAATGGGAAGGAGAGGTAAAGATGGGTGTCAGCAGAATACTGGTGGTGACACAAGGGGGCCCCCACCCTGGTTTCATGTAGGTCTTGAATAATATGGAGAACAGAACTGAATCCAGAGGAACACCATAGGCCAATGGCCAGGGTGTCTCCCAACACCACCTTCTCACTTCGTACACTGAAAGAAGAATTAGAACTACTGTGACAAAGACCCATCCCTTCAAGATGCCCCTGAAGGATACTATGGCTGATGGTATTGAAAGCCAGTGAAAGGACCAACAAAACCAACAGAGACACATTTCCTTGTCCATTTCCCGGTGTAGACGATTTACTACAGCAACCAAAACTGACTGGCCTTAAGCCAGACTAAAATGAAACCAGATAATTGTCTCATCTGGGAACCTCTGGAGTTGAAATACCACCTCACACTCAAAAATGGAATACCGGAGACTGGCTAAGAATTATCCAATACATTGGGTCCAAGGAAGGCTTTTTAAATCAAGGTCTCACTGTGGCCTTTCTATATACATGCTGGGACCTTGTTTTGCTGTAAGGGGGCCTTCATCACTCCCTTAACCCACTTGGCACACATATAGTGGACATAGTGGACCTGGAAAAGGTGCAGAAGAGAGCAGCTAAAATGATTACTGGCCTGGGGGACCTCCCTTATGAGGAAAGGCTAAAACATTTGGGACTCTTTAGTCTGGGGGGGGAAGGCGCCTGAGGGGGGATATGATTGAGATGTACAAAATAATGCAGGCCATGAGTCAAGTGGATAGAGGGACACTCTTCTCCCTCTCACAAAATACCAAAACTAGGGGACATCCACTCAAACTATGAGTTGGGAGAGTGAGAGCAGACAAAATATTTTTTTACCCAGCAGTGTTGTTAGTCTGTGGAACTCCCTGCCACAAGAGGTGGTGATGGCATCTAGCCTGGATACCTTCAAAAGGGGATTGGACAGATTCCTGGAGGAAAAGTCCATCACAGGTTACAAACCATGATGGAGATGTGTAATCTCCAGGCTTAAAAATGGGGTACCTCAAGGACCAGATGCAGGGGAGTGGTAGCAGGAGATAGATATCTAGTCTCATGCACTCCCAGACACATGTGGTGGGACCACTGAGTGGAAGCTGGACTCGATGGGCCTTTGGCCTGATCCAGCATGGCTCTTCTTATGTTCTTATGTTCAGCTTTACAACATTGACTACTGTACAACAGGAGACAAGAACCTGACTTACTGAATCCTTAGACTCAGACCCTGCCTTGTCAGTCAAAAGGCAGATAAAGAGATGGGGATTCATCCGGCTCTGGATGGCTCACCCCTAGTATCCTAAATTTTAGCTTGTACTTCTGGATTTGTGTTCCTGCATGGATCAGAGGGTTGAACTTGAGGGCCTTCCAACTTCACTATTCTATGAGTCTATGATTCAGCCATCAGCCTCAGTGCCTGGATTTTGGCAGTAACTGGGAGGGCAGTGGCCAATTAAAGCTAGTCTGCCAGTTGGGCCCATATTAAGAGATGCCTGCTCAGATTAGAGTTGGGTGTCGTCATTCCTCCTGTCCATCCATGGGACTGGTATCTATGTTTTGACTTATTCTATATGTGCTCCCTTGTGGCCTTTGTCCCACCCCATTATAAATTGCATATAGGTTGACTGAAACCCTCAATATCCACGGTTTCAGTCAACCATGGTAGATTGTGGAACCAATCTCCACAGATACAGGAGTCCTATTGTACATGCCTAGTTACACCCTATTTCGATTACTCTGGAAGATGTTTGGGGACTTCATCTGGCCCAAAACACTACAGCTGGACAAACCTCACGTAGTGAAACTGTGGAACTCACAATCACAAGATGGACTGGCAGCTGCAAACTCAAATGATTTCAGCCAGAGGGGACCAGACACACACACACACAGAAAGAGAGAGAGATTCATGGAGCTCTAAATGGCTATCGGTTGTGATAGTTGTTGCCACCTAGAATATCACAAGCAACCTGTGTCCAAACATCTGTTGTGAGGAAACCAAAGCAGAAGAAAATTCTTTCTTTACACGCCATCTCCAGAGGCATCTGGCTGCCCACCACAGAAAACAACAGGCTAGGGTTCTACTGAAGTACCCATGAGTACTGGACTACCTCGCCCTGATTGGAGGGAAGAAAAGGCAGAAGCTGCCAGCTCACCATCCAACCTGTATCTCTTCCAGCTGATGTAGCTTCTCGGTACACAGCATGGAGACTAGTTATTTGCCCCCAAACTAGAGTTTAGAATAGTTACCTTTGGGAGGCTGCAACTTCCAGAATGCTCCTAACCAAAATATATATTAGGCATGCTTGCTGGGGATTCTGGGATTGTAGTCCAAAGAAGCAACTGTTGCAAGTTTTGCAAAGAGAGAGAGAGAGAGAGAGAGAGAGAGAGAGAGAGAGAGAGAGAGAGAGAGAGAGAGAGAGAGAATGAACTCCTCAGCCCTGCTGGTCTTCATAAACTTTCCCATGGTTATAGCAATCAGAAACTCATAGATACACAACGCTTTCTCAATCTTCTCAAAGGCTAAAAGGTTTCACGCTGGTTTAAGTAACCCTGTGCATGCCAAACCACACACACCTTCATGGGGCAACCCATAATGCCCACTCCAGTCCCACAATGTCCCCCCCACACACATTCATGGGAAGAGAACCAGAATATTTATGAAGAGTGTGCCATGTTGCATGCACATACATATAACTCCATGACAGACTGCGTTCTTTTTATTCTCTTTTAGAAGGAGTGCTTATGCTGTGGTTTCTTTATTCAGATTTCAGACACACAGAGCTGCTGATCCACTGAATGCAGATATCCCATTTGTCCACCAATCCATTTGTAAGCTTTTATCATTCTCCACATGTGGGTGTTGTGTCATTACAGTCCTGACCGACTCTCTGTGACCCCATGTCCATGGAGTTTTCTTGGCAGGAATATGCTTGACTGTAAACTAGCCTTGAAATCTATGCCTGTCAGACTTTCTCCCCACTTCCAACTCTTCGCAGAATTCCTTACCATTAAATTCTGACAGTAAAATTAAATACCATTCCTTTTCGGCAAAGGGTTTTTTACAGCCTGTACTGCACTTCTGCTTCATATTTTTTCCCCTGAAGAAGGTCACTGTTACTCCCATTTTCCACTGGAAGAAACCATGCCTGAAGAGTATTCTCTCCTAGAATGGCTTGTACAGGAGACAGACCATGTGCCTGACTGGAAACGCTTCTTGGCTATAATAGCAGGCCCTGACTTCCAGTCAACGTGCAAAGGCGCGGATTCAGCCGCCATCACCAGAGAGAGCTTGACAGGGGAGGTTCAAGGCACGCAAGTCATTGAACCGACCGATTTCCACATTTTCCAAGTTTCCCACAACTTTAATTGAAACAACGCTCTTAGCAGCATTCCTGTGCTTGGCGAGCGTCCTGAGCAGCCTCAGGGGAATTAAAAGCAGCCCGTTCTTCTCCACATGCCCGTGCCAAAAACCGACTCCAGCCTGACAGTACAGATTCGTCCAAAACAGTCTCTGCAGCCCCCCAACTACTCCGGAGTCACTCCGGCTCGCGCTCTGGGACACATCACTCGCCGCGAATAGGGCTGACTGTGGTCAGCAGAAGGGAAGGCACCCAAGCGGAACGCCCCATCCAAGAGACCGCGCTTGGGCAAAGAAAGACCACTGGCATCACACGAAAGAAGATCCTCGAGGCGGGGTGGGGTGGGGGGTGAGCACGGCACGGGACAGTCCTTTTGGATGCTATGGGATCGGATCGGCTCCTGCACACCGCGCGATCATCATCGCCCGCCGAGGAGAACATTTGCCAAAGCCGGAGTGGTGCGCGAGCAAGGGTGTGTGAGAGAGACAAGCATCCTTCGAGTGACCGCCTGCGCCCGGGGCTCCTACCTGCTTCCCTTGGCACCGAGAGGAATGGGGCTAACGCTGAAGAAGCCGCGGGTTGGAAAAGGTGTCCCAAATTAGCTCCAAAGGGGAGATCGAAAGATGGTCGACTCGGGTGCAGGGATGCGTGCAAAGGACGTGATCCGAGCCAGCGTCCGCTTTCTCTTCCAAGGGCCCCCAAATGGCAGGAGGGGAGGGCGCCTCTCTCGGGCACTAGCGGCTCCAGAGTGCGAAAAGCAACCGGCGCCCTCCAGCCTCCGCGCCGCCTTTTTCTGGCCAGGCATTTTGGGGAGGAGGGTGGAGCCTGGGAGATAAGAAGCCCCCGGGGAAGGCGAAGGGAGGGCGGCGGAGGAGGAGGAGGAGGCGGAGGCGGGGGGGGGGGCTGGTCCTCGTGGCGGCACCTCCACGTGGAGGAACTCGAGCGCGGAAGACACGGAGCGAGTGGGAGGCGGCGGGAGGAATCTGGAAGACGGGCGCGCGCGCGCGCGCACATCACATCACCACCACCACCACCACCACCACCACCACCACCACCACCACCTTTGAGCCGATGCTAAGCCTGAATCGGGTGCTGCTGGACCTCCGGGGGTCTCTATAAACGCTGAAAGGCTGAACCCCTTCAACGCAGCTTCTCGTTTCACCCTGAAGTGAGGCAGATGGAGGCGGATCCCCCGTGGCCTGTTCCAGCTCCACCTGTCTCACGAGGAGTGGGATCCCGAGGGTCCAAAATCCGAGATAAATGGCTTCAGCGATCCAGGTACAAGGAGAGGGAAGCCTGTCAGGTTGCAGCTTCGCAAGTCCCAGGGCTCTGTGAGGCGCTGCCAACCTGAACGAAAGTGATCTGGGAGTTGTCCTCCAAAAGGGGCAACGTGTACCTGCTCAGCGTTTGGGCGCTTTTACACGACCCCTAAAATCCGAGGCAAAGGGCTCCCAGATGAGGAGCTTAAAATTGTTTTCCCACCAGCTCCAGTCTTTAAAAAAAATTAAGTACACCACGCCCACCTAAGCGCATCCTAGCGCATTTTCCAAGTACCTGATCTCCAAAGGTGAAAAATTTCGATTGCAAAGTAGTGAGTGCCCGGCTCTCCTCACCTTCTGTTTGGCTCTCCTCACCTTCTGTTTGTTTTTGTTTGCCTCCCCCCCCCTTTAAGAGACTAGAATGCTTCCTGGGCAGCTCGGCAGAGCGCCTGCATTTTTTTCTCCCTCCCCTCACCCAGACAAGAGCAAGGGAGTGTAGAGGGGTGGGAACACAGCCAGGGCCGGCGCGTCCATTAAGGCAAACTAGGCAGTTGCCTAGGGTGCCAAAATGGACAGGGGGCGCTGCCCACCGCCGTCCGTCCCCCCCCAGCCCGTCGCTGTCCAGCCGGCCCCTGCCCCGCCGCCGCCGCCCACCTCGCACTGCCCCCCCGCTGCTGCCGCCACTGCCCACCACTGCCTGCCCCCGCCCGGCCCCCCGCTAATTGTTGGGAGAAACAAATAATTGTAACCGTCAACGCAATTTTGGTAACGAGTTACTTCTAAACCTCAGCCCCAGGTCTCTTGGAGTTATGCTGTATGTGTCATTATACTCATTGTTTCCAATTTTATATACAGTGGTACCTTGTATAAATGAATTAATTCGTTCCAAATTAAATTATGTTAAGCAAATTTTCCTTTATAAAAATTTCCCATAGGAATGCATTGAAAACGGAGTAATTCCATTTTTATGTTGTACAAATTTGCCCCATAGGCGATTATATTAAGCAAATTTCCCCTATCTCCGGAACTTTTTATGTTGTACAAATTTTATGTTATACAAACTGTTATACAAGGGTCCACTGTATTTCCCTTCAGTGTTGTAAGCCGCCTTTGGCCCTTTCCAAAGAGGAAAGCACTGGAAAAATATTTCAAATAAATAAATATGAAACCTCTCTTGTAGTCCTTGGACTATTTGGCTTCCCTTGAGTGTGAAAGAAGACATGGTTCTGTTGAAGTCAGACTTCAAAGTTAACTGTGGTGGTGACATATATACCCTGTTCAGTACGTGGCAGGGAGAGGGCATCATCTCCAGCAGTGCAATCACAGCATCATAGAATAGTGAAGTTGGAAGTGGCCTACAAGGCCATCAAGTCTCAATGCAGGTTTTTCCCCCCTTAACTCTGGTTTTTAGAGTTAAGAGAAATTAATCAATTAGATATTGATTGTAAACCAAAGATAGCATTGTTATCCTTGTTAACCAGTAAAGATTATGATGTTAGAACAAAAGAATTAATAGCAAATCTTATGACAGCTGCAAGACTAATTATAGCAAGAAATTGGAAATCTAAAATAGATCTCAGGATGGAAGATTGGTATAATGAACTTTGGGATATACAGTGGTACCTTGTATAAAGGAATTCATTCGTTCCAAATGAAATTATGTTAAGCAAATTTTCCTTTATACAAATTCCCATAGGAATGCACTGAAAATGGAGTGATCCCATTTTTATATTGTACGGATTCTCCCCATAGGCGATTATGTTAAGCAAATTTCCCCTATCTCCGGAATTTTTATGTTGTACAAATTTTATGTTATACAAGCTGTTTGTTATACAAGGGTCCACTGTAGCTATAAATGACAAATTGTCCTGTAGCTTAAAAGTCAAACGAGGAGAAATGAAGAAGGACATTTTTTATGATATTTGGGGAAAATTTATAGACTTTGTATTAGTAGAAGGGAAAGGGAAAGATCCGAGGAATATTGCAACACAGTTCTGGAGAAGAGGACTCTAAGAAGAATACCAAAACAACAGAAGATTGAGAAGAAAAGGAAGGATTCAGGAAGAACTGGATGGTCCCAGGGGGTGGGGTTGCACTATTATTGTTATTTCTTTGTTTGTTTTAAAAGAATTTTTTAATTAAAAAAAGTCTCAATGCAGGAATTCAAATCAAAGGATATCTGCCAGGTGGTTGTCTAAATTTCCCTTGCATGCCTCCAGCGTTGGAGCACTCACCAATGTTTTGGCCTTGCCAATATATATTATTAAGTCTCAGTTTCAATGTACATCTGAGTAAATGTGCAAAGGATGGCATTATGTATTGCAAGCATGCTCATTTTCAGGCACACTGTTGGAAAATATGGGAGACATTTTATGTCACCACACACTTGAACTTTTCCCTGCAAGTACAAAATGAACACACTGGGAATGTCTTCTTTCTCTTGTTCTGGTGTTCTGCTTTCAGAGAATTTTTTATTTTGCTAGTTTACCATGAGGGACATGTTAAAAACTTCAGATCCAGGCCTGAAGTGGTACAAGCCATTCCACCGCTCAGCCAATGAGAACAGTGAATGGTTCACATATGGATAAAAAAAGAAGATTACAGCTGTGAATGTGAATTTGCAGATGACAAAAACATTCCTACCAATCTGTTCATTTGCATCTGAAGTAACGTACACTCCAACCATAAACACATTTCTTTGGAACCAAGTCACAATGCCGACCAGTCCTGTTGAGTTAGATGTGTCTTAGATGTGTTGAAAATCTGAAAGCTTTGGACAGTCTAACGGCACTAAGCTGCAATCCACGTACAGTGTGTTTACTAGCAAGTAAGCAGGCCTTACAGCCAAGTTCAGCAATTTAAGGAATAAGTCATAGTGGCCAAACATACATAAAAACCTGGGCTGCTCGACAAGAACATTTTGAATATATGCATGGAGGTCATTCAAAGGGTAATAATTGTGTCATCAGAAAGGAGGAATAATGTCCCGCCATTCCCATCCCACCAAAAAAAGCTCATGTGATTGCCACACATTCATGTAGGGATCACAATGTACACAATTTTAGGCTACCTTTTAGGCTACATGTGCACAAGTGGAGACATACAGAAATGTAGCTGCAAGGGAGTTGAAGTCATGGTATGCCACTCACTGAATCAAACCTCCCTGCTATGGCTAGTTTTGCAGCCAAAACTCTGCTCACAACCCAGGTTCTATCTAAGGCAGCGTTTTTCAACCACTGTTCCGCGGCACGCTAGTGTGCCGCAAGATGTTGCCTGGTGTGCCGTGGGAAAAATTGAAAAATTCTAAAGAAATTCAACCCAGGGCCGGCGGGCGGCCCACAGCTGGGAGGCGCTATAAATAGCGTCCAAGGGCCAGCTTGGCTCCTCCCCCCGAGGCCCGCAGCGCTGGCGTCACTTCCTCCCCGGCCGGACCTGGCCCCGCTCATTCTGCTGCCGCCGCTGCGACTCGCTCGCTTCCCTCTCCCCTCCCTCCTTTTTTTACCCTGGACCACCACCACCCCTTTCCTGGGAACTACCAATGGACTGAGCTACCCGCCCGCCAACACAAGCCGGCCCGGGAGCCCCAGCCCAGAACAAACCACTAGGTGAGGGGAAGGGGAAGAGGGGCGCCCAGCTGCCCCACGAGCACCAGTGCTGCAAGGAGGAGGGGATGGAGGAGGCCTCCGCCGGGCCTGGGCTGAGGAGGCGGGCAGGCGGTGGGGGCTACTGGCACAGCCGGACGGACGGACGGACGGCCTTTAGGGTCCGGGAGGGGAAGAGCCGTCTGAGGGCCCCCACGATGGGTTCCTTGAAGTCTTGCCCCTTTCTTTCTGTCTTGGGTCGCCCTCTTTCTTTGTGTTTATTTGATTCCTATTCAAGAGAATTACTTTATATATAGTCAATATAGGCACAGAGTTAAATTTTTTAACATTTTCTAATGGTGGTGTGCCTCGTGATTTTTTTCATGAAACAAGTGTGCCTTTGCCCAAAAAAGGTTGAAAAACACTGATCTAAGGCAGTTGACTCCAGGTTCACTCAGTCTTCTATTCTTCTGAGGTTGGTTAATTGAGTAGAGCACCCAGTTCGGGGGTGTGGGTAGCAGGCAATGTGTAGCCTGCATATTCAACTTATAAACCACCCAGAGAGTGCTTTAAGCCCTATAGGGTGGTATAAAAGTGTAAACAGGCGATACCTTTAGGCTGCTAGAAAAATAACAAAAACGTTGCTAATATTTCGAGGGCAAAATCCTCTTCCTCAGAGTAGTACCAATAGGTTATAACATGGATTTGCCAGAAGTTATTTCTTAGATGTAAGGACCTTGGCAGCAGCACTCTTTTCCATTTACAGCGGTACCCCGGGTTACAAATGCCTGGGTTACATAATTTTCAGGTTACAAAATAAACTCCATTGGGGAAAAAAGGAAAAGAAAAGAATGCTGGATATGTGCGCTGACATGTAACCTAACCGATCACACTTGAAGGGTAATGCCTCCTACTCTATTTCAGGTTAACTCGCCACAGTAACTATAATTGGCTCTCACCGTATAGTCCAAGCCTGAGTGGATGACTCGAATAATTCTGAGGTAGGAAGCTGAGCTTTTCATTTCCATGCCCTTTACGGGGCGTTCTGCATTGCATTGCATTGTGGAGGGGGGTGAGCTGAGCTTTGTCATTTCCATGCCTTTTACAGAGCGTTCTATATTGCATTGCATTTGTAGAGGGGGGTGAGCTGAGGTTTGCCGTTTCCATGCCTGTGTGTTCTGCATTGTGTGGGGGGGGGTGTTGCTGCTGTGCATGCCTTTAAAATGCACTTTATAAAGAGTTTTGATCAAATGAAATATGTTTTCTGACTTTTGTCATTCCTATGCCCTTTATGGGGCGTTCTGCATTGCATTGCATTGTGGAGGGGGGTGAGCTGAGCTTCGTTGTTTCCATGCCTTTTTCTGGGCGTTCTGCATTGCATTGTGGTGGTGGTGGGGGTGAGCTGAGCTATGTTGTTTCCATGCCTTTTACAGGGCAGTTCTGCATTGCATTGCATTGCATTGCATTGCATTGCATTGTAGAGGGGGGTGAGCTGAGGTTTGCTGTTTCCATGCCGGTGTGTTCTCCGTTGTGAAGGGGTGTTGCTGCTGTGCATGCCTTTAAAGTGCACTTTATAAAGACTTTTGAACAGATGAAATATGTTTTCTGACTTTTTTCTGACCTCTGGAACAGATTAATTGGTTTTCAGTGCATTCCTATGGGAAACTGTGCTTCAGTTTACAAATTTTTCAGAATAAAAAAACATCCCAGAGAATGCATTAATTAATTAAACCAAGGTACCACTGTAAATCAGCTTGAGCCCCCTTGCATATAACATGCTAGTGATACTGAAGTGAATAAAAGCCAGCACATTATGATGCTGATTAATCTGATTTAATTTTACACTGGTTGGTATCGGGATGATGAATAAGCCTCAGTAAGCTCAGATGTCAAATCATATGTAATTATATTCCTCGAGTATGGAAATAGTGTCTGTTTTCTCACTCCAAAGTTTAAATGTTGTGGTTAAATGAAAAATATCTGGTTATTCTTCCAATGCTTTAGTTTCATGGCCAAAGTTATTTGGATGGAAAACCTCTGTGGAAGAAGTTGTAATGTAAAGTTTTAAGTCAGTGTCAGCTAAAAATAAAAGCTGTATGGGAGAATCCAGCAATCCATTGTGACAGGTCTTTAAAGTGGTATTCTAAATGTTGCGCAAAATAGAAGAAAATCCAACTTAGATGTAAAATATAACTTAAAATTAGTTGTGGTTTCAGCTAATAAAAATCAGAATGGCAAGCAGAGCACACCTCCTCCTTGAGAAAGAAATTGATTTGTGCTTGTATGGTCATTGCCAGACTCACACACCGTGTGTGTGTGTGTGTGTGTGTGTGTGTGTGTGTGTGTGTGTGTGTGTGTGTGTGTGTGTGTGTGTGTGTGTGTGTGTAGCTGTTGCATCTCCCAGCAAAAAATCCACAGGCTCCATGTTGTGAGAATAACCAAAAGCAGACTTTATTTCAACAGAAACAGAACCACTGTCTTTAATTCCCCTCATAAGCTTTCCAGGGTTAGAGGGGTTTTGTTCCCTGTACTAACCCTCCCCCATCCCAGCAGAAATGTCCTTTATAGGGTGCCCTGAGGGCTCCAGCCTCAAAATCCAGGAGGTTACAGCTCAACTCTTGTCAAAGGCCTTTAAGTGATTACCTGTAGAGCTGGGCAGGGGATTCTGGTGCCTGCATCTTTACTCCTTCTAGAGCCTCCTCTGTCTTTCATCCTGGCACTTTCATTACCAGTGCCACAATGGGGGATGGGATGGAGACTGCTGCTCCCTTTGAACAACGTGGGCAGCAAGGTCATGTTGGAGTATCAGTAGGATGGGGAGCATCTGCCCAAGCGTTCTCTTCCCACTGGCTCTCCACCTCGGCTGGCCAAGGTGCAGAAACAAGAGTTCCAAGCCTCTACCGCAGGGGTCCTCAAAGTTTTCAAATAGCAGGCCGGTCCACCGCCCCCCCCCCATACACCACTGGGGCCTAGATCACAGTCCAAAAAAAAAAAAAAGGGAGGAGGAAAAAGGGGGAAAGGGAGGAGGGAGGGGCAAGTGGACGGAACCCCCCCCCCATGATCGGTCCAAGATCAGCACATCTCCGGGGCTCCAGCAATGCTTCCTGCTCCAGATTGCCGCTCTAAGGTGTCGCCGCTGGGATCCCTCTGTTGTGCCTTCTCCTCCACCTCCTGTGGCAGGCGGTGAGTGTGGGGGGTCTGCAATTGGTCCCACGGGCCGGATTCAGGACCCTGGAGGGCCGTATCTGGCCCCTGGCCCTTAGTTTGAGGACCCCTGCTCTACAGCCTCACACCTCTTTCTCTGAGGTCTCCACTTCTCCCTCTTTTTCTTCGGAGGAAGCACTTGAGCCTTATCATTCTTCCTCCTCTATTGTGATGCTTGCAGCCTCCTCTTTCCCTTACAGGTGGCTCTCAGCTGCTGGCTCCTTTGCAGGCACCTGTCATTCCCATCCACCCCTTTGCCTACCATGGGTGTTGGAGCTATGGTCTCTCCCGGGCTTTCCCAGGGCTGTGGAATGAGGGTAGAGGGGTCACTAAGGGCTCCAGCAGTGCCTCCCTCACAGCTTGTTATTCTAGAAAACTAAGGCAGCCAGTATTTATCATATGACTGCATTGAGATAAGAAATATAGTAAGTATCCTAGTTCTAACTAGCTACAGTGGACATGCAGGAAGCCCTAGCTGACCCTTCACCTCTTGAGAACAAATGGAAGTTGGCTCCCATTTCCTCTCCCATAAAGGATCAAGAAAGAGATGCAGGAAGGAAGTGGTGTCAAAGGCATGTCCAAACTTCGGCCCTCCTGATTTTTGAACCACAACTCCCTGAATAGTGGGAATAGGGCGGTATACAAGAGCTAAAAATAAATAAATAAATAAATAAATTCTAAGCTTAGATTGTCAATGACAAAGGACTGTGGGGGTTGTGGTCCAAAACACCTGGAGGGCCGAAGTTTGGACATGCCTGGGTGGAAAGAAAGTCATATCTGGTGAAGGAAAGCTTAGGAAAGTCAAGGAGGTCCTTTCGTCTCTTATCTACTCCTGCTGTTGCAAAGACATTTCTGTAAGCTGATTTGTATTCATTTGTATCCGGCCAAGTCATCACCATGTAGGAACAATAAGAGCTCGACTCTCATATTATATATACAGTAAATACTGCTACTTTAAACTGTGTGAGTCTAAAGCAGAAGAAACCTAGGTTATTCTTTGTGGGGTACAGAGCATCTTGTTTGTGGGAAACCACATATGGCTGAAATCCTGTTGCTAAAAGTAAGAAATTACACTAGGGTAGGCCCGTTGAATGTGTGGGGATTTTGTGAATTAATTCCTCTGTAAGTTTGATTGATTCAAATTGGCTTACTTTAATTGGAGCACCAACTGCACACTGAAATCAAGGATTTTTCAGAATATACACTGTGACTGAAGTCATATTCTATCATATGATACTTGGGTTTTTTTTGTTTTTGTTAAGCACAGTATGTTAATCTAAATATCAGCATTTTAACAGCAGATGGAGTTCTGAAATTTTTCTGATTATTATAAGGCTTTTAGGATTTGGTGGCAGAGCATCAAGGATCTTTGTCAAGCATACACAAAAATGAATTGACTTTGCATAATGTATAGAACCAGGAATATAATTTGATATAATTTTCATATAATTTGAAAAAGAGGCATTCTAACTATTTTAACTTTGAGCATTTAAAAATGTGAGACGCGGGTTTATACACTGTGGCTGAAATCCTGTGTGCACAACTGTAACCCCATTAGTCTGATGGCATCATCAGCACGACTAATGTTTTTGAAGTTAAACACTTTCAACTTCTGTCTCATAGCTCCTGTGTAATCCCTTTCATCATCAGGACACTGTTGGAACCACAAGACAGGAGGAGGAAATTTTCAGTTACTGAAGATTGCTACCATCAACAAGATCCACCCCACTGGCTGTAGTCTTCAGGAAGGAAAAGGATTAGCCAGGACTCAGGAGCCATGGGACTGAAGTAGGAAGGAAGGATTTAATTTCCAAAAGAATGCCCTTGCTGTTGACATCATCAGTCTTTCACAAGCGTAGTTGCATAAATGGGATTTCAGCCACCATAACATTGATGTGAATGAGGTGTGGTGGCTCAGTGGGCTAAGGCTCCGAAAACTGTCGGCTACAAACGTTGGCAGCTCAGCAGTTCAAATCCTGGGTGCCACCACACAGCAGAGTGAGCTCCCACTGTTAACCCCAACTCCTGCCAACCTAGCAGTTCAAAAGCATGTAAAATGCAAGTAGTTAAATAGGTACCACTGTAAAAAGCGGGAAGGTAAAACAGTGTGTCCTTGCAGCCATGCCGGCCGCATGGCCACAAATTTGCACAATACTGGCTCTTTGGCTTGAATACGGAGGTGAGCACCGCCCCTAGAGTTGGACACGACTAGCACGCATGTGCAGGGGAAACCTTTAACTTTTTAACATTGAAGTGAAACTACTGCATATCCATCTATCTTTAGAGAGCCAAAGTCCGAAAAAGAGAGGGAAAGAGACACTAGCCAGATTCCTCATCTACGAAAAGAAGAGTAAGCTTGCCAGGTCTCCAGGTGTCAGCTGAAAAGTCAGAAATTTGCCATGTTTCTCTTGATCTCTAAGCAGAATGATAGATCTACACTGGGGGAGGAAGACTCATGTATGTGTGTTGAGTTTGCACCATTCATTCGCCACTCATCCAAGTAGATTCATCAGTCTGAGGAAAGTTGGTGTGAGGCTTCCAGTTTAATTGTTCACCTTGGTTTCATGCCACCCTGGTCAGAATAAGCTCTTCCGGTAGAGAGTGGCCTGGATGGGCTCATTAGCTAGACCAGGGCTGTCCAACTTTGAACAGGCAGAGGTCTACTTTTTCCGGCCTAAAGTGCCTGAGGGTTGCTACACTAATACCTCTACTTATGAATTTTATCCATTCCAAGCACATCCTCATGGCCCTTGAACTGCCCGCTCAGCTAAGACAGTGGGCTGGCAGACCCAGAACTTTGCTGGGGCAGTAGTGATCCTTGGGATGGGGGACGGATGGGTGGAGAACTTATGCCCTCACTTTTTTATTGATGCTTGGCGGGCTACTTTTGAACCCTTCGCGGCTACCAGTAGCCCACGGTCTACCTGTTGGACAGCCCTGAGCCAGACAATAGTCTGAATAGGTTCATTAGATGAAGAAGGCCTTTCCAACACCCATTAAGTTATTAGCTGTGACCTTGTGCTGGAGGTGTGAAATGCTTCTGATTTGTTTGGGGATTGATGAAAGGGCAGCATGATAAGTGGAAAACAGATTGTGCCTGAGTTCCCCACCTGTGTTGAGAGAGGGAATGATTATTGTTCTAGTTGTTTTAAATGTTTGCTATACCTTTTTACATATAATCCCAGTTAACTTGAAGGTATAGCAAACATTTAAAACAACTAGAACAACAATTATATATATATATATATATATATATATATATATATATATATATATATATATATATATATATATATATATATATATATATATATATATATATATATATATATATATATATATATATATATATATATATATATATATATATATATATATATATATATATGCATGGTAGGGTGGATTCGGGTTTCTTCCCGTGTAGAAATCTGGTTGTTTTGGCGACGTTTCGACGAGGTGGTTGGTCAGATCTAGGATGTGCTTGGGGGGGTTGTATTTGTTGTGGATAGCTGCCTAACCAACCACTGCCTAACCAACACATACTTCATCCACAATGGACAAAGATACAAACAGATAGAAGGAGCACCCATGGGATCACCCCTCTCACCGGTCATCGCAAACCTATATATGGAACACTTTGAAACCAACGCGTTACAGAAGTCCGAACATAAACCCAAACTCTGGCTCAGATATGTTGATGACACCTTTGTTATCTGGCCACACGGGAAAGACAAACTGAACAACTTCCTCACACATCTCAACAGCCTACACCCCAAAATACAATTCACTATGGAAATAGAAGCCAACAACCAACTTCCCTTCCTGGACGTCCTAATCTACAAAAAACCCGACGGCTCCTTAGGACATACCATCTACCGGAAAAACACACATACAAACCGCTACTTAAATGCACAATCACACCACCACCCTGCACAGATCAACTCCGTAGCAAAAACCCTCATCTCCAGAACCAAACGCCTCGCTGACAAAGACCACCTAAAAACTGAATTACACACTCTCTCGAATGCTTTAATTGCGAACGGATTCCAAAAAAACACCATCACCAAACTAATCCAAAAAGAAACACCCCCAAGAACCAAGAAACAGAAGAGAACAACGGCACTGCCCTCCTCCCTTACATCAAAGGCACCACAGACAAAATCAGCAAAATTCTCCACAAACACAATATCAAGACAGCCTTTTGCACCAAACAAAAAATAGCCAACATTTTAAGAAACCCCAAAGACAAGATTGAGCTAGAAAACCAAGGAGTCTACGAAATACCATGCAAAGTCTGCCCAGCCACATACATCGGACAGACAAACAGGAGAATAAGCGCACGCATCGCAGAACACAAGAACGCAGTCAAAAAAGAAGAAAAATCTTCCTCTCTCTTCCAGCACATAAAAACAACAGGTCATGAAATTGATTTTGAAAGAACCAAACTCATCTCCAAAACTGAACACTTCAACAGTCGAATAATCATGGAAGCCATTGAAATAGAGAAACACCCAAACAACATGAATAAACGTGATGACACCTCCCGCTTGCCTGACATCTGGAAACTAGCCCTGGTCAACAGACGAGCCTCTGTCACAAAGACTGACACCAGGTCCAAAAGGACACAAGATGCCACCACCTTCCATCCACACCAAACACAAACCCAGACCCTTCCCACAGATGAAACGAAACCACCATCCAATAACAAAACCACAACTGCACCATCTACCGCTGCCCCACTCCAGTCACCACATGGAGCACACTTACACACGCCAAAAAAAATGGGAGACCACAGACACGTAGCCAGACCAAAATGAATTCACAAGACACAGGACCCCACTCCACCAAAGCCCAGGATGCTGCCAGAACGCCCATCACCAAGGTCGTTAAGAAACAAAAGGCTAATAGACACACATCCAGCACCTCACCCACACAGGATGTCTCTAAACAGCCATCTAACCCACCAGCAGTTAAGCCCTTAACGATCGCCTCAGCCACACAGCAGATCACAAAAGAACAAACGAACCTACAATCAGCAACAGAGCAAGCAAACCACACCCCCCCAGCAGTATTTATAGAAGGACTTCAACTGAGATCACGCTTTGCTTCAAGAAGAAAGAAGCCAGAACACCAGCCTGAAGATGACGAGTGAGACCTCGTCGAAACGTCGCCAAAACAACCAGATTTCTACACGGGAAGAAACCCGAATCCACCCTAACATGCATACCTATACCCGTGAAAATCTACGAAAACAAATAATATATATATATATATATATATATATATATATATATATATATATATATATATATATATATATATATATATATATATATATATATATATATATTAATTTATTTATTTATTTATTTGTTATATTTATATCCCGCTTATCTACTAGGTACTCTAAGCGGCTTACACAAAGGCTGCAAAGCCAGCAAAATACAATAAAATAATCAGACAAACAAACCTATAAACACCCTAGACACTGTTAAAACCAGATAACACCTCAACTAACGCGCAAATTACGATGGCGGGGGGGGGAAGGTTTTAACTTTCGCCAAAGGCCTCACGAAAAAGGTAGGTTTTCAGCGCCTTTTGAAAGGCCAGCAGGGACTCTGCAGAGCGCACTTCACTGGGGATGGAATTCCAGAGGCTGGGGGCCGCCACAGAGAAAGCCCGGGTCCGAGTGCTCGTCCTCCGGGCTTCCCGGGGGGTGGCGACCCAAAGCAAGTGCGCTCGCGCCTGCCGAACAGGACGGGCCGAAGTTGACCGCTGAGCGATACGCTCTGCCAGGTAGTCCGGTCCCAAGCCATGGAGGGTTTTATAAACTAAAACCAGGACCTTGAATCTAATCCGGGCTGCAACGGGCAACCAGTGCAAGCGGGCCAGGACTGGGGTGATGTGGTCGTAACGACGCACACCAACCACCAGCCTGGCCGCCGCGTTCTGGACCCGCTGCAAGCACCGGAGAAGTTTCAAGGGCAGCCCCATGTAGAGAGTGTTACAGTAGTCCAGCCTCGAGATCACCAGAGCTTGGACCACTGTTCTCAAGGAGCTCGCGTCGAGGTATGGGCGGATCTGGGCGATCCGATGGAGATGGAAATAGGCGGACCTGGTCACCGACGCCACCTGGTGCTCCATGGCAAGCGCCGGGTCCAGGAACACACCCAGATTCCGCACCCTCTCCGCGAGCTGGAGGGAGACTCCCCCCAGACAGGGAAGAGGGCCACCGTACCCCGACGGCGAGCTCCCGAAGAACATAACCTCCGTCTTCTCGGGGTTGAGCTTAAGCCTGTTCGCCCCGGTCCAGGCCAGTACGGCCTCCAGGCACCCGTCGAGAACTTCCACAGCTTCCACAGCAGAGGTGTTAAAGGAGAGATAGAGCTGCGTGTCATCAGCGTACTGATGACAGCAGACTCCAAAACTCCTGATGACCCCCGCCAACGGCCTTACGTAGATGTTAAACAGCATGGGGGACAGAGACAACCCCTGTGGAACCCCACAAGGGAGGATCCAAGGGGCCGATAACTCCCCCCCAGGCTGCACGTACTGTGGCCGGCCCTCCAGGAAGGAACGGAGCCAACTGCGAGCAGTGCCTCCGATTCCGACCTCAGAGAGCCGGTCCAACAGGATACCGTGGTCGACGGTATCAAAGGCCGCTGACAGATCCAGGAGGACCAACAGGGAAGAGCAACCCCTGTCGGCCGCCCTGAGAAGGTCATATTGCAGGGCGACCAAAGCTGTTTCGGTACCCTGGCGGGGCCTGAACCCGGACTGGCAAGGATTGAGGCACTGCCGATCCTCCAAGTATGACTGCAGCCGGACCGCCGCCACCCTCTCGATCACCTTGCCCATAAAGGGGACATTGGCGATAGGACGATAGTTTGTCAGATCATCCACCGCCAGGCCAGGTTTTTTCAGGATGGGCTTTACCACCGTCTCCTTCAAACGAGAGGGAAAAACCCCCTCGCTGAACGAGGCGGTGGCGATGGCAGAAGCCCATTCGGCCATGGTCCCTCTGGCAGCTCTAATTAGCCAGGCAGGGCAAGGGTCGAAAGGAGTGGAGGCAGGCCGGCAATGCGCCATAGCCTTGGAGACCTCGACAGCAGAAACAGGCCCAAGCGCATCCAACCGAGGCGACGAAGGCGGACCAGCAACTGGGGATGGCGGGACAGGACGACTGCAACCGGAGTCAAAACCAGCACGGATGACCTCAATCTTAGTTCGAAAAAAGGCTGCGAATTGCTCACTACTGAACTCAGTAGGAGGAGGCCTGGCCAGACTAGGATTGCTGAGGTCCCGAACCACCCGGAAGAGCTCCGCCTGGCGGTTCGAGGCCTCAGCAATTCTCAGGGAGGTGAAAGATGTTCTAGCCTCCCTTATCGCGATGATATAGCGACTAGACTGGGCATCAACAGCAGCCTTACTCAACGCCGTGCGGGATTTCCTCCAGCTGCGCTCTAACCTCCTCCTAGCCTGCTTCATTGCCCTAAGTTCCCCCGTGAACCATGGGGAGGGCCGGGCTCGGCAGCGGAGGAGGCGCTTGGGGGCGATCCGGTCAATGGTGTGGACAGCTGTTTCATGCCAAAGGTTCGCCACACCCTCAGCCGGATCGTCAGTCATTCCACCAGGAAATCCCCCAAAGAGCTCACCGAACCGCTGAGGGTCCATGAGCCTCCGGGGGCGGGCCAAGATGGTGGGCCGATGGTCCCCGCGGGGAGGAGCCGAGATCGCCAGGGAAAATGAAAGCAGGTGATGGTCTGTCCATGACACAGGAAGGGAGACAAGGTCCCCCACCTCCAGACGCGAGTCCCCCGACATGGAGGTAAACACCAGATCCAGGGTGTGACCAGATCTGTGGGTGGGGCATAAAACATGCTGGGACAGACCCATGGAAGCCATGGATTCCATGAACTCCAGAGCTGCACCAACAAGCCCACCATCCGCATGCACGTTGAGGTCTCCCGCAACCAATAGGCGCGGGGATCTCAACAATGCAGCGGAGATGAACTCTGTGAGCTCTGGGAGGGATTGAGCAGGGTTGCGGGGAGCTCGGTAGCCCAGCACAATGCCAAATCTGTCCCGCTGTCCCACCAACAGATGGAGTACCTCCAGCCCCTGGCTAACCAATGTCGAGGCCCTGCTGACGTGTAAAGAGTCCCTGTAGACGATTGCGGCCCCTCCCCCCCTTTGACCCCCCAACCTTCCCACTCCCTCTACCAGGTACCCGGGTGGGCAAAGGAGAGAGAGGGAAGCCCCCCCCTCCGTGCCCACCCAGGTCTCGGTGATGAATGCCAGGTCAGGCTTCCCATCCGCAATGGTATCATAGATGAGAGGGATCTTGTTATGAACCGACCTGGCATTCATCAGGATACAGGCAAGGTTGGGGGCGCTGGTGGAATGACTCCCAGGCACGTGACAGAGAGCCGAGGGGTCAGAACGAGGGACAGACACGAGTTGTCTGATCCGAGTTCTTCTGGTCTGACAAACCCAACGGCTACCAGCGTACCGCCCACGGCCCATCACCGTCGGAATATGAGCCCCTGCGTTCATGGCGAAAGAAAAAAGATGGAGAAAGGAAGAAGAAGGAAGAAGAGAGAGAGAGAAAAAATGCTACAATAAATAGCAACAGCAACAGTATAAAAATAACAATAACAGTTATGCACTTAAAAAAGGGAGAATAAATAAGTAAATAAAACAGGGTAAAATAAGGTAAAAATGACTGCTATACAATAAAAGACATATGGGGCCGGCATGGAGCAGGTGGGAGAAAGGAGAGGAGGCCGGTCTCGTCAGCAGAAAGGTGAGTGTGACAGCTGGTGGCAATTAGCAGCAGTCCAACAGACTAATCCTCAAGGACATCCAGCTCAGAGCCTTACAAAGCCTTGGGAGGTAATTATTGAGCTGGCCAGTCAGATAAGTCTTCAAGGACAAACCAGTCTTGTGGCGCTGCAAAACCCGTTGATAGAGCAACTCAGAGAGATCAGCAGAATAGTAAAAGTCCTCACGTCCCAAGAAAGGAAAATCCCAAAACCTCATCCAATACCAAATCGACGGGCCGGCGGAAGATATGTCAGGAGCACGGAGGGCATCGTTATGAGCAGCGGTAGATACTAATCCAAGTCCGGTGCACATCAGCGATAGGCTCAGAAACCCCATAGTCCACACAGACACCGTCATGCCAAATAAATGGTTAGAGTCAGTGAGCCGCCAGCTCCTAGACGACAAACCAGGCACAGCTCCGCGGATCATAAGCGGGCAAGGGTCCGGAAACAGCCTCTGAGTAACCCAAGGCTGTGGAGGGTGACGATGTTGGGGAGGGGGACAGCCCTGATTCCCTCCCAACAGCTGTAGAACCAGGTCACCCCAGCCCTCCACCTGCCCGAGTCCGGCGCAATCCATACAGGTTCGGCATGGCCGCCGGGAAGGGCGCCAGTCGAGGCTCGTCCACAAACGCGAGCAGAGTCGGACCGAGAACAAGCGCCAGTTGAAACTCATTGGCGGATTCAAATGGAGCCGGGGAGAAGCCAGAAGACAGCCGCGGAGGCGCGGCAGATGAACAGCTGCACACGCCGGCAGATCGCCGGTCAGGGTCGTCCGCAGACTCGGGCCGGGTCGGGCCGGGAACAGGCGTCAGTTGAGGCTCGAGAGCAATCCCGGATAGAGCCGGGGAGAAGCCAGTTCACAAGCCTCGGGAGCCCGGCAGATCACAAGCCGGCAGAACGCTCTGCCGTGGCGGCACGGTAAAGGAGAGGTGGGGGGGAACGCTCGAGCCGATCTGAGAGTCAGATGGTGGGGCGTCTATCATCCGTAGTTTTTCATCCGCGATCTCGGCGAGCTCCCCTTAAGACTCCCCCAAAGCCCCGACAGCCCATAGCAAGTCAGGAAAGAAAAACAAGGCAGCGCAGCAACGGAAAAAGATCAAAAGCGACGAGGTGCCGGAGCCGCTTTGAAGTGCTGCTGCTGCCGCCCGCCATCTTCTCTCTATATATATATAATTTTAAAGTTTAACTTTGAGAATCAAACTGGAGCATCTCTGCCTCAAAAGACAATATAGATTTAGCTTTAATAAAATAGAAATGAAATACGGAAGGAGAAAAAAAATAAGAATAAAAATAAGACTGTAATGAGCTCAAACTGGAAGTTATTTTCCCCTTCTTCTCTTTCTCTCTTTTCTCTCTCTCTCTCTCTCTCTCTCTCTCTCTCTCTCTCTCTCTCTCTCTCTCTCTCTCTCTCTCTCTCTCTCTCTCTCCATTCTCTTTTATTTTGGCTGGAATTCTGGCTATTTCCCTCCAAGGGCTTGAGAGTGAGGCCCAGTCTTAATGGGGTGTTCTCGGAAGCCCTAATTTCCTGCAAAGCCTCTATAGCTCTCACTTGCTGATTCCACAACTCTGCAGTTTATATCAGAGAACAAGAAAAAGGGGCACACCAGGAAAGGCTGGGGAATATACAGAATCTATAGTTCCGTAGAACTATCGATTCTAGACATGAGAACCGTAGACATGAGAACTGTAGAACTATAGATTCTAGACTATAGAACTCCAGACATGACTCTCCTAGTCTACACCAGTGGTGAGCTTTCAGTCAGTGTACAACAAATTATAAAACAAAACAACTAGACCCCCACCCCAAAAATACATTTTAAAAGGATAAAAAACAAAAACAGCATACATAAAAACAAACAAAACTCCAGCAAGAAAAAGGCTGGGGTAGACAATCCAACTTAACTAAAATATCGTCATGCACTCAGCAATCACCGAATTTCTCCCTAAAGAGCCAGGTCTTTAGAGCTCTCCTAAAGGCCGGCAGAGACCCTGCCAGTCTTTTCTCCAGTGGTAGAGTGTTCCAAAGTGTAGAAACCCTTTGGGCCTCTCTTGGAGTGGCCACCTGGAGTGAAAGGGAGAACAAGGCTCTGGTCCGTCGGGACAAAGTTGACCTCTGAGAGATCCGCTCTGCCAGATAGTCAGGTTCCAGGCCATGGAAGGTTTTGTAAACCAAAACCCGTACCTTGAACCTTATTCGGGAGGCAGTGGGTAGCCAATGCAAGAAAGCCAGGATGGGGGTGATGCAGTCAAACCTGCCCGCACCAACCACCAGCCTGGCTGCTGCATTCTGCACCTGCTGCAGTTGCCAAACAAGGGTCAAGGGAAGCCCCATGTAAAGAGCATTACAGTAGTCTATCCTTGAGAGCACCAATGCCTGCACAGCTGTCCTGAGGGAATCAATGTCCAGGTGTGGGCGAATCTGGGCGATAAGCCTAAGCTGGTAAAAGGCCACCCTGGACACAGCTGCCACCTGGGCCTCTAGAGACAAAGCTGGATCCAGGACCACGCCAAGACTCCTCATTTGATCCGCCATCTGGAGAGTCAATTCCCCACACACTGGGAAGAGGGCCACTGTACCCATCCAGAGATTCCCCCAAGGAACAGAACCTCAATCTTTATTGTGTTAATACGGGAGCAAGGAAGTCCCTCTGAACCCAATGGAATGTTCTTCTGAGTGTGGGAAGCACTATGTCAGGCATGTCCAAAGTCAGGCCCGGGGGCCAAATGCAGTCCATTATGAAATTTTGGGCGGTCCGCGGCCTCTTCTTCCCACCGGCTCAGCCTGGCATGCATCCCTGCCAGGTAGCCCCTCCCCATACCGGATGGGGATATCAGCTTGCAGTTTTACAGTTTGCCTGCCTCCCTGCCTCTGTCCATCGCCCCAGCCACCTGCCCAGCCTACCTGATCCTGGCTCCGTTGCCGCAGCGTCCTCCCCATCTCCTTGTATGTTATAGAGATTTGTCCAAAGTCCAGCCCAGGGGCCAAGTGCGGCTGAACAGTCGGCCCCCACATATTTTCACCTCACCAAATCTGGCCCTCCTTGCAAAATGTTTGGACACCCCTGCACTATGTAAAATCACAAATGGAGTGCTGGAAGTCAATACATAATTTATTTTAATTTTTAAATAACTATTGCGCTGTAATAGAGGAACTTGAATTCTACTTAAGGTTAGATTCAGGATAAACGAAAGAATGTGCTTCTTTGCAAAGTGAAAAAAAATGAACATATGGTCAGTTCTGGCAAAGAGGCTGCAGAGACCTCCTCTGGTCTGCTGCCTATGTGTTGCCCTGCCAAGGAGAGAAACCTCCAGCTCGATCCTGCCTGCCTGCAAAACTTGACCTTTCCCCAAATTGTTTCCATTAAAAATAATTAACTTCTGGAGAAAATGACAAAATTTGGCAAGACATATATTCAGTTCTAAACAGTATTGAAAAGTTAACTATGGAAAGGACAGGGAGAGCAGGCCGGAGGGCGGGTGAAGCCGGATCCAGCTGAAGTGGAACTCTACCTCCTGAGTCAGCAGTGTTCCAGAGCTCTGTCCTACTGCTCCAGGATGGAAAGCGGCTGCTTCTAATTTACCCTCCAGCATATTTTAAAACAACAAACAACAACAACAACAACAATCCACGCACAGCGTGTCTGTTTGTGGTAGTCAGTGCCGTATCCAGTATAGAGATGCAGGATTTCTGTGTGATGTAGTGTATAGAGTATGAATATAACATTTTTAAGAGACCTGAGGTTCAGGTATACACAGATTCCTGATGCTAATCTAGTGGCCCTGGGCCAGGCATTACTTGTCAACATTATCTATCCCACAGGATGGCTGTGAGAGGGAAGAGGAACGTCCAGCAGGACCCCCAGGGACTGAGAACTCAGATTTTTCAAGAACGGTGAACTGACTCTGGGTTTTAGTCTGATCTTTACACACGTTACCCAAGATGCTGAATCTGTTTAGGTGAAAGAGTTCAGTAGCACCATGAACACCTCCTGCAAAATTTAGGTTAAAATCCAGAGTGGACTCATCGCTTATGTAGGTAGGTATCACCACCAGCCTCCACTGTGTCTGAGTCAGGCCCAAACAGGAATCTATACCAGTGGTTTGGTCTTGGGTCCCTCCTATCAATCACTCTGCCAAAATAAAACAAAACAACAAAAACCCCAACCCTGAGTCCCACCATGATAGAAACAAAATTCCTGTTTCTTCCAAGAAGGAAGGACTTTTTGCTCACGATAAACATGTATGCAAGGTGTTACTGCAGATTTTGATTGCTTAAATGAATTATTAGTGCTGTGTGTTGTGAGAGTTTTCTGGAAAAGTTCCAAAGTGAACTGATCTTGATTACAGAAAGGATGAAAAAACATGCGCACGCACACACACACACACACACACACACACACACACACACACACACACACACACACACACACAGAGATGCCTTTTCAGCCAGCTGAGCAGACACACAGGCAGTCAAAGACTGCCTACACTCCTCCCAAAAGGCTTGTTTTATTTTCTCTTATCTAAATTCATTTATGAAAATAATAATTCTGATAGGAAGCAGGTGCCCTTTAGCCCTTTAGCCCTGCCTCAAAGCAAAAGTGAAGGGAAGTAGATCACTTCCTCTCAGATATGCCACATTGGCAACCAGGAGAACGTGCTCTCACTGAAGCTTTCCCAAGAAGCATACTCTGCAAAGAAAGGTTCCCACAGTTTGCGATTGCAGATGATAATCAGATTGCTGGAGATAAACTTAAACTTAAAATTTGCCATAAATGATAAAAACGATAATGAGATATCTGTAAATATTTTTAAATCTTTTTAAAACATTTTTAAAACACACAAAAAGCACTGTGACACCATGAAGACGAAGAAATCTATTTAGCAGTGACATTTTCATGAATTTCAATCCACTTCTTGAGAGAGCTGAGTTCTTCAGAAAACTTTCAGAGAATGTGTTCTTTTTGTTTCTCTCATGGCAGCACCTATTGTTTTCAATAATTGGGACTGGAGGGAGTAAAATAAGAATTAACAGATCAGTGACATCGTGAACTCCTTAAAGACAGTAAATAAAAATTGAATAATGTAAAAACATCTCATGCTGAACTTTATAATGGGTGGCAAGAGCAGTGGGTCCAATGGAAGATTTCAAGGTTTACCTTATTGTTACTGTCTTTGCCTCTACAATTGTGGTGAAGTGGAAAATGTGGGACATGTGCTGTTATATTGTGGGTTTTATAGGGATTTGCAGAACAATATTTTGTATCCAATTCTCCAAAAGTCTCTGGGAAGATCTATCTAGCTATTACTTTCTGATAGGGACCCAAGTGTTACAATGGCGGTGGCCAAATTTTGTGCGATAGCTATTGCTTGCCGCAAGATACTGCTCATGTCAGGCCCCTAGCTAGAGTGTGCTAATTATGAGTTTATTATAGATTGTGGTTTAAAGTATTTTAACTGCACTATGTAGGAATTTTAATCTTTTGTATTGTCATTTATATTTATAAATTTTATCCTTTTATGGTACAAATGATTAGTAATTCTATGGTCCAGGCTAGTCTGGGCCTTGCTAGATCAAGTGTATTAATTGTGTTATTCTTGATTTTAGATTGTCTATGTAGTATTTTGGTCAAAGTTCATACATGAAAATTCAATTCGATTCAATTCACTTGAGTGTAGATGAGAATTCCAGCTTTTCTGGAGGAAGGTCCCTCTTGACTATACTAATCCAGTGTGGGTGAAGGTGAGCAAGATCTGTGAAAATTAATATCTTTTTTTCCAGCCTTAGAATCCTAGATCACAAGAACTGTCTTGCTCATTGTGGAGTTTCTCCCTCCTCCCCCCCGCTTTCCTTTTTGGCATGGTTCACTGACACAGAGTGTTCCTTGTATCCAAAGAAACCACAGCTGTAGATACAAATTCTCTGTAGTCTGCCAGTTGCAGCAGTTTCTTCAGAACTAGTTTGCCTGCAGCACTTTTATCTGCCACATGCTAGATCAGGGGTCCTCAAATTTTTCAAACAGCGGGCCGGTCCACCACGCCCCAGGCACCACTGGGGGCCGGACCACAGTGGGGGGGAGCGGGCAACCTTGCCATAGCCCTCCCACTCTAAATGCCCCACTAGCCAGCATGCTGATAATCTGGGCAGTAGTTGGGGGGAGTGGGAGAAGCAATATAGCCCACTGCTTTGAACTGCCTCAGCAATAGAAGCAGCTGTGGAGGCTGGCTTGCTCGCAAAACAGGGGGCAGGTGGGGGGGGGTTGCAATTGGTCCCGGGGCCCGGATTCAGGACCTTGGGGGGCCGCGTCCGGCCCCAGGGCCTTAGGTTGAGGACCCCTGTGCTAGATGGACAAAAAGCTGCCTAGATGCCCTGAGTGAATCCGATCTTGCCTGATTTCGGAAGCTAAGCAGGGTCAGCTCTGGTTGGTACTTGGATGGGAGACCATCAGGGAATAACAGGTGCTGTAGGTGCCTAGAGTAGGAACTGGCAACCCACTCCAGTATTCCTGCTAAGAAAACTCCATGGACATGGGGTCACAAAGAGTCGGTCTTGACTGTAATGACACAACAACAACAACAAGATGGACAAAATTGGCACACTATTCATTGTGCCATGATGGAAACACTACAGTGGTACCTCGACTTACGAATTTAATCCATTCTGAATGCATGCTCTTAAGTCGAACTACTCTTAAGTCAGGGTACCTATCTAAAAAAACTGAAAAAATAAGTTAAAAATGAAAAGGGGGGGGGAGTGTAAGTCAAGAACACCATATCTAAAATTTGTAAGGCGGCAGTTAAAATGCCAACAGTTTTCCCCTCTTAAGTTGAGCTGCTGTTAAGTCAGGGTACTACTGTACTTTGGGGAGCAAGAGCCAGCCCTGCCATTTGGCAGAATGATGCTTCTGCCTAGCCAAATGGTTTGCTGTGGCTGTTACTTTGTCTATTGTTATTCTAGAAGAAGGAGCAGGAGGAGAAGGAGAAGGAGGATTGGTGATGGGATGCTGTGAACTGCCACATCTGATAAATTGAAGTTGAGTCATGGCAACTGCACTTCTTTTCTGATGTTTTACAGTTCACTACAGGTTGAGGAGGGAGTTATGCTGCAAGTGCCAAGCAAGCAAGGCAACAGGCCTGCTATAACTGATATTTTCTTTTTTTTCCCCATTAGCATTTGTCCCACTTGGTGGTGGAGTCCACTAGACATATCCATTGTTCTAATGCTACTCTTTTGGGAAGTTTGGCTGGCCTGTCGCCATGC
Organism: Phrynocephalus guinanensis; assembly: GCA_037367245.1. NCBI lineage: Eukaryota > Metazoa > Chordata > Lepidosauria > Squamata > Agamidae > Phrynocephalus > Phrynocephalus guinanensis. Next base: position 158,195,188 of record CM074733.1, on the reverse strand, counting down.
CTACAACACTTCGTATTCCCAGGCGGTCACCCATCCAAGTACTAACCAGGCCCGACCCTACTTACCTTCCAAGATCTGACAAGATCAGGCTTCAGGGTGATATGGCTGCTGTAACTGATATGAAGAGTTGTAGTGGAAAATGAAATTATAATAAGTAATCATTGGTGCGGTTCGGAGACTCATGGAACCGCCCGGATATGCCCCATACCGTCACAAGCATGACACTTTTTATCCGGTCCCAAAATTCCACTCGGTTCCCGAGATATCGGGAAGAATACACAAACCACCGCTTTTGCTGGCTAAGGCATTGCGAATGGAGCGGGAAGCCTGGGTGGCGGAAAGCACCAATTTACAGATAATTTGTTTGGTTACATTGTGGCCAGATAAGGCTGGAAGTCTATTTCCGCAGGCAGTCTGTAAAACAGCAGGGGTGCAAAAGATAAAACTGTCTGTGCGTCTTAACCAATCAGCGCCCCCTTCATCAATCAATGCCTAGTTAATCATGGCCGGAAGGGAGCATGCGGCGGGGGACCCGATTATGTTGAATTAACTAGGTAGACCACTCCAACCCAGAAGAACTGGAGCCCCTCCCGGGAAAATTCGAAAACTCCAGCCGTCTAGGGTTCCAGAGAGAGAGCCAGGGTTTGTTCAAGCCAGCGGTATGAATCTGCCTTCTCCTCGACGGTCTGGAGTTCCACAAACTCGGCCTCAGTTGAGACTTCTCCTCGGTCTCCGTTCCTCCCCGAGCCTTTGTTCCATAAGAATCTGGCTCCCTCCCAGTAATGCTTCGCTATGCAGGTAGTCCCCCCCCCCAGGCAATGCTCTTCTATGAACAGTAGACCAACCCGCCTTTCCGAACTGCACAAACAGGGGAAACCTTTGGAAGCTTATTGCTTTTGAGCCAAAGGTTTCCTCTGAAGGATGATCAAGGGCCTTCGCTGATAATTTGGTTAACCCCTTCCTGGTCAAATTGACCCCCCCCCTTTTTTCAAACCCCCAGAGACACAGCCCAGGAAATTCTTCCTGAACTGATGGAATATTCCCTCCATGCTCATGGCTTGCAAGGGAATGATCATGGACAATCATTTCCAAGAACCAGGGACTCCCTTACACCTAAAGGACTGCCTCCATGGTCCCCCTGCCTAAGTGTCTCCCAGCCCTTGACCCCAGGTGCCCCCCCATCTCTCTCTCTCTCTCTCTTCCTCCCTTTCTCTCTCCCCTTTAACCCATCTTCCCTGGATGTGCTTCAAACGTGTTCCTACTCTGTCCTATGATTCCTATACCTATATAATCTTGGGCAAGGGGTTTATGGCAAAGGAGAAAGAACATCATGGTGGCTCCACAAGGCGATCACATCTTCCAGAAGCAGACTCCATCCTTCACCAGAATTCCAACACGTCCCCTCTGCAGCTGTTTTCCGGATTAAGGCCCAGCCTGGGGCTTCTCATTGTCACATCTACTCATCCCACACAGACTGTCTGGCAGCCCCAGGGCTTATCTCATCAACCTTCCAGCACCCCACTGACTTTCATATTGACTCTCTCCGGCCCCCTGTTGAATTTTCAATCTACCCAAGTTTACCCGGACCCAAGGACAATACATTGGTTCTCCTTTCCATTGTCATACCTTGATGGCCCAATTAAAGGACAGATTTGGCTTGATCACACCTGGACAGCTATCCGGTTCCAGCTCACCAAGGACATCCCCGGACCGCCCAGGACCTCCCTTGGACCAGCCCCTGGACTATACTGATTGGACATTTTGAAGGGTCGTCCCCTCGCCCGCCCCGGGGAGGCGCCACCTGGAAGGAGGGAAGAGGGAAACAATAAAAATGTGATTCCTTTTGTCTTTGGGGCAGAACACTTCTGCACTGTCCTGGTGGGGTGTTCGCTTACTGTCTTCTTTATTGGGCTCAATAAAACCAGTATTTTCTCCCAGATTTCTCTCCTGTTGGACTCCTTATTGGGTCTCTGGGTTCCAGCAGAACTCAGCGGGATTAGCCTTGCTGAAAATTCAACAGATATGAATGTGATAATATAAACTAATACCTATATAGGTCTGATAACAAGTAGGACCCCGGTATCCGCTGCAGATTGGTTCCAGACCTTCCCGTGGATAATGAAAACCGTGGATAAGAGAGAACACCAGAAACCCCCAAAACTGATGTTTTGTGACAGTAGCTTGCTTTACAGCCACTGTTTTATGACAGTAGTTTGTTTTACAGCTGCTGTTTGTGACAGTAGCTTGCTTTACGATGGCTGTTTTACGACAGTAGCTTGCTTTACAGCTGCTGTTTGTGACAATAGCTTGCTTTGTTTACAACAATAGCTTGCTTTGTGGCTGCTGAATTATTTATTTGATTTTGTCCTCTGCCATCCGTGGATAACTGAATCAGTGGATAATGAATCAGTGGATACGAGGGTCCTACTGTAATTTTCCTTCTTATCCGTAATGTTGCCTAATAATGACAGGATGTGATGATATAGGGAAAAAAATTGCCTGCATAGTGTGACGGTTTCGTTTGTATCTGTTTGGTGGTGGTGGTGGTGGTGGTGGTGGTGATGATGATGATGAATCAATTAATAGTTCATTGTGGTCATATGACATGTTCAGAGAGAGAAAGAAGCAAGGACAGCAAAAGCAGAACAATGAAGAAGACGGGGGGGGGGCAAAGATTGGGGTCCCAGAGGACATATGCATAAATCAACATCTGCTAATAGTACAGCCCTTCTATGGATTGCAGCTAAAAACGTTAGCAACCTGAGTTGTTATATAAGAATTCTGATCTGAGAGGCAGTACAAGACCAAGCCACTTATCTGAACACAACCTTGAAATCTGTGGATCAGGGTGCGGGTCAGAAAATACAATGTAAAAGCGTGTGTGATAGAAATTCAGGGACGCCGGCTCCACAAGGGCAGAATCCTTCTTGGTGTGGGGTTTCCTGAAGTCTATGCTGAAGTAAAGCTGAGGGTAGAACATTAAATCTTGCAAAGGTAAATGTTCTACAGGCTTGAAGTGTTCAAAGCGTAGTTAGGTAGGCTGCAGGTGTCCTATACACTGGGAGGATATCATATGCTAGAGGTGAGCAGGTTCTATTTGCTAGTGAAAACAATTCTCTCCCCCCCCCCCCATATGTCATGGAGTCTCTGGCTTGTTGTCCAAGCAATAGAATAGAATCAAGGGGCATACCAATGGATCTGATTTTACGTTGAATGGTGGATATCCACTTACTGGTATAAGGATCAGTTAACATAAGGGGATGATGATGATGATGATGATGATGATGATGATGATGATGATGATGATGATGATGATGATGATGATGATGATGATGATGATGATGATATAAAGTGGTACCAGTATAGCTCTGTATTTTCTCTTGTACTGTTGCCTGATTTGGCGGGAGATTGATTCTCTGTTACCTTGCCTCTGCTTTCTCGAAATGTTTTTTATGAGTTTTTAAAAGGCTTTTTTGGACTAGTCCCAGAGACACCAATGAGAAAACATGAGGTGAAATGACCCAAAGGAGGTTTCCCTTCTCATGAAAAATGAAAGAACCAGTGCATGAAAGACACAAGAATGAAAGTGAGACCCCTCTGAAAAAACCAAAAACACCCCTCCTAAAAGAACGCAAAAGTGGTGCCCCCCCCCGCAGAAGAAACAAAAGAAATAAAAACCTTTTTGCCATGCACACATCCCTAGACACCCCTGCTGTTTCTAAGACAACAGCAGAAAGTCCTTGTCCTAAATATCAGATGTGTAACTTGGCACTGGGACATGTAGGATAGAGGGGGTGAATAACGAGAATAGTGGTAGGGAGTGATTTTTATTCCAGAGAGAACTTCAGCTACCACCCACTACCATGGCTTCAGTGCGTTTCTAATGAAAATAAGATGCCCATTTTCATCTGACCTGGACGTGGGCCACTAATTCAAATGTCTGAACAGTTCCAGAGCCCATTGTTTCCATTTTCCCAGAATACAAAAGGCAGCAGCAAGAAAGAATAATATGGTAACAGCTACTAGAAAGTCTCCCCTGGAAAAACAAATCCATCTGTGAGAAAGAGAGAAACCTGGTTTGATGCACTGTGTGTATTTGCACCTGTGGGAGGAAGAGGAGGGCCCACAGTGAGAGCACCTGTAGTTGTTGCTGTTATTCTTTTGTAAGAACATCCAGGATACCAACATGCGTAAATACTAAAGGTCACTTGTGGAGAATTTGTTTGTTCACTTATTTTTACTTTTGTATCTCTGAAATATTGAACAGAGTGCAGCCAGGGAAAAAGCTGTGTGTACTGTAATATTAAAACAGTGAAACTTTTTCATGCATGCTAGTCTTCTGCTGCCCTCCAGTGGCCAAACCCTTGTAACAAAATTTGTGATGGCATCCTTTTTCAATTTGAAAGGGACATAAGAACATAAGAACATAAGAACATAAGAAGAGCCATCCATGCTGGATCAGGCCAAAGGCCCATCTAGTCCAGCTTCCTGTATCTCACAGTGGCCCCACCAGATGCTTTTGGAAGTGCATGAGACTAGATATCTGTCTCCTGATACCACTCCCCTGCATCTGGCCCTTGAAGTACCCTGGTTTTAAGCCTGGAGATTACACATCTCCATCATGGTTTGTAACCTGTGATGGACTTTTCCTCCAGGAATCTGTCCAATCCCCTTTTGAAGGCATCCAAGCCAGATGCCATCACCACATCCTGTGGCAGGGAGTTCCATAGACTAACAATGCGCTGGGTGAAAAAAAATTTCTTTTGTCTGTTCTTACTCTCCCAGCCCTCAATTTGAGTTCATGTCCCCTAGTTCTGGTATTTTGTGAGAGGGAAAAGAGCTTCCCTCTATCCACTTTACTCATGCCCTGCATTATTTTGTACGTCTCAATCATATCCCCCCTCAGGCGCCTTTTTTCCAGACTAAAGAGCTCCAAATGTTTTAGCCTTTCCTCATAAGGGAGGTGCCCCAGCCCAGTAATCATTTTGGTCGCTCTCTTCTGCACCTTTTCCAGTTCCACTATGTCTTTCTTGAGATGCGGTGACCAGAATTGCAGGTGGGGCCTTACTATTGTTTTGTATAATGGCATTATAATGTTGGCTGTTTTATTTTCAATCCCCTTTTTGATAATCCCTAGCATGGAATTGGCCTTCTTCACCGCTGCCACACATTGGGTAGACACCTTCATGGAGCTGTCCACCAACAAACCAAGATCTCTTTCCTGATCTGTCACAGATAACTCAGAGCCCATGAGTTGATAGATAAAGTTTTGATTTTTCACCCCAATATGCATTACTTTACATTTGGCTACATTAAAACGCATTTGCCATTTCTCAGCCCATTCCCCCAGTTTGGAGAGATCTTCTCTGGTTTTACCACACGGAAAAGTTTTGTGTCATCGGCAAACTTGGCCACCTCACTGCTTATCCCTGTCTCCAGGTCATTTATGAACAGATTGAAAAGCACCGGTCCCAGGACAGAGCCCTGGGGCACACCGCTTTTCACCTCTCTCCATTGTGAAAATTTCCCATTGACACCTACTCTTTGTTTCCGGGATCTCAACCAGTTCTCAATCCATAAGAGGACCTGCCCTCTTATCCCCTGACTGTGCAATTTTCTCAGCAGCCTCTGGTGAGGGACTGTGTCAAAGGCCTTTTGAAAATCCAGATAGACTATATCCACCAGTTCACCCAAATCTACATGCCTGCTGACCTTTTCAAAAAATTCTACAAGATTTGTCAGACAAGACTTACCCTTGCAGAAGCCATGCTGATTTTCTCTCAGCAAAGTTTGTTCTTCTATGTGTTTTAAGATTTTCTCTTGGATGAGGCTTTCCACCATCTTCCCTGGGACAGATGTAAGGCTAACTGGACTGTAGTTTCCCGGGTCCCCCCTCCTTCCTTTTTTAAAAATTGGTGTGACATCTGCTATCCTCCAGTCCCCCGGCACTGTGGCCGTTTTAAGATACAAGTTGCATATTACCGTTAAGAGATCTTCAATTTCATTTCTCAGTTCCCTAATAACCCTTGGGTGGATGCCATCTGGGCCCGGTGACTTGTTAATCTTCAATTTATCAATTAGTCCTAAAACATCTTCTCTTTTAACCTGTATTTGATTTAATTCTTTAGTCAAGAGGGGCCGTTCAGGCAGCGGAATCTGCTCAAGGTCTTCTGTCGTGAAGACAGATGCAAAGAACTCATTTAATTTCTCTGCAATTTCCAAGTCCTCCTTAATCTCCCCTTTTCCTCCCTCACCATCCAGAGGGCCAACTGGTTCTCTGTCTGGCAGGTTTTCTACTTCTAACATATTTAAAGAAGCTTTTATTATTATCCTTTATATTGCTAGCCATGAGTTCCTCAAAATCTTTCTTTGCCTCTCTTATCATCTTCTTGCATTTCTTTTGCCAGAGTTTGTGTTCCTTTTTATTTTCCTCATTTGGGGAGGATTTCCATTTACAGAAAGACCTCTTCTTGCGCTTTAGAGCCTCTCTAACTCCACTCGTTAACCATGCTGGTGCCCTCTTGGACTTAAATGAGCTCTTCTTTCTTTGTGGTATGCACTTGTGCTGGGCCTCTGTTGCCGTTGTTTTAAACAGGTTCCATGCACTCTGAAGAGATTGGATTCTTCCAACCTTCCCCTTCAATTTCTTTCTAACTAGTTTCCTCATCTGAGGGAAGTTTGCCCTTCGAAAATCAAGGATTTTTATGTCTGATTTGCTTGACACTCTTCCTCCAACATGCATGGCAAAGGAGATTGCAGCATGGTCACTGTTCCCCAGAGGCTCAGTGACATTCACATCCCTGACCAGATCCTGAGTATCAGACAGTATTAGATCCAGATTTGCCTGTTCTCGGGTGGGCTCCATGACAAGTTGCTCTAAGGCACGGTCATTCAGCAAGTCGAGAAACCCAGTTTCTCTTTCTTGCCCGGAGCTCGCATTGGTCCAGTCGATGTAGGGATAATTGAAGTCCCCCACGATTACTATCCTGTGCTTCTGAGACACCTCCATGATTTGTCTCCTCATTTCAAGGTCCCCCTCAAGTTTTTGATCTGGTGGGCGATAGCATACCCCAACTATCACATCACTCCTTGGACCTGGTAGTTTAACCCACAGTGATTCTATGGCGGAGTCAGACCCTCTGTCAATCTCCATTCTGCTGGATTTTACCCCTTCTTTAACATAGATGGCCACTCCCCCTCCAACCCGCCCCTCTCTATCCCTTCTATAGAGTTTATAGCCTGGGATTGCTGTATCCCACTGGTTCTCTGCATTCCACCAGGTTTCTGTTATGGCTATTATATCAATGTTATCCCTAGCTGCCAAATGTTCGAGTTCTCCCATTTTTGGTCGGAGACTTTGAGCATTGGCGTAGAAGCACCTGTACAGTGGGTTCTGCAACAACAGCTGCTGCTTTGTTCTTATTCCCCCACAGCTATTATTTTCAGTAGATGAACTATCACATTCCATTATTCTCCCAGTACTAATACAGGGGACCCTCGTATAACGGAGGGTCTGTACAAAGAAAAACCCGTACAACGGAAAAAATCCTCCCCCCCTCCCCCCGCCACCTCCATCCACCACCTGCGGCTGCCCGGGAAGAGGACGGGGGTGGTCGGGGAAAGAGGGGAGGGGAGGGGATGGGGCGGCAGACACAGGGGGGGGCGAGCCAGGGAGGGGTGCCGTTACCTGGCACCTGCGCAGGGATCCTCCGCTTGCCGCCACCGCGGATGCTGAGGTTCCTCCCGGCGGTGCCGGCGGCAGCTCCCGGGGCAGCCCCGCGAGGCCGGTGACGGGAGCCACTTCTGGCGGGGGCAGCAAGGTGGCGGCGGCGACGGCGGTGGCTCCCGGGACAGCCCCGCGAGGCCGGTGACGGGAGCCGCTTCCCAGGGGCGACTTTCCCATAGGCCTTTGTGGTTCAATGAACCAGGGCGCCTGAACCCCAAGGGCGCCTGAACCCCCAAACCCCAAAACTCTTAGATTCCCCTGCCAGGGAATCCCTGCCTATCCTCGCCCCCATGTTCTTGATATACAGTAAACACGACGCGACGCACACATGCAGTCCGTGGACACCTCAATCCAGCAACCACATTATGTATTTTTATTCTGACATAGGCGCTCCTCCTCTTTCTTAAACATTGCCCGCACTGAAGCCCCGCCTCTTTTCTTCTTCTGCCCCAGAAGCCCTTCCTTCTTGGCTTGCACTTCCGGGTCACCGGCTGAAGGCGGCCCAGTCAGAAGAGGCGACGGACTTGGAGGAAGAGGAAGGCGTGCTCATCCTGAAGGCGGCAAACTTCGAGCGGGCGCTGGAGAAGTTCCCCTACCTCCTGGTGGAGTTCTGTGAGTTCGGGCGGGAGAGGAGGAGGAGGAGGAGGAGGCGGCGGCGGGGTGGGTGGGTGGGCGTTTGGGCCGAGGTTTCTCCCCCGCCCGAGGCCTCGGAGGCGGAAGGCAGTGCCTTCTTAAGCGGGGGGTGGGCGGTGGGTCTGGAAGGCGAGGCCGCCGTGGCCCCGAGGGCAGGCCCCCCTTCCCCTCCCCTCCCCTCCCCCTCCCCCTCTTGCGGGTCACAGGCTCCTCTCCATTCCTGGCCTAAAGAGGGGGGGGGCACGAGAGAAGAGGCCGGGCGGGCTTTTGAGGGGATGTGGGGGTGGGGTGGGGCTTCCTCCGTGCCTGGAGTGCCTTTCTCTCCCCCCCCGCCCTTCGCTGCAGCTCCTTCGGGGCTGGACGGAGGGGCTGGGATGGGCGCAGTGCGTTCAGGGCTATGAACCCACCACGCCTCTTCCACGGGTGGAAGGAGAGCGCTGTGGCTCCAAACGCTGGGCGCCCTTGCAGATGTACCGGGGAGGGCCGTGCCAGATCAAGTAGGAGTAGAGGAAACACAGGACACGCCCGAGGTCCAGCTTTGGGTGTGGTGGCTGAGGGTGGTGGCACTGAAAGACTCCTGTGGCTCAATTTGTAAGAGAACTGTAGGAAATGTATATGTTTTTAATTTATTTCATTTACCTACACTTCATTAGCTGCAGGGCTACTCAGGGTCCTGAAAAGGGAAAGTCGTCATGGGATTTAATTGGGCCGGTGGAGCTTGTCCCTGCTAAGTGGGCCTTCTTCCTCGCTGTCTCTTCTGGAATCCCCATAATACCTGTCAAGATTGTTTCCTATTCTTGGGTCAAGAATAGTCTTGGGGGGGGGGAATAAATGTTGATTATGTATGTGTAGGGCTAAGGTCTTTGTGGCAATTTCTTAGCAGCTTGAGCTTTTGCACTTGCAGTTCTTTACTTTGATAACAAAAAGGGGCAAGGTGGGGCTCTTTTTTGGCTGCTTCCGAGTTCTTGCAATATTTATAATCATTTATCAAGCTCTTTTGCTCTGAAATCTTAGAAGCTGCTACCTCAGACAAAGTTGTTTTTTGTTCCTTCAAATCATCTAAAATAACTTCTGGCACTTTTGTTGCCTCTTTTTATTGCATTGTTATGCTATGAGACACGTGTAATAAACTGGCCAAAGTATAAGATACATAGTATGTTCTCTTACTATAGTAGACTATTAAAGCAAAAGAAAAGAAAAGTGTTCTGCTTATATACCACCCCATATCACTTCAAGTAGCCTCTGGGTGGTTCACAGGTTTTTTTAAAATTACAGTGTGGAGGCTACACATTGCCCCCTCCCCCGCCGGAAGCTGGGTACTCATTTTACCGACCTTGGAAGGCTGAGTCAGCCATGAGCCTGCTACCTGCAGTGCAGCTGTTTAACCACTGTGCCACAAGGCTATTTAAGATTGCTAGGGAGGGATCTGTATGGAATATTTCATGGTATATCTCTAATGTAGTAGAATGTCTAAAAGAACAACAAAGGAGACTGCATGATTATGGCTTTGATACCAAGTGCACACAATGACAGCTTTGCATTTTTACAAAATATAGACAAATGGAAAAAATTAGAGGCAGGTCAGAAAAGAGCAGTGTGTCTGAAATTGCAACAGAAACTGACCTGAAAGTGGAGCTGCTGATATAGATGGAGAAGATCTATTTCATGAGCTAGAACTCTTACCAATTGTTTTCAATAGTGACACAACTCCACTGGATGTTTTCAATTATATATACTCAAATAATTTGACATCAGTATTTCCGAACTTGTCCATATCACTACGTATATATTTAACAGTACCAGTGACTGTTGCAGAAGGTGAAAGATCATTTTCAAAATTAAAATTAATAAAAAATTATTTAAGATAAACTATGTCTCAAGAAAGATTGTCAAACCTTGCCATGATCAGTATTGAAAAAGAAGTAGCAATAGATACCAGTGACCTTATAAAGGATTTTGCTCATAGAAAGGCTCGAAAAGTAGATTTTTTTGGGACATTAGCAAACAAGCAAAAACAAAACAATGTCGTGGTGTTGTATACTTAATAAGTGCATTGTTAATAAATGAGCAACCTGAAAAGTTTCCTGTTTTCTTTATAATATTTAAGTGTCGCGTTAGCTCCCTTAAAAAAGGAAGGTAGACAGCTCTGTGAAACGGGGGGGGGGGGCAGAGGGATCTTCGAACCACGGCTCCACATATCCATAAGACGGCCCTGCCGCTTCCGGCGGGGGCAGCAACGCGGCGGCGGCGGCGGCGGCTCCCGGGACGGCCCCGTGAGGCCGGTGACGGGGGCCGCCGCCGCCGCCCGTGGAGCCGCAACAACCCGAGATCCCCGCGCCGGCGGAGAAGGAAGATGAGTGGCCGCGGGGCCGCGACATCCAAAGGAGCAGGCCACACCGCGGCCACGCCGGGAGCAGTAAAAAAGACAGCAGGGAAGTCTGAGTTCGAGGGAAAGGGGGAGTGGTGGGGGGCAGATTAAATCTGTTTTCAATGCATTCCTATGGGAAATTTCAATTTGTATAACGTAATTTATTTTGGAACGAATTAATTACATTATACAAGGTACTACTGTACCTGCTATGTCATCTCTATGTGATTCTCTACCCTTTTCCAACCTCATTCCCTGTGGATGAGGTGTTCCGAACCGGATGCCACACAGCTCCTGTCGGCTTTCCCCCAGTTATCAGTTTAAAAGCTGCTCTGCAGCCTTTTTGAGGTTGAGTGCCAGCAATCTGGTCCCATCATGATTCAAGTGCAACCCATCCCTCCTGAACAGGTTTGGCTTGTCCCAAAATGTTCTCCAGTTCCTGACAAATCTAAAGCCCTCCTCTCGACACCATTGCCTCATCCACGCATTGAGGCTTCTGAGCTCTGCCTGCCTGGCGGGTCCTGCACGAGCCTTTCTATGAGCAAAATCCTTTATAAGGTCACTGGTATCTATTGCTACTTCTTTTTCAATACTGATCATGGCAAGGTTTGACAATCTTTCTTGAGACATAGTTGATCTTAAATGCTACCTTGGAAGTCCTGGACTTCAATCTTCTTCCTAACAACCTGAACTTGGCTTCCAAGACTGACCGCTTGGCCTTCCCGACATCATTGGTACCAACATGTACCATGACCACTGGCTCCTTCCCGGTTCTCTCTAACAAGCTATCTAGATTTCTCGTGATGTCTGCAACCTTTGCACCTGGCAGGCAAGTGACCATACGGTTATCATGCTCATCACAAATCCATCCCTCCGTATTTCTAATTATAGAATCCCCTAGCAGAAGGAGCTTCTCTCCTGCAGCCTGTTCTTCTACATGTACCTGATCCTGTATCTCATCAATTGTTTGTTGGATACATCTTTGATTTTACTTTTACGTTTACTACTTGTTAGTTGTTAACTAAGTATAGCTCCCTTTACAAACAAATCATGTGGTTATTAGACAGCCTCCTGAAGCTGTACCATCTGGGATTGGCCATCAAAGAAGGATTGGTGATGCCCTACTCAGTTGTATTTCCTGAAGAGTCCATTGTCAATAGAATAAAAGGCTGCAGAAAGATCCAGGAGGACCAACAGGGTTACATTCGCCCTGTCTACCTCTCTTAGGAGATCATCTTAGGACATGGCCTAAACCCCAAATAGGAAAAAAAATCAATTTCTTTCAAGTATACCTGCAACTGATCACCCACCAACCTTTCCATTAAGTTGCCAAGTAATGGAATAGCCTCACCTGGTCTGTAGTAGTTGTTTATGACATCTGTCACTGGATTAGATTTCTTAATGGGCCTTCTTATCATTTATTTTACACAGGAGGGCATATGCTGTCCTGCAAAGAAGCATTGGTGACATGGGTGGCCCATTCTACTGTTACATTCTTGGCCAAATTTATTAGCTAAGTCAGGCAAGGTAGTAGGTTTACTGCATGCGAGTCCCTTGACTCCTGAGGAGTCAAGATCTCAGTGGATGCATCCAGACTTCAATCTAAAATGGACTGCCAATCGGTTGCATTTTTCTATATTTGACTTACGTTGGAATAAAGGGTTAAGGCAAAGGATTGTTCCTAGTTCTGCTGAACTAGTTGGAAGCTGAAATTGTCAAAGATGAAGGCAAACACTTTTAATCTAAAGCCATTGAAAAAAAGAAACCCTCCTTGGACATTTAATAAAAGAAAAAGCTCTTTGAAGCTCAAATGTAACAGTTGTCCCTCATACGTTAACCAAATGTGTTCAATATGTTTATAAGTTTCTGCAGGGATGGGTTTTTTTAAATATCCAAGCATAGTGGAACATACATCATGATTGAAATTGCGTGTTGTGCCTGAGACAGACAAGAGCATTACAGGCGTTTTAGTCATTCACACAAATATTTCTGCAAGCAAAAAAACTCCAAAACTAAAAAGTGGCGTGTTGCAACTCTATTACAAGGATGTTCTTGTTAAAAGGAAATTAGCTTTTCTTTTTTTTGTGAAAATCTCATTTGCATCTACTCCGGAACCTGGAAACTGACACATCAAAGGACATCAAAGGTTATTATTATTTCAATCCTTTAAAGCCTCTACTCAAACTTTTTGTCATGATCTGAAAAAGAAAAAGCACAGCCCTCTGGAGCCTGCATAGCATTATAAATAGAGATGGGCACGAATCGAAAAAATGACATTTTGGTTTTTTGTTGTCGGGTCTGTTTCGGTTCTTTTTCGTTTTTCGTGATTTTTTTTAAAAAAATTGTTTCTTTTTTTGTTTTTCGTTTCATAAGAACATAAGAACATAAGAAGAGCCATGCTGGATCAGGCCAAAGGCCCATCTAGTCCAGCTTCCTGTATCTCACAGCGGCCCCACCAGATGCGTTTGGGAGCGCATGAGACTAGATATCTGTCTCCTGATACCACTCTCCTGCATCTGGCCCTTGAAGTACCCTGGTTTAAACCCTGGAGGTTACACATCTCCATCATGGTTTGTAACCTGTGATAGACTTTTCCTCCAGGAATCTGTCCAATCCCCTTTTGAAGGCATCCAGGTCAGATGCCATCACCACATTGTGTGGCAGGGAGTTCCATAGACTTACAACGCGCTGGGTGAAAAAATATTTTCTTTTGTCAGTTCTTACTCTCCCAGCCCTCAATTTGAGTGTATGTCCCCTAGTTCTGGTATTTTGGGAGAGGGAGAAGAGCTTCCCTCTATCCGCTTTACTCATATCCTGCATTATTTTATATGTCTCAATCATATCCCCCCTCAATCGCCTTTTTTCCAGACTAAAGAGGCCCAAATGTTTTAGCCTTTCTTCATAAGGGAGGTGCCCCAGGCCAGTAATCATTTTAGTCGCTCTCTTCTGCACCTTTTCCAGTTCCACTATGTCTTTCTGGAGATGCGGTGACCAGAATTGTACACAATACTCCAGGTGGGGCCTTACTATTGTTTTGTATAATGGCATTATAATGTTGGCTGTTTTATTTTCAATCCCCTTTTTGATCATCCCTAGCATGGAATTGGCCTTCTTCACCGCTGCCACACATTGGGGAGACACCTTCATGGAGCTGTCCACCAACACACCAAGATCTCTTTCCTGATCCGTCACGGATAACTCAGAGCCCATGAGTTGATAGATGAAGTTTGGATTTTTTGCCCCAATATGCATTACTTTACATTTGGTTACATTAAAACGCATTTGCCATTTCGTAGCCCATTCCCCCAGTTTGGAGAGATCCTTCTGGAGCTCTTCACAATCTTCTCTGGTTTTTACCACACGGAAAAGTTTTGTGTCATCGGCAAACTTGGCCACCTCACTGTTTATCCCTGTCTCCAGGTCATTTATGAACAGATTGAAAAGCACCGGTCCCAGGACAGAGCCCTGGGGCACACCGCTTTTCCTTTCTCTCCATTGTGAAAATTTCCCATTGACACCTACTCTTTGTTTCCGGGATCTCAACCAGTTCTCAATCCATAAGAGGACCTGCCCTCTTATCCCCTGACTGTGCAATTTTCTCAGCAGCCTTTGGTGAGGGACTGTGTCAAAAGCCTTTTGAAAATCCAGATAGACTATATCAACCGGTTCACCCAAATCCACGTGCCTGTTGACCTTTTCAAAAAATTCTAAGAGGTTTGTCAGACAAGATTTACCCTTACAGAAGCCATGCTGATTTTCTCTCAGCAAGGTTTGTTCTTTTATGTGTTTTAAGATTTTCTCTTGGATGAGGCTTTCCACCATCTTCCCTGGGACAGATGTAAGGCTAACCGGCCTGTAGTTTCCTGGGTCCCCCCTCCTTCCTTTTTTAAAAATTGGTGTGACATCTGCTATCCTGCGCGACTCATAGCATTTCTGCGCGTGGACGTCCCCCAATACCCCAGACCAGAGGGAAAACACTAAAAAAATGATGCTGGCAGAGACACAGAATAGACTAGGTATGCAGGGAGGCTGCAAAGGCAGCGGCGGGCATTGCCCAGGGCATAAGGCAGCCACAGAGTGACTGCACTGCGGGGCAGGGGAGGGTACTCACCGAGAGGTACGCACGCACACAGGGAGGCTGCAAGAGAAATCTCTTCTTTCTCTCCCCTAAGAGCCAGGCTGCAGCCAGCAGGAACACAGAGACACACACCTGCCTTGCTGGCCTAAAGTAACGAGTCACAGAGACAGCAATCCCCCCTAACTCCCACCGCAGACTGCAAGGAGGACGGGAGCTGCCAAAGCTTTTTATGCCCTCTGTGGCTGCCACACCTACCCAGTCTGCAACCTGGGCATGCTATTGGTTGAAATTGTCCACGAATTTACATGATCCCATCACATGGGTTGCATCCATCTTGTGGCTGGAATCCATTTTGTGTCATCCTTAAAGGGAGAAGAAAAAATACATCGCGATGGGAGAAAGACAAAAACAAACGTTTTAAGGACTGCAACCCCCTGGTAGGTAATAATTTCAAATAATTATCACTGCATTTTTACGGATGTCCAGGGCGTTTTAATACCCAAGAAATCAATATTAGGCATCTGGGAGCCATTTTGGGTTGATGTCCCCTAACTCCCCTTAAAGGAAAAAAATACAGCGATCTGAGAAAAGACATAAATGCACGTTTTAAGGACCCCAACCCCCCTGGTAGGTATTATCAGGCAGAATAAATAATTATTGCTGGGTTTTTACGGATATTCAGGACGTTTTTTAACATTTAAAAACAGCTCATTTAATTGCACGTCGCCATTAACGAAAACGAAACGTAACTAACCTAATTTTCATGGTTCTGTTCGGTTCATTCCAATTTAATCACAATTTTCGTTATTCATTTCGTTACGTAATGAAACGAATAACAAATAACGGAATGAAAAAAAATTTCATTTCGTGCCCATCTCTAGTTATAAACCAGCGTGGCCCATGGATCCGTTTGGCTAGAGTGGCCTAGCTGTGCATTGAACTGGTGGGGGAAATCGAGAAGGAAAAAGTCCTGTTGGTGTTTGTCATCGTCATCACATTTTAACAAAAAAACTAAGTGTCTGTTAAATTGCTGCAATATATGTGCTGTTCCTAATCTTGCAGGTTTTTGTAGCTCTTATGGTGTTATTTCTGATGTCTTCGATTGCTTATAGTACCGTGTGAAATTTCTTGATATTGTTCCCAAAGCCACAGTAATGATGGGGACCACTGAGTTATTTTTCATCTTCAAGAGAGAGGTTTCAGTTGCAGATCTCTATATTTTGTTAGTTTTTCCAAATTCTTGAGCTTCAAGTCTGGCATCTCCTGGAATTGCAATGTTAATGATCCTGGTATTTCTTCATTTTATTACTACTATATCTGGTGTGTTATGTTCGAGGTGTCCATCAGTTTGAATTGGGAGATCCCACAAGTTCTTGACTTTGTAATTTCCAGACACCTTCCCTACCTGATGTTGCCACAATGCATCTTCTACTAATTTATTTATTTATATTATTTAAAATACTTCTATCCCGCCTTTCTCTCCAGAAGGACCCAAGACCTAAGATCTAATGACTGCTGCATGTTTCTGGCCAAAGGGCAGCAGAGTTACATGCAGATAAAGCAAATAAGATAATCTGCATTGTATGGCACAAAGACAGTGACTTTTCCCTACCTCTTTTTCTGATTTCTTTTTGTAAGGGATAATCCAGTACAGTAAGACCCCCATATCCGCTGATTCATTAACCACTGATTCAGTTATCCATGGCTGGCAGAGGAAAAAATAAATAAATAATTTAGCAGTCGCAAAGCAAGTTATTGTCACAAAGAGCAGCTGTAAAGCAAGCTACTGTCGTAAAACAGCAGCTGTAAAGCAAGCTACCGTTACAAACAGCAGCTGTAGAGCAAGTTACTATCATAAAACATCAGTTTTGGGGACATTTTGGCATTCTTTCTTATCCACAGTTTTCATTATCCATGGGAAGGCTGGAACCCATCCCCAGCAGATACTGAGGTCCTACTGTATAGTTGTTTGGCTGCATGACAAAAAGTACCCATAAGATAATAACCCTGTGACAGCTAAATAGAGCCACCGCTTTTCTCAATATATATTTATTTGGTCACGACCATAAATACCTGTATGAAAGAAATATAGGTGGAATCAGAATTGTGTAGATCTCATGGTGCAGTGGTTAAACTGCTTTGCTGCAGCCAAAACTTTGCCTACAACCCAGGTTCTATGTTAGGTAGCCAGCTTGATGTTCACTTAGCCTTCCATTATTCCGAGGTCAGGTCACAGAGAGAGAGGCAATGTGTGGTCTATAACTATATATTTAAATGGTGAACCGCCCAGAGAGTGCTTTAAGTCCTATGGGTTGGTATAGAAACAGCACATGGTGTGTGTGTGTGTTGTGTGTCTGTGTCTGTGTGTCTGTGTGTGTGTGTTTCATCATAAACCTTATAAGGTGGTGGTGTGTGAAGAATTGTTTCCAGTATGTGGTTTCCTGTCATATTTTCCCGGGGGTGGGGTCATCAAAGGATCATATGCCACCATTAAGAATGGCTGATAAAATGCAAAAACTGTTATTACTATACAGTGGCAGGAAATATCCTGGATTACTAGTCACTGTGAGCTTATTTGTTGCCAAATGTCAGGAACCAGACACCAGATATTCAAGCTTCCGTTAAATGTTTAAATTGGCTTTAGCAGGTGCTGTGCGCTTTTTTTTTGGTCTTTGTTTTATGTTTACCTTGCAGGGAGCAGATACCTGTGCGTTTCTTGATGGGCAGAGAAGGATTCTTACACCTCATTTATTTATTTATTTATTTATTTATTTATTTGTTTGTTTGTTTGTTTGTTTAGAATATTTAAACCCACTTTTCTCCTTGGAAAAGGACCCAAGGTGGTTTACAATCATGAGGGACAATATACAGCCCAGAACATTTAAGACATATTCAAGTTAAGAAGAGGGAATTTGAAGAGGCATCTTAGAACATTAAAAGGTAACATTAAAACTACAAAAGCACGCAAAAAGGAAAAAAAACCATTATAAGGGATGGAGACTAACAGAGAAAACAATGGTGTTCTTATGAAATCAATCAATGTAATCATGCATGGTACAGTGATCCTCCACCTATTGCGGGGATTAGGGACCTGACCTGACCCGCGATAAATGAAAATCCGCGATATGAGGATGCAGGTCGAATTAGGCCTGGGAGGCCTAGCTGGGGGCTCTTGTACTTAGTCCTAGCCTGGCTCTACCAAAACGGGCCTATACTGTGGTACCATGATATAGTGGGACTGCAGTATATAAACTGCGAAAGGGCGGGGGACCACTGTAAGCCATATAAAAGTCACATAGTAGGTAGTTGCTCATTCATGGAAAGGTTGCCTGAAGAGGAAGGTCTTTGCCTGCTTCCAGAAAGTCAGCAGAGATGGGGCAGTCCTGGCCTCCAGCGGGAGGGAGTTCCAAAGTCTGGGAGCAGCAACAGACAAGGCCCTTTCATGTGTTCTTATGAGATGCACCTGAGAAGGTGACGGGATGGAGAGAAAGGCCTCTCCTGATGGCCTTAGCACGCGAACTGGTTCACACTGCGAGATTGAATCTTTGAGGTAGTTTGGACCCAGGACATTGTGTGCTTTGTAGGTCAAGGTCAGCACCTTGATTTGTGCCCGATAGCTGATTGGCAGCCAGTGGAACTGCTTTAGTAGGGGTGTAATGGAATCTCTGTAACACGCCCCAGACAGCAATCTGACAACTGCATTTTGGACCTGTTGCAGTTTTCTGAGACTTTCCATCAGTAGCCCCACATAGAGCGCATTCTAGCCAGGATGTCACTAGGGCACGTGTCATAGTGGCTTGAGCAGGTTTCTGTATCAACTGGCATAACTGGCATACTAGTTTTAATTGTGCATATTCACTCCTGGCCACAGCTATGACCTGGGGATCTAGGCTCAAGGATGAGTCCAGGAGCACACCCAAGCTACGCACCTCATTTTCAACTGGAGGTTAATCCCATCCGGTACAGGTTGCATCCCTATTCCTTGATCTTTCAGCAGCTCTGGATTAAGGGGGGGGTACAAAGAAAGTGACGGTAGGATGGGATGTTGAGTCCCAGGGCTCATCTATCAGTGACTCAACTTGGTGGGGATGTTCTGAGATCAAGTCCACATTTTACATGATGGCGGTGGCTTTGTGGCAATTATCTTTCCAGATGGGGCTCCCAAAACTCACTGGCTTTATTCTCTAGTAGGGCCAGAAGGCCTCATAGACACATCCTCATGAAGAGGCCCTGGGAGTGGTACAACGCCTGCTCACATTACTTGGCTTACCAAGGCTGGGAGTGTGTCCTTGACAAGCGGCTGGACTCAGTCCATAAGGTCTTTCCCAGCTCTGCATCTCTAAGACAAGGATGACTGGCTAACATAACAGCAGTTCCTGAATAATCTGTTTGCATCGTTCTCTCGTACACGTGGATAGAAAAGGCAAAAACAGCGCATCAACAGTCAGAGAGGCTGCCAGAAGCATATTCATAAGGCTATAGTGTTAACTTCCATCTTAATCCAATCTTTTAAAAGTGTCCCACGCCTGTTTGCCAGGAAATGTGCGGCTTTCTGTTCCCGTTCAGTAGATTCTGTTTGAAAAGTGGTTGATCTTTCTGATTCTACTCTAAAGCAAACAAAGCTGGAAGGACAGCACATGCAGAAAAGAAAGGTCCGGGGATCTTGTGCCAATTTCTGAAGCAAAAGTCCAGACCCCTTTTGTGTTCAGAAATTGAATAAGACCTTGATATCAAGCTGAATTGTGCTCTTCCAACGAACTTCCTGCCACATTTCTTCGTATTCAATAGACACCTATAACATTCTCCCCATGTAAGTTTGTTTCATTATATCAGACATTCCACATTGTTTATATGGGGAAAATATTGCACAAAGTCCAGGTCATCCCATGCTCTTCATGGGGTTACGTCATCATTCCCAGGCACACCTTCTTCCTTGGGCTATCCTTGGGCTCCAATCTGGTCCAGCAGGTTCATTTTGCCCCCAGTTCCTTTAAGGCCTGGTGGCCATTTCTCTCCAATATGAAACGGCCACTTTATTTATTACATTATATCCTGCTTCTTATTTAATCAGTGATAACATTTTTCTGCTGTCCTAGAAAAGTCTATGAAAGATAGAGACAACAAACAAAATTAAGCAAATGGGGAAAAAATCTATAAAGCTAAAGGTAGCACAACTAGGGGGCTTATCAGTGTTCTCACACCAAGGTGCTCATCCAAACTTGCTTAACTTTGGGCCTTTGCACACGACCCCTAAGATCCGCTGGCCCCTTAAATTCGGACCAGAGACCTTGGGGGTTCGTTGTTCTTCCTTCCTCCCCACCACTCCGCACTTCCTTGCTTCTGTCTGCCTGAGGGGAGGGAGGGGGGAAAAAGCCTTAAAAAGGGACAAAAGAATAAAGCCTTGTTGCTCCGAGCCCCGGTCACTTCCTGGTTCCTCTTAAAGGGGTGGGAGGCAAAAAACAACAACAAAAAGAAGCGAGGAGAGCCCGGCACTCTCCGCATCAAAAATTTTCACTATCCCAGAGCAGGTACTTGAAAGCTGTGCTGGGTCGCGCTTAGGTGGGCGGGGTTGCACTTAATTTTCTGTTAGCTCCGGAGCTGGTGGGGAAACATTTTTAAGCTCCGGAGCTGGGAGCCATTTGCAGCGGAGCTTAAGGGTCATGTATAAATGCCCTTTATTATACGCATTGTTATTGTTGTTGTTGCTGCTGCTGCTGCTGCTACTGCTACTGCTGCTGTTGTAGGCCCCCCAATAGTAACTACATGTAGTCAAAACAATTCTGGTTTATGTCAGCCCTTTCTAGGGTCTTCGAGGTAAAGAGTTCTCAGAAGAGGTTGACTGTTCCATTCTTCTAGGAGTGTCCTGGGACTGTGCAGCTCACCCAACGCCAGACAGGCTGGCTCCATTGACAGGCAGCCAACTGGGGAATTGAATTGTCAAACTCTCTGCAGCCAAATACCTAAATCATTGAGTTATCCGGCCAGCTGAGTTCCCTCTTCTGTATAAAGGCAACTCTGTATCTGTCAAACTGCAGGATAAATTTTGCATCTTGTGGGCTGTTAGAAGCCAATCTAAAGGAAGCTGTAAGGCTATATTTATCATAGCTGGAGATTTCAATGCACGATTGGGTATCAACGATGAAAATTTATATACCCACTTCCATCAGGTATTGGATACAGATGACTACACATTGAGGGGAAAATGCCGATCATCTAAAGATAAAACATGTAATTATGCAGGGTATTGTTTTGCTCAGTTTACAAGAAGGAGAAATCTCTTAATACTAAATGGGTCAGTGAATGGTGATCTATCGGGAGAATACACTCATTTCACCAAGAGGGGTGGTAGTGTAATCGATTACATAGCAATCTCATATTCTGCATATAACTATGTCACTAAATTTGAAATTGGTAATAATACAGAAAGTGACCATCTACCCCTGTCAATGATGCTAACACATCCAACACATAGTAACCCCCGATTAGATTTACATTTGTACCCCCAACAAAGACTTAGAAATGACTAGTAGTAAGAGAATTAAATGGTCCCCAGCAGTGGGTATCACTCTGACTCAGCTACTTAAAACTGAGGAATATATGAACGACCGAAATGCCATTCTCAATGCCAGTTGTGACACTGAGGCAGTAAAACTTTTTCAAGCACTGACCGGAAAACTAGGAGCTAAACTAAAAACAATGGTAACCAATGCAGGCCACCAAAGAGCTTTAAAAACTCCTTGCTGGTTCGATAATGAATGTAAGCAGGCCAAGAGCCAAATGAGGAAAATATACCATAAGTATAGGAAAACTCATTTACAAACTCTATTAAATGAGTTTGTAGCCAGTAGACAAGTATACAAATCCTTGATTAAGGAGAAAAAACAGCAAGCAACCACAAGGGCATGGCAAATTTTGCTAAAAGCCTCTAATGACAAAGACACTAGTCTCTTCTGGCGAACAATAACAGGCTTAATGAATAATGGTTGGTCAGATCCAAAGTGTGTTATAGGGCCCATAGAATGGATGCAACACTATAAGGCATTGTTCTCAGACTCCACTTTTCAGGACACCCAAACAACAGTAGCAACAGAAGAGCTCCCTAAGTGGCCACCAGTCTCAGCAAAGGAGGTTGAAAGTCTTATCCAGCAAACTTAAAAACAACAAAGCCCCTGGAATTGACTTTTTGCCCCCAGAACTTATAAAATCCAACATCACCTGGTGGACTCCCCTGCTGGTAGTTTTATTCACATTTATTGATCAAACAGGATTGTTACCCATGGGTTGGAACACTTCTGTAATAATTCCCATACACAAAAAAGGAGCTAAAACAGACCCTGCCAATTATCGACCAATCAGCCTATTATGTGTAATAAGTAAGCTATATGCTAAACACCTCTGCAACAAGCTAACTGATTGGATTCAAGATGAAAATATTATGGCAGTAGAGCAAGCAGGATTCAGTCAGGGGCGATCCACCATAGACCATTGTTTTGTACTAGATCATCTCATTGATAAATATGCAAATGCCCTTTATTATACGCATTGTTATTGTTGTTGTTGCTGCTGCTGCTGCTGCTGCTGCTGCTGCTGCTACTACTGCTACTGCTGCTGTTGTAGGCCCCCCAATAGTAACTACATGTAGTCAAAACAATTCTGGTTTATGTCAGCCCTTTCTAGGGTCTTCGAGGTAAAGAGTTCTCAGAAGAGGTTGACTGTTCCATTCTTCTAGGAGTGTCCTGGGACTGTGCAGCTCACCCAACGCCAGACAGGCTGGCTCCATTGACAGGCAGCCAACTGGGGAATTGAATTGTCAAACTCTCTGCAGCCAAATACCTAAATCATTGAGTTATCCGGCCAGCTGAGTTCCCTCTTCTGTATAAAGGCAACTCTGTATCTGTCAAACTGCAGGATAAATTTTGCATCTTGTGGGCTGTTAGAAGCCAATCTAAAGGAAGCTGTAATTCTGAATCAGTAGGAAGGCATAGAAACCAGTGAGGAGGAGTTATTTTGGTTTAGTCACTCCTTATGGGTGGGGTTACTGTGTGCTGTGCTCCTGGAGTCCTCCATCTTGGATTGCTGACTGCTTTTATTCTTTTTCTCTTTTTCTTCATTTTTTTGGGTGGATTCCTTCCCCACCCCACCCCCATTCTTTGGAATATATTTGCTGCCAGCGCTAGGCAGCCTGCATCTGCTAGTATACATCCATTGGTTGTTGTTTTGTTTTTGTTTTTATTCCCCTCCGCCAATTGCAGCTATCAAGTTGACCTTCCAGGGTTTTAAACCAGGGTTTTGCAGGAGAGTGGTATCAGGAGACAGATATCTAGTCTCCCTCCCAAACACATCTTGCCGCTGTGAGATACAGGAAGCTGGACTAGATGGGCCTTTGGCCTGATCCAGTATGGCTCTTCTTATGTTCTTATGTTCTTATGTTAATTATTGTTTGAGATTATTTATAGGGAGGAGATTAACTGTGGTCAGTAATTAAAGACTTCTGCCTCTAGCCCCTCAACCCTTATAGACTTGGGACCTGTAGGGCCTTTGTGAGAGGAGGTAAAATATTTAACTTACAAAAATAAAAAATAAAATTGCCCTGACTAATGACATCATCAGCCTCTTGCCCCAGAACTTCACAAATGGGATTTTAACCACTGATTTAAATCATTCCACTTTACTAAGACGAGATCCAGTCCTAGGAAAGGAAAATACAGTGGTACCTCGACTTGCGAATTTTATCCGTTCTGAATGCATGCTCTTAAGTCGAACTACTCTTACGTCGGGGTGCCTATATAAAAAATTGAAAAAATAAGTTTAAAAAATTAAAAAATGGAAAAAATATTTGTAAGTCTAATATCTAAAATTTGTAAGACGGCTGTTAAAATGCCAACAGTATTCCGCTCTTAAGTCAAATTGCTCTTAAATCGAGCTGCTATTAAATCGGGGTACCACTGTATAGGAAGGCATCACATAAAACAGAGCAATAATCTTTGTATGGACTATGGCTGTGCTAGCTGGAGGATTCTCTGTCGTAGTCTCATAGAATTAGGTTTTCAAAGCTCTGGGAAAAAGGTATTGTCCTCTTTCAATAGGTATTGAATGGGGGAAAGGTGTTGCCCTTGTGTGCCCTGTATCCATTCAGAGGAAGTTGTGCAAATCTGGTAGAAGCACTTAATATATGAATTCCCTTTGAAGGCACAAATAATCGCCAGGGTCCTCAGGTTTATGCTACCTAACCCTGGTCTGAATACTGTACATTACAATACTGTACATTGGTATACCAGAACACCATGGTATTCTAAGCCATACCATGACCACAAGAGGGAGATAAAACTCAATAGTTGGTTACGTGGCTGGAGCATTCAGTACAAGTGTGGCGGAAAGGATTTTGATTTGGTGGAAAGATTCTCCTGAGAAAGAGAGCAACACAAAACACTTACAGAAATTAATCATGAAATTGAAGTGGACCCCGGCATGCCCCATTATGCACTGCATGAATAATATGGGAAATTGATCCCAAAGGAAAAAAAGAGCTGCAACTATAACCCCATTAAGAAAATGGAGTGGGAGGGGAAAAAAATCAATAAATATTATCAAGGTGCATCAGCCTAATCAAGCATCTTTCCCCACCTCTTTCTATTAATATTATTATTTCTTTTTTTAAAAAAGAGTGATCCTGGATGCTAATTGTTGCATGCACTCAAGAGATATCCACTTATCAAAACAGAAGATTAATCAGCGGCTCAACAGAAGAAGAGCCATTTCTCCTCACGTCCTTTCCTGGAATCGCACTGACCTCACAACAACCAATCAATAACGGCACATTATCTCCAGCACTCACACTTAAAGGCCATTTTGTGCCTGTTGAAACTCTGACTCATGTTAGCAAAAATCCTGATTGTAGGTGTATCCTCAAGGGAAGGGAAGCACAGAACATTCAGGATCTTCCTCCTTCTTAGAAAACAAATACCAGTGATGGTGTTGCCTTCCAAATCATTAACTTGTCACCAATGCCATCGGTGTTGTGCTTGGTTCTCTGACATCTTCAAGGTAGCTGTGATGGAATATTCTGAAAGGAAGCCATTCCAGATCAAAGGAAATACTGTACAGTACAATTTTTAAAAATGCATTGTGTTGTAATGTGCCATCAAGTCACCTCCAAGTCATGGTGAACCTATGAATGAATGCATAACATTCATTAACATTCACATTACAGTGGTCCCCCCGCCCTTTCGCGGTTCATATACTGCGGTCCCGCTATATCGCAGGACCGCAGTATATGAAAAAAGCCCCCCTGGGGTAAGGGGGAAAGGCCTGTTTCAGGCCTCCCATACTTACTCCAGGACTGGGGCTGCCCCAAACGGGCCTGCCAGGGCCTTCCCAGGCCTTCTGGATGCCCCAAAAGGGCCTCTCTGCAAACCAGAAGTGACTTCTGGGTTGCCAAAAATAATTTCTGAGGCCTCCGAGGGCCTTTCTAGGCCTGTCGGAGGCCTCAGAAATGATTTTGGCAACCCGGAAGTCACTTCCAGTTCTCAGGGAGGCCCTTATGTTGCCTCCAGAAGGCCTAGGAAGGCCCTCGTGGGCCCGTTTGGGGCAGCGCCAGGCTGGGAGTAAGTAAAAGAGCCCCCAGTTAGGCCCCCCAGACCCGACCCAGCTTGCATCCGCATATCACGGATTTTCAATTATCGCGGGTCAGGTCCCTAACCCCAGGGATAGGCGGGGGGGGGGGTCACTGTATTTGTTATGAACAAGGCAATGTCGGAACAATATACTATACAGAGCATAATAGTAATGAAATAATGCACCAGATTCATATTGTGGGGGGTTCCCAGGCATATAAATTCACTTTCAGCTTCTCATATGCCCAGTTCCTTCAAATCTCTCCATGGCAAGGGAATAAATTATGTCCCCATCCAAATACCAGATGGGTTTAGAATAGACAGGGCTCCTGGGTCCTTCACCAACCCAAATGGAGAGGCAAGTACTGTATATTACAGGCTATGGAAAAAGAAGACATATAGAAGTATATGATGGGTTCCACTTATATCAAGGAACTTGCTTGAACTACCAGACAGGCATTTGGAATCCCACCCAATGGAAAAGCAGCTATGGGCTGAAGAGGAAAGGTGAGGTATTGTCTTCCATTTAATGCTGCTTCTCCAAAAATAAAAATAAAAAACTCCTACTCCTCCTTCCATTTTGCAGCTGAAACAGCTGGAGTCTGAAATGGCCACCCATAAGGTAATGCTCAGAGGTAGAGATGGGCACAGAGTGAACATTTTTTCGTTTCCGTTACCGTTTGTCGTTTCCATTACGTAACAAAACGACAAACAAAAATTGTGATGAAAATGAAATGAAACGAACAGAATCACGAAAATTGTGGTTGTTACGTTTCGTTTCCTTTAATGGTGACGCGCAATGAAATGAGCTGTTTTAAATGTTAAAAAACACTCTGGACATCCGTAAAAACGCAGCGATAATTATTTATATTGTCTGATAATACCTACCGGGGGGTTGGGGTCCTTAAAACATTTGTTTTTGTCTTCTCCCATCACGATGTATTTTTCTTTTCCTTTTAAAATGGATGTCACCACCAGCCACAAAATGGAGGCAAACCATGTGATGGGATCATGTTCAACCAATAGCATGCCCAGGTTGCAGACTGGGCAGGCAGGTCTGGCAGCCACAGAGGGCATAAAAAGCTCTGGCAGCCCCCGTCCTCCTTGCAGTCTCTGGAGGGGGTTAGGGTGGGATTGCTGTCTCTGCTACTCTAGCTTCAGTCCTGCAGCCTTCCTGTGTGCGTGCTGCGTACCTCTCAGTGAGTACCCTCCCCTGCCCCGCAGTGCAGTCACTCTGCAGCTGCCTTGCACCTAGGGCAACGCCCGCCGCTGCCTTTGCAACCTCCCTGCATACCTAGTCTATACTGTGTCTCTGCCAGCATCCATTTTTTTTAGTGTTTTCCCTCTGGTCTGGGGCGTTGGGGGATGACTGCGCATGGAAATGCTTTAAAAATCGCACAAAAAGCGGGTAGAAACGACAAACGAAAAAACAAAAAACGGTAACGAAATTTTTCAAAAAATTCCCTACAAAACGGAAGCGAACCGAAACAGACCTCTCAACGACAAACGAAAAACCGAAATGCCATTTTTATGTTTCGTGCCCATTTCTACTCAGAGGACTAAGCTCCAGAAGATGTTTTTCAACAATCCATATCTTCAACCCAAGTTGTAAGCAGTTGGCCCCACTGAAAAGACAGAAAGCAGAAGAGTATCCTGTATAGAAGGAATAGCTGGGAATGTTGTGTTTGTGTATCAATAAAGGTCCACTGAATAATAATGGGAGCTTTGCACCAATAAAAAGGACCAGATGCAATGGTCATCAGATGGTGCAGATGGGAATCTTTAATTAACAGATGTGTGACCCCAGGACCCTGTTGTAAGTTATCAAGACATTTACTAGACTGCAATAAAAGACATGCACATTCACGTAACATGGCCACCATTTATCATTTTCCCTTGGCTGCTCCCACTCTGCTTTCCCTTTTACTCAAAAAATGCAGCTCCAAGTATCAAGCATGAGGCAGGAGAAGAATTGGAGCCAATAAGTTGAGCCAGAAAAGGGTGAGCGCTGAGTCTAAACTACCATTAATTCAGTGTCTCAGAGCCTGTAGTGAAAACCCATCTGAAAAAAATACAGTGGTATTAAGTGGTATTCATAGACATTCAGATCTTTTAGGAAACCTACATAACTCCTGCGAGAATGCCAGTTTTTTCAAAGGCATCCCTAGGTGAAGTAAAAGAAGTGGGAGAAGGTCAAGTGAACAGCATTTATTTAGAGGAGCAATTATCAATGCGTGCAGTGAATTAGTTGCACTGTTTTTATGCTCCCCAGTTTTTGAACATGCTTAATGCAAGTTACCTGTTTCTCCTCCAGTGTGTATCTTCAAAGCCCAGACATTCCCACCTGTTTGCAAAGCAGGGTTCAGAGGACACAGATGAATGTGGAGAAGAACAGTTGAACCCTAGGTTTCTCCCATAGCACCCAAAGTTTTGGGCAGGGAAGAGGGAAACAGCCTGCTCTCAAGCCCATCAGCAGATGCCTGCTCCCTACTGTTGTGGGGTGGTGCTGGCTGGCTGGTGGAGGTACAGCTGTGCCATGGCATTTCTCTCCTCCCACCACTTCTAGCATCCATCCTCCTCCCTGTAGTCAGCACTGCCTACCAGAGACGGGCACGAAATGAAAATATAGCATTTTGTTTCATTTCATTTCTTTAGTAGTTTTGTTTTGTTTTGTTAGCAATGGATTTTAATGAATTTTGGGAATGAAATGAAATGAAACAATTCGTTAATGGCTCCCCTGGGTCCTAGAGGCACCAGAATCGCAGAGTAGCTTCTTTGGACTCTTCTCTGCAAGCTCTCCAAATTTGGAGAAGTTTGGGGTTCAGGGGGCTGAGTTGTTAAACTCTAAATGGGGTCTCCCTAGGAGAAAATCATTTCTAATTGAGTCAGGAAGCTGCTAATACCCCCCCCCCACACACACACACACAGGGGAAGCTTTGTCAAGCAGTTCCCTTAATTACAAATGGTTTTTTTCCTATGGGAACCCCCTTTGTAGTTTAATAACTCAGCCCCCTGAAGCCCAAGTCTCTCCAGATTTTGGGGGGCGGGGGTGCTTACATGGAAGAGTCCAAAGAAGCTACACTGTGATTTCCATGCTGCTGCATGCCTACGATCACTATTTTCGAGTACTGTAGCAACATGGAAATTGCAAGGGAGCTTCCTCAAGCTCTTCCCTGTAAGGCCCACAAATTTGGAGAGGTTTGGGGTTCGGGGGGGGGCAAGTTATCCAACTTCAAAGAGGGCCTCCAGCTAATTGCAAAACTGTTGTATGGCGGACACTGGCAATATAGTTGTTAAGCAAGGGGAAGTAATAATTTGACCTATTGTCGTCATGCACCATACACGCTTTTGCAGTTAGCTAAGGAGACCCTCTTTTCAATTGAATAACCTGGCCCCCTGAACCCCAAATCTCTCCAGATCTCGGGGGCTTACAGGGATGAACTTGAGGAAGCTCCCATTTCATTTCCTGAACAAAAAAAAAAAACTGGTTCATTTTGTTTCATCACAAAACAGTTTCTATTGTTTCTTTTCATAATGTAACAATTCGTTATGTAACAAAATGGCAAAATAGCATTTTGTTTTTCATTTGGTGCCCATCTCTACTGCCTACAGCTTTTCTCTTTTAGAGGATCTCATTCGCCAAAACACACACATGTCCAGGGTGGAGATTCCATGTGGTCTCTTACTGAAGCACAGCTATGAGACTCGAAGGCTCTGGTTTTGTTTTTAACTCCCCATAGTGTAGAATTCTGTCTCAACCTAGAGAAGTTGCAGATAATTTTAACCATAATCTATTTTAAAAAAACCAAGTCATCATCAACATTTTAGTATTGCAGCTCCGGAATGGATCCATCATATTCAGCTCCTGTCAAAGAGGCACGGTGAGGAATCAAACCCCTGTTCTATGTCTCTGCAGCCAGGTCATTAATCCACTGAGTTATCTAGAAGTCAGCTTCAAACCTTGATCTGTGAAAAAATCTCAGAAACCAAACTGCCACCAATGGTACCCTCCCCCCCCCCAATGTCTCATAATCACCCCACAGGAAGGGGCTTTTTTTTTTAGAGTCACGTCTGGATTAGAGAGGGTTTGGTCTCTCCCTCTTTGAAGTTGCAGACCTAATCTGGGAGTTGAGTCATGGTAACAGGACTTCTTTCCAAGTGGGTTGAAACATTTCACTACCCACCCAAGTAACTTCTTCAATCTGAGGAAGGTTGGTAGGATTTATTTATTTATTTATTTATTTATTTGATGTATTTCTATACCGCAACCTTTTTACAAAAAGGAACTCAGGGCGGTTTCCAATAAAAGTAGTTAAAACACAGATAAAACAACAGGAACAATGGGAACAATGGGAAAGCAGTGGCAAGATAAAATAGGGAAAAATGGCAAAGAGGGAAAACCCTCGGCGGAGAGCGGCAGAACCAAAAAAAAAAAAAATAGACAGAAATGAGGTCACCATATGCCTCCTTGAAAAGCAGAGTTTTTAATGCCTTTCTGAAGGTGGGCAGGGTCTCTGCAAGGCGCAGCTCACTCAGAATTTGGTTCCAAAGAGAGAGGCCAACAACAGAGAAGGTGCGGCTACGGGTTACCAATTTCCGCGCCTCTCTTGGAGTGGCCATCCTGAGTGAGCACGCCTGCGACGATCGAGTGGGTCTGGCCTCAGTTGATCTCTGGGAGATCTGCACCGCCAGGTATTCAGGTCCCAAACCGTGGAGGGTTTTGAAAACCAAAACCAAGACCTTGAACCTTATCCAGAGAGCAATGGGCAACCAATGCAGGCGCGCCAGAACTAGGGTGATATGATCGTATTTACGGGCACCCACCACCAGTCTGGCCGCCGCATTTTTCACCCGCTGGAGTCTCCAGACAAGGGTCAAGGGCAACACCACATAGAGTGTGTTGCAGTAGTCAATCCTCTAAATCACGGGGCCTGCACAACTGTTCTCAAGGAGAACTCATAGAGGATGCATCCAATTTATAGTTCACCTTGATTTCACATCACTCTGGTCTGAATAGATGGACAATGGCCCTGAGATGTGTGAAAGTCACACCTATGCAGCCCTTCCCAAGACCCATTAAGTATGGGCCGTTAGCAGTGGCCTTCCTGGTGGAACTGTGAATTATTTCTGATTAGTCTGGGGGTTGATGAAAGGGCAGCATGATACATGTGAAAGAGATTGTATCTAAATCGCCCATCCCTGTTGAGAGAGGGTTTTTCTGTACACATATGATTGGCTTCCCTGACTCCTCTGAAATGAAAACCAAAGCAATGTGATCATCTTATATACCGCCACATACCACTTCAAGTAGTCTCTGGGTGGTTTACAGTTTTTAATTACAGTATGCAGTCTACACATCGCCCCCACCACCCAGCAAGCGGGGTACTCATTTTACCAACATCGGAAGGATGGAAGGCTGAGTGGGGATTGAACCCCAGCACAGTTTTACCTGCAGTACAGGCATTTAACCTCTGCACCACGGGGCTTGTGAAGGTACAGTGCTGATTATGGTCCGGAGATGTTGCCCCTCCTGTGCTGGGCTATCCTGCTATTCAAATCAGGGTGGGGTAAACCAAGGCAAACTATAAATGGGAGGTCTCCTACCAGCCTTTTTCAGACTGAAAACAATATGTATATAAAACGTGAAGCATGCAAGAGCTCTGTTCAGGTCTTAAAAATGACATACGATTCTAATCTCATAAGGAGAGCATGGGGCGAGTATTCTTTGACCTCATCGCTTAGGTAATCGCCTTTCTGTACAAGTGGTCTAAATCTTCAGAAGATGCCCACATGCTTTTTCAAGTGTTGGTGATTCCTGACACAGTGAGACATTGTAGAGATCCACCACACGGGGGGGGGGGGGACAAGAACAAAACCAGAACTGTGTTGACATTGAGCAAATACCCCTGAACTGTAGTAGCTGAGATCCTAAATTCAGTTCATTTAATAAAGCTATGGAAGGAAAACCATTGCAGCTTCCAGCAACCACCTGTGATCCATTCTGCATTGTTTTAGAGAGTCCCCAGGGCCTTTGGGGGATTGTGAGGAATGGGGTAGGACAATTTCAAAAATGGATCATCGGGCTATCTCTTGCGGGCATGGACAATGGAGAGGCCAGGTAAGAATATCCCCTGCTATACCTTTTTAGAGTTTATCCCTGAGCTTTTTTTTTTTTCTAATTGTGGGTTTAAATTTAATGGCGGCTGTGTAGCACTGGGAAATGTATCCCTCATTTTAGAGATGAGCATTTTCAATGGCAGGTTGGAAATTTTCCAAAGAAATAAACCAAAATACAATTCTGAAATGTGCTGATACTTAAAGATTGCTAGACGTATAAATATTGCAGCTACGAATGCCAGATTATAAAACTTTTCTGTTTCTTTGCTACAGCAGTATTATTATTTGCAGGTGGGGGAGGGAGGTGAATGTGAAATTCAGCCATTTTGAGGTGGGGCCAGGGTTAATTATTGAACCAAGGACTTTAGTAGTACTTGTATTATGAAAGCCTTGTGAGAATCCAGGTTAATAAATGTTAGGTTTGTGATCCTGTGCACATACAGTGGACTGGAAGTAAGCTTCCCTGAATTTATTTATTTATTTATTTATTTATTTTCAAACTTGTATGAATGTAGGACATGAATATGAAACCTGCATAGGATTTGGTTGTAGACCACTAGGAAACCAAATTGGTTGCCTTGAAGTTCCACTGATTTCTATGGAAGATATAAGCAAATCCTTACATGTCTACTAGCGGGATCAGTGAGGCTGAAACATGCTCTACCTTGGCTTACCTTATGCTGTTTAGTAATTTAATTATCTCCACGAGACCTGCACAAATAAGAAACATATGAGCCAAACCAGACATGTGTGTTTGCTGACTATACACTTGCCAGATGGTTGAATACATACTTTCCAGATTGGCTTTAAGAGAAGGGGAGGAGAACGGTCTACTTTTATTATTAAATGGAGTATACGAGGAATGGGAGAGAAATCTGCTCCTCTTACTATATTTTTCCACCCTCCACCCCTTGAAAGCTCCCTATACCCTCTCTTGGCCAATTCATGTCTGGCATCAGAGCTGGGGCTGCAGAGCAGAAGCGTAGGCAGGATTTGGAGCACTTGGGGCAAAGTTCGATTTTGCCCTCTTCCTGCACCCCGCCCCACATCGCACCCACCCAGCAACAGACATGAATGTGCATGTGTGTGTGTGTGTGTGTGCGCGCGCACACACACACACACACACGCCTTACACCTCTCCCACCAAGGTGAGGAAGAGGAGGAGGAGGGCGCCGGGCTACGACGCTCCTGCCTTCCTGCCTGCTTCTCCCCTGCCTGGCGTGCGGTGTTGGAGGCGGCGAGGGAGTGCAGTCGCCAAGCCTTAGGGGAAAGGAAGACTGCTGGGCGGCAGGAGGGTGCACGGCTTCCTCTTCCTGTTCCCCCTCCAGCCCCCCCCCCAATTTGCTGTGCCTGGGGCAGATGCACCCTTCTCTCCTCCCCCCCCCAGATACGCCCCTGCTGCAGAGTGCAGATAGGCAGGGCTGGGAGGGAACAGATTTTGAAATTTTCATTTAGTGACTACTTATATAGGTAGAGATCCCCATCCATATTACACAGCCAAACCCCAAACTGGTGGGTGAATACATCTGGTTTGATCCTTTGGCTCTTGCACGCCGATACCTTTGCTTTCTCCCTGTTATAGCTCTCCTTGTATAGAATAAAAGAAACTCTGGGCGCTTTTACACGACCCCTAAAATCCGACGCAAAGGGCTCTCAGATGCGGAGCTTAAAAATGTTTTTCCACCAGCTCCGGACTTTAAAGGAAATTAAGTGCAACCACGCCCACCTAAGCGCTTCCCAGTGCATTTTAAAAGTACCTGGTCTCTGAGGGTGAAAAATTTCTGATGCGGATGTAAAGCAGTAAGTGCCGGGCTCTCCTCGCCTTGTCTTTTTTGTCCCCCCCCCGCTCCTTTAAGAGACTGGAATGCTCGCTTCCGGGGCTGTGACCCGGCAGACGGAGGTGAGCCTGCATTCTTTTCTCCTTTTTTTCTCCCTCCCCTCACGCAGACAGGAGCAAGGAAGTGCGGAGGGGTGGGAACATAGGAAGAGCAACAAACCTCCAAGATCTCTGGTCCGAATTTAAGTGGCCAGCGGATCTTAGGGGTTGTGTAAAAGCGCCCTCTGTGTGAGGCCATGCATGAAAGGGACTGGAAGCCTTTTGATAGAATTAACCTGCTCAAAATACCATAAGGGCAAGTGGTTGAGGTCACATATAGAATTCTTCTTCAGGACAGATGTTCAAAACAAGGGACTAGAGTAGCTATTGAACCCACATTAGACATAGCCTGAGTCTGGAAGAGGGCAATTCTTAAGTCATGTTTATCACAGGACCAACTTCTCTCGTCTCTGGCAGCATGCAAATTAACTTGCTTTCTATGGAAATTGTTCTTCAGGACATACGCATAGGACTTATTTGAAGGTTAATTCCACACCCCACCCCACACCCCAATGACTCCCTCAGTCACTGCTCTAGACCACTGGCATGTTTTCAGCTATAAATACATCTGATTTGGGCTTTAGACAGCTTTTAGGATGTTAATCCAGCTCTGTCATGTCTGCAAGATGAAGGAAGTGTGCTAACACAGGACAGGCCCTTGATTAATGAGGTTATCAAGAGGTCATAGTTGACATTATGAGGTTTCAAGTTACAGGCAAGTGTGGTCTCTCTCTCTCTCCTTCTCCCTCTCCCTCTCCCTCTCTCCCCTCCCTTAGAGAGAGGGAAATGACACTCACTCTGGAAACATAACAAAAAAATGAGTAATACATGATTGTTTCCTAGTATTATTCAGAACTTGGATAAATAAGGGTACTTGAAGAGCAGAGAACTGGGCTGGTAGTTCTCAACAGAGTCAATTTTGAAAACAGTCTGCTCACCCTCTTGTGATCCATATTGGAAAACCTTAATGTTTCCTCATAGCGCCAGTCTCAAATGACATGAGAGTTACTGGCCTCATTTGGAGCAAAGCTAGACATGCACAATTACAGCAGCACTGAGGCAGAAAGCATGAACTGATTGCTTTGCGTGACAGATGAATGCATAATTCAGAATTAAATGGTGCTTTCTAAGCCCTTTGCTGAGTCAGGGCAGAGGTGTTCAGGATGGAGCCCACTGTAAATCTTCCTGAAGCTGTGCCACAAAAGAAAACACCAGCAGAGGCATCAGTTTCAATGCTTAGCACCAACCTGACAATGACAAATGGGTATACATTTAATTTGACATAAATCCATGCTGCCTGTGTGGAAAAGTGTTCCCTGCTGGTAGTACGGATTCTTTTTTCCCCATCAGGGCAGCATCTCATACAGTGGTTTCTTTCCAACCTCTTTTTGTGTTGTGACCCCTTTAATAATAGTCAAATTACCTCTGAACCCCCTTGACACATTTGCATAAAAAGGCAGCTTTTAATGGGGTAAAGTCATCCCTTCTCATGAAGTAGATGACTGTTTTTCTCCTCACAGAGGACCTGTTTCTCATACATTCCCATAAACTTTAATATCCCACTCTGGAAGGTCAAAGAAGAAATGATTAAACCAGGGCTACAGCACATATAAGGTAACTTGTGGCCCCCAGAAAACACGCTGGGACACCCTTGTAGGTCATGACCCCCCAGGTTGGGAAACAATGATCTATTAAGACTAAGGAAGTGGTCCAAAACTCCTGATCTCTTCAGTGTCCCTCAAGACACTCAAGATCATGAGAGTAGGAGGGAGGTAATGGACACACAGGACTCCATATGAGCAAGGACTGCCTTTAGTCAATATGGGGGAAGGTTGCCCCTGGCCATGTGACTGGCCCATTGTCTTCTGCAGCATTTATGAGAAAGGGAGCAGCGCCAGTCGCCTGAAGCTCCATTTGCTGTCACTTCCTCTACTTCAAGTAATGAATGGAGATTTTGCTGTTGGGCTGAATAAATGGCACCTGCAACAGGATATTGTCACCTGGGGTGCTCTTGAAGAGTATGCCTGCTCATTACCCATTCCTAGAATAGTTTATTTTATAAATTCCTCCTTTATTTATTTGTTCAAGTCCCTCCTCCTCCTCTTCCTCCTCCATTCTGGGCATACCAATGCTAGTCCTCAGATTACCTGGATTCATTCATTCATTTATTTGCAGCTTAAGGCCTTTCCCTCCTCAAAGATTTTTTTGTACAATACTTGCCTACCCAAGGTTGCTCCGCCCCAGAACTCCAAAATGTCATTTTTCAACTACAATCCCCAAAATATGGAGTTAAAATCCAAAGATTACCTTTTCCAAGGTCTGCTGATAATTCTTTTCTTGCCAACTGTTGGTGCTGTTTATAGTGAGGTTCTATAGTGAGAAACACATAAAAGAATGTTTTATGACTTTACGGTTATGTTTCTAAATCATAAATGTCCCATTTGGAAACTTACTGGCTAGATAGCTGAGTGGTGACTATAGTTGGCTGTGGAGCCAGTGGTTGGGACTTGGGAGTTCATTTCCCAGCTGGGAGCTTCCACAGTCCCAGGGTGACCCCAGAATTTGGGAATGGTAAACTGGTATTCTCTACCTGAAAAAGTGTTGTCGTAAGTCAAAATTAACTTGACAGCACACAATTATTATTTAAAATGTCCCATAACAGAGACCACCAGATATATTGTATCATTTTTGTCCTTTTCCAAGGGGAAAGGTGGGGTAAAATTACTCTAAATAAATAAAATATCTAGATTTACAGTTTATAAAACATTTTCACAATGCCGCTTAGTCATAGTGTGATAATATTTTGTTGTGTAATTAACTATTTGCTACTTTAAAATCAAGACAGCTAATAAGGGAACCGAGTTGAAACATGTTGACTTTGCTTTTTATTAAACTGCTCTCTAAGAAAAGAACAATCAGTTGGTGCACAGTTCTCAATAAAACACACTTCAATATGTTGATCTCCATCCTACCATTGGTAACTTGAAACTTAATTAATGCTTAAGGCCAGATCAATAGTCAACCTAACTAGAAAATTTTATAAGACACTTTGATTCTTCACTCGTCTATCCACAGGCCAACATCATAAAAAGAAAATGAACTCCTATTCCCATATCATAACTCTCCTGAAAGTCAGCTGCATTTATTGGAAAATGGCTCTATGGATATTATACTTAAAGCCAGTAGTGTCCAAACTACTGGGCCACAACACTCACAATCCTTTGTTATTAGCAATACAGGGTTGGAATTCTGGGAGTTGTGGTGCAAAACATCTGGAGGGCCAAAGTTTGGACGCCACTGCTTAAAGCAGTATGATAAGGATTGGTGAACTGGTTTGTTTTCCATGGCTTCAGAGACTGGGCCGTGGGGCAATGGTCTCAAACTACAGGAAAAGATATTCAGTTTAAACATTAGGAAGAATTTCATGACAGTTTGAGCTGTTCGGCAATGGAAAATGCTGCCACGGAGGGTGGTGGAGTCTCCTTCTTTGGAGGTTTTTAAGCAAAGGCTGGATGGCCATCTGTCGGGAGCACTGTAATAGGGATTCCTGCATGGCAGCGGGTTGGACTAGATGGCCCTTGAGGTCTCTTCCAACTCTGTGATTTTATTTGGGGGGGGGTGGAGCCAAAATATAATTAAGTAGTTTATGGTTATTTCGGTTGAATTCTGCCTCCTTTTTTGTTGTGCACTGGAGGATTTTCGTGTTTTGAATCTTAATTCTTTGAAGGAGTCAGTTCAGAAGTTAAGGGTGTTAAGGTAGGTCATCTTCAATGAAGACAACTGGCTAGGTGTAAAGGTATAATGAGTGAACCACATCAATTCTAGCAACGGCTTGAACAAAATAATTTCTATTCCCTCCATGTTGATTTGCTGTCCTAGCCTAATGCAACAACATCTCATCTCTATACTCTCATGAAGTCATAATTAAGACAACGTTGGATCCCCATTCTGTAATTCATGGTAAACCCTGGTAAATTTTAAAAAATAGTGCATTTAACACAAATACTTTTTTCAAAAAAATCAGAAAGAGAAAGAGTACATTTTTTATGGTTGCGAGTTAAATAGACAACCCATTCACCACACACACACACACTTAAGATCCAGTCCTAGCCATTCTACGCCTAACTATTTTGATTCTCTTTGGATGAAGTGTTTCTAGCTATTTCAAGTAAATTTCTGGAAGAAAGGCGTTTGATCTGAAAATACAGGACAGATGTAGGCTTTTCCCCTTTCAAGTGTTTGTTAAATGGGATGGTGGGAAAAGAGTTACTGCTGCATTAGCAGTTCCTGGGAACTAAAATACTACACTAACCCTTTTTTCCATGTATGCAATTCTGTCTAAAGCATTCTCACGTCATAACAAACGCCTCTTCTTAACCTTATTTCAGGACTCATCTCTTTTGTTTAATCAGTCACCACCAGTCATTCTGACCACACAGGCAATTAAAGGAGGTCTCTGTTTTGCCAAATACACACTGTCTTTCTTTCATTACGATGGCGTATCTTTGTCTGGATCTTCCAAGCCTTCCATCTAATAAACTTGATATGATCTCTCTTTCTCTTTTTTTTTAAAAACTGAGAATTATCTACACCTGAATCTGAGACAAATGAAATGGAAATAATAAAGGACTGTTGCCTGCGGGAGAAAAAAAAACCTTCCTATAAAAAAAAGTCTGCTGATTTACACCCTCCTGGTTTGAGTGACTCTAATGCGACCTTGGCTCTTTGAGAACCATTGTACATAGAATTAGGACTGTAAAGTTAAATGCCTAATTCAGATCACTATCCAAAAACATTAGACGTGTCTGTGAAGTTCAAATTTGTCCATTTAAAATCCTTTTGTCATGGATACTGCAGCTGAAGATTACCACAGAGCCAATTACTACTTAACACAGGCTCACAGAAAATTCCTATCTCAAGGACAATGATAGTATCAAAGATCATAGAGTCATGAAGTCGGAAAGAGCCTTTAATGACATCAAACTCACCCCCTTCATGCAGGGGGTTTTCCAAATTTCTCTTGGATGCCTCCAGTGTTGGACACTCACCACCTCCTGAGGTAATTGGTTCCATTCTTTTAATGCTCTAACAGTTGGAAAGCTTTTCCTGATATTCAACCAAAATCTGGCTTTTTGTAACTTGAGTCCATTGTTGCATGTCCTGGACTCAGGGATGATCCAGAACGGATCCTGTTCCTCCCCTTGCTTTCAACTATTTGAAAAGTGCCATCATATCCTCCTCAGTTTTCCTTTCTCTAGACTAACCATGCCCAGTTTGTTCAGTCTTTCCTCATAGGCCTTGGTTTTCTTCCCCCCTCATTGTTCTTGTCACCCTTCTCTGAACTTGTTCCAATTTGGCAACATTCTTCTTGAAATGTGTGTCCAGAACTAGACACAGTAACCAAGATGAGACCTAACCAGTGATGGACAGAAGGGAACTCGTAAGTTGTGGGATTTGGAAACGAGACTTCTTTTATGCAGCCTAATTTAGCATTTGTCCTTTTTTTTTTGTAACCTCATCACACTTTTGGCTCGTATTCGGCTTCTGACTGACAATGATTTCAAGATCCTTCTCACTCATAGTATTGCTAAGCCAAGTATCCCCCACCTTGCAATGTATGTTTGGTTTCTTTTTCTTAGCTGCAACATTTGGTCTTCCTCCCTATTGAATTCCATTCTTATTCTCTTGCTTACATCCCTGCTTTGCCCCTCAACTCAGGGAAGTCTCCTCTTCTTGGAGAGAAGAACCTATAGTAGCTCCCTGTTCCTGGCAGAGTTTGGGGAAAGCTGAATCAGGGTTCAGAAAGATGTGAGGGGGATTTGTGCAGTATTGCAGTTGTGCAAATCTGCAAACAGAATTTGAATTCTGACACAGAAAAGCATGATTTTGCAAATAAGCACCATAGCTTTCTTGTCCCTTCCTCACAAATTAAAGATCTTGCACACATGCAAACCGAACGAATCATCCAGAATTGTGTAGGGTGTAGTCCAGTGGGAAGGCTCTAGCAGTAGTGGAAGTAAGGAAATTAAGGATGGTAGGACATCGAGTCATTTCCTTAGTCTGATATTAGCAGCACAGTTTTCGCTTTATCTAAGGAATGTGTAAGTTAGTCAAAACATAAGTTTCTAGAAACTTGGACTCTGAATGCTTATTTTAGAACCACGTGCATAGGACAGAAAAAAGTTCTCATTGTCACAGAAAGAAGATTCGCCGTTATCATCATCATTCTTCTGCCTGGCTTTTGCTTCACTTCATCATAATTCTTTGTTAGTTAGAGTTTAGAATTATTTAGATAAGCCATGTATTCCAGTAAAGAGTTAGGAAAGATTACTTAGATTAGTATTTTTTTATTTTTAGGGCAAATATGTTTACATCTTGAATCTTTTTAGAACTATTTTACTTTCTCATTTTGTTTAAAATAAATGTTCATTATATTTTACTTTGCCTTCGAAGAATTCATTTGTTTTGCTAAGTTTTGGTATTTTAAAAGAACCCAGGAATTTGCCTTGATGATGATGATTTATGCCTTTTAAGTCTCAGCAAAAAGCTGGAGTTTGTTTATAAATCACAGGTTCAAAGAGGCAGTTCTGCACAGTGGGAACTGATGGAATTAAAGTAATGTATCTGCTGACCTCCTTCTCTGTTAATACAAGCCAACTTTGCACCTCAACATGATTCTACTAATTAGGCTCCCTCTACACAGGAACAGCATTCCCAATATAGATCATGAGTTTGAAAGACAGTGAATTGGGCCCCAAATACCCTATCTACCCGAGTATAAGTCGAGACCCCTAACTCCTTTGTGAGCTGGGGGAGTGGTGTGTGGTGTTTAAAATGACTTTTAGACACTGATGCAAGTGCTTGGGTCAGTGGCTAAAAGTCATTTTAAACATCGCGCACTGCTCCCCTGTGATGCAGAGGGGGTCATGAGAAGCGGCACATAATGTTTCAAATGACTTTTAGCCACTGACCCAAGCACTTGCCTCAGTGACCCGCATATAAGTCGAGGGCCCCTTTTTTCAGCCCAAAATTAGGGCTGAAAAACTAATCTTATATTCGAGTATATACAGTAACTGCAATGAAAAAGAGAAAATGTCCTCTGTGTAGGCTGAAAATCCAATATTTACTGGAATGTGAGGGCTGGGAGAGAAGAGGCAAAATATAAGGATGTTAAATTTGGAAATAAGATACATAATATTATTGCCCTAAAATACACCAACACCACACACACAAATAAAGCTATATTACATAGCCTATCAGTTAAGACATATTCCAGATATAATAATAGTAAATGATAAGCTAATTTGGAGAGACCTGGAAATTATGAAGATATTAAAGCTCAGATGAGAAAGATAAATAATCCTTTTTTTAAAAAAAACATGATGGAATGTTGGAAGAATTTTAGGGAGAATCTAAGTCCATTAGTTTCACCTCTGATTCAATTAACAGAAATTAATAGCTTCCAGATGATTTAAAAGAAAAGTTAAATATGGTACTGCAAAATAAAAAACAAGTTATATATTTACGGGATTGGCTAAAACAAATGCAAAATAGACAAAGTATAAAGGAGAAGCTAGGATAAAATATTTCTTGGCTGGCTATTATACAAATGGACTAAAGAATCGATAACCAAAGTAAGAGATTGGAGAAAATTGACTAAATTTGAAGAAATTTTAGAAGAAATAAGATAGAGAATAAAGAACAGAGAAGAGGTATGGTGAGATATATAAATTATTAATTCAGGAGGAATATAAAGAAAATAAGTTAAAAGAGATATGTCAAGAAGATGTTAACAAATAATAAAAGAGGGAAAATGGGGGGGAAATGTGGAATACATGAATAGTTAAAAATATGTCAGTGAGAGTAAAAGAAACTTGTTATAAAGTATATTGGAGATGGTATATAACACCTGCGAAGTTAGATATATGGTAATAAATATAGAATTATCTCCAATATGCTGGAGATGTAAAAAAGAAAAAGGGACATATTTACACAATGTGGTGGTCAGGTAAGATAAGGAAAATGGAATTGTATTGTTAAATATGGTTGTGGATACACAATAGAAAAAAGAGGAGGTGTAATTGCCAATTATAATTATAATGATGGCAAGGCTGATTTTTTTTTTTTTTGCCAAGCATTGGAAATCCAACAAACAAATAACACTGGAGGAATGTTCCAGGGAACTATGGAATATGGCCATTAATGATAAATTGACTTCTGAAATTAAAATTAGGAAAGGTTTTTAAAAGTCTAATGATTTTAATGGAATATGGGATAAACTGTTGGTATATGTACTGTATTTCAAAAAGGTAAAGGTATACACCCAGAGAAGACTCAATGTATTTCTGGAGAGAAATGGGCTGGTCAATATATTAAGAATTGTAAGTTTGCTTCTTGTCTTTATTTGAGGTGGAAAACAGGTTGCCCAATCTATTTTGGATTAAGTATTGTTCATGCTTTCTCAGTACATGGGTTTCCTGTAAACAAATAATTGCACATTGTTGTTTTTGGAGGAGTTTAAATCTCTTGCGACGCTTTTGCGGGGAGTTCAATCTATTGATATTCCATGTTAGAATTTTCTGAGCCATCTTGTTTTACTTCCAGCGGTGTTTCCTCCCTGGTTTAGGCCTAAATTGTCTTTTCGGCCTGGCGCCTCCCACTGTACCATTATCTTGATCTTGCTTGGGGGGTCCCTTGTTTGGGAGCCTGATTGGTTCGGCTATCATCTTTGGTGGCGGTTTGGTTGTCGGTTGAATCCTCACCCTCAGAGAGGGATGATGAAGAGGAGGAGGGGGAAAATCCCAACTTTTCTGCATTTTTCTCAGCGAAGGTTCTAGCTTTCTTGTAGGAATCAATTTTCTGTGTTTTCCCTTCCCATTGAAAGGTCAGACCCTGGGGGTAGATCCACTTATATCTTATATCATGCTTGAGCAGAAGTTTGGTAAGAAACGTATATTCTTTCCGCAATTGACAGACCTCCCATGGGACGTCTTTCAATATTGTCACTTTGGATTCATTGATTTTCACCTCTTTTTCTTGAATGACTTTGAGGATGCAATCTCGGATGTATCTTCTGACAAGTTTGACTATTACCTCTGGAGGAAGCTTGTTTTTTCTAGTATAGGCTGTAGGTTGACGATAGATCACATCTACTTCACGGAGAAATTCTTCTGCGGGTGCCTCAAGCAGAGCGGCCATACCTTCCCCAACTGAAGTGTAGAGATTTTCGTCTTTGTCAAAGGTGAGACCTTGCATCCTTAAAATTTTGGATGAGGATTCAATTTCTTGCATAAGAACCAATCTGTTAGTGGATTCC
Source organism: Phrynocephalus guinanensis (assembly GCA_037367245.1). Taxonomy (NCBI): domain Eukaryota; kingdom Metazoa; phylum Chordata; class Lepidosauria; order Squamata; family Agamidae; genus Phrynocephalus; species Phrynocephalus guinanensis. The sequence goes on along the minus strand of CM074733.1, from coordinate 158,152,461 downwards.
ATTGTAGCTTCTATCTCTTCTAGACGGAACTCGGTAACCCCCATGTTGTCCTCCAACGCCTGTAGTCGCCCGCAAAAGGAATCCATCTTGGCATCTACCTTGGCAAAACCTTCTTTCATTTCAGATCTTAACCCAGAGAAGGCTGTGGTTTGGTCTGATAAGCTTCATCTGACTCATATTTAACTGATTGAGCATATCTAGAACTTGGTTGGTCTGGCTTGGTTGTTGAGTCATGACTGGAAGGGAGGGATGGACCAGAGAAGTGGAAACAGTATTTTTTGTTACAGATGGAGTTTTGCTCATTTCAAAAATTGCAATACAAAGCTACTGCAGACAGAGGAAGTCCAACCAAGAGTGTGCTGTGATTACAGTGGAGCCAATTTACTCATTTCCAGAAATAATGCAGAAATCGGTTGTTTGTAGAGGAGACTCCAACAGATATCAAGCTATATTCACAATAGATTGGCTTGCTCCTTTTCAAAACAGCAATATAATGCAAAAGCAGCTACATACATAGAGAAGTCCAGCAGATGGCATGTTATATCCACATTTGAGCCAACAGGAGCCAGAATAACAAAAGTGAAAGTAGATTTTTGGAGTTTTATCTGCCTTTTAACAGAGAAATAAAGCAGCCCTTTCCGAAAGCAAATAGCAAAGGGGCAGGCAAAGAGGTATTTAGAAGAGAGCGGATATTCTTTAGGTGAGTTTTGCTTGATTTTATATCTTTAGAAGGGCTATCTGGTGGAAGGAAAGCCACTCACTTGCAGGAGGGGGGCAGCTTCTTCACCGTCCGGTTCTCCCACGGCCTCAGACACACGAGTGATTTATTTCCCAGGGGTATCTACCCTCACAGAGGAGGGGAACCGCACCCGGGATGCCTCGGAGCGAATCTGGGATGTCTTCTGCTCCCAGTGGGTGATCGTAGGATGGAAATCACCCTCTTGAGTCCTGGAATGCATCGACGCTGGCCAGGGCTGCTTTCAGCTAACATCTGTGCTGATCGCCGCCATCTTGCCCTCACACCCCATCTTGCCCTCACTATATATCAAACCAGAACTCTCTCCAACTCTTCTGGAAAAAGATCAACTAGGCAGATGGATCCTCATCCAGGCAAACATCCAATCAAAAAAAACAATTATTGTTGGTATATACGCCCCAAACAACAACCATGGAAGACAAGTTTTCTTTGAAGAACTGGCTTAGAAGCTTTTGCAATATGAAAATCATCAGCTAATGATACTGGGGGACTTCAATGCTGTGCACATCCCATCCGTGGATAGGAAAATACCAAAAGGGAAAAAACGTAGGACCTCGACCTCCATACTGCCAAAATCCTTTCTTGACATGTCCGATATTTTAGAACTCCAAGACATTTGGAGAAGGAAGAATCCATTAACAGGTGGTTTCACTTTTTATTCAAGACAACATGCCTCCTTCTCCCGTATTGATATGTGCTGGGCCTCATCTGATCTTTTATTAAATACAAGGGACATAGAAGTTCTTCCGAGAACAATATCCGATCATAATGCTATCCTGTGGACATTGAAAACTTCAATAAAGAAAATGGCATGCATGCATTGCACGTGCTGTGTATGGTTGTAAATGTTTTTTTTAAACCACAGTATGTGTGGGTGTGTAGGGGGTAGCTGTGTGGACCAAGATTTTGGCTGTGGACTCACTACCAGAAAAAAACATATGCAGAAAAAAAAAACAAGCCCAAACCAGCACCTGGTTCAAAATACTGGCACTTCAAACACCTGCCTCTCCTTACCAGAGAGGCAATTACTGAGGCAAAGGCCAAGAAATAACAAACACTCTCAGAGGTCATTGCCTGTGTTGATCATGTCATTATCTCTTTGAAATTTTGTTCTCTGTGCCTGCTTCGGTCTTCACTGTTTCTGCACACACCCCAAGTAAAATAGCCAGGTGCCATCAAGTTCATTCTGGCATATGGTGGACCCCCCTTCAAAGGCTCTAAGGTATAGAACACTGAAAATAGGTTTACCTTTCCCTTCTTCTGGGGACACCCTGGGACTGTGCAGTTTCCCCAAGGCCTCACAGGCTGGCTCTATGCGCAGGTGTCACAGTGGGGAATCAAACTTCCAACCTCTGGCCCCACAGCCAGCTCCAAAAATGTTTTCATGAATATAAACCCATGGCTATAGACTTCATGTATTTGAGGAAGTGGATTCTAATTTATGAACACGGAAATAAATTTGACCCAGGCATGTCCAAACTTCAGCCCTCCAGATGTTTTGGACCACAACTCCCACAGTCCTTTGCCATTGGAAATACAGGCTCGGAATTCTGGGAGTTGTGGTCCAAAACATCAGGAGGGCCAAAGTTTGGACATGCCTGAACTTGACCAACCAAAGTCATATTCCATAAATTACATCGGCGTAAGGCTGATGACATCAGTAGCCAGGGGAAGATTGTGTTCTTGCTTCAGTCCCCTTACTTGAGTGATTCACCTAGTACAGTGGTGGCAAATCTTTGGCACTCCAGATGTTTTGGACCACAACTCTCACAGCCCTTTGTCATTGGCAATCTATACTCGGAATTCTGGGAGTTGTGGTCCAAAACATCTGGAGTGCTCAAGGTTTGTCACCACTGACCTAGTATGTCTCTCTGAGCACAAGCTGAGTGAGCCCCAGTCATTCATCTGACCAGGGAGTTTCCCTGGTCATTAAAGAGTTCCTGCTTCCACCTCAGGGCTTGCCCAACTTGCAGTACATGCAATGAGACTGATTACACCTAAGCTGGGTATGCCTCAATATCGATACAAGATCTCTTTAATTACTGGTGATATTCACTTGCTACTGATGTTACCACCCTTCTTGCAGGAGACCACTGGATCCTGAAGATCCAATATTCTGACCACGCCAACAACGAGAAGGTTCTGCAAGAGAGTGGATTGTGTCAACTTCATAATATGGCATGTAGGGCCTTTTTACATGACCCCTAAACTCTGCCGCAAATGGCTCCCAGCTCCGGAGCTTAAAATTGTTTACCCACCAGCTCCGGAGTTTACTGAAAATTAAGTGTGACCACGCCCACCTAAGCAGGTCCCAGCGCACTTTTCATGTACCTGCTCTCCAAGCATGAAAAATCTTGATGCGGATGTGCCGGGCTCTCCTCACTTCTTTTTGTTGTTGTTTCTTGCCTCCCACCCCTTTAAGAGAAGGAACCAGGAAGTGAAGGGGCTCCTGGCAGCTTCCACCGGCACCGGGAGGTAAGCCTTTATTCTTTTGTCCCTTTTTTTCTCCCTCCCCTCACGCAGCCAGCAGCCAGGAAGTGCAGAGGGGTGGGGACGCACGAAGAGCGACAAACCCCTAAGATCTCTGGTCCGAATTTAAGTGACCAGTGGATCTTAGGGGTCGTGTAAAAGCGCCCGTAGAAGCCTCCAACTGGCTGGCCACATTTATCGGATGAAGAACAGTAGCAATGAGCTGGACCCCTCCAAATGAAAACAAGGATGCCCCCAAATAACATGGTGAAGAACACTGACTCAAGACCTGAATGCACAACATGCTACACGGGAGGAAGCTGAAACATTTGCACAAAACCAAACAAGTCAGAGAATTCTTGCTGCTTGATGTGCGTCATAGCAAGAAAGTGAGTGAAGAGGTCAATAGATATATGTTAATCTATCAATTTTGCTTTAAAAATTAAATGTTTTATAAATTCTTTGTATTTTAAAATCCATTCTCTTTCAAGTTCTGAATGGCTGCTAGATGTTTAATAATCTATCTCTTGTTACCCATCTGCCCTACCATCACAGGCCATGATAAAAATGTAAGAGGATCAGATTCTTAATATTTTGATTCCAGGGATAACCCAGTATCCCATAGTGCAATGGAAATGACACCATCATTAGTGGAAGATGGCAATTAATAAAATGCTTCCTTTTTATTAGGGGGTGGATATTACTTCATCTCATTGATGTGAGTAACATACACCCTAAATCTGAAAATTTATTTATTTATTAAATTTATATACTGCTCCATCTAGCTACAGGGCTACTATGGGCGGTTTACAAACTGAAGAAAAAAGTTTTAAATCAGTGACACTCTGCTGCTGACAATGGCTCAAGTCCTTTCAGCATAAACATGTGCCAAGCAAGCCATGTTTTGCCCTCATCTGGTGACAGCTATCTTTAATTTAAATTTAAATTTAAAACTCCCTATCACACTTTTGGACCTGAGGTTCCATAAGTATCCCCTTTGCCTTTGGGAAAACTTTGGGGGCCTCCGGATAGTCTTTAATATTGAATAAATGTCACTGGTGATCCTGTTGCCAGATCAGAACTGCTGGTGGTGATCCGGTGACAATTTTCCAATGCTGAAAACAATGGCTTGACCAAGGATACTCAACCACCAGAAGCACGCGTTGCGCAACCAAGTGTTGCAGGCAGTGATTTAACAGCCATGCATTTTTCATCTTGCCAGTCATTCATGCTTGATGGCAGAGAACCGCAGTCTATAATGTCGGGATGAGGAACCTCTAACTTCAAATGTCAATGCACTGAAGCTCCCAGCGGCAGTCATTACAGGCAAAGCCTGCTACAGCTAAAAGGAACTGCCTTCCAGCAGCATCAAGAAGGCCACTCATTCTCCACCTTAATGCTTTCCTCTTGCAAACATTAAACACCTCACTATAGTGTCCGTCCCCCTCTGTCAGTTACCTTTAGTTTTAGACACTCATTGTTGAAACACTGCCACTCCATTTAACACTTAAATAGCTATATGTTAGAAATGGAGTCTGACACGACGTATAAAGTTTCAAACAAAATAATTCATTTATTGATTGCACAGAAGTGAACAAATATTCATTGTAAACACTGCATTTGAACAAGCTTAGATCAAAGACTTAAATGATACTTATAACTTTTTGTTATGTTGTTTACTAATTTCTAACAATACCTCCGGTCCCTATCCAGTCCTTATCCCTCTTAACAGACATCAGTGTCCTATCCAACAGTAACTTACTTATATACCTCTGCTAGCTCCACCCACTAGCTATCTTATTGGCTACCCAGTTTACAATATTAGAATATTCATGAGGTGGTATCTCTTTTACCTTCCGTTACACTCACCTTTCTTTATTTCCATCTGGATGTTCCCTCTTCCCCTTCTCGAAACAAGGATGATCAAGGCAGATGTGAATTTGTCTTATTTGTTGTTCCTGCAATGCTGTAAACATGATTGCATGTCATTATGTGAAGCTGCCTGGATGCAGCGGGACTAGGAGTGGAAAGAAGGTCCAACTTTTTTTCTCTAGATGCTTTTTAATGGCAGCCCATTAGAGGGCATCAAAGTGTTATGCAAATAAAGGGGGGGGAAAGAACTGTATAGAAAAGAAGCAATCTTAAGACATTGGATTCTCTACTTAAGGGCACGATTAAACCAGAAACAACTTTTAAATCCCTCTTGATTTATAGCAGAGAGTTATATGTGTGTTTACATATATATTTTTTGCCAGCAAAACTGATGGCATCCAATGTTCTTCAATTTTAGTTGGGTTTGCCCTTCCAAGTGTAAACCATGGCAGAATTGTAATAGTTTGTTTATTTTGGTTAGGTATGGCCTTACATTAATTTAAGTAGTGGAAGCAGGGATTTCTCCTTACAAAATGTAATGTTTCCTCTGGAAATAGTTCTGTCACGATGTTTGCGGCGTTCTTTAAAAATGACATCAATCCTTCATTTGTGGCAGACTGCAAGAATATATCCAGATGCTAATCTGGATATTCTTCGTCCCCAGAGGAAGTCTCACCATTAGCTTGAGGGGTCAGATCCCACAATAAGACTGCCAAGCCATACTTTTTTTGGCCTTGCTGGCACACCATATGCCTTGAATCATACTTCAGCTATGGGCTGTTTTAGTCTACTCTATATCCATCAAAAGCAGCCAAAAAAATAAAATTACCAGGAATATTATTCCGTACTACAGCAGAAATGGTTGAGTATTTCATATCTCACGTGCCGAGAGCTTTCTGTTCATTGGTCTCTGTATGTCAGGAGGGTATGTATCATTGCTGTTATTATTAACATTTCCTAGGTGTTATTTAAAGGGGGAGGTTTCAAGACATCTTGCAACAATCGAGCTATAAACTATTAAAAAAATCTACCTCTAATGTAAAACTGTGTCTCCCTCAAGGATGCTAATCTGGAGGGAAAATCATTTGTCATAACCCAGGTATTTAAGAATCTATTCATTCATATTCCATCAGATGTCTGGGAGCAAAAAAAGTATCTCAATCCAATGCTGAAAAATATAGGAATGTCAGAGCTGAGAGGATAGTGATAGGGAAAGCATAGCAAAGATGATGGGGAGGGAGGGAGGGAGATTGACTCTTGTAATTACTCCTCTGTGAGACCTTCATGCAGCAGAGGAATGGCGGAAGGGCTCAGATATTGATCCCAGGATAGGAACACATTAAACTCATAGTAAGGGAGGAGGAGGTCACCTTATAGCAAATCAGACCCCCTGCTCAATATTGTCATCTCTGACTGGCATAAACTGGCTAAGATTTCAGGTGAATTCTTTCCTACCCCCACCTGGCAAAATCTGGTATTCCCTGTCAGTTTGCCATTCAAGCACTAACTAGGTTCAGCCCTCCTTAGCTTCTAAAATGAAACAGGATCCATGTGCTCAGAGTAAAGATTTAAATCTCACAGATTCAACATTTCTGAGAAAAAACACAAAATGCCCACACATGTAACCCTTTTCTCAATTGCATGTGTGAAATCATAATCATCTTAGAATTGGACACAGAGATACAAAATTTCTGTAAATTTTGAAGCTCGGGAAAAAAAAAACATTTTTTTTCTGGGTTTTTTTCAGGGAAAACTGATATTTTTGGAAAAATGAAAAAATGCTAATTACCACTCCCCACCCCCTTTTACAGCTTGAAAGTCATTCTGTTACTTTAGGAACATCAAATATGACTACAGAGAATTTGACTTGACATAAAATTATCACAACTAGCATAGTAAAATATAGTGTATCCAAACAATTATTACAAACAGAATTTACTTTTTAGAAAGTAATGTAGCTAAATGATTCGATTTTCTAGAATCAGATAAATATAAATGCTTAACTTTTGAAATTAAATTAATTAAATTACGGTAAGTATATTCTTTCAGGTTCTTGTTGTTGCTTTGTATTTTCTTGTAGTGCTCTGAGGAGAGGACAGAACAGAACCAAGCATACCAACCCACATGCAAAAACAAAAGTAAAACCTTTTTCTTTATCTTGTGACAATAGCAGGACCTCCAAGTAGAGATGGGCAAGAATCGAAAATATGGTGTTTCATTTCATTTCGTTTCATTAAGGAGTTCAGTTTGTTTTGTTTTGTTTTTTTGTGAATTTTCACAAAAAATAGTTTCCTTGTTTCATTAATTCGTTATTTGTTTTTACCCGCTTTTTCCCCAGCACCCACTGCGTGGCCCCTGGGGACTGTTCAGAGCTGGGGGTGCCTACGAACAGGTGTAGGAGGAATAAAGAGGGGGAGCGGCATTGGAGCCGTGCTGCTCTGGCCACCTAGGTGCGGCCTCCTAGTTATCACCCCTCTAGATTGGCCCCGTAATAATGGGCCGCGGGAGGGAGGCGCAAGGGGGCGGTGGCTTTGAAACCACGCTGCTCTGGCCACCTAAGCGTGGCCTCCTTATCTCCCCTCTCGATCGGCCCCACGAAAATGGACCACAGGAGGGAGGCGCAAGGTGGTCGGCTTTGAAGCGCCGCCTAAGCGTGGCCTCCTTATCTCCCCTCCCGATCGGCCCCACGAAAATGGACCACAGGAGGGAGGCGCAAGGTGGTCGGCTTTGAAGCGCCGCCTAAGCGTGGCCTCCTTATCTCCCCTCCCGATCGGCCCCACAAAAATGGACCACAGGAGGGAGGCGCAAGGTGGTCGGCTTTGAAGCGTCGCCTAAGCATGGCCTCCTTATCTCCCCTCTCGATCGGTCCCACGAAAATGGACCACAGGAGGGAGGCGCAAGGTGGTCGGCTTTGAAGCGCCGCCTAAGCGCGGCCTCCTTATCTCCCCTCCCGATCGGCCCCATGATAACGGGCCACAGGAGGGAGACGCAAGGGGGCGGCTTCAAAGCCACACTGCTGTGGCCCCCTAAATGCGGCCTGCTTCTTATCTCTCCTCCTGGGGCTGGGCTGAGGCTCGAGCCTGCCGCGTACCTTGATGGCACCAACGAGGTGCGTGCTTCCTCTGTGCAGCTCAGCGCGAAAGGACCTCCGGACAGGCACCAGGTAGAAGACATCTCCGCCCCCCATTAATGAAACGAACCTAACCAAACCAATTTTTCTCGTTTTGTTTCGTTTTGTTTTAAATTTGCCCCTAGGGTCGTTATTCATTTTGTTACATAACAAACCAAATACTGTAATGAATAACAAAATGAAAAAAATCGTTTCGTGCCTATCTCTACCTCCAAGAAATGCATCTTGTTCTTGCATTGGAGAGTGCTGTTTGTAACCTAGGACTTGCTTGTCCTCAGTGCACAGAAATTAGAATAATCTAGTACTATGCATATTTTTTAGAAAAATTATTTCAAAACATTTGAACACCCTGTCTTAAAATATTTTATTCATCATGTTAAAATAAATCATTATTTCTTTTTCTTTTTTCAATTTTTCCAATTTGGGGGGGAAGCAGGGGAAAAAAAACCTGGCTTTTTTTTTCTAAATTTTTCCAGTTTTCCCCCCCAGGCCTTCACATCTCTAACTGGGCAGCTCGAAGGGGTCCTATGGATCACTGAGTCTATCTCCTGCTAAGGAGGCATAGTGAGAATCAAACTCTTAACCCATGGCTCTGGCTCAAACCTCTGGCTCAAATAAGTCAGATACCTCAGCCACTGAGCTAAATCTTCTCCTCTAAAAATATTGTGGGGAATCTGATCCTTGTGAAAATTCCTGCACAGACGGCATCTTTCCTGCACAGGATTCATGCAGAAAGACAGAATAAATACAAAGCTTCATGGCACTGTTGCACTTCTGCACAGCATATGTGTGTGTGTGGACTCACTGGAGAAGACATTAATCTCTGCAGACAAAATAGATGAAACATTTGGGGAAGAAGAAAATAGGAGGAGGGTCTCATTTTCATAGCTATGTTGCTGATTCACAGGAAAATCTCGACAGGCGTTTTCAGCAAGGTGAGATTCAGAACACTGACAGGAAGGAGAAATTATACAAAGCCTCATCATACCCTAAATGTGGGGTAGTAAGGCGGAATCTTGTTTCCAACACTGTGATATGGATTTAAAATAATATACTATGGAGTTTGCTCCTCATGCACGGAGAAAATGTAGCCTCAGGAATCCATTTTCTGAGGCCACCCCCCATTCTTGTATTAATCTAGTCTGGGATGCAAAAGATAAATATTAAGCTCAAGGATCACCCTCAGAGTCTTATGGAAACCCAGTACAGTAGGACCCCACTATCCGCTGGGGATTGGTCCCAGGCCTTCCCATGAATAATGAAAACCGTGGATAAGAGAGAACGCCTTCCTACCCACCCCAAACTGCTGTTTCCTGACAGTAGCTTGCTTTATGACTGCTGTTTTGAGACAGTAGCTTGCTTTATGGCCGCTGTTTGTGACAGTAGCTTGCTTTACAGATGCTATTTGTGACAATAGCTTGCTTTACAGCTGCTCTTTGTGACAACAGCTTGACGTACAGCTTACTTTGTGGCTGCTGAATTATTTTGTTTTTCCTTTGCCAACTGTGGATAACTGAACCAGTGGATACGGGGGTCCTACTGTACTCCATTAAGCAATTTCTATGATTCCTTCTGTTTGTATTTTAAATCAACTTAGGGATCTCTCTCTCTCTCTCTCTCTCTCTCTCTCTCTCTCTCTCTCTCTCTCTCTCTCTCTCTCTCTCTCTCTCTCTCTGTGTGTGTGTGTGTGTGTGTGTGTGTGTGTGTGTGTGTGTGTGTGTGTGTGTGTACTTGAGAGAACCTACTTCCCCAGAGTGCAATTTCCTGCCCCATAATTCTGCCCCCTGCTATCCACATGTTTGCAATCTTCTGGCAGTCAAGTTGCCTAAAAAGCATCCCATATACAGTATTGTATAGTTCAAAAGCAGAGGCTTTACATCAGATGCTTCTCTTTTTTGCTCTATGAGAAATACCATTTCCAGTTTCAGCTCTGTGAAGGCAATGGAGCAGCAGGCAAAACATGAGGCTGTGGTGTAATGACTTTGCCTACAAGTTAAGGAAGGAGCAGAACAGTGTCTCAATACTTCCTCTCCTCCTCCAGCATCAGCTCACTGTTTACACAGAGACAGCAACTCCTGTTTCTTATGGGGCTTAAATCACCAGGATCCAGAAGGGCAATGCAAGGAGAATGAAAGCTTATCTTGCCAATGCTCATAAAAAACCTGCCTTAGTGTCAAGTTTGAATAGTCAAAGGAATAAAAGCTGAGAGGAGATCCCACAAGGATTCATTTCAGCCTAAGTGAACATTCTGTCTCATCTGTCCAGACAAATGAACATGTTCCAGGGAAGGGAAACAGAAATTTGGAATATGAAAAAGCTGAAGCCCTCTTTGATTCAAAGAAAGGCACTTCTTTGGTATTACTTACATGCAAGAAATATCCAGGAAGTGATCATTCACTAGAACCCCCCCCACACACACACACACTGCAGTATTTAGAGCTGTCTTTTATTACAGAGGAAGTATGTGACCAGGTGAGGTGGTAAATCTGCTGTCTGGGTTGCAGGATACAGCTGGGTGCTCACAGGCTGAAACACTTGTATACCCCAAAACAAATACAAATAACGCACACACATTAATCTGGAAATGTCAGCGACCAAGGTTTCTGGCCTCCCTTCTCTCTCTCTCTCTCTCTCTCTCTCTCTCTCACTCACACACACACACACACACACACACACACACACACACACACACACACACACACACACACGCAATACTAAGGTTGTGGCTAAATGTTGTATTGCATGTTTTAGATTATTGATTTTATTGGAATGGACTCTGATGTGCAGTGAAATATACATAAATATTATTGTTGCTATTACTACTAGTTTAATGGTAATGATGATGTCTGGGTTCACTTGTGACACACACACACACACACACACACACACACACACACACACACACACACACACACACACACACACACACACAAATTAGAAGTACTTCCTATTCATTGAAGGTCTGTGATTTAACTGGTGTGTGTAGTCTTTACAACAGTGCAGACTCCAAACCAGAAGTAAGACTCACTGAAATTATTGGGAGTGACTTTAAATACCTGGGAATGTGTGATTGAGGAGAGGATGTCCTTCAGCTTAAACAAACTGAAACTATTTCATAGCATTATTTTGTTCATGGTTGCAGAGTCCATTTCATTAATCAGTATCTATATTTATGGGCTACTATCCTGTTAGCAGAATTCACACCCCCAATGTGCTCATGTGAAAACAAGCAGTTCTAACACTAATGGAACCACATATGCCTCTGTCCATCCACTCAAGATGGTGGGCAATAGACGCCGTAGCCAGACGATTTGTGTTCTGTGATTGCATAGTGTGCCACTCTACTCTTCTGTAGCTTCACCTCCTCCTCCACACACAGATGGTTATGATGCATGGTTACAAAGAGAAAAACCATCCATGGTAATAATCTTTCTGAGAAAAGCTAGTTCTCTAATGGCAGTGACACATGATGCCACAATGATGTCACAATTCTTAATGTCTTGTTAGAACTTACCAGACTATGCATTCAACTGGCAAAGTTGTCAAGTCTCCAGAGCCTTTTATAAGCCACAGTGAGGCAACAGAATAAGACTTTGTGAAGAACTGAATATTACATTGTACACAGGCCAGAGTGACCTCGCTGCCAGATGGGCGGTATAAAAATCCAACAAATAAATAAATAAATAAATTTGAATAAATATGTTCTGAGTTTAAAACAAATGTATAGGCATATCATGTCATTTTTCAATAAGGGAAATCTCTCCATCAGTTAAGTTTTATTTGTGGAGTTTCCCTGGGTATTTGCACGGTGCATTTATGAACAAAACACTGAGGTTCTGGAGCCATGGGTGTGACTACACAACTCTTGTTGAGTTCCTGTGTTTTTATGAGACACAATTGGACTGAGCAACTGTATTTTCTAGCTGAGTAATCTATGCAGTGTTTGATATGCTTTATGGTAGAAGACCACCATAGAGGTGAATATTTTGATGGAAAAAAGCACACCAAAAGACATTTAATTCCACCAATGAGGATTCTAGTGGTCAAATCTTTGTGTGCTGCTGTTTCGGTCCTTGGCCGTGTAAACAAAACCTCAAAATAGAACCCCAAGAGTTGTAGACAGATCATATCATGCAAAAATATTCTTCTCAAAAATAGTTCCAGGTGCTGAGTTTTGGATGGTGAGATGGGTTCAGTGGGGAGGCCTGCTCTCGCTGTTCCCTCATCACAGCCAGTCTGAAAAACTGCAGAATGACACTACTGAGTGACTCAGAATCAACACCAGTCAGCAGTATTGGTCATGGGGAAAGCATCTCTCTCTCTCTCTCTCTCAACAACAACACACACACACACACACACAGCACCACTACATTGCACACCATTAGTTTTAGTCAGCTCTGCAGAACTACAGTCCTATGTGTATTTACCTATGCCAAGAAAACTCCATGGACATGGAGTCATGAAGAGCTGGTCATGACTGTAATGACACAACACACACACACACACACACACACACACACACACACACACACACACACACACACACACACACACACACACACACACACACACAAGGTCCATTAGATAAAGTCCTGCCCTTTGGTTTCCAGTTCAATAGGTTGCTTGTAAATTACTTCCAACTCAATAGGCTGTTTGTAGATTTTTATTCTAGGCTCGGAGCAAAATAGCACAGGAAACCTTGATAGGAGCTCATCCTACCAATGGCACCTCAAACCCTTCTGTGTTCCTTTTTTGGAATACAATGAAGGACCACTAATCCTTTTACTTGTGGGAAGATCAGCCTGCATTGTGCCCCCTCTGAAGTGTGGCCAGAAACATCAGCTGAGGTGAAATGCTGCAGCCAGGTTCTCTGAGGGACAGCTTGGAGGGATTGTTTGCTTGGGCTACAGATCCCAGAATCTCCTTCTCATTGTCCAGCTGGCTGCAGAGTTCTGGAAAATACAGTTCGAAAAGGTCACTATTTTACAATCTCCGATGTCATGTAGAACTACAGTAACTTTGTACCCTGACTTAAGAGCAGCTCGACGTAAGAGCAATTCGACTTAAAAGCGGAAAACTGTTGGCGTTTTAACTGCTGCCTTACAAATTTTAGATATGGTTTGTTCGACTTGCAAATATTTATTTTCATTTTTTATTTTTTAACTTATTTTTTTAATGTTTTAGATAGGCACCCCGGCTTAAGAGTAGTTTGACTTAAGAGCATGCATTCGGAACGGATTAAACTTGTAAGGTGAGGTACCACTGTACTTGGAAACATGAGGCACCACGTTCAGTCAAAGGTGCTCCTGGGGCCAACTGTGCCTGAGGATGAAAGGATCTTTTGCTGAAATCACCATTACATGAGAAAATGGGGTGAGGATGGCCACTGAACTGCTATTTTTCTTTCAGAGTGTGTTTCAGAAATGATGTGATGGTTTGTAAGACTCCAGAAATGCACACTTTCAACCATCTGAAATACACCACACGGGATAGAATCCTGTTGGCTTGCACACTTGCACTATGGCTGTCGTGCCAGATATGAGAGGCGCCTTCCTAGCTCTCCATCACAGGGCAGAACTTCCTCTAGTTGCACAACTGGTTTCGCCACCGGTGGCACAATGGACATGTGCTTTTGCGAATTCCACTATGTAGCTGTACCTGTAAAAGTTCAGTTGGATTTTGGCCTCCCTTTTTCTGGCTTTTAATTTTGTTAGTACAGTGGAACCTTGACTTACATGCTGCTTGACTTGCATCATATTTGACTTGCATCAAGAAGGGGCCTGTTTGACTTGAGTCGCAGGCTTTGACTTACATCTCAGAGCCCCGGTGCAAGGCACTGGAATCGGGCGGCAGCCACGGCCCAGCATCGCGGCTGCTATCTCCAAACTGCTCCTGCCTTCTTCTCTCCTTGGCAGCGGCAGCGGCGGCTTCGGCGAGGCCAGTTCTGAGCACCTCTGGTCCTCGGCCTTGCTCAGAAGCCGCCATTGCCACCAGAGGAGAAGAAGGGCCAGGAGCTTGAGGCTGGCCTCGCTGGTTAGACAGTCTTGTAAAAAACCTGGCTGCAGAAGTCTGGTCCACAATGAAGCATTTTAGTTGGGGGCTGTACAGTTGTGGGACTCTAATGGTAAGCATAGAGTTGTTCAGAACTTGGAACGTCAGGTTAAAAATCAGTAAAAACTTAAATGTTAGACATTGTTGCTATGATCATTAAAAAGTGGAGGTGTATAACTTGTGGACTATAATTCCACTGCCTCCTCCTCTCTTTGAAGAGACATTTTATTTACATCCCCGGAAGGAATCTTCTATCCCAGTCAAATTTGTGTTAAATTGCTGTTTTCGGGGGTCTTTTTCATCATTTTGTGTCTTCCACTTTATGACTTTCTATATAAATTAAAGTTCATAGACTTTGTTTGACTTAAGTCTGGACCTCTGGAACGGATTAATGACGTAAGTCAAGGTTCCACTGTAGTTAGAAATGCAAGCCTCTGTCACAGCATCACCCTCATTCTCTGACTCTTCCTTCTTTTTTGGGGGGGAGGGGGAGCTTCTCTAATCTGACCATGCTCAGATCTTTTGAAGTAAACGCATTGGCTGCTGGTGGTCTTCCTGCCTGTGGCTGATGGGAACTGAAGTCCAGAGCGTCTGCAAGGCACCAGGTCAGAAAAGGCCTCTTTAGTGCATTGAGATGAGAAATAGGCAAAGACCTTTATCTTCAGGCAAGCTTTCCCTATTTTGTGTCTTTTATGAATCTATAGGATCACATAGACTTTGTGTTTATAACCACTTATATCCTTGGTGATTGCATTGACACAATGTTTTCAATGGCTGCTACTGCACTTCCTTCTTTTTATTTTGCACTTACTCCTCAGCGGTTTGGCAGTCCACACTTCAGCGGTTGCTTAGCAGTTGGCTTCCCCATTCGCACTTGGCTGAACTGCTTTAAACTATGACAGGGAAACGGCAGAAACAAAGGGGAAACCGAAAAAAGGTGACGTAGTATGTCCGCAAATACAACCAAATCACTAAAAGGGGGTGCAGGAACCAAAAAAACACCACCCCCAGTGGTCGTTGCAAGAAAAACCAACACAGTCGTCAAAAATGGGTGTGGCTCTTCAGAAAAAAAGTGATTTGAAAAGCAGACAGTGATTTTTAAAGCGATTTGTCTTTAAGGAAAAAGCGTTTCAAATCTAAAGTGCAGTAGAGGTGAATATTAGTTTCCATCACTCATAACTTTTACATGGAACTTTACTCTCTTTTTAACTGCTCACGTTCTCTTGTAGCTTTAATGTAATGCTGTCTATTAATGCTGTAAGATGTCCCTCAATTCCCTGTTCTCGATACTTGAACATGTCTTAATTGTACTGGACTGTATATTATTATCCCTCATTACTGTAAGCTGCCTTGGGTCCTTTTCCAAGGAGAAAGGCAGGGAAAAATACTCTTAAATAAATAAATAAATAAATAGTGTAGCTTGACACAAACAATGGTGAATCTTGAAAGCTTGAAAGTGAATTCTGTCCCCTTATTACTTTGCCGGAGCAGCAAAAATTCATCACGTGACCCTTAGGCAGATGATGCTCCCACTGCTCCCACTCTGGAAAAAGGTCCCAGAGTTGACTTTTCCATTGCTTCACCACCAGGAAGTCGCTGTCCTCAGAGAGGAAGGCCTCTCTTTGCTCTGCAAATGGACTGGCGCATGATAAAGCATGCTGCAATTTGACCAGGTTTGCTCATGAATCATAGAATCATAGAGTTGGAAGAGACCTCAAGGGCCATCTAGTCCAACCCCCTGCCATGCAGGAACCCCGTCACAATATTTCCGACAGATGGCCATCCAGCTTCTGCTTAAAAACAGATGACATCCTGTAGCTGAGAGATGTTTGCTAATGTAACCTTGCAAGCAAGATTCCTTTTCCTTGACAGACATGATATCGCATTAGGCTGTATTTTCTTATTAAGGAACGGAAGGTTCCACTGATGTGCACAGCTGCTGACCAAAGCATTAAGAAGCCAGCATATTAGATCCAAAATCTACTCTGAAAATAAGGACAGCGATAGGGCAATTAACAATTAACCTGGGCTTGATAGGGCACTAAGACCCAGTTACTGGAGTTCTTTGCAAATCCCCAAATACTCTTTTTCTGGTACAGCGCTGCTTGCCAGGCCTTGCATGATTCAACCCCACGCCCACCCCTTTGCTCATACAATGATGGTTTCAGAAAAAGATTATTTTGTCCTCTGGCACAGTTGCTCAGGAGTACTTTTCACTGAACCTGGTGCTCATGTTCCTAAGTAGTTTCGCACAGCATTGGAGCTTGAGAAAGTTACCATTTTGATCTATAGCTTTCAGAACCTGTAGTAAGCTTAACAACCACAGAGGAATTTTGGGAGTTGGAGTCTAAAAAAAGCACCATGGTTAAAACTGCAGTACTGCAGTGAAGCCTTCACTCCTGGCTGTATTTCCATCCCAGCAGGGGTTCAGTTAGACGGCTCAAGGTCAACTCAACCTTCCATCTCTCCAAGGTCAGTAAGTTAAATACATAGATTGCTGGGAGGCAAGGTATTGCTTGCATAATTAGGATGTAAACTACCCAGAGAGTGCTCTAGCACTATGGGACGGTATAGAAGTTGAAACAATAGCACCGGTAATAACGGGTCTTTCAAGCTTTCCCCCATGAAAGGTTACAGCCTTTGATTTCAGTTGATGTTTCTGGACTCAAGGGGTGGGCACAAAGCGATTTGTGCCTTTTCGTCAAAGTTCATCAGATGAGGTGACAGAGCAAGGTTTCCTTCCCTGCTGCCTTTGAGTAGCTGGCTGCCAGAGGAGGCAGGGAAGGGAAGTCTCTGCTCCTGCCCAGACTGGACAGCCAACCAAGGAGGACAACACAGGCAGCGTGCACCAGTTAGTGAATGGGGCACCCGGCTGAGGGCCAGAGGTGTAGCTGGGGTTTGGTGCGCCTGGGGACAAAGTCAGTTCTTTTGCCCCCTTCTGCCCCCCCCAACTGCGTCTCACCCACCCAGCAAGGGGGGGCAGATCCTGGGGGAACAGTGGGGCAGAGGAAGAAGGTCCCTGTTTCTCACACCCTCTTTGGGGGTCTCCCAGGCCAGGCTCTCTTGTGCAAACCGCACAACGTGCAGTTAGCGCAGGCAATTTTTTTTTCAAGCATCACCGCCATAGCACGCTTCTCCCTCCTCATTTCCCCCAGCTAAGGCTTAGCCCAGGGAAAGGAAGAGAGGGAAACTGCATACAAAAAGGACAGTGCCTCTGTTATGGCGTGAGATTTTTAACCCAGTGATTTCAGCTCTTAGATGGTTACTTCACGTCCTTCCTCGTTCTGAGATTATGTTCGTTTCATGATAACGTTGTTCGCGGTCACGTGGTCTTGTCCTGGTTCTGTCTCTGTTTCCATTTACCCACGGGTGTGATTGATGGTATCATGAAAACTGTTACTTCACGTCCTTGTTTCGTGACAATTACTGAATTCGTTTACCCCCCTTTTTTAGCCCGGGTTTCCGTTTTCCGATATTTCGAATCTCCACAACTTTGCCTTTCATGCATTAAGTGGCAAAACTCCTGGTTTCATGCCTTCTTCCCTCTCTGCGATGCAATGTTTACGCCATTGGAATTGTACTGGAGAATGCAACTTCGCACTCCTGCCACTAGTTGGAGAATGTCTGTTGTGTTGCATGACAAGCGTTACTTCACGGGCACTTGTCTCGAAACAAGAACTGAGACAAGACAATTCCTGAAGCCAGGGAGAGGTATGTCTCATCACACTGTGTTCCCGGTTCAGGGAGCGTGGTCGGGATGAACTCTGGCCATCACACAATGGACATGGAGTAACCTTTTTTCATACCAGTCCCAAGCGGGACAGCGAACCGCGATGAGAGGAACGTAAAGTAATTGTCTTAGACAAGCAGGCAAGAGGCAGCTTCTTCAAGTAACATTATTCAAGGCAGAGCAGAACTGGAGATTGAGAGGAGTGAAGCTACCTTTATAGGGACAGAGAACCGGCTAGAGAAGGATACATTTTGGAGGGAACAATTTCCAGCAATCACAAAGCTGCCTTTTGGCAGGAACCAATAAAACTAAGGATCCAAATGCTGCAACTTAAATGAACCAATAGTAACTGTTCCTTCTAGACAGGAAGGCAATTACTTTACCCTAGCGGATTCATACAACCATAATAACAATATGATTCCACTCAGAGTGAACTGAATCAATACACAACAGCCTCTTCTTCCTATCTTTGGAGAAAGTCTGAGGGACCCAAAAGCACAGCAACAAAACTATTAACATTTCTGGAAGTGTGTTATTGTCTCCTTAGCCCTTCTATCAGGGATATAAGATGTTTCATGTACCCAAACACTGGAAATGTCCACAGGTCGCACATGGTAGCAAGTTGTTTCTTAGCTGCGACCGTTGGTTGAAAAAATAGTAGAACTAGATGTGCATCGGCAACTGTTATCCTCACTCATTTTCATGTCATGGGGTTATATTTTAGTGTTGAAAGGGCACCAACATTGGGAATGGCGGCTGACTGTCAAGAAGCACTAACGACAGAAAGTCTTGCCTCTCCTGCAGCTGCGGATCAGTGCAATTAACCGAGAAATCCAGCCAACGGCTGATGCGATTTCTTCATTTTTCAAATGCCTGGACTAGGACCTTGTCAAAATAAAGGGTGAATTTGTGCTTATATGGCAAAGCTGATCCACAACGATACTATCGCCGAGCTGTAAAGCAGAAAATCTAGTTTGTGCTTCCTGCCAAAGCATGAATCAGTTACAAAATAATGGCTGGAGGTATGCTCCTTTTTTCCATTCTGTAACATTTCTCTGCAGCGTGACCCAAACAATTGCTCATAATTAAGCTGACTGGAGGAGCAGACACTGGAAGGAAAGATTCTGCTGGCTAGGAGCCCAACACACTTCATTGTACTCAGTATAACACCATGACATCAGTTCCTTCCACTGCACAAAGGAAGGAGCATATGAGAGGGGAAAAGATATAACTCAAATAAAACAAAATATGCATGCGTGTGTGTGTGTCAAAAAAAATTAAAAAAATTAAACAGGACATGCTGAGGCAACAGAAGTAAGATTGGGCGAACTTAAGACCACGGTCAATATAAGAGCCAACATGAATTCACAGAGAGGAGCGCATGGCATAAAATCCCTCCTTAGTCATGGAAATTTGTTGGGAGGCAACAATGGCAAAA
Source organism: Phrynocephalus guinanensis (assembly GCA_037367245.1). Lineage (NCBI taxonomy): Eukaryota > Metazoa > Chordata > Lepidosauria > Squamata > Agamidae > Phrynocephalus > Phrynocephalus guinanensis. The sequence continues at coordinate 158,133,014 of CM074733.1, read as the reverse complement.
TCCCTCCTTGAATATATCACACACCTCCAAAACTGCTGCTGCCACAGCTTAGAGGTAACATGATGGCACATCATGACATGATCATCCAGACCTTGTGCCTCCTTGACGCAAGATGTTTGAAAACAAAATGAAACTGCCACCCCCTGGCCCAACAATAGTCCCAGTGAACCAAAGTTTGCCATCAAGAAGCTGAAATTACAAGGCATTTCCCCATGGAAACGGTGGATGTGACCAGATGGGCATATTTTGCGCTGTTTGTAATGCATTCCAGGGCAACCAGTGTCACGGTGATTGCACGATGTACAGGGAGCAATACTCCAGCCCAGCTTTTATGGGCCAGCAATAGAGCTACCACTTTGGGTGCATAGGGGTGAAACAATTCCCCAATGGAGAGCATGATTATGTTAAGGGAGATCACTCTGGGCCAAGCAACCATTTCAGGTACAATCAGTCACACACTTTCCTCACCTTCTGACCAGCCCTTGTGATGCTTTGAATGACCTGCTTTAGTAGCTTGACTTTTGATCTGCAGCTGTGAACGAGACCTCATTGAAGGTGCCGCAGTTGGTGGGCTACCTAGCCTTAATCCAGGGCCCAAAGAGAGTGGCCAACCTCACCTCAGTACCAGGGACCCAAACCCTTAGGGCCAAGGACTTAGTTAGATGGCATCAAGTGCCTGGGAAAGTGTGGCATAAACTGAGACCTTGCCTGTGGATGATGTTTCTAGAGCTGGCCCAACCCACCAGAGCTTCTATGGCATTCTCGCTCCAGATGGCCACTTCTAGGGAGGGCCGTAAGGTTGAAACGCGCAATCGGGCCTTCACAGTGGCATGGAACAAACTGCCAAGGGATATTTGCCAGTCTCCTTCCCTGGCATCTTTTAAAAAAGCTGTAAAGACCTGGCTGTTCAAGGATGCCTTTAGCAATTGCTAGGTGTGTTTTGTCCCCCCTGTATTTGTCGTTTGTTTGATATGAGGGTTATTTGTTTTTGCCTCTTGCCGGGTATTTGTTGTTTAGTTGTTGCTTTTGTATAATTTGGATTCCCCCCCTCTCTTTTTTTTTTCACTCTCCGTTTTTGATGATGATGATGATGATGATGATTGATGATGATGATGATGATGATGGGTTGTATCATAAGTTGTTTTGTGAACCGCCCAGAGTTCTCATTTGAGGAAAATCGGTTTCTGGTAAATAAATAAATATAATAAATATATAAATAAATAGAACATAACCTCAGCACTGGGAGAGCGAATCCTGGGACAGCAGAGGAGGAAGCAGGGCATGGCTAGGGCCTGGAGGATATGAAGGAGGCAATGTGCCTTGTGGAGAGCACTTCATAGCAGAAGGAGGAGAGATGGGAGACCTTTAACATGGAGGTCCAGACAGAGTAGGAAGGAGACGTGGGGCTAGCAGAGGCAGCAGAAGAAGGAGAAGAGGGTTCTTGGGGAGATGCCCAAGAAGAATTTGAGGAGGTCTGAAGAAGAAGGAGAAGGGGACCCGGGACCCCCTGGTCAGCAGGATTCCTTAATCAAAAAGAATCTCTGGATGAGGCCCTGGTGCTGATGAAGGTGCCAAAGCTGGAAGGAGACAAGCACCTAAACCCATGGCTTTGTTCCTCACAACTGCGATGGAAGGGACCAATGCAGAATCTGCATGCATAGGGATTGCTCAGGCCTGGTGAACCAACTCTGGCCCAAATCTGATGCTGGAGAAGAAAACAGAGAATACACATTTATTTATTTATTTATTTATTTATTTATTTATTTATTTATTTATTTATTTATTTATTTAGATTTGTACCCACCCATCTCCCCGGGGGGGACTCTGGGCGATTTACAATATAAAACTCAACAAAACAATAGATAGTAAAAATCCAAAAACCACCCAAAATTGACAGTATAATATAAATACATTATTAAAGATAAGAGGTGAACCTTTAGACAAGAGGGGGTCTATAATACTAGCCATCTCCAGAGGCGAGAAACAAACAAACAGGCAGACAAACAATGATGCTAGTGCATTATTGGTTTGATGGATTGCTAGCTGCCCAGAGTGGCCTTTAGCCGGAAGGGTGGGATAAAAATGTAATAAATGTAATAAATAAATAAATAAATAAATAAATAAATAAATAAATAAATAAATAAATAAATAAATAAAGTGGACGGAAAAGAGCAGTTAATATGAAGTCCACATAGACGGGCCTGTAGCACACACAAGGTTATAAGGGATGAACCCAAATTTGGGTCTGCTTCAGAGAAACCACCAAATGACTCACAGAACCACACAGAGGTGACAATGATAATGATGCATAATATTCCAGACCAGTGCAGGTATTCTGGAACATTCCAGACAAGTCTCTCTCTCTCTCTCTCTCTCTCTCTCTCTCTCTCTCTCTCTCTCTCTCTCTCTCTCTCTCTCTCTCTCTCTCTCCCTCCCTCCCTCCCTCTCCCCTCTCTCCATCTCTCTTCCTCTTCCTCTCTCTAGTAGCAAATTAAACAAGGTAACATCCTAAAGAGCAGAGACATCACCTTGCCAACAAAGGTCCGGATAGTCAAAGCTATGGTTTTTTCCAGTAGTGATGTATGGAAGTGAGTGCTGGACTATAAAGAATGCTGATCGCCGCAGAATTGATGCTTTTGAGCTGTGGTGCTGGAGGAGAGTCTTGAGAGTCCCCTGGACTGCAAGAAGATCAAACCTATCCATCCTGAAAGAAATCAACCCTGAATGTTCACTGGAAGGACAGATTTTGAAGCTGAGGCTCCAAGTACTTTGGCCACCTCGTGAGGAGAGAGGAGTCCTTTGAAAAGTCCCTGATGTTGGGAAAGATTGAAGGCAAAAGGAAAAGAGGACGGCAGAGAATGAGATGGTTGGACGGTGTCATCGATGCAACCAATATGGATTTGACCAAACTCTGGGAGGCAGTGGAAGATAGGAAGGCCTGGCGAGCTCTGGTCCATGGGGTCATGAAGAGTCGGACACGACTGGACGACTGAACAACACCAACAAATATTTATTATTTATTTGATTGATTGATTGATTGATTGATTGATATGCCACTACCATCTGGCCCGAAGGCCACTCTGGGCAGTTACCAGGATTTGCAATGCAATAACACAATATTTGTTGTTGTGTTGTTACAGTAGTGACTTGACTCTCCGTGACCCCATGTCCATGGAGTTTTCTTGGCAAGGATACTGCAGTGGTTTGCCAGTTCCTACTCCAGGCTCTACAGCACCTGGTATTCCCTCGTGGTCACCCATCCAAGTACTAGCCAGGCCCAACTGTGCTTCGCTTCCTAGATCAGGCAAGATCCAATGTGCCCAGGACATTTAGGCAGCTCTAATAGTACAATATACAAAGTAGCAAGTGAACATAACAATCCCACATTAGTAAAATAAATTCCAATAACTACAAATATAAAAGTTAACAGTATCAAAATCAAAACTGAACAATTGAAATCATGAGAAGGAAAGACAAAAGCAGAGTTAAAAGCTTATCTAGAATCTTGAGCAACATTAGCAAAGCTCAGGAAAAGCTTATCTGTACATCCAGGTTTTCAATTGACTTTTGAAAGCCTGCAGAGTAGGAGGTCAGGCAGATTTCCCAGGGCAGCTGATTCCAGAGATGTGGTGCAACCCAACCACTAAAAAAGGCCAATTCTTTTATAGTGCTTTCCAGGCCTCCTTCGGGGTTGCCACCCTCAAATGCCGGGGCTGGGAAGAATGAGTGCTCTCTGTTGCAGTAGCCATTCTGCCAGATGAGGTCCTAAACTGCTTAAGGCTTTGTACAGTATGTCAACATTAAGACCTTCAAGCCAGTGTGGAAGCAAATCTGCATCCAGTGCAGTACATCCAGAGTGCAGGTGATATACTGGTGTTTTCTTATCCCCATTAGTAGTCTGACTGTAGTATTCTGCACTAGCTGCAGCCGCCTTCAAAGGCAGCCCCACGTAGAGACCACCACAGTAGTCTAATCTCAAGACTATAAGTGGATGGACCAACATGGTGAGGCTCCCAGCATCGAGATAGGCACATCTTTGTGGAATCTGCCACAGTTGGTAATGTGTAGAATGGACAACCGACATCACCTGGGATTCCGTGGTGAGGGCTTGGTCCATAACAGGATGCCCAAACTGTGCACCTCACCTTGTGTGGAGAGAGTCCCCCCCCCCCCCCAAAAAAAAGGTGGGTGAGTTTCCAAACCTGCTGTTGTCTGGGCCCTCCAACCAGGGGACTTTGTGGCCATTTCATGATGTCCCACTCTGCTATGCCTCATTGGAGGACCAGGCTTGAGGGCCGCCCATCCTGCCATGCTGGATGCTTGTTACATCCAGTTTCCACACACCACAGTGACATGATGCGTGGATTTACACCTCATAATTGCAGACTGGAAGGGGGTTCTATAAAAACAGTGGTGGGTGGCTGTTTTACGGGAAATAAGCATAAGCCTTACTCCAGCAATGAAGAGGCTCATGGGCAGCAGCGATGCTTAGTCACTTCCCACTCGTCTGAGGAAAGCCTGAGTCTAATGTGGTTGAGGCCAGAAGGAGGGATGGCTGCCCATGCTGACCCACTGGGGTTAGATCATTATTTATACTCCTTTCACCAGGCTCTCTTCTGGCCATCTTTAAGTAATGACTCAAAAATAACCCTTGTCACTTCAGTTCACATGTCAGTCTTCTAAGATGGAGATGCCATCCATTTTCTTCTGAATACCTCACAAGGTGAGTGAGACCAGCAGAAAGGCCTACGGACCTTTTACCTTCACCTTCTTGGGGAAGAGTGGGAAAGCAAAGTGTTCTGCTTATATACTGCCCCATACCACTTCAAGTAGTCTCTGGGTGGTTTACAGTTTAATTACAATTGTGGGTTGAGCCGTGTGACCAGAAAAAACAAATTCAAAAGTAGGCTAGGTGATACCTTTATTGGTCACTACTAAAACAAAAAAAATGTAACCTAAGCTTTTGATAGCAACTTGCTATCTTTATCAAAGCATTGTACCAAAAATGCAATCTTGATAGAGGATATAGTCTATCAGGCACTGAGAATCTTTTTGATGAGATGGAATACACCAGATGATGGTATCAGGAGGCACTTGGTCCATCACTGCTGAACCTACTCTTTCCCCACTGGTTATAATGGTATCGTGTAATTTGTCCAACACAACCTAAACATAAAGCTGGGGTTAAAACCTTACAATTGCCACATGCACAAGAGTCAATGTGGTGTGATGCATAGAATGGTGAGCTAGATTCAGGAAACAGGGGTTCAAATCCTAGCTCAGTAATAGAAAACAAAGTCTTGTGCTTATATACCGTCCCATACCACTTCAAGTAGTCTCTGGGCGGTTTACAGTTTAATTATGCAGGCTACACAATGCCCCCACCCCCCAGCAGGCTGGGTACTCATTTTACCAACCTCGGAAGGAGGGAAGGCTGATTCAACCATGAGCCGGCTACTTGGGACTGAACCCCAGGTCGTGAGCACAGTTTTACCTGCAGTACAGGCATTGAACTACTGTGCCACGGGACCCTCTTTTGCATAAAAGCGCCAGCCCTACTAAGAGTTGGAGAGGAACTCCGACTGAGGGGAGAAGCCTCTTCTTCTGGCTGTCCACTTTTCCAGTTCCCAAAGTCTCTCTGCTTGGCTTGTTTGGCTGCCGTTGTTTATCCCTGAGAAAGCATCTGATTTACGTATATCTTTGGTCTTCAGTGTACGGCTTGGCTGTGATTTGCCCACAGCCCGTTTGTGAGAGTAAGGTTCAAGTGTTGAGTTTATCTTCAATTCTTCATTCTACCCTCTGCTTCATATAGATATCCTAAAACCATCATTTCTGTAAACTATGTCCTGAAAGCATCATCTCCGTGTTTCTGCAAAGCACCCCCACCTCTGCAGACATGGGCTTCTAAAGCGAATGGCAACAGGATGTGTCCAAACCACAAAAAGTGTATAGCAAATGTCAAACCGCATGCTAGGACATCTCAGTTCTTAAAATATCTTGTTTGCACCTTTGTATCCAGCTTTTGAAACTCACTGTTAACACAGAGAGAACAATACATTGCGAAATTAATGACCTTTTAATCTTGCTAATGCAGATGGGAAAGTATCACTGATCTTTAAGTTTGGTTGTGTTACGGGAAATGAACATATATGTAAATGAAGTCACATGCTTTCCACTGCGGCAAAATGTAACCAATCCTGAGTTTTGTTCTTTATCTTTTTCTGTACGCTGAAGAATATTTAAGACTGGACATTCCATACAGGAAGTTGTCCCTGTGTTCAGGCACCCCTTGTGCACAAGGTATTAGGAAAGGATCCTCTGGAAATAAAACTACATTCCCAGGAGTCCGGTTTGTCTGTCGTCCATTTTATAGTGATTCTCATTGAGGATCAGCCACATTCAAATGTGTGGTGACAGATTTTGGGGGCTCGTCCGGGATCACTGACTTCAGCTGTTGACGACTTCCAGCTTGTGGGTTCAGAGCCGACGGTGAGATGGCACGTGGTGACAGTCAGCCGGCACTGTGAACTTTTACAGGATTCTCACCTTGTGTCATCTGTGGAACCGGAACTCTTTCCCAACTGGTTGTCCTCCCGAACTCCTGGGATGATCATGGTGCCTGAAGGGACTGAAGTGGTGCCGGTCCTGGCTGCGTGATCCGGTGAGTAGTGTTGTCTGGAAATACTGCAGTTTGTGTATTTACTTGTGGACTTAATAGTGCGCCATAGAAGGGTGACGACCTGGCGCTGTCCCAAGCCTGGTGATAATGGTACAAGGGCCCCAGTAACGACACCATTGGAAATTGTCCTTAGGTGTTGGGAAGAGTGAGAAAAAAGAGTTTTGGGAAAGGATCCTTTAAGATTCTCTGAAGAACACCAGGTGCACTTAATATCATGAGCTCTGATCTGTATCTGTTATATGAATGAAGGTGTGTGTGTGTGTGTGTGTGTGTGAATGTGAGTTGAAATGAGTGAGAGAACTGTTTGAATTGTCCAGTTTGTTCTGTGAATTGTTCTATTTGTTATTGTGGGAGTTCGTATATGTGCATTGAAATTTTTAGTTAGGTGAGATTAATTGAAAATATTGCACAGAAATCTGATCCCAGAAGAAACAGTCCAAAGAGCAATGACAACCACAAAGATTTTTATATATATTAGAGGATTAGTTCTCCATCACTAAGAAGTTTTGAGGAAAGGTAAAATAGAAGAAGAAATGGATCCAATTTTTTATTTTTATTCTAAAGGCCTGGCCAGCCTATAATCATCATCATCATCCTTCTGTAAAAAAAAAAAAAAAAAGTCTGAGAAGGTTTGGTTTTCTTGATATCTTAGTTTAACATTAACTTGATAATTTATTTATGTGGTTTCTCAGATGAATGAGGACAACAAATTATATGTAAGTCCTCTTACAAGTGAGTAATGAGTGTGTAAAAGGGACAAGGCAGTCCGATCCTGCCCCTGCCCCTAAGTTAGACCCAGGGAAGAACCCCCTTGCCAAATGGCCTGTAGCAGAGGCAACCGCCCCTGCAGCAGTGCCTTCCCCCATACTAGCCAGAACCAGTGCAGGTATTGGTTTCTACATAACCTGCCCAAATGCCCCAAGTAAATATATGGGTGGGAGATAAAATCAGACACTTTCTCATTGACACTGTAGCTCAATTTTCGGCTGTTCAAGGTTCTGTACCCTGCTCAAGAGAAGCCACTGGTCATATGAGGGGAGCTACAGGGGTAGCCAAGACTGTGTATATGCAAGATGTCCCCTGTCAGTTCCCTGGGACTACATTCGTGACTACTGCAGACCTTTTATGGCTCACAAATACTCATACCAACATAATGGGCAGATACTTACTCTGCTACACCAGAACACTGATAGACTGAGAACGAGATGCAACTATTTCAATGACTTTTAGATCCCTGTTGATAGCTGGCATGGAGGAATGGCTAACATAGTAGAAGAAGGCTTCCCACCAGAACTTACCCAAGTTAACCTACAGGTTTGGGACTTGGAACACCCCAGTACAGCGGTGACTGTGGCAGCGGTGCACATCCATTTAAAACTCCAAATCCAGCATGTTTATCTGCTTGTCCCTGGTCTGTATCTTCTGTTCAGCACCTTAGGAACTGAGAGAGCCTGGTCCACTGTGCTTGACCTCAACAATGCATTCTTTAGCATCCCAATAGCTGAGGACAGTGTTCCTATTTTGGCTTTTACCTGGAGATTTTCTCCTGCAACACACTCGAAACACTAGTGGCTATCAGACAGCTGCCAATATCAACCATGTCAAAAGAACTGAGATCTTTTTGGGGTTGGCAGGCTTCTGCAGACTGTGGATACCTGAGTTTGGAGTTATCACACAGTCCCTGTATAGCATCTTGCAGGCAACAAAGGCAGCCTGAGCCCTTCAACTGTCCTTCAGAAAGAATGCAAAAGCAGCCGTAGAGACACAGGAGAAGCTTGTAAGTCCACCAGCTCTAACCCTGACTGACTGAGTTAGAAGAAAAGTACCAGCTGTACATCAATGAAAAGCAAGGTGTAGCGGTCGGAATATTGGCATTCCTTAAGTCAGGTCACCCCATGGTTGTGGGATACCTTAGAAAGCAATTGGACACCACTGCCCAGGAATGGCCAGGATGTCTCTGCATTATAGCTGCTGCATATCTGCTTGAAGTTGACTTTTGGAGGAAGTGTGGAAGTCATGTCACAACACTCTATTCGTAGTCTGTTGGAAGCTAGAGGACATGTTTGGATAACATCAGACAGACTGCTGAAACTCCAGGCTTTGTTGCTTGAATTAGATAAAGTGACTGTAATGTGTTCAGATAGATGGAATCCAGCCACTATCCTCCCAGTTCCTCAGGATGAAGAATCTATAGACCACATCCCTCCCCATGACTGGCTTGGCACAGTAGACTTGCTAATGAAATACCACTCCAATCTGCAAGATGAGCCACTCCCCAATAGCGAGAACATCTGGTTTTTAGATGGCAGCAGTCTTGTGGACATGGGAGTCAGAACAGGTGGGGTGGTGGTTGCAAAGGGGGGAGGGATGGTCACAAGTGGAGCCCTGCCAGCTTACTGGTCTGTGCAACCAGCAGAACTGTATGTAGGAATTCGTGCTCTTGAAATGGCTGAAGGACGAACTCTGACATGGATAGCAAATACTTGTGGACTATTTGGCATGCTCATGCCCCCAAGTGTGGAAACAGAGGGGACTGCTGACAATCAAAGGGTCTCCAATTAAACATGCCAAGTTAGTAGAAAAACTGCTCAATGTAGTTTGCCATCAGAACTTGCCATTATTCACTGTAAAGGACACCGGAGAGATGATTCAGATATCTCCCTAGGAAATACAGCAGCTGACAAAGAAGCTCACCGAGCTGCTTTTGAAACCCCAGAAGAAATACCTCTGTTACATGTTGCTCTGCACCTGTCCCACCAGCAGCAACCACACCATCAGAAGTTGAATGGCTCAAAGAATACAATTTCAAGACAGATAGGACAAGTGGACAAGTTAAAGGTGGATTGATATATACCAGCTCAGGAAATTGCACCATTTCTTAGTAGGTTACATGAGTAGCAACACCTGGTAGTGGATTCTGTCCTAACCAAGATTACCCAGGAAGAACATTTCCATGATTAGGTCTTGACCCCGAGGGAAGCTTAGGTCTTATCCCAATTTTGAGAAAATTATGGAAGGCCTTGGCCCTTAACTGATATGTCTGTAAATGTTGGTACTGCTCAACTAGGTGAAAGAATTGTAAGTCAATATGTGCAGTCTCTGTCGCGTTCCTTGTCTTCTTCTTTTTTCTGCAGGACTTTCCATCCATCACTTCAATTTGGAAAGACCAGTGAATTCCATTGGGCCAAGATGTAGAGCCAAAGAAGGCGATGGTGGTTCTCCTCGCTTCAGACATGGCAGTGAAGATGGAAGAATTCAAATCATGGATTCATCACACAGTGCAGCTCCAGATACCAGGGAACATCTGTAGAGCTAGGAATCAGGAAGGAGATCCAGTGGAAAGACTGAAATTCCTTTTTCAGGAAAGCTAAATTACTCTATGCACGTAACTTGGGTATTTGAGGGCCTTCTGCTTCTGTTACTCCTTTTATTCTATGCTGCTCTTCTGTTGATGGTACTGAGGATAAGTAAATGCTTTGTCTGTTACCATGTATAGGGATCCTGGTGTTTGGGGGGGGGTCATCATCTGTTCCCTCTCTGTAAGACCTGCTTGTCTTGCAGGACTGCTCAAAGAACACCTGACATTAGAACTAATAGACTTGTTCCTGAGTATGTGAACTTTGCCATGAGACACCAAAAAAGGAGAGAATGAAAGAATTGAAGATTAAAAAGGGGGGGATTGTGAGAGTAAGGTTCAAGTGTTGAGTTTATCTTCAATTCTTCATTCTACCCTCTGCTTCATATAGATATCCTAAAACCATCATTTCTGTAAACTATGTCCTGAAAGCATCATCTCCGTGTTTCTGCAAAGCACCCCCACCTCTGCAGACATGGGCTTCTAAAGCGAATGGCAACAGGATGTGTCCAAACCACAAAAAGTGTATAGCAAATGTCAAACCGCATGCTAGGACATCTCAGTTCTTAAAATATCTTGTTTGCACCTTTGTATCCAGCTTTTGAAACTCACTGTTAACACAGAGAGAACAATACATTGCGAAATTAATGACCTTTTAATCTTGCTAATGCAGATGGGAAAGTATCACTGATCTTTAAGTTTGGTTGTGTTACGGGAAATGAACATATATGTAATGAAGTCACATGCTTTCCACTGCGGCAAAATGTAACCAATCCTGAGTTTGTTCTTTATCTTTTTCTGTACGCTGAAGAATATTTAAGACTGGACATTCCATACAGGAAGTTGTCCCTGTGTTCAGGCACCCCTTGTGCACAAGGTATTAGGAAAGGATCCTCTGGAAATAAAACTACATTCCCAGGAGTCCGGTTTGTCTGTCGTCCATTTTATAGTGATTCTCATTGAGGATCAGCCACATTCAAATGTGTGGTGACAGATGATGGGGCCAGCATTTTTCCACATTCCCTTATTTGGATGTGGCTTTGTTAAACATCTCCCACCCTTTTGCTCGGTGCTAAATTTGTAAAGCAGAAAAGGAGAAGGCATGGCAGATTATTTCCACTCTCCTGATGTCTGATAGGAGCTAAATATCTTTCCGAGGCTCTGTACTTTTGTATTATCCCACAGTCCCTTGGACAGAGAAGTAAACTGGGCTGCCTTCATTTGTTTACTAAGAAATGGAAAGAAGGTGAAGCTCGAGGGTGTTGTTCGTTGATTCTCTCATGCTGCCCTTGCCTCTTGAAATGCAACCCTCGAAGAATTGGCCACTCCCTCCAATCCACCCCCACCCCCCCTCAAAAATATGATACTAGACTGGTTGTGGCCACTTGAATATGAGCCTCGTGGCGCAGTGGTTAAATGCCTGTACTGCAAGTAAAACTGTGCTCACGACCTGGGTTCAATCCCAGGTAGCAGGCTCAAGGTTCACTCAGCCTTCCATCCTTCCGAGGTCGGTAAAATGAGTACCCAGCTTGCTGGGGGGGGGGGGCAATGTGTAGCCTGCACTCTGTAATTAAAATTGTAAACCGCCCAGAGACTACTTGTAGTAGTATGGGGCGGTATATAAGCAGAACACTTTGCTTTTGCTTTTGAATAAGAGAATTTCCTCAGATGGGTCAGCAAGATTGGCTCAGCTCTGTCTTGGCATCAAAAACTCTGTTTGTGGCATAGTGGGCACCTCTTTCCCCTTTCACATGTGAACAGCTTGAGACCAGAGAAAACCAATGAATCAGGCTGGCTCGTGCTTTTGTTTCATGAGCCGGTTTTGGGATCCTGTTTTGCCAAAGCAAAGTAAAACACCAAAGTGTTTTCCCCTCAGTGCTTCATTGTGTTTGTAAAAAGGGAATGTTCAGCCACCCACCCACCCCCTAGCCCACTGCCCCCATTGCCTCCCTACCTGGTCCTGCCTCCTCCACCACCACCACCACCATGGCTGCCACCATCCTCAGAGGCAGTACGGTGTGGCCTCCCTTCTCAGAATCAGCAGCTGCATGAGCTCACCTACCATCTGGGTAGTGTAACATATGTGCAGAAGTATCAGGTCAGCTCCAGGAAGGGAAGCTGCCCCCCCTCTGCTTCTGAGGATGGCAGCAGTGGTGGTGAAGGAGTCTGCAGCAGAAGGACCAGGCAGAGAGGCAACAGGGGCATTGGGAATGGGGTGAGCAGGGGAGGGGTATCGGAACAGGTAGGTTCTCCCCAGTCACAAACCAGGAAAATGAACTACAAAGTGGTACATTTTGGAGGGGGGGGGGCGTTGTGGTGGTTTGTAGTTTGTGGTTAGTCATGAACCCGCCCAATTTGTTGTTTTTCTGGTTCATGATCATCTCTAATTGTGACGCCCCAAATTATAACACATTAAGTTGCCCAGCTCACATGCCATGTGCGAAGGAGCCAAGTGTAGCAAACATGAGGTTTTCTGGTAGTTCCCAGTGAGGCCCTCATAGATGGATACCTCCACCCAGGTATTGTTGGCGGGGTGGGCTGTTCATTCTCTGAGAACTGTATTACTGTGTTGCGGAGGTTGTGTGGCTTGCAGTTTTCTTGAATCCCCAAAGTGGCCAGGTATTTGGAAGGACATGGGTCCACCCACCTACACTGGCTGGCAGCAGAAGTCTAGCATACCAGATGGGAGCCTTTCCCAGTCTTGTCTGGAATTCTCAGGGATAGACAAGTCAGAACATAGGCTTTTGTTATGAGTGAGCTGCAGCCCTTTTCTTATACGTACAGTCCCAAGACAGAAGCAGGAGTAAATCTAAAAGACAAAAGTCCCACTCTTTGTTTGCTGCTAACTACACCTTGCGCGACACCTTCTATCGAGCTGTAGGAAATTCCCTTACCCAGCGTGCCTTTATCTTGTAGACCAAGGCTGGAGATTATGCAGGTTCCAGCAGCCTCTGTGTGGTGCCCCAGTATGGATCACTGGCTTTCCCACCATGCATTAGCATTGCCACTGTGAAGGCACAGATAGTATGTGTTTTAAGAGCCTAAGCAGGATTCTGCAGGCAACCACTGGGAAATTCTGGGCATGAGTCCAGGAAGGGTTAAGGAGGAGTCCTGCCTGACATTCTGAAAAAATCTGTCAACCAGAGCTGAGAAATTGGAGCTAGATGACCAATTGTCTTTTTCAATGTATAAGGCAGCTTCCCATGTTCCAATTGCCCCTCTGAAGGGCTGAAAAGTAGCAGATAGAGCAGGTATGTAGGAGGGAAACATGAGAATGTGCCTTTAGTGGAATATAATCAGCTTCAAGAACTAAATGACACTCAGCGTGGCAGCAAGTTGTTGCAAGTCCAGCCTACTGCCCTGTTTGCTGGAAATGATCCCTGTGGAATGAAGAACAGTGCAAAGAACTTTTTTCACCAGTGAGCTCTCATTTTATTGAGCAGATAGTGTGTAGCATCTCAAAACGCACACTTGACCACTACTGAAAGAGAGAAAGAGGGCATCCCTGCTCCATGCCAGTTAATCCCTGCATATCAGGGACACAGAATTGTCATCAGTGTTCCTGGGATTCATAGGAATAAAGGGCTGGCTGTGGAAAAGGATTAAGCTGCAGCATCTGGTAGAGAGGCTCAGTCCTGAATCCTTCTCTAGAAAGTGCACAATCCTTTTCGTGTCATATTCTCTTTGGGTGGACTGATGTGTGACCAACCCAGGTTTGTATCAAGGCACATATAGCTCATGAACAGGACTGAAGGTAATTCCCTTTGAAACAGGGGGTGAGACATCCTCCTTTTCCAAGTACAAGAGCTGCTACAAAATCAAGTAACACGTACACACAAATGCTCCCAGAATTAACACCTCAAGTCAAAAAAGATGATACAACCCTGAAACAGCTGCCATATAAGCATAATACAAGAGTATTTGGGGGATGTTGACCCTCCTAAATGTTGTAGGAATTGCCCTCTCATCATCCATAATCAGTGGTCATGCCAAGTGGGGGTGATACAAACTTGAAGTCCTATACTACCAGAAGAAGCAGAGGGTTCCCTTGCATGTACGCAGCGCTCTATCCACGAAAGAGCATCCAACTCTCTAAAGGTTAAACAAACAAAATGAAACACTGTGTCTAAAAAATGTGGGTAACAAAGGCGGTTACTTCACGTCCATTTTGGAGTGGTACAAAAAATATTACTTCTGAACAGCTGAAGTTTGTCTCGACCACGCCCCAGGAACGGGTGCTAAGTGAAAGAAATATGTACCTGGCACTGGGGTAGGGTATTTCCTTGTCACGGTTTGTTCCCGGTTTCTGTTCTGAGATAACACACCATGAGGTAACAACTGTCACGCAACAAAACATTTGTTTCTCTCAGAAAATGGTGTCCCAGGTACTGGGTTGGGTGTTACGTTCAAAGTGCCCACCCACCCCAGATGATCACCACCCCCTTGCCCTCCTCTGTTAAATACCAATAAAACAAACCAAACTTCAACGCCAGGCAAGAGGGACACCAGACAGACAATTAATTAACAAGCAAGAGGAATAAAGAACAAAGAAAGCCCAAAGGCTATCACCCAGAGCATTCCAATGTGGCCATGTGGAGAAAGTGAAAGCTAGCCAGACTAGCCGCAGACTCCTTCCCTGCCTGCAAAGATTTTGAAAAAAGCGAAATATCGAAAAACAATGTCAACCCCCCCCCCAAAGGAAAAAGGAAGCTAGACAAATTCAGTGTTTGTCACAATACAAGACCGTAAGGTAACACTTGTCACGAGACAAGTTATCACGACCATGGGAACACTGAAACAAGGACAAAACCACATGGTTGCAACCAACGCTGTCACGGTACAAAACTAGTTACAGAACAAAGAAGGACGTGAAGTAACCACCAAAGTGCCAACTGGTGCACTGCTGGGAATTATGATTCTGTGCCTGCACATGGTGACTCTGGCTCCCTGCCCCCCCCCCCCCGCTGCCCCCAGGATGCCTCGCAAACCACCTGCTTTTGTTCATGCTGTCCACAAGGTTTCTCCACATCCACACCAGGCATTTTGAAAGCAACCCATCTACCTCCTCATGAACGAGTCCCTGCATCTCTGAACAGAACCTCCTCTTAATACTGAACTGATCTTTTCTGAGCACAGAGTGGATGAGCCTGACTAACAGTAGAAGACACAAACTTGGGTAAACAAAATTGAAACGAGTTGTGTTCTGGATCAGCAGCATTTCTTTGGTATTCAAGAGGAAAAATTCACTAATCGATTTGGATCATTTTCCTTGTCACCAGACTGCTGAATGCCAAACGTTAAGCGATTCATGCACCAGCTATTTATAGCTATGCTGGGAAAATGTGGGATTATGCATTTTTAGAAGTGGAGGCGAGAGGCAGGCTGGCATTTCATACTGAAATACAAATTTACGATGCTTGGCATAACTTGGCAGCTGGAGTTTCAGAGAAGAAGTAGTTGATGCAAGGCATGGCGTCTGCTTAACAAACAAATGTTAGACAATCTGCGTTTTCTCCGGGGGGGGGGACCCACAACTGATGAATGTTAATGAAGGAGGACTGGAGTAAGATATTTCTGGCCTGTATCCAGTGGAGGCACCCGCACGAGAGCAAGGCCCGCCGCATTAGCAGTTGTGCATTTTGTACACTCTCTTGCAGTACACACTACTGCAACGGCACTAGCAAGGATTGGGTCTCCTACCATTTTGGGGGGTTTAGGTCTCTGAATAAATTGGTGAAAGGTAGATGAAATAAGGCACAACCTTAAGCACTCTTACTGCTAGGAACAGCGTGAGAGGCAGCATACTGTTTTAATAATAGTGTAGTCATTGGTGGGGAGGAGGTTTAAATGTCAGCACACAGGTTGGAATCCTGCTAGGGAAACACAGAGCACAAGGAAAATTGCTCAAGCTCCCTCCATTGTGCTATCCTTCTCACACCTGGTCCCGCATAGGCCCAAACCCAGCTGCATGAGCATTTATGCCAGGCATGTCCAAACTTCGGCCCTCCAGATGTTTTGGACCACAACTCCCACAGTCCTTTGCCATTGGAAATACAGGCTTGGAATTCTAGGAGTTATGATCCAAAACATCAGGAGGGCCGAAGTTTGGACATGCCTGATTTATGCAAAGGGCAGCCTGCTACAGGGGAAAACCAGTGTGTAGTTGCACACAGTTTCCCACAACAGAATGTTGGCTATGATTATTAACATTAAATGTGGACAAAATATATTCCCCACTGCCACCATATTTCCTTGATGGTAAATCTCACTGCATTTGCCGGACTGTCTTAGAAAGCATATAGATAGAATCCAGTGGTCTACAAATGGACTTCTCATGAGACAAGTCTTTCCATACATATCTGGAGCACCCACACACTCCCAAATCTGCTCTGAAGTATTCCCCAAACTATGGGGCAGATGTTGATGGCAAGCAGGACTGCAGGGTACAGGGGAACTGGCCCCTCTCCCTCTTCCAGTAATGAAAGCTATTACATTGGCAGGGCATGTTTTATGCAAGCTTCCCTATCTACTGTTGAGCACAGCCACTAGTGACTGAAATCAAGATCCCAAAGAAGCAAAGTCATAGCACTTTCTATAGTTAGGATGAGAGGAAAATCAGTTTGATGCCAGAGGCAGGGCTGTCCTGAACACATTGCTCTGAATTGATGTAATAAACTGAGGTCAAGTAATTTGTTTTCGGCATCTAGGCTTCCAACAGTCCCAATGCTAATTAAACCCTAGAGATAGTCACCTTCCATCATCCAGTATGATCCCTCATGGTCAGTTCCCTCATGTTAGAGACTATGGACCAACCTGTACTGTTATATCATGTTAGTCTGATCATTAGACTTCCCAAAAACATAAGAAAAGCCCCAAAGGGATCAGTCTGGAGGGTTGTTTAAGCTTCCCCTGGCTTTTTTGTTTTTGAATAGTAGCCCAGGCATATGTCTCTGTAAAGCCCATAAGTAGATTATGAAAGCCTTGTCCCCAAATCCTTAGCATCTGGAATTCAAAGATATACTGGAGGTGAAGCAGTCTGCTGCTTAAGGTACATCAAAGATGGCTATGTCCATAGCTGATTGTCCAAGAAAACCCCAACAGAAACCAAGGATATGGCTTATAGCCAGGTCCATCTGGAATGCCAGTTAATTTCACTGAGTTGATGCCATCATATGAAAGACCGGAATGGTCTTCAACAATGTAGACATTGACATGGACTCCGACGTAGGAGTTATACGTCAAGCAATGGAGAAAAATATCCCCTTCCTTTCCATGTGTGAAATGTGTTGTTTTGCGAATGCTGAGTGGGTTACCCCCCACCCCCACCCCAAGAGGTCAACACAAAACTATTCAGGCAGTTCAAATGTATTTCCATTCATGTGCCATTTGGAATTCCAGTTAGATTACAAGTCTAAAACGTTGGGCATGGGAGTAAATATTGGTCTTACAGGTGAACCACACACTCACTTTTGTTTCATTTGGCCTGACCAGACTTCAGCCACATATTGGACTATACAATGGTACCTTGTATAAAGGAATTAATTGGTTCCAAATGAAATTTTGTTAAGCAAATTTTCCTTTATACAAATTTCCCATAGGTATGCATTGAAAATAGAGTAATCAATAATCGTGACTCTTTTTATGATTCTGTTAAGCAGATTTCCCCTATCTCCGGAATATATGTTATACAAATTGTTTGTTATACGAGGGTCCACTGTTTTACATTGAATGTAACAAATTGTACCTCTTGGCACAACTCCTAACTTGTATGCTGAAATGTACAGGGGTTGGACTGGTGTCTGGAGACTCTTGCTTGTTTGCAGAGAGTGGGAACCAAATAAAAACAAATATTTTATATATGCGTCCCTGTTTAATGATTTTATAAATGTGTCAGGGAATATTAATATGATCCCTCTGTATATTGCAATACTCTGACATAAACAAACTTCTCTTCCATATTGCAAAATGTTTTTCTCGCATGAATTGATTCCTTTATGGAACTTTTTCTGTGGATAAGATCCAAGCAAGTCTTCTCAATACTACCTTTCTAGTAGCTACAGACATAAGGAATGACTCTTCAGACATTACATTAAGTAGCCAAAGAAAGATGAGAGTGGTGCAAAAATGATAAAAGATAATGTTGGGGATCTACTGGATGCCATTGTGGCTATTGTAAAAAATTGTGCCTCCTTCCCTGAAGTGCAGAAACTACATTTCTTATTCTTCCCATGGGATCATCCAATTACAGTATAAGCCATTTAGGCATACAGTACATTCTCGTTAGTTTTAATTTAGTCCTGGAAGACTCAAAACTGCAAAGATGTTAAATATGAGAACACCTTTCCTTGAAAACATCTTCTTTTTATATAAAAAGAAATAAATCAAAACATTCTCCTGTACTATTTCAACTCATCCATCTTAATTTGCAAGCCGCTTTAAATTTATGATCTAAAAAGCGTAACAAAAAGTTGCCCAGTTCTTGAAGAACTTTTCCACTCATGCCATCATTCATCACCTGCAAAAAATCCTGACATGAAAAGCAAAACAATGAAAAGCAAAACCAAATAAAAACCATGAATTTAGGAACAGGCAAATTACCCCAATTTAAGAACAGGAGCTGCAAAATTGCTTCTGTTTGGTTCACAGATCTCTTAGCATAGATTTTCTTTTGCTGTTTCACGTGTCGCTTTACTGGTGACAATAAACAGAGATTGCCCAGAATTCCTTTACTCGGCTCTCTCTACCTCACCCAGAAGCAGACAAGGCTGGAGCAAGAATTTCTGAACTCATTTAACAATTAAAAGAAATGCTGACATTCTGCAATGCCCAGCTTACCAGTCATTTTGAAACATGTTCCCAGCAGCTGGGTTGGGGGGGGGAGGGAATAGCCAGATGTCATCATAAGATTTTGCAAATGAACGCCCAATTTGGAACCTCTCTCCACGCACACAAAGCCAGATTTGTTACAGTCACTTTTGATGGAAGCACAATTTATCAAAGCATTTTTGAGGTAAACCAGGACAGCCTAGGAGGGCATGGCATCCAGAGGTCTGCAATTTTCTGCTCATTTGCCAGACCTCACTTTGAAATACTTATGGATTGAGTTGGTGCCAGTGCTTTATGTTTACATAGTAGAAAAGTGTCAAGCCACCCTTGGGAGACAGAACTCATTTCCAGTATTGCAATGTTCAAAGGTAATACTAGCTTGCTTCTTTTACACAGCCACTGGATGTTCCTGGATAACTTGCATCATCTCTTGGCGAAGGTTTATTTAAGAACTGCTTGCTTGGCACTTGTCTGGCAGGAATGGAATAATGCCAACTGTGTTAGAAAAAGAGCATTAATCATGGTTGTTTTCCTTCCTTTATAAAAAGGTACAGGCGATAGCCTGTCAGGTGCAATTACTTTGGCGTGTCTTCTCATTTACAGCCAGAAATTTCACTTCTGATCCAGCCCTCTCAGTGAACTCTGTCTTTTGTGTTATTATCCACCGGTGGTGTCAACACATACTACAGGAAGATATTGAGGCAATCGATAGTATGATGGAAAAGAACATGCAATTTTTTTCTATTAGAAGAACAAAAAGTGACTTCTAGAGTTCCACAATATACTATATGATTTCTTAGACTATTTGTTCTTATATCCCTTGTGGCAGCTGGCCCAACCCATATGGTTGATTAATTCATGGCTAGTCCCATATGCTTTGGCACAAGTTGCTCGAGTCAATAGAGCGGAAAGAGCCAATGCCAAAATACTGGGCTGAGACATCCCTGTTTGGACCACAAACCCCAGCTGCATTATGCAGTAAGATTCTTGGATGCAGCTCCAAATGCCATTGGATGTGTGCTTGGCATGCACGTCTCTCTCATGGCTTTATCCAGGACATCCAACTCGCGTAAAGAAGGACTGTAGAAATCTTTCCAAGATCAGGCAAAAAATCAAAGAAACAACTAACAAAAAGAATGTGGCACCTTAAAGACTATTACCGTATTTATTGGCGTATAACACGCACTTTCCCCCCCTGAAAATAGGGGGCAAATGATGTATGCGTGTTATACCCCGATATGCAGTCTGGGACCTAGGGAGGGAGGGAGGGAGGCAGGCAGAGCCAGCCCCCCCAATTCCCGGTGTGGGGCGAGGGGGCGGGGGGAAGTCCAAGCGGCGGAGGCGGCGCTGGTGCTGGAGGTGGCACGGGTGAGGGGGGGAAGCGCTGAGGGAGGCAGGCAAGCAGGAAGGGTGGCGGCGGCGGCGCCTTCCCTTCCTTAACCACCTCAGTCAGGGAGAGCAGAGGCGACTCCTGCTTCCCCCCCCCCCACAGCGGCCGCTTGAGAACGGGGGGGGGGGGGAAGGCAGGCCTCTCTCACAGGGAGAGGCCGCCGCCGCCGTGCCAGACCCAGAAGCGAGGACACCCTTTTTCCTTTCTCCCCCCCGCCCTTCCTGGTTGGGGTGGGGGGTCTCTCTCCCTCCCTCTCTCTCCCCCTCCCTCCCTCTTGAGACCCGCGTGCCTTCCCGGCCCAGGCTGTGCTTCTACTATTTGAGGAGGAGGGGGTGGGTGGGGGGAGGCTCCCCGGCGGCTCCTTTCCCGATCCTGTGACGGGGCCCAAAACTCCGGCGGCGGGGCGGGTCTTAGAAGGAGGCGCGTCCACGCTTCCCTTTCCACCCCCACCTCCGCTCCCTACAAAACGCAGCGCGCGCCCAACGGCACCCCCCCCCCTCCGCGCGCCCCACAATCTATTTGCGAACAGGGTGAAAACTTTCCCGGCAGCCGGGGTGGGAGCCTCTTGGGCGTCGGCCCAGGGTGCGGGCAGGCAGGCAGGCAGGCAGGCATGGGATCGGAGGCACGGGAGGCACTGGGGCCAGTCGCTTGCCACCTGTCGCCTAGCTGTACTTTTAGAGGCACCCGCCACGGGTTGCCTTCAAAGGCACAAAGGAATCCGCGAGGAGGACTCGGCGGTGAGGTGGAGGAGGTGTTAAAAAAGCGAGTTTAAAAAAATCGGATGCATCGCAGGTAGATGCGGGTTGGGTTGGGTTGGGTGGGGAGGGGAAGGGAGGGGTGGGGTGGGGTGGGGTGGAGAGTCGGGGGGAAAATATACAATATTTGTGCAGTATCCTCAGGAAACCTCCCGGTTAAACGATCAAAGGAAATGCAGTCTGTCCGGTGAAAAGAATGAGACATTAATAAAAAAAAGTTCTGAGCTACCTTTATTTTGCTTCAAAGTTCTTTATTTGAAATTTTATTCCCCCCCCCTGAAATTTCCCTCTTAAAATGCGGGTGCGTGTTATACGCCTGTGCGTGTTATACGCCGGTAAATACGGTATATTTTAATGTAAACTTTTGTGGACCTGTCTACTTCTTCGGACATATAGTAGCAGAATGAGGTGTTCAATATAATACACAATGGAATATAAGTTTCATAGTCTTTAAGATGCCACATTTTTGTCTTTTGTTTTGTTTCTTTGATTTTTGCCTGGAATTCTTGCACTGCCTCTTAAAAATTTCCAAGATCAGTAGTTTCAGGTATCATTTAGGAGGATGCAGAGGGAAGCCATGATAATCGGCCTGGTTTTATATCATTGATAGATGTCCAAATCATTTATACCACACTTAATGTGGGTCTCTTCCTTTGCATGGTATATCCAGGTCATCAGGCTTCCTTCTACCTCCTCTTTTTTACTCATGACACAGTAGTATGAGGTTCTTGCAGAAAGGCAGGTATGGCACAAGGTGTCCACTGATATGTAAACATTGTTTTATTAAAATAATACAGTAATTGCTTGAAATGTGGCAGAAAATGGGGAAAATACAATAAAATTTTTCCTGAAATTAATGGTTGGAGCTTTCAGATTTCACAGTATTGTAAACATGAGACTGAACATGAATCTCCCTGGGATATAAGGAATACAAAAGCAACAAAGAGAAGGGTCAAGATTTATTTCATAGACTTTTTTTTCTCTTTTTGCAAGCAAGACTGCTCTGATATAAAACGAGTCCAGTGATACAGTGCTATCATCCACTCAAGCAAAAGAAAACCTCACATTGATATGAATGCAGATTATATTGTCATTCTGCCGCAAGTGTAATAATTCTAGTATCCAGATTGATTCTGCCCTCTTTTAAAGCAATGGCACAGAAAACGATAGTAGTACTGGCAAGTGTTCTTTAAATAACCTTATTCGTGAATTATGTGGAAGATGCCTGTCAATTACTTGCAGTGTGTATTGTGTCTCCTGCTCCTTAGGATCCCTGCCACGTGCCTTTTTGTGTTCACTCTGTTAGCTCAGAACAGACATTTTTTCTTTTTCATTTGCCTGAAGACAAAGCAATGAGGTATCCTTCCCTGTTAATGATGCTGCGACAAGCCTGGTGGACTTAGGATGCAAAGCCTTAACTGTACATTCAGCCACTGCTTTTAGCGATCTCTCTACATGTTACTGCAACCACCTGTTAAGTTTACATTAACAAAACTTTCTCCTGTTCACATAGGATATGGCATCAACAAACAAACAAAATTGATGGAAATTATACACATAAAATAAACAAGACAAATACACAAATAAGGCCATCTGCGAAATTAAAAATCCAACTCTTGTAATATTTCACAATAATTTCTACAGAATATTTTACATCTTACGAACTTAAATAGTTAATGCACGGGAAAATTTGACAGGCGAGCCCATGTGGCATTATCTCTTGGAGGATTTCTCTAACTTGCTGGCAGGTGATCTTCTTTGGGGAGTTGGAATTTTGGAAGGCTTGCCAGACGCTGACCGAGAATTGGGCCGTGGGGCCGGTCTGATGGGGGTATGGGCCGTCTCTGACGTGTCTGAGCACACAGACTGGATTTCTGAAATGTCAAAGTCCGAGGCGTCACTGCCCCGGCGGCTGCTCGCTCTACTGCCTGCCTTGCTTCCTGTCCGACTTCCTGGCCGGCTGGGTGTTTTCCTTGTTTCTGCAAAGAGGAGGGAGAAATAGTTTCATTGGCATTCAAGATGGGAGAATGAAGGAGGCCGTTTAGAACCGTCTTGCGTCTGCATATTTGGCCTGGGACTCCTCCTAAGCACAACTGACACTTGTGAGCTTTTCACAGTGCTCCACGGCGCACCCAGAGGTCTGCTTGAGCATGGCTGCTCCGTTCATAACAATTCCAGATGATTTTCTGGACATGACTTCCTGGACACCTGAAACACCGGCAGGGTCTCTACAGCTGAGATGCTCGAAGGAGAATAATGAGAAGTAATTTAGGTTACACTGCATTACAAACGGATAAGCAACATGTTGGACTGTGTAGTGGGCCACGTACACAAGACTATATCTCAAAGGATGTAAAAATTTGGGTATGGAATTAAGCGCTGAATTACATGTTCTAAAATCATCTCAAGGGAACATCCCTAGGAATGCCATCCTATGTAGGAAGGAGTACTTCTTGTTATTTATCTATTTGTGCACCCCAGTTTCATATTGTACTGCATCCCAAGGAGTCTTTGTTTCATTCTTTCTACCGCTTACCTGCAAAATGTGCCCTGACTCTTGTAGCTGCTGTTGAAATTAGGCCACTGTCTTCTCCTGAGTGGAAACCCTTTCCTGACAGATATCCTGGCATTCTAAGTTTACTCCCTTGCATTGGAGTTCCCTGCAGGACACAAGAAAAAAGTGAATGAAGCAAGTACACACAGCCATCAGTACAGCACACAGCTGGATTCAGGGGTCCATTCACATCACCTGTGGAACATGTGTGCCAAAGAAAAAAGCTAGCCCCATAGTGATCACATTAGGCTACCTAGTAACAACTCAGAAATGGAACGAAATAGTATTAAATATATGTTATGAAAGGAACAGTATATATCATTGGATCTGCCCCTTTCTTCCTTCCCTGTTGTTTTTCTAGATGTTTAGATTATAGGTTCCCTAAAGCCAAGCACGTTCCCATTTGTTGTTATGCAACTTGCCTGCAAAATGTGCCCTGACTCTTGTAGCAGCTCTTTAAATTAGGCCACTGTCTTCTCCCAAGTGGGAGAAGATGTGGTTAAGATCTCACATCCACTGACAGTACTGAAGAAAAAAAAATAACGTACCTTTACATGCCAAAATGAATATGCCTGCCTACTTAGGATCCTTCATTGTAGCACCTTGTGCTCAGTACAAACTGGGTAAGCACAGAGAAGACTATTTTCTTGGGCCTACCCTATGTAGATAATGAATATAATGGTGCCTTATTTACCCAGTGCAATAGATCACATTTCATGCCTTTTATAAAGTGGACTTCAATGAACATTAAGCTACCATAGATGTGTGTCACATTCAAGGTATCCCAAGGCCCTATTTTTTCCTCTCGGCAAAAGAGGTGACACAGCTATCTTTCTGAAAGAGACATACATGGATTCTTGCTTCCACTTCAATCTCTTATCTAGGTCGTTTAAAAAAAGGTTATAAACAAATTCATAGCATCATGAGTTGGAGGGGGACTAGAAGGCCATCATGTCCAACCCCTTGCTCAATGCACGAATCCAAATCAAAGTACGTAGATCTGAGAGATGGTTATCTAACTGCCTCTAGAACAGTGATGGTGAACCTTTTAGAGACCTGAATGCCCAAACTGCAATTTAAAACCCAGTATTTTTTTTTGCAAAGTAGCAATACAGTAATTTAAGCTGTATACAGGTGGCTATGAAGGGGTGATGTCGGGTGCCCACAGAAAGGGCTCCGAGTGCCACCTTTGGCACCCGTGCCATAGATTCGCCAACACTGGTCTAGAATATCGCCAGTATTGGAGCACTCACCACCAGTGGGGTCCTTTGCTGCACTGCTCTATTAGTTAAGATTTTCCTGACAGTCAGCCCAAGTCTGGCTTTTTTTAATCTTGAGCCCATTATTACGTGTCCTGCACTCTGAGAGAACTGAGAACAGGTATTTCAAAAGTGCTTTTATATCTCCCCTCGGTCTTCTTTTTTCAAAGCTAAGTATGTCCGGTTCTTACAGCCTTTCCCCATAGGGCCTGGCTCCCAGTCCCCTGATCATCCCTGCTGTCCTACTCTGAATTTGCTCCAGTCTGTTGGCAACCTTTTTAAGGTATGGTGTCTAGAAGTGGACACAGTACTCAAGTTGAGGCTTAACCAGTGCTGAAGAGGTGGGGACTAGTACTTCATCAGATTGTAAAGTTATGCTTTGTTAAGGGGGCCTAACATACCATTTATCTTTTTTTTTTGCCGCCACATCGCACTGTGGGCTCATATTCAGCTTGTGATCTACAATTCCAAGATCCTCCTTGCTCATAGTATTGCTAAACAAGTAGCCTGCAACCTGTGGGTCCCCCCCCCCCTTTAGGCATAGAATCTTGCACTCGTCTCTCTTAAATTTCATCCTGTTGTTTTCAGCTCAAGCTTATAAGGATCTTTTTGAATGTTCTTTCTGTCTTCCCAAGCATTAGTTATTCCACCCAGTTTGTCTGTAAATCTGATAAGCATCCCTTCTACTTCCTCATCCAATTCACTAATAAAAATGGTGAAGAGCACCAGGCTCAGGACTGCGCCCTGGGGCTTACCACTTGTTCCCTCCTCCCAATCGGAGAAGGCGTCATAGACAAGCACTCTCTGACTAGGATTCTGTAACCAACTGTGCATCCACCTGATAGTTGTTCCATCCTTCCTACACCGAGTTAGCTGGTTAATCAGAAGATAAATACAGTGCTACCCAGATTGTTTCAGTTAGCATATCTATTTAAAGGTTTGGCAAAACTCGCACATCGGCTGGATCCACGTTAGAACAGATCTCTGAAACCAGTGGCACTTCTGTTACTACTCACTCATTTTATATTCTGTGCTATAACTAGTTTAAGTTCCACTAGCTTTGCTAAATCCTCTTGCGAAGTTATCCCTACAGAATGCAAACGCAGAAGCTTTCAGTGGCTCCTCACTGACAATTCATGAGTCCCCAATGGAATTATTGGGCATTAAGACCATCCAAAGAAGTGATTATGATTCTGCTTCATTAAGCAGAGTGGGGATATAAGCTCTGGGGCCCAATCCAGACCTCTTTAGGGTGTCAATACAGCCTTGATGGGTTCCCCAGATTACTACACAGCGTTCCTCACAACACCATCATTTGGAGATTTTGATTTCCCAGTTTGTGTGCCCGCCTCCTCCCATTCTCAAAGGTTGGAAAACCTCTTCTCGGGCTTTACTATTGAGAGGAAAAACTACCATCAAGGTAATGTGGCAGTTTTGATCCCACTCTTGTCCCTTTGCGCTCCTAACCAATGGATTTTCTCTCACCCTCCCCCACCAAGTTATTTTCTGGTGTTGAATTTAGCCATTGCGCTGAAAGAAACTCTCTACGCTTGCCCTACATAGCGAGTTCCCTAAATTCTCACATTTACCCGGGAGATCTGTCTGAGTCTGAGCTTGGACCTGTTCTAGAGGCACTGTGGCCAAACTATCCTAGAGGGTGGGGATGATTCCTTGACACATAAAACCCCATTTCCTAAGCTTATGTTGGCAGAAGGTCGTGTGTGTGTGTGTGTGTGTGTGTGTGTGTGTGTGTGTGTGTGTGTGTGTGTGTGTGTGTGTGTGTGTGTGTGTGTGTGTGTGTGTTCTTCCTACATGCTCCTGACCTACACCTTCTCTTTTAAGACCAAAGGGGCGAAAATTCACGACACCAAGGCTGGAGTACAGTGGTGCCCCGACTTAAGAGCAATTTGACTTAAGAGCGGAAAACTGTTGGCATTTTAACTGCCGTCTTACAAATATTTTAGATATGGTCCGCTTGACTTACAAATATTTTTCTTCATTTTTTTTTCATTTTTAACTTATTTTTTAAATTTTTTAGATAGGTACCCAGACTTAAGAATAGTTCAACTTAAAAGCATGCATTTGGAACGGATTAAATTTGTAAATTGAGGTACCACTGTATATTTTTCTTTCCCTCTCTTTGGCATTTGCCAGGATAATACGGATCTTTGGATCTGCCCAGATTAATCTCACAGACGCTGAAGAGGGACCTTTCTCTTTACTTCCTGTGAAATATTGATAGCAACATGTGTATACAAGCAGAGGTTTCTGCTGGCACTCGTCAGGGTTTCCACCCCAATTGTTGTCCTGCCAACAAACATTCTGTACGATGAGTGTGGGGGGCTTCTGTAATTCTCTTGAGGCAGGGCCCCAAAGGCTAGTTGGCGATCTGTTGGCCCCTGGTCCACCCAAGGTCTTTTCATCTTGCCTGTTTTGTGTTGCTGTGAGTAAGTAGACATAGAACTAATGTGCAATGCCTTTCAAAAATTTTCTAAGGATTTTCTTGATAGGCTTTCTAAATTTTTATTTTAATGCCACTTTTTCCCATAAGCCTTAGAACTGCATTTTAATTGACAAGCAAAACATTAGAGCAGTGCCATAGCTTATTCAGAGCTCGAGTGGGCCTACGTCAATTAATCTCAGGGTTCATAACTGTGTCAGACTTTGGCCTAAGTTGTGACTAAGGTTATGAAGGTCTGTGAAACACAAGATCAAATTATGTTGGATTAACTCAATGTTAGTGGAAGATTGTGAGAACTCTTTCATTTAAAGATAGGTCTGCAAGCCAGCACCATGTCATACACATCTCCTTCTGGCAAGCCAGATGGTTTATGCTATATGTATCTGAGATTCCACATGCAGAGTTGTTTACCTCCTTCATCAGGGTTATTTATATTTTACACATGCTTAGATAAGATCCAAAGAGGATGCAAACACTTTTTAAATGACTGATCAATGTACAGGTTTAAGAAGAGAGAAAATAATATTGGTGGACAGAAGCCTGAAAACATAGAGAGTGCATTAACATGGGAGGTACTGCAGAGCTGGACAAGGAACCGTAGTGGCTGTTAGCTAACAGGGTAATTTTAGTGCAGGAAATGTTGTTAGACTAGAATATCCATCCATTACTGTACCTCTGTGGATGACACTTGATATTCAGGGCACTCTGGTGGTTTACAAGGAGATGACGTTTTGCTGTTTATCAACCATGGTTTACCATAGTTGCGTGTTAAATGATGGGGTGTCTGCATGAAACAATGGCAAATCACAAGCATGAAGAACAGTTGATGGAAAATAATGGAGAGGAATAGTCAGATTATGGAGACTGAATCTCACAATGAAAGCCAAAAACAAAACAATGATAATAATAACATGGCATCAAAACAAGGCAGGAATATTTGACAACAAGCATTTTATACAAAAGAGGAGGTTTGTGCACATTTAAAGTAAAGGGGGGTCTCCTTTAAAAAACTTGTTCCATATTCTAATTAGCTTACATGTTTTTTTCCCCGTCTTGTATGAACGCTGCAATTGCAAAAGGGGGGAAACAATTAAAAAAATTCTGTTAGCTGTCTTGGATAAATAGATTAATTAAAATTTTCCCGTTATTGTAGACTGTAGCGAGCTTGGCCTATTTTTAAGACGTTGACACGAAAACTGAGTTGCACCACTCAAGTCCTACCTTAGGTGTGCTGGCCGCGACCGCTGGTGCCGGGGTGCCTTGAGCGGGTGGATGTGATACGGACGTGGACCTGTTAGGCGAGGCACCCCTTGAAGACGGCCGTGACCTGCGCCCCCGGGCTCGGAAGGCAGCCATGCTTTGGCTCGCTCCCTCAGCCAGGATGAACTTCTCACGTAGTTCCATGTTCGTCCTTCCTTTTGCTACATCAAGCGAAAGAGACAGGTTGAGAAGCCTGGTCCATTTCCCATCCCCGTGTCCTTTTCCCACGCCATCAGCCTCGCCTAGGCTCAACAAAGAGGCCAAACAAATCAAACACATTAGTGAGTAATGCATTTGTTTTGAGACAAAACAGTTCGTTTGGAGAGTATGCGTTATCTAACATTTTAATGCCAGCAAAGATGGACCGCTATCAACATGATTCAGCATCATGGAATGGATAAATATGATTCAGCATAATGGAATGGTTCAACATGCTACTTGGTTACCAGTGCACAGACACAACCTGAACACCTTGTTTGACTAACGCTACCGCTGCTCAGATGATTCCGATAAAAGATGCTGACTATGATGAGTAAATTCTAAGATTAAAAGCATAAACCATATTAGTTTTAAGCTATGAAGAAAAGGCAGTTTGGCAGCATGCAATGACAAATCAGAAACTCCCAAACTAGAAAGAAATGACTGGATGGTGGACACAGACACACGCAGGTACAGAGGCAAACGTTAAGAATTGTCCGCAAGGATCAAATGCGTAAACATGGTTAGCGTTTGGCTTTCTCAGTATTAAGCAATTGCTTTTGAAACACTCTCTTTAAGTGTGTCAAAGGAAATTTAGAGGCAAGCTCTCAAGCACCAGCCAGTGCAGCAAGGGTTAAGCTAAAAATGTGAACATGTGAAGCATTTTGTTAAATAGACAATTTTATATATTAAAGCAGAGTAGGAAGGAAATGGGAAGGAAAGGAAGAACAGGAGAGACAAAGAGAGGGGTTTGCCAACCTATAGTAGGCTGAGTGGTAATTGAAGAGTTTGATTCCGAACGTAACATTTTACTCCCATGATGATGAACTAGAAAAAATGACACAGGATATGGGTCATATTAAAAGAAAACTGTTAGCAGGAGAAGAAATCAATTACAGCAGTTGCATTTGCAAGAGATTCAAAGCTGCAGGCCAAGAGATAGATCTTAAGTGATTTTAAAAAAAAGTTCTAGTTAACTACCGCTAAACCAGGTCATGTTTTCTTAAGCAAAAAGTAAAAAAAAAATCAGGTTTAATCTCAGCGGCAGATGATCCCTATGTCATCAATGTTAATCATGACTTCTCTGCCAACATAAATAAGAGATGAGGTGGGGAGGGGGGGGAATATCATGACAACCTGAGACTTCAAAAAAAAATTACATGGAATGAGTACACCACATACCATACAGTGTTTCAACAAAGTAGAACATGATTACCATCAAGACCCCTCTATGGTTTGTGTGTGTGTGTGTGTGTGTGTGTGTGTGTGTGTGTGTGTGTGTGTGTGTGTGTGTGTGTGTGTGTGTGTGTGTGTGTGTGTGATTCACATTTTATGTTGGTGTAGATCAGATGGCTAACCATTTCTTCTGCAACTTTGCTGCATAAAACCATCTTGCTACATCCTCCATTAGAGAAGAACTTTTTATAATTTTTGTTGACCTTTGGAAGCATGTATGGAACACATCTGATGAAGCACCAATGTTTTGAAAATGTAACGTCTTTTGTCAGACTCATATTCAGCATTATAACAAATCCTAAATATACTCTCCTATGAAAATCTGATTTAAAAAAATTACCCTACTGTATATGTGAACAAGGGAATGTAACCATTCCATAACTGTAAAAGCAAGTATCTTTTATATCTGCATGCAATGGTTTTGAGGAACACAACTCCTTTCAAGTAAAGACCATAATAATAGACCGGGGAAATATTTTTTTCAAGCCACTATAAAAATATGGCATATCGTGTCTCCTGGCTTACGGGGAAAAGGGAAATTATTTCAGTTTGCCACGATGTATGAAGAAGTAGAAGTTATTTACATGGTCACAATTTATCAACTCATTTGGTACAACAACATATTAAAAACATAAACATTGAAACATTTGAACATGATTCCTTTTCAAAGGATATTTATGGTAACCAGGCTCCAGATTTTGCATTACTACATCTAAACATAGCATTTAATTAGAGGCTACGAAAAGAAAGGCTCGTTAATTGGCTTTTTGTCAAGTCAGTGAAGAAAACCCATTTAATCTGATTCATGCTGTTACTGTAGGAGCTGATTATAATCAAGATCTCTGAATTGCCTTTCCTACTGGATTCTTGAGAACAGAATGCCAAGTATCTTGATGGAATTAGCTAGATTTTCACTGAACACAGTAACTTGTGTTCTGCCTTTTAACTTATTACAGTACAACAATAATTTAACATATAAACGCAAATATCATGCACATAAAACAGAACTGGAGCAGGTTTTTCAACGAAGGCACAACATTTAGTCATCTTCTCAACACCATCAGTAACACCTGTTTCCGTATTTTACTTACTATTGAAATTCTCTGTCTCTTAAGCAGGCCACAATACTTGTTTGTGTTTGGGCATTTCATATCTTCCACAACAGGGAAGGACAAGTACCCGGAAAGCCCCTTACTTTAGGTCGTCACAGTACACAACAGGGCGCAAAACAAGGGTTTGACGAACTGTCACCTAACATTAGTTGAGAGCATCTCCCTCTGAACCCCCCCCCATCTTTGGTAGACTCTTTGGTCCTTGTGCCACATAGGTTAAGACCTATATTACACTAGTGTTTATCACCTGTACATCTTTACGTTTTTATTGGGTTCCTGGTTATGAAGAAAAATAATACATAAATCACATTATTATTTTTTTAAAAAAAAGGAACTCAGAAAATCAAGTTTTATTGAAGATGTACCCCAATCTCTTAGGTTCATATGAGGTGGAATTGTAAACTAGCCAACTAGCTGGGAAAATCTGGCGGTAAATAAATAAATAAATAAGTGGAGGAAACCCCACTAGTGCTCCAGTGCCCACACATCAACAATTCTGAAAACAGACATTGACAACCTTAGAATAAAAATATTTCCAGTTTCAGGTTTAAGCACTTTCTGCATCTGTTGTAAAGGATAAACATGATACCTTCCCGCTGCTGGTTTATTTTAGTGACGAAGCTAAAAAACATCTGGGCGGGAACATGGCATACACTCTGAAATTTGTCTACCAAATGGATCGTTACACCTTACTTCTTGGCAAGTCCAATGCTGCATAATGTTAGGCTACTGCATGCTATCAATATATGTTGCCAGCACACCTATGACCCCGCAAAGGACCTGAACTATCATGTCTATTGTTGCAGTCACAATCTCCCCAAGGCACTCACTGGATCAGAATTATGAGCAAAACTACATTAGAATCCAGGGAGGCCCTTTCCTCTGTGTCACTTTACTCTTACACCCCTCATTTGTCCCAGGAATTGGTTGGCAAAGGGCCAAGGCGAGTGGCTCTCCTTTGCCACTCAACCCCCCCCCCCCCAAGGCTCAATTAGCTACTAAGAACTCAGAAAAGGGAGATAAGCAGCGGAAAGAGCAAGAGAGCTAGGAGTGTCCCCTTTCCCGTATGTGTGCTTTCTGTCTCTTCCAGCTTTCTCAGCATACGGGTGAGGAAGCCAGAGAATCCTGGAACATGTCTACTGTCATGCAGTGAATGTAAAACATACTTTACTGTTTCTTCAAAATGCAGAACCCTTAAAAACAGCAAGATGAACATATGGAAAACACTACATGAATCAATGTTTAACTAAGCTAGGGACTTATACAGCTTCCAATTCACTGCCCCACCCTATTCTATTCCATTAATCTATGACAACAGCAATGTATACTATAAAAGTAAGGGCTCTGCTTATATTCAGCTCAGGATTCATTTCTAAAGATGTTTTCCAGCATACCTCTGCAGGGATCATTTTTCACTAGGAACTCATCTAACGCCATCCATCCACCTCCAACTCGAACCATGACGGTGCTTCGCAGAATACGGACAAGACGGAGTTGCTGGGAATCACCAAACTACACAAGGAGATAAGAAAATATGATCAGGTTTCCTTCAAATTCTATATGGCGACGTGCGCCCCCAGGCAAGTGGGTTAAAATTAGCCAGACAGAGTATGCTCCTAAATCATTAGTGGAAAATTCATTGAAGATGTTTCATTATGCATAAGGTCAAGCTTGTATTTCAAGTTGAATGTACGGTAATTGCATTGACCCAAAAGGTAGCAATCAGATTGGCAAAGGGGTAAGGACAGCAGAGCAGATGAGGGATGCTCCTAGATTTAACTGTATGTTCAATTGCTGTAAATTACATTATTATTTTTCAGATTGTTTCAAAGCAGGCGATTTAGTTGTGTATCAGTAGATGTTTTTCTTCAAGAAATGAATTCTTCACAGATCTATCCCTGTGGAGATAACAAGAAATCTTCTAAAAAAACCTAAAAATGAATTGGAAGTCATTACAAAATGTAGGAAATGCTGATAGTTTATAACTAGATCTGACAATTCAGAAAAAGAGCTTCCTTTGCTTGAAAAATAGTGGATTGCACTCAAAAGTTTGCAACTTTTTTATTTTATTAGTGGCCTAAAGGTATCACCCTTAGGTTAGTCTTGCATTGTATTTTGATTGGGCCACACGGCTCAACAACTTTTTTTTAACTTCCTTTGTAATATTGTTGTTACAATGTGCTGTCAAGTTGGAACTGACTTATTTATAAGGATTGGTTTTACAAGTCCATAATCACAGTGAGTTTCCATAGCTAAGCAGGGATTTGATCTCAAGCCTCCTGAGTCCCAGTCCACGACTCTTTGCACTACACCACACTGGGTATCCTTGTCCTATATTTTATACTGCTACAGAGTTATATCCAAAGCCTTTTAATCTTCTTTCTTTCTGGAAAGATGCCCCTTGGGTAGCCACTAAACAAATGGTGTATAATGATTAAAAAACAGTTGTCCCCCACCCTTTCGCGGTGCATATACTGCGGTCCTGGTATATCGCAGGTCCACAGTATATGAAAAAAGGCCCCCTGGGGTAAGGAGGAAAGGCCTTCCCAGGCCCGTCAGAGGTCTCAAAAGTGCTTCCCTGCAAACCGGAAGTGACTTCCAGTAAACCAGAAGTGACCTCCAGATCACTAGAAAGCACTTTGGGGGGACTGGAAAGCCCCTTGCAGGCCTGTTTGGGGCAGTGCCAGGCCTGGGGTAAGTACAAGAGCCCCCAGACAGCCCGCCCAGTCCCGACCTGACCCAGCAGCCGTATATTGCGGATTTTCAATTATTGCGGGTCAGGTTGGGTCCCTAACCTCTGTGATAGGTGGGGTTTTACTGTATAAAACTGAGGATATCAGATGTGTTCTATTATTAGTTATTTAGTCCCATGTACCTACTACCAATATTACTACTGTAACAACCTACTTTCATTGCTATAACCAATCTGACTAACATTTTTTTCAACAGTTTCCTAGGCTAATTAGTTTTAATGGGACTGGAATGAGATATACATAATTATTATCGTATATCCACTGAAATTAACAGGACACTAATGGATACATTAAATCCTACCAATTTCAATGGATCTGAGTTTGTTGACTCTTTGATCTAGATGTTTTGTTTAATATTCAATTTTAAAATTTAATTAATTTTAGATGTTGACTGGGCTTCTTTATACTGAATCAGCATCCGAGCAGTCATCAAAATTTAAATAATAAACATAGAAATTGCCAGCATCAGCAAACCTAGCTTGCAGATACGAACGTAATATCTTGCAATTTTGTGAATTTTTTGAAGTCCATTGCTTCTTTCTGTCCAGTACCAGAGTTTATGCTTTTTTTCCGAGTTATCTCTTTAATGTCTATGATGTGTGGATATCAATTGTGTTACTGGTGCTGCATAGTACAGATTTCAGACTAGAAAATTCTATTACTCATGCATATATACATGATAGGTTCAGGATCTGGCATCAAGGAGCAAATGTCTTGCTAACACACCTAGCAAAGCACATAATTACTGCTCTGTAAACCTGAAATATGTTCTAGGTCTCTTATACTACCTGTGGGATTTTGGGTTTACTGTGTATGCATTCTAAAAGCCTTAGCAAGACTGTGCCAACAGAACATGCATTGCAAAGCATTATTATTTTCAGGAAAGTCAACATCCACTTCTCTCAACGGTGGAGTGGTGATTTATTTGGGCATTAAAGCATTAGATGTGTGTCAGCTGTTCACACAGCAACTGGATGGGGTGTGCAGGGGAGTTGCCAGCCACAATCTTATTGAATGGCCCTTTATCAGCATTCTTTCAAAGTGTTGCAGCGCAAGTGTACGCATACATTCCAAGCTTAACATCAATTGAAAACATACATGCGTGTAAGCATGAAAACAAACAGCTGATGTTTTGAGGCCTTTGCAAAATTTGCTGGTGATCTGAACACTCCTTGACCCTGCTGCCTCGTATGTAGCTCATATACCATCTGTCTCTGAATCACTGGGATTTGAATTTTACACTGATGCAACTGGCTGAAAGCCTACTTTCCTAACCCCAGCCATTAATACTTACAATAATTTAATCAATCATATATTCGCTTAATAATCGAAATGTACGAACAAGCACCATTCCACTGTTTACAGCCCTTTCACTCTTTAGTCTCCTGCACAGTTACCACTGTAAGTCTGAAATCAATTCAAAATTTCCCATGATGTCCACACTAGTAAGCTGCAGTACCGTAATTACTTTTGGAGGAAGCTAGGGTCTTAATGCACATTCACATAATGGTTTCAGGCCCTAGATTATTCTGACTGTTGCAATAAAAATATTCAGTTATGAACCCAATAGGAAACTATTTTTAATTGAAGACTTGTTATAAGACACTAAAAGAGAAAGAGGAAGATCTCAGTAGAGGAAATAACCATGGGTAAAAGGAGCTGTCCATTTTCTGTACAAAGTGCTACATGGATTTACTTGCTGTTCTACATTTGTATACTATTGCTCTACATTTTCTGACACAGATCTCTTTGCCCTCTCAAAAAATAAATCAAGAAAAATAAAATGGCTCTAAGGCAGTGATGGAGAACTTTTTAGAGACCAAGTGCCCAAACTGCAATTCAAAACCCACTAATTTTTTTGCAAAGTGCCAATACAGCCATTTAACCTGTATACTGGTGGCTGTGAAGGGGCGATATCGGGTGCCCACAGAAAGGGCTCCGAGTGCCACCTTTGGTACCTGGGCCATCGGTTCGCTAACACTGCCCCAAGGCTGCCATGTTACTTTTATTAGTGGAAAGCTGACACTTCCCGTGGAATACTGTATGATGCAAGATAAAACCAAGCTGCAAGGCAATAAATAATCTAGCAATTTTGCACTGTACTTAAAAACTCCAACTCTTTTGTTTACTACGTTATTCCCTCTATATGACCTTCTGTCCATCTTGCACGCAGCCCTGATAATTAGAGAAGAGGTAAAGGGGACAAACAACGGAATGAATGCAGGGTGGGGGAAGCCAGGGTTGGCCTTATCATTTCCGGCACTGTGGAATCTAACATCACGAAGGCAACCCTTCAGCCACAGTCACTGCCGTAGAACTCTCTCCCATGTTAACAATTCCACTCATCAATATCTCTTGTACAGGTCCACGGAGCACCTCGTCATCAATAGCAAAAAAAAAATGATTCAGGGTCTCTTCCCTCATAACTACCTTTTATATCTAAGGGCAGAATCTTCATGTGTGTAAATACATAACATTTACCCCAAATAGTCTGTCTAGATAAAATTGAAGAACTGAAACTATTATTCATCCAGTGAATATTTTTCCAGCCAAATCTTAGAACTGAATTTGTAAAAAAAAAAAAAAAAAATAAAAATCTTTATTAAGCAAAGTGGGAAAGGGACATTACTTTTGGGAACCAAATAACAGCAATGTTCAGGAAGCTAAGTAACCCAAAGAAGTACATTAGAACTAAACCCATTCACATTTTTAAGGGGCACTACATGAAATCATGAAAATATCCTCAAAATGGCTTCACAACAAAGCCCTTTCTTTTTCACTCACAAAAGTTTGATGCTGCAGCAACTGTCTTTCAGGGGAAGAGAATACATTTTTGGCTACTCCTGAACAACTCTAGGAAGACTTCATCACATCATGTGACAAGAAGAGATCCGACATGTTTCTTGAATTCAGGTATGGCCACAAAGCCATCTGTTTTCCTAACTGTCTCTAGTTAGCATTCTTTCCTTGTAGGCCTGTCTGTCTAGGACCCCTTAGGTAGGGTGGGGGAAACAGCAGCTCTTCCTACTTGCATGTCATTGGAAGGACTCCTTCTTGGCTCTGAGCAGCAGCCTAATGCTCTTCCCTGCTTTCTTTCATTAGTTCTACCCAGGTGCTGAGGAAGACGGGACTGGTTACTGTTCTCTCACTTCCCATAAAACCAACACTCACCTTTTTCTTGGTCTCTCTTTTCCCTAAAAAGCAAAGTGTTCTGCTTATATACTGCCCCATAGTGCTTCAAGCACTCTCTGGGCAGTTTACAGTTTTAATTACGCTATGCAGGCTACACATTCCCCCCCCCCCCAAACAAGCTGGGTACTCATTTTACTGACCTCAGAAGGATGGAAGGCTGAGTCAACCATGAGCCGGCTACCTGGGATTGAACCCCAGGTTGTGAGCACAGTTTTACCTGCAGGACAGGCATCTAACCACTGCACCACGAAGCTCAGAAGTTTTCACTTGGGTCTCCCCCACTCCCCCATTTTTTAAGCTATTAAGTTAGTTTAACGGGAAAGGGAAAGAGCTCAAAAACTTTACAGCAAACTAAAACTGTAAATTGTAATCTTATTTTCAGCTTATGTTTCCTTTTGATACTGCAAATCCATTTGGCAGAGAAACAGATGACTGTGGAAGGGGGATATTGATAATGTTTAATTGAAATTTGTACTTTCATGCAGACCCCAGGTTAAACTACTGTCCTCTGAAAATGAATATGCGGCAGCCAATCATTAAGTCAAGTAAGGGCCAAAAAGAATTAGGATTCATCTCCACCCTCAGCAGACTCCTCCCCCTCTGATGAGGAAGTACAAGGAGGAAATGTTGCCAAATGTGCATTAAATTTATGTGAATTTTTGAGTAAATGAGCAGTGGCTGGCTACAGTTCCAGCCAAATGTTTAGATATCTGGTGCTTAACGTTAAGGGGGCATGGGCAGAATGTAAACTGAAAGCACTGCCTTTTAAGAGTACTTGTACAGTATTTTGATTGGTTTTTCATGCAGGACTGTTGTCAGCATAGAGCAAAGAACTGTGTTCCATTCGTAGGCAAAAGATTGTTTTGCTTGGTATGTGTTTGTGATACATCTGTTCAATTCTATTTGATAATAACCAGCTACAATCCTCTTGCACAGCTCTGCAGGCACAATGCCAGCAGCAGTAGATCAGCACTGATTAAAGGCTTCTTTTAGCATTGTCAGGGATCACTTGATTTTGCTGCACTGTTTATGACCCATGTGCATCCAGAAATTGTATTTAGTTAGTAGTAATTTGTCACTGATGATATCATTCCCATTGTGCAGGTAGAGCTGTGCATCTAACCACTGTGCCACGAGGCTCCTGTAAGTGATCAGCCTGTTGGGACTGGTGCTAATAGCTCATCAGGTTGACCAATCTTGTACAAAATGGCCTCTACTCTAAACACCAGTGAGGTGTCACTGGTTCACCTAGCCGGGGGTAGGCAAACGAGAACAACCTTTTGATTCTTCTCGGCCAATTTTGGAATGGGGGGTGGCGGAGAGCAGAGCTCTCCTCTTCAATTTGTCACTCTAAATAGGTAGAGGGCAAAGGTCAGGCAGGAGTGGGGTTACCACAGAATAAGGCTTGAGGGGCGCCCATTTGCAGAGTGATGGATTTTAGGGAAATACGGGTTGCATATTCAATTTCCAAAGGCTTAAAAATGGCCTGATGACAAGATTATTTGACAGTGGTATGCAGCATGAAAACCCTATACGGTAAGACCCCTACATCTGTGGTTTCACTTATCTGTGGCCTGAAAACATTATACATCACATCGTATCTGGCAAGTGGCCAGTTATGGTAATGCATGTTAATTTTTTTTCCTGTTGTCTTCCCTGCTTTACTATACTATATACTTAGCAATTTCTACTTTCTGCAAATTTCAGTATCCATGCCCCCCCCCAGTCCCAATCCTCCATGGACAAGGGAGTTCTACTGTAATAATAAAATATTCACAGTGACTCTTGAGTAAACTACAGGAAGCATGCTGAAGCCATCTGCACTGCCAGTCCTTGGAAGCTATTATCTGGTTCCCTTAAAAGTAATCTCATTAATGAGGCAGCAACAGGCAAAGAGGCAATTTCCACAACAAGGAAACCTGCGAAGCATTTCCAGCGGATCAACAATGAATTAGCTCAAGGTGAAAGGAAGGAAGGAGGACAA
The DNA here is from genome assembly GCA_037367245.1 of Phrynocephalus guinanensis. NCBI lineage: Eukaryota > Metazoa > Chordata > Lepidosauria > Squamata > Agamidae > Phrynocephalus > Phrynocephalus guinanensis. The sequence continues at coordinate 158,094,000 of CM074733.1, read as the reverse complement.
GCCACTGCAAGCTGGAATAATGATGTATTAAAAGAATACTAGGAACTCCATAACACATTCCACTGTTTATACCTGATTTCCCAGGAAGAACTGACAAGAAATGAAAAATGGGAAAAAGACATAATTAGTGTGATAGGAAATCCTCCACATAACTCTAGAACACACTCTAATAACATACATATTCCAAATCTCTAAATACAGTATGTAATTCACAGAGGTAAAGATAATATTAGAAATCTGGGTTGTGACTATGGATAGAGACCTATCTTCCCTATTTATTGTGTTGCTACACCATCTCCCTCATGCAATTTCAGAACAAAAGCAGTACTAGTGAATCAAAAGGAAACACCAGCTGACTTCTGCCACTTGGCAGATTTCCCTTGTTACCTTTTGTTGTTTGCTTAAAAAAACAGAACGATAAGAGTTTCTTTATAGAAAAAGAAAAACAATCTGCTCCTAAAGAAAATAAAAAGGCAGGATAGGAATGATGTAATATATTTTATTAAGCTATTCTGGAAATGTTATGTACGCCCAACTGTTGTGGTTGGGAAAAAAAGTGTAAGTAAAAAGTAAATGAATGAAGCAATAAAAATTCTGTAAGGAGTCATCAACATATCATAGGGCACACATGGATTCTATGTATCTAGTATTTAAAATCAAGCTCTATCATGAACTACTTAAAGTTTCAATCACAAGCAAGGCATTGTGTGAGATTTTGTTACCTTCCTTTAAATAAAAGCTTTTTTGTAGCTTCAGCATCATAATAATCCCATCTTATTAAATCTAATGTCCTAATGTTTGTGTGTGTGTGTGTGTGTGTATTTTAAAATTTACATTACACAAAGAGGTTCACAGACAGCCAATAAACAACAAAACACAAAATAACAGAGGTACAGCAATAACAATGAAATAAAAATAGAAGGAAATTTACAGTTGCAAGGAAAAGTATGTGAACCTTTTGGAATGCCATGGTGTTCTGCATTAATGTGTCATATACCTGCTCCCCTCTGAGGAGGAGGTGGTTTCAGAGCTTTGGGCTCAAGACTGAGAATGCCCGCTTATAGGTAGATTATTTTAGCCTCTCTCAGAGTGGCTGCTCTTTGCTGAAGCAATGAAGATGCTCTTGCGGTCCAGCCTGAAAGGTGTCGGGTGATGCACTCTCTCAAGTACTGAGGTCCTGAACTGTCCAGGGCAGTGATGGCGAACCTTTTAGAGACCGAGTGCCCAAACTGCCATTCAAAACCCACTAATTATTTTGCAAAGTGCCACGACAGTAATGTAACCTGTATACAGGTGGCTATGAAGGGGCGATGTCAGGTGCCCACAGAAAGGGCTCCGAGTGCCACCTTTGGCACCCGTGCCATAGGTTCGCCATCACTGGCCTAGGGCCTTATATGTCAGTAAACCGCCCAGTTCCTTCTAGAAGATGGGCGGTATAGAAATAAATAAATAAATAAATAAATAAATAAAATACTAACACCCAGAACCTCAGATGGTATGTCACCGGGAACCAATGCAGACATGCCAGGTCTGGTGTAATATGTTGGAATGTATGAATATCTTTATGTAAGATTGACCAAACATGTAGTAGGGCTTGCAATCATGTTTCTTCAGATTCTCAACAAAATGCATAACATTACACTGTTTACAGTAATTTTACTCAAAAGTTCAGATACTCCTGTCTTTTTCAGAGTATTGGAGTTTCAATAAACAGACCATATGAATATGTTTTTGAGACTTACTCTGTACTTGTTATCACCAATCTGCTCCACCTGGAATCTCTTTGCACATTTACATTTTGCTACTTGCCTTGTTACCTGTTGAAAATGACAACCAGAAAAATAATATTACATTTCTTTATAATTTCCAAAACTGGCAAACTGTGGAATCAAACAAGAGGATAATGAGACTCTCCAATCAGCATGCAATTTCAGATAAGATAATTATAGCAAAAGGGCAGGGAAAAATACCTCATCTTCAATTTTGTCTGCATCTGTCAGAGGCTTATACGCATCCTTATTTGGATGAAGCGCTGCTACAAATTCATAGTAGTCAATATATCCATCGCCATCTCTGTCAAAGATATCCGCTACTGCACTCATTTCCAACCGACTAGTAGGAAACTCTGTACATTAAAAAGAAGTAACCAACAAAAAACAAACAAACTCAAATCAAGACTGACGTTATTCCAGAGGGGTGTTGTACACAGCACATGACTTTTAGAATGACAGAATGGTAAAGTAGGTGGGAGCCTTCTATGGCCCTTTTCACACGACCCCTAAGATCCGCTGGCCACTTAAATTCGGACCAGAGATCTTAGGGGTTTGTCGCTGTTCCTACGTTCCCACCCCTCCGCACTCCTGGCTGCTGGCTGCGTGAGGGGAGGGAGAAAAAAAGGAAGAAAAGAATGCTGCTCACCTCCGTTCTGCATTCAGATCTCTTAAAGGGGCGGGGGGCAAAAAAAGAACAAACAGAAGCAAGGAGAGCCGGGCAGTCACTACGTTATATCCGCATCAGGAATTTTCACCTCCAGAGAGCAGGTACCTGAAAAGTGCGCGGGGACGCGCTTAGGTGGGCGTGGTCGCACTTAATTATCTATAAACTCCGGAGCTGGTGGGGAAACGATTTTAAGCTCCGGAGCTGGGAGCCATTTGCGGCGGAGTTTAGGGGTCGTGTACAAAGGGCCTATGTCATCTTGTTCAGCTCCTTGACTGGTGCAAAGAATTCAGAGGTAGAGCATCGCAAACAGATGGGTGCCTGAAAGACCTCCGGTGAGGGAGAGCCCCTTTCCCTCCTTGGTAGGCTCCTGCTTTCCGCTGTTGAACTGTTCTTGCTCTCAAGGAATTTTGCCTAATGCACAAATGAAATCTATCCTGTAGGTTTAGAACCAGTCCTCCCTTCTGGAGAAGCAGAGAACAAATCTTTGCCTTTTTTACATTTAAGGACTGTTCAGGTATGTGAAGGGTACTAGCAGCTTCTACCTCCTATTTTTACCAGCAATGTGACATTCTAAGGACAGCTGAATGGTGGAAGGGTTTGCACAGAATTAAATTTTAAAAACTTACTTGAAGAAAGAATCCCATCAATAAACTCCTGCCTTGTTATCTTTCCATCTTGATCTTTATCTATCCTCCTAAAGAAGTCCATGACTCGAGATTTCTTATGGTTCATCCAGCGCATATACTTTTTCCGCCAAATATCAAAATCAAAGTTGGCAAATTCCCTTAGCTTGAAAAACAAATGACATAAAAACATTATTAACAGCTGGACTGGCTCAGGATTCCACACACTCTGGTAGAAAATGGAAATCGCAGCAACTTTTCACTTTGTTTTCAGGGCAACTTTACCCCCTCTCTTTCATTTTCTTAAGACAACTTTCTCCTTTTCTTTCAGTCCATGTCAACCATGGTTTACCACTCCACTGCTCAAGAATTCAGCCATACTAATTACACTAATCACAGGCCCTACCTAAGCCAGGATTTAACATAGGCCTGCAAACCCTTAATAAGAGAAAGCCTACTTAACATTTATTACAGCTTCACTGTGGATACATGTAACTGTAAAACAGAATTAATACTGACAGTGGAAGTTGGGGAAAGCTGCCCTGAAATGGGGAAGTAACGTACACTGTAGTATTTAGTGTAATTTTGCAAACTATTGACACCACTTCTAAATACTCTACAGAGGCCTGTTGCATAGAAGGAAATGCAGTTAGAGAGAGAAAGGCCAAAATTTTGTTATAAAATTGTGCAAAACTTTCAGTGGAGAACTGTAAAGAAGTCATTGCTGGCATGATCTGTTGCAAGCTGAGATGTGCAATTTGGCATGCCAACAGATAATGCCTATTTACAGCAATTCACTAGCTAAAGTTGTACCTTTTGTGTGGCTATACAACTGTATTTCATTTACAATAAACTATTTTTAACAGTAGTTTGTGTGCAGTTTAGGTGTATCTCAGCCACTCAACTGCAGATCCCCTATACAACCATTGTGGGATTGTTCTAATGATGAAAATAAGCCACATGGAGAGATTCTCTTGACATGATTTAATAAACGGAGCTATGGGAAGCCTCACCGTGACAGAAGGGGCTGAATATATGAAGTAATCCTTAAAATATCCCATAATTCAGATATTCCCTGATCTGATCACATGAAATGTTTCAAAACTATTTAATACAGAAACATAAATCCAAGTAGACTGAATTTTTAATAGATGACTCATGGTATCTCCTCTTACACGGACAACATAGATCATAAACATAGGAAAGACATAAACATCTTTCTCCCCATATGCATGTGATTGGTCAATATGCTCCTCTTTGTGTAGTACAGGAGCAGGCATTCCGCTCCAGGCAAAGCAGTAACTCCTGTTTACTGACCTCCTCTAATCGATCTAAGGCATCGTTAAGTTTCCTCCTTCTTTCCAGGGCCAAAAGCCAGACCTGCTGCCATTTGCTGACTAAGAGGTTTACCCGCGGGTTCTTGGTTTCAATCTGGCCCTGAGCACTCGAAGGATATATGCTTGGTGTCGGGGAATGCTTTCCTGTTAGGATACAGGGAAAAGAATTAATGCTTTTGTATAAAAAAAACACAACATATGTGCTAGTTTGCTGGCTGTTTGTTGAGAGTTTTTGTGAATGGGAGGACCAGAGAGAACTGATAACTGAGCATTTCAGATACGAAAGGCAGCAGAGGCTTAAAGGACAGACGTTGCTGGTCTCTCGCTCATCCCATTCTCTTATTAATGGGAGAAATAAATCAAAGCAATAGGGACTGGAATATATGTGAACATTTCATAATTCAATTATTGAGGACCAGTGAAGTCCCCCACTGCCCTGCATTACTTACTTCCTCCTCTACCTTTATCCAGCACAGGAATATGAGACTGGATTGGACCAGATTCGGCTGCTTTTCTTTTATGCGTCTTGGTAACCTTATCCACATCAGGCTGTTTTCTAGTCATTTCTTCCACGAACGTCTGAAATTAAATGGGGATGGCTTTGACTAACAGCACACAGGAATAATTGCCAAGATACTTGTGGAAGTAACAAAAGAAAGAAACCCTCATCTGGAAGTTGGTTATGGCAACTGGACTTCTTTTTCTTGAGAGACTGAAACGTTTCACTGCTAAATCTCTCATTTGCAACAAGAATCTCTGCTTCAGGTATGACTTCTGCTCTCCTGTCGGGCTATTTATAGCAACATCTCTGGGGGACCCAGCGTATTCTCTATAAAATCTGAAAAGCTGCATGCCTATTTTAGTTAACATAAACACACCGGGCAAGGCAATAATGCACCCAGAACGCTTCCTGATACATGCGCTCCTTGGACGTCCCCAGTCAAGTGATGACAATGTTTTCCTTGACATCAATATTACTCTCGTCACAGAACACGACAGCTGGAACCTTGTTACATTTTTCACACCACTGGAATGCCATCAGTATAATTCTTCTTAGTAACGGATTGCCACCAATTAACAAGTCCGTGTAGGCCTGTGTTGGCGAACTTGCTAAGCGACACAATTCCAGTCACTGTGTATGAAAACTCCCTTTAGTTTCATTCTATGATAAATGTAAAAATGTTTAATTGTTTGAAACGCTTGTGCTCCACCTGACCTCTAAAACATCCATACAATGATGATGATGATGAGTGTGACTGCCATAGTGCTGAGGCAGATCCATGGTTCTCTTACCTGATGTTCAGCGATAAGGGCTTTGACCTCGTCAATTTCTTGAGGAATGACCTCCTTATCCTTTTCTGTGAGAGTTGTCTCTGCCCACTGCAGCCAGGACAATAACGCTTCCAACAACTCCTGATTAGCTATAAGGGCAGCCAGGGCTCCTGCCAACCTCTGTTGATGCTGCTTTGCCCAGGCTAACACCTTGCAATGAAAAGCAGTCCATTATAATTAACAACAGTTCATTGTTAGTTGTTTCTTCTTCGGCAAACACACTTCACTTCATTAAATATAAGAGACCTCATGTCGGGCATTGCTGAAAATACAAGCTAAAACCCTCTGCTGCCTCATCTCTGTTGTCCTTCCGGAAACAGGCAAAGACCTTTCTCTTCAGGCAAGCTTTTCCTGAATGATGGACTACCAATTATGTGTCTTTTATATGAATCTATAGGTTCACGTAGACTTTGTGTGTATAACTACTTATAACCTTGTAGCTTTAATGTAATGTTGTCAATGTCTATTATTGCTGTAAGATATCCCCCAGTTCCTTGTTCTCACATACTTGAACATATCTTAATTGTACTGGACTGTATATTATCCCTTATTACTGTAAGCTGCCTTGGGTCCTTTGCCAAGGAGAAAAGCGAGGTAAAAATATGCTTAAATAAATAAATAAATAAATAAATAAATAAATAAATAAATAAATAAATAAATAAGTGCAGATAACCACTAGAGTTGATGACATTTTGGTTACAATATATACTGTACTTTTAAGTACAGTATTCCACTTAGAAACTGCAAATAATTCTGCAGTTAAGAATGGGACATATGACTCATTTGAGTTGTTATAACTATGTACTTGCAATGGAGAAAATCAAATGATTCAAGAAAAGAAGTGATGACATAAAATGACTTATCGCTGATGGTACATTTTAAACGAACCGTTGAAACCATGGTATGGTATCATTGTACATACGGTACATATTTTTCAATTCCCTTCCAGAGTTTCCTTCTGCATGTGTCTTTTCTGAGACATAGATTATGTGTGACTTTTTCTTCACTTATTAAAACACTTTAAGAGACAATTACTGTGTGTACATCAACACCCCTGCAGATTAACATCCGGTTCAGGCCTATTATTAGTTATGTGGACCTTTTTCTTGTATTAGGTAAACAGACTGCACTAAAACACCTGGCAACATAAGAAATCAGCTAGTATTATTTGACACACTGACCAAAGTCTTTATGAATTATGACAGCATTGAATCACTGTACTGTACATCAGAAACAAGTTGAGAAATCAGTATAGGCACTTTCTATATAGCATATCAGTAATGTAACTCGATGTGTGATAGGAAATGCCTACTCTGACTTTAACTTGTGGTAATTCACTGTTCAAAGTGATAGTCCTAGTGTTACACAAGTAGAAGTACGCAATAGGAATTTGGACCATTTGCTGTTAATTAGCAATGACAGAAAATGTTTGCTGTAAAATTAAAGTGCACTGTTAGAACTCATGATCTCACACAGCCTCTGTCTCTCCTTCTCCCTCTCACACACATACATTCAAATGCCTCTTTGCAGGGAACAAAATGTAATATCCTTAAGAGATGTTGGAACAGGCATACCTCGGTTCGTGAAATTAATGCATTCTTCAGGAGGTTTGGTACTGTGAAAAATTCGCAAACCAGAAATGCACAGGGGCACAATGCATCCTGGGCACTTTTTTCGCAGTACATTACAAAAAAAATCATAAACCAGGGTATGGGGGGGGGGGAAATAGTAAACCAAGGCATTACGGTACTGCTCTGCCATATCGCACTTCATATACTGTGGTCCAAGTATACAGTGGATTTAAAGCAAACAAAGGAAAGTGGTCTGCTTATATACCGCCCCATACCACTTCAAGTAGTCTCTGGGTGGTTTACACTTTTTAATTTCAGTATGCAGGCTACACATCCCTCCCCCCCAAATGAGCTGGGTACTCATTTTACCGACCTTGGAAGGATGGAAGGCTGAATCAGCCATGACCCGGCTACCTGGGATTGAACCCCAGGTCGTGAGCAGAGTTTTACCTGCAGGACAGGCATTTAACCACTGCGCCACCGGGACCGTAGGTGTGGGTGGGTGGCAGGGAAGCGGCCGGGTGGCGCTGGGCCCAGGGCTAGCTGTGGGTCGGGCCCGGTGGGCCTATGTGTTGCCTCCTGTACTTACTCCTGGTCTGGAGCTGCCTGGAACGGGCCTCTAGCAGCCTTCCTGGGCCTGTACAAGTCCCAGAAGAGGCTTCCAGTGGCCCAGAAGTTACTTCTGGTTTGCTGGAAGCCACTTCTGGGGCCTTCACAGGCTCCAGAAGCCCAGCACAGGCCTTGGAAGTCACTTCTGGTTCGTCGGAAGCCATTTCTGAGGCCTGTACAGGCCAGGAAAGTCCGTCAGGAGGCCCATTCCAGGCAGTGCCAGCACTGGGGTAAGTACAGGAGGCCCCAAACGGCCCTCCCAGTCCCGACCTGGCCCTCAGATAAAGTTGTCCGCATATCATGGATTTCCCATTATCGTGGGTCAGGTAGAGAATGTAACCCCTGTGATAAACGGGGGAGTACTGTATTTTCAATGGGTCTTCCCTTTGTGAACCGAAAATGACATTAACGGAAGTGCTTGTTAACCAAGTCACGCCTGTACTGTTTTACTTTTCTTTCCTTATTTCTCATTGGTAAAGAGAAGGAAAAAAAGTTGCCGAATGTACACACCAGCATGAGTATACTCAACATCGTGCTCACAATAGATGGATTGTTGCTTTGCAGTACAACCTCCTTGCTAATTGCCAGGCCTCTTCCACGCTGCCAAAGTCAGATGGTTACCACAGAAAACCAACTTGAGTAGGACTGACCTCTTCAAACCTTGCTCGGATGATGGTATTCCAGTGCTTAATGGTAGTGATGGAGTCTGGGTGGCAGATGGTCAGAATAGCCTCTCCCATACCTGTGGCTTTAGTAAGCTCAGCCTTCTTTTCTTCCAGTTTCTTCATGAATTCCTAAGGAAGCAACAGGGATTTTTCAGCTAGGTTGCTGGCACCAGTTCAAAGGGAACATTCAAGTAAGACTTCAGACTCTCGACAGCTCAATCAAAGAGAAGTCTCTATACTGAATTGTCTGGGGCCTTGCTGGGTAAAGAAGCAGCAAGAATGACCCAACAGCGAAGTTCATTACTTAGAAGAAAAATTAACAATATTTTGAAAATAGATGGCAAACTTGTAGACTTGCAAAGGAGAAGAGAAGTGTGCTAGAATGAACAAGCATTTGCATGTGGCCCTTGGTTGTTCCCTGAACCTGTCTGGATCCCATCCATTCCTCTCTACAGTCCATAGGGCCTTAATTTTAATTCCTACTCCTCAACTACCCTTAAATGACAGCAGACAAAAAGGGGAGGTTTAAAACTGCAGTGAGATAGGGAGGAAGAAAATGTGTGTGTGTTCACATAAACGTGTGTGTATATGGAAGGAAGAGATTGTATGTGGAGAATGTGTGTGTGTGTGTGTGTGTGTGTGCGTGCGCGTATAGAAGAATACATGTGTGAGCACATCAGCAAGTACAGTATCAATCTACTCCTTCAAATTCAGTTTGTCCATCGTATCCATGAACCTACAGTCAACATTGTGATGGAGTTTTAAGAAAACACGAACCAGCTGTTGCTACAGATATTATTAGCACATTTCAGCAATTTTATCTAATTACATCCGCATTGATTTAGTCAGCACATTTTTTAAAAGTTATATATTTAACAGGACTAGCATCTATTCACAGGCACTGCTAAGGAAGACTCATTACTTGGGCCTGCACTCAGCATCAATATGAAATACAACAGAACCACTTAAATAAATGGAACTTACATTACTAGTGACAAACAACAACCGGTAATTACAGCGGGTTGGTTCTGTCTGTGACAGCCTGCAATGCTCATCTCTTAAAACGGGCGAGCCAAAATTCATTTCTAGTCAGGACTACATTGGGACTAGAACATAATTTCAGGGTTCACCTGTGTTTGACCAACGAACAACACCCCTTCCAACACCCTCCGCCTCAAATTCTTTCCCACAGACTCTTTAAAAATTTTGCCTCCTCACATAAGGAAGGGTGTGAAAGAGAACAGTGGCACAGAACAGCAAGGTATTTATTACTTGTCACCAATCCTGCTCTGACATCTCTGATGTAACAGTTTTTGAACCAGAAACTTGGAGATCAAGAACATAAAAATATTCCAGAAAAAATGCCGTTTGGGGGTTGCCAAGAGATCAATATCACATTTTCAAGCACAATGGTACCTCTTAAGACGAATGCCCTGTAAGACGAAAAGCTCATAAAATGAATAAAATTTCTGGGAATGGGGTTGCCTCACAAGACACACATTCCCGATGGGATGCTTCGCAAGACGAAAATTTTGAAACAAGTTATCCAGGATGCATTGCACCCCCTGTAGTTTATGGAGGGGTGGGAGGAGTTTTATCATCATGTTTTGGAGCCATTCTGGACATTGTTTTGCAGCAGTTTTTGGACTTTAGAACTTGGAAAGCCAGGGAATTGAGGTTTCCTTCCTTTCTTTTGTGTTTTTGCCTTGTTTTTCATTGCACTTTCGGCGGGAACGACCTGGGATTTTTCTTGGAGCTTGCTTTTGATAATCTTTGCATTGTTTTCATTGCACTTTAGGCAGGAACAGCCTGGGGTTTGTCTTGCTGCTTGCCTTTGTCCATGTTTTCAGTGCACAGCGGTGGTGGTGGTGTTCCGGCTCTGCATCCCTTTAAAGTGCACTTTATAAAGAAGTCTGGGGCGGCATGAAGGCTTTTTTGGCCTTTTTTTCCAACCTCCGGAACGCATCAATCAGTTTCCCATTCATTCCTATGGCAAACTGCGCTTCGCAAGACAAATTTTTCATTAAATGAATTGACATGTAGAATAAATTAAATTCGTCTTATGAGGCACCAATGGACAGGATTATGGACGTCTCTCAGATAAATTACGTAGCTCTTTCCCCAGACAACAGATTATCTTTTCTTTTTGCCCTTCTGTAAAATTTCATTCCAGCTCCGGGCTAGTGACATAGGCTGGTGACGTCACCAGCTTCCGCCATACAAAGTCATGCAAACAGAATTTGGGCCATTAGATAAAATCCAGTAATAACTTACAACTAGAATAGGCCCACTGAATCACTGGAATTTACAGAGGAACTGGTTTAGCTAATCCCCACTAATGCATTGGGCCCACTCTAGATGGAAATAATTTTGAATACTTTCAAAGATTCAAATTATGTTAGATGCCATCTTTAATCACAGATTCTAAAGTAGGAAATTCTTAAAAAAATACTAGTTATACCTTAGCAACAATAGTTGCATGTTATTTGTATGAGAGGTTAGGCCTTCCCCCTTTTAAGCCTTTATTACAATATGTGCATGTGTGTGCATGAGAATATGCACATTTATATTTATTTGACTTTTCTTTGGTGAGAGAAAAGCGAAGGACAAGCAGCTGGAACCTGTTCAGAAGAAATGACAGTAAACAAGATATTCTCTTCTTCTTCATTACCACCATAACTTCTGGTAGCCTTTCAATGATCTCATTATATGGTAACAGACACATGAAGAATAGAGGGGAGGCAGCAATGGGAGAGCAGTTGCACAGAACTGAGCGTGACTCTCATCGCATGCACTATTAACAACATCTGAGGCCAGAGTGGGTGGGTGGGGAATGATCCCATATTTACACAACTCCAAATGGGATGCACCCATTACAGACTGACAATGACTGTAGCTCCGGGGCCACAAGCTCTACACTTCTACATTGAATTAAGTATCTTATGGCTTATAACAGGGCAGGGGAACCTTAAGCCCTGGAGTCCATTCCTCCTGTAGTTCCAATGCGGCCAGATAAGAGTTCCTCAAACCACAATGCACTCTTTCACACAATGCCCTCAATGGATAGTTTTCTGACTTTTGTATGGGTTTTGTCCCATTCTAAGAGGTTGAAATAGTTGCCTAACTACAGCTTTACTTTAAAATGCTGGATTTATTTCTGTTCTACCCTTTTGCTTTGATGTCGCACACTCATAGAATGCGACACCCAAGGAGATCTCAGAAAATCAAATAGGTTAGGAGGTCCTTAGGTTAAAAGTGTTCCCCTACCTTTTGCCTACATCTTGCTCTTGCTTAGTCTTGCTGGTCTTTTCCTGAAACCCCTTGGGGGCAGTGATCAACCAAGAACATAGTGGCTGACAGCAGCAGGAAAGAAATTAACATTTGAATGGGTAGGTAAAGGGGGACTTGGAAATTGCAGAGAAATTAAATGAGGTTTTTGCATCTGCCTTCAGGACAGAAGACCTCTGGCAGATTCCACTTGAAGACAAAGGGATGTTTTAGGTTTAATTGAGAGAGGATGTTTTAGGTTTAATTGATACCTTGAAGATCAACAGGCCCAGATGGCATCTATCCAAGGGTTATTAAGGAACTGAGAAATGAAATTGCGGGTCTCTTAACGGAAATATGCAACTTGTCTCTTAAAACGGCCACAGTGTCGGAGGGCTGGAGGATAGCGGATGTCACAGCAATATTTAAAAAAGCAAGGAGAGGGCACCTGGGAAACTACAGGCCGGTTCACCTTACATCTGTCCCAGGGAAGATGGTGGGAAGCCTCATCCAAAAGAAAAAATCTTAAAACACATAGAACAAACCTTGCTGAGAGGAAAATCAGCATGGCTTCTGTAATGGTAAGTCTGGCCTCACAAACCTTTTAGAATTCTTTGAAAAGGTCAACATGCATGTGGATTTGGGTGAACTGGTGGATATTGTTTATCTTGATTTCCAGAAGGCTTCTGACACAATCCCTCACCAAAGGCTGCTAAGAAGATTGCACAGTCAGGGGATAAGAGGGCAGGTCCTCTTATGGATTGAGAACTGGTTGAGATCCAGGAAACAAAGAGTAGGTGTCAATGCGCAATTTTCACAATGGTAAGAGGTGAAAAGCGGTGTGCCCCAGTGGTCTGTCCTGGGACCAGTGCTTTTCAATCTGTTCATAAATGACCTGGAGACAGGGATAAGCAGTGAGGTGGCCAAGTTTGCAGATGACACAAAAGTGTGGTAAAAACCAGAGAAGATTGTGAAGAGCTCCAAAAGGATCTCTCCAAACTGGGGGAATGGGCTACGAAATAGCAAATGCGTTTCAATGTAGGAAAATGTAAAGTAATGCATATTGGGGCAAAAAATCCAAACTTCATCTATCAAATGGGCTCTGAGTTATCCGTCGGATCAGGAAAAATCTGTGGTGGACAGCTCCATGAAGGTGTCTCCCCACGGTGAAGAAGGCCAATTCCATGCTAGGGATTATCAAAAAGGGGATTGAAAATAAAACAGCCAACATTATAATGTCATTATCAATAGTAAGGCCCCACCTGGAGTATTGTGTACAATTCTGGGTCACCGCATCTCAAGAAAGACATATGGAACTGGAAAAGGTGCAGAAGAGAGTGACTAAAATGATTACTGGGCTGGGGCACCTCCCTTATGAAGAAAGGCTAAAACAAAAGTCTGCAAAAAGGCGCTTGAGGGGGAATATGATTGAGACATACAAAATAATGCAGGGTATCTATGAACTCATGGGCTGTGAGCTATCTGTGACAGATCAGGAAAGAGATCTTGGTGTGCTGGTGGACAGCTCAATGAAAGTGTCTACCCAGTGTGTGGCAGTGGTGAAGAAGGCCAATTCCATGTTAGGGGTCAACAAAAAGGAGAATGTAAATAAAACAGCCAACATAATAATGGCACTGTACAAAACAATAGTAAGGCCACACCTGGAGTACTGCATACAGTTCTGGTCACTGCATCTCAAGAAAGACATAGTGGAACTGGAAAAGGTGCAGAAGAGAGCGACTAAAATGATTACTGGGCTGGGGCACCTCCTTTATGAGGAAAGGCTACAGCATCTGGGGCTCTTTAGTCTGGAAAAAGGCGCCTGCAGGGGGATATGACTGAGATGTACAAAATAATGCAGGGCATGAGTCAAGTGGATAGAGGGACACTCTTCTCCCTCTCACAAAATACCAGAACTAGGGGACATCCACTCAAATTGAGGGTTGGGAGAGTGAGAACAGACAAAAGAAAATACTTCTTTACCCAGCGTGTTGTTAGTCTGTGGAGCTCCCTGCCACAGGATGTGGAACTCCCTGCCACAAAAGGGAAATTGGGCAGATTCCTGGAGGAAAAGTCCATCACAGGTTACAATCCATGATGGGGATGTGTAATCTTCAGGCTTAAAAAACATAGTACTTCAAAGGCCAGATGCAGGGGAGTGGTATCAGGAGACAGATATCTAGTATCGTGCGCTCCCAGAGGCATTTGGTGGAGCCAATGCGAGATACAGGAAGCTGGACTAGAGGGGCCTTTGGCCTGATCCAGCATGGTTCTTCTTATGTTCTTATGAACAGAACCCTACCGAATCTAAGCTGTTTGTGTGGAAAGAACTGCACTGTCTAGGATATATTGTCTGTTTTCTAGAAATTCTATGTCAGCAGCATGAGCTTTATTTTTTGTTTCGAAACAGACATTCAAGAAAATCTGATGTCTGAGTGGCATCCTGAGAACATGCTTAATCAATGTTCAGTGGATTCCAAAGACCGTTATCAATCTTCCTTTGAGAATATTACATTATAATAGACAACATTAAATTGATGGAGAGCCTTGATCTGTAGTAAGACTCTGCTCTCTCTGCAAGCCCTTATTTCTAGGAAGCAGGGAAACTGATTTTCCCTGCCAGATTCTAAGAAGCATAATAGGGCATAAATAGCAGAATCTTAATCCTGCCTCTTCATAAATCAAGTCCCGAGAGGCAGCACTGTCCCAGTGTATCTTACTCACTCGGTGTTGTTCTATTAGTGTGCGCAGAGCCTCTTCATCATCCGGCAGAACGCCATGGAAACGAAGGGCCTGCTCAGCTTCAGCCAGCCATTCCAAGAGAATATGCACCACAGAATGGAACTCCTCAGCCTGTAAGGGGAAGAGAGGAGAGGGGAGGGAGAGGAGAATCTTCTGAAAAAGTTCTGGACCAAAAGAATACAATGGCAGATTCTACCCCTATCCCTGAATAATAAGCTTTAGTAAGATGGCCAACATCATTTATCAAACCACACCGAAGGCACATTAACTTTCCATTAAGGAGTTCGACATGTCAAGACTGTAAAAATGTCATACATTTAAAAGAAAAATGAAAGCAAGGGGCCTCTTTGTGTGCACTTGTAAACATATGATTGATGGCACATGTGAAGGCTGTATTAAGAGCAACTTCACACAAGTAATTTGTCACACAGACAAATTATTCATAAGCTACTTTAACCTATCTGTTGAAGCCATGCCAATTACTACAGGGTTAAAAACTGATGGAAATGGTAGAGATACCAGCCTTTCAGAGGATTAGAAGCAGTGCCACTCTACAGCTGTCATTTTGGATGAGATATTCATTTTGTGTTGCTCTCCAGCAACACAACAGGAGTGAAACAGTAGCCCTGCCCCCCATCATCAGTTGTTGCACCCTCTTACACGTGGAAAATAATATAGTAGGACTCCGGTATCCATTGGGGATCGGTTTCAGGCCTTCCCATGGATAACAAAAACTGTGGATAAGACAGATCGTCAAACTCCCCCTCCAAATGTTTTGTGACAGTAGCTTGCCTTATGGCTGCTGTTTTATGATAGTAGCTTGCTTTACAGCTGCTGTTTGTGACAGTAGCTTGCTTTGTGGCTGTTGAATTATTTAATTTTTTTCCTCTGCTAACTGTGGATAACTGAATCAGTGGATATGGGAGTCCTACTGTATATCTGAAGTGGAGAGAGGCCAATATTCATGCTGTATCCTCATTTGAGCTGAAAATTTGGAAAATCGGGGTTCCCAATAATGTGAGGAAACTGCACAGACACTGGAGAGACTCTGCTTCGGATAAAACACACTTTCAAATTGGCCTGCTGCTATTTAACTGAACTGGTTTTGTAGCTTCTGAATGGTGCTTCAAAAAGTGCCTGGAGCAAGCCGATTCTAACAGCAAGCAATGCAATATGGCAGTAGAAGTAAGTGACTCTTATGCTACAGTGCTCTCTGGCAGAAGACAGAATGAGGAAGATTCTTTAAAATTCAGACTAAAACCCAGAGTAGATTCACCACTTCCAAAATACAAAAGTCACCAGTCTCTCCTGCAATACTGAAAATTACAGTACATGTTGGCTGACTTTGGTGGGGCTATCATAAATGGGGAGGGTTGTTTATTCCCTCTGCGCCACTCAGGGCTAGCAGCCTCCCAGCTAGTATCAGGGCTGTTTAATAGGAAGAGAGGCTGGAGCTAGGCCTTGGAGAACTTTCCGAGTTGAAGTCCAAATCGATCTCAAAGGGACATCCCTTTTCATAGACACGAAACAAATGATGATTCAGAAAAGCTTGGGAGTTGTTTTAGAATAATCTGCTCCACTTCAGCTAAGTATGTGAAAGCCATATGTGTACCTCTCTAGGAAAAACAAAACAAAAGAGCATTACGAATATATCTTTCCACCTTGACAACAGCTCATACGTAGTTCAAGGGCTTGTTCAGGCAAACTTATTTGCATATTCAAATCCCTATGGCACATGCATGGCATGAAAACAGGTATTCCTTGCTTTTTCCTTGCTATGAAGCAGTGATGCACTAGTAATGCAATAAAAATCCCTATATAGAATGTGCTGGACCAAATACAGGGGACCCTTGTATAACAAACTGTTTGTATAAGATAAAATCTGTACAACATAAAACATTTTGCTTAACAGAATCGCCTATGGGGCGAATCCGTACAACATAAAAATGGTTGCGATTAGGAATTACTCTGTTTTCAATGCATTCCTATGGGAAATTTGTACAAAGGAAAAGTTGATTAACAGAATTTCATTTGGAACGAATTACAGTGGCACCCCGACTTAAGAGCAGCTCAACTTAAGAACAATTCGACTTCAGAGCGGAAAACAATTGGCATTTTAACTGCCGCCTTACAAATTTTAGATATGGTCTGCTTGACTTACAATTTTTTTTTCATTTTTTAACTTATATTTTTCAATTTTTTTAGATAGCTACCCTGATTTAAGAGTAGTTTGACTTTAGAGCATGCATTCAGAACAGATTAAATTCGTAAGTCGAGGTACCACTGTAATTCCTTTATACAAGGAAACACCGTACAGTACAGTCGGTTTGTTTTACCTGGTGGAGGGCCTGTTCCAACCGTGTTTGCTTTGAAACAGACAATGCACACACCGTATCCCACCGAGTGCTGAGTTCTTGCATTTGTACTTTTACCCAGGAAGAATCATCACGACTACTTTCTATTAGTTCACGAGCAGAGCGTTTCAGAGCCTGGATGCTGCTTGTCCTCTTTCCCAGTTCCTTTTGGAAACCCTAAGAAATGCAGAGATATTGTGCCCTTCTGTTGAGTAAATCATACCCTCTGGACGCATATGTAAACCAACTACAGTACATGTGTGAAGAGATTTCTTTAATATAACTTAGTTTTCAGAAAGTAAATCTAAACTTCATATTTTGTTTTTCAATGAAATACTTTTCATTTCCCAAAGCAGCTTCATTTTACTCATTGCTTCCTGCTCTATTCTATACTCAGAGAGAAAATTACATTAACAGTGGCTACACTCAGATGTTACAATAAACCAAGGTTTATCGTGATGAGAATGAATCTTCCTTCCTAAGCACTCCTCAGGCTTGAGTACTACTTCCCTTTCCTTCTCACACAGTTGCAAAAAATCTGGTAGAATACCCTTTGGTTTCTATCAATTTTAGGTTGCTGTGTCACCCAGACATAACAAATTATGATTAACAATAGCTATAGCATGTTTGAAGTAAGCCAGCTTAAAACAGAGGCCGATGAAGATGACTTGAAAATCAAGCCATAATTGAAATATACAATGTCCTAAATTTCAAACCCAATGATTACTGTGGTTTATTAAATGTTTAAAATCTCAATATTTTTCCTTCTAACACTGGGATGGGGGTGAAGAAGGCAAGGGAGAGAATGCAAGTCTTGGAAAGGGAGGAGAAGCATGTCTCCATCATGATAAAACATGGCACGTTGTGATGTCCAAATGCTCACTTCCTTGAAGCTTTTACTAGCAAGCACCAGGCGAGCTAAAAATGGATGCAACCTTTGATAACATTGCTCTATTCTCTGTCCATTCTCTATCCCTCATCACTTTCCTATTGAAAGCTCTTTCCTGCCCCCCAGAACCTTATCCAGAGGTCAGTGTACTATGCAGTACTTTCCATGTAAGCCTCCCAATTCATTTCAGCAAACTGATGCATACCAAGGGATGTGCTCATGAGTTGCTTGTACCACTAAAACGAAAAAAACCCAGCAACCACCCTTTGTGGAAGATGAACACACATGCATCTTCCAGAACCAAGGTTGGGTCATTCTTTTATTAGGCCACAGAAAATCCAAATAAACTCCTGCAGCATCCTGGAGTTAGATCATGACTCTTTACCAGGCTGAGTTGTGAGCAATCCAGAACCCAAAAATGAGCCTGTTTCTTAGATTTCAGTGGTCTGATGCAGGTACTACTCATACTTGCTTTTGGATTTTGCACAAGAAACACATAGCATTTCCCCTTTATTCGTGTCTCAGAATTCCTGCAGCAATATTTATACATTAAAATACTAGGTGCATGACAATACACTGTTAATAGTATTAGCCATAGCAGCAGTGGCTGTCTTTGAGAAACATTTAAATCCTTATTTAATGCCTGGAAGGCTTGAGTTAAATTCTCTGTAAAGCAACATTCAAACTAAAAGCAGGCAATTTAATTTTTCTACCACAAACTAGATTTGTGTAGCACATCCTAGGGTTTTTAATCTCGTGAACGGGTTCATGAATCTTTTTTAAAGTTAGCAACTGACCCAGCAGACCTTCAATCACAACATTTGGAAGAGCCCTATCAAAATATAATATGAAAAGGACTGCAATTTTTTTTTGCCATTACTTTGTGATTATCTATTAAGTTCATCACTAAATCAATGTCTCCGTGCACAGGCTGATCTTCGGCCAGCTGCGGTTCCACTTTGTACAGCCAATCTATGAGCGCCTGAAGAGCATCGGTAAATTGTCCAGAAAAGAGAAGGGCTTCTTCCAGTTTATTTTGTCTGAAATGGGAAGAAAAAACAGAAACACGCAGTGGAGAAAACCATGACTTCTCACTTGCCATCTTGGTACTGTTCTTAAGCAAAACCGTTTTTCCAATACAACAAAGGGACCCACAATTTGTGTGGGGTTTTCCTTAAAAAAATTATGCTGTCAGAAGGGTAGATAGGCTTTTTTCCCCCCCCCCCTTTCTTACAGACAGCAGTAGCCAGTGGAAAAATGTATCTCTACTGAGAGCCAATAAAGGGGTACGGGGTTTCTAGGAAAAGCCCTTCCATGTGCCAGGAAATACTGATATCAGCATATTCGTGAAACTTATGGCACTCTAGCACAGGCCTTTGTAGATCTGTTGGCCAACACATATACACATCTCACAACAGACACTACACTTAATGCTGCCAAGTTGATGCTGCAGAGCATGAGCAGCCGGTCTTTAACACATGTCACAGCATTCTTATTCTTGCAGAACCTGTAGATTCTTCTTTCCTAGGAGAGGCCCTTTTCCGCAGCCACCATCCTCATCCTCTTTCAATACCTCTGGAAAGAGGTATTGAAAGAGGCTGGCATGTATCCGTGGCCAGCACCTTTCCCCCCTCATTCAAAGAGTAGCAGTGCTTGTTTTCAGTGGTAATAATCACCATTTAAAAAAAATACTTTCTCCTTTAAGTCCCTGTGATTAAATGAACCAATAGTGCAATATTCCACTCCTTGAGAAAATAACACCCCCCAAGGATAAATGGGTATAAAAAAGCCCATGTACTCAAGCTGGATTCTATTCCTCCTCTTTTTCTCAATGAGGTGGAGCTAAACACCATCCCAGTCACATCTAACCGAACCGGGAAGAACAAACATATGCTAAGATTTAAACACTTCACACAGGTGTGTGTACTAAAAAGCCTGCATTACTTACTCAGAGGAGATGCACAAGCCATATCTATTTTATATCACTCCATTTTGACTGTGTATTTTATTGCAGGCCACCAAGGGTACAACAAAGAAACAAACAAGCAAACAGGCAGAGAAACAGTTTTGACAGGAAATCAAGTGTCCCTCATTTCCTTTCCACTTGGTCAAGACTTTTAGCTTTCAAACAAGAGGACTTGTTTTGGGCATTACCTTTCTACAGATTTTCCACAGACCGTATCCCACTTGTCTCTGAGTTCACTCAGCATGTCATCCAGTTTCAAATTGTCATCAGCCAGTGAAGTTTTTTCTTTTAAGGAACGGCCACTTCTATTGGTGGTGTCATATACAGAATGTTTTGCTCCCAGGGCTTTTTGGAATTCCTTTGGAAGGAATGGGGGGGGGGGTGGACAGACAAAAAAATATATATGAAGCACCCAACTTAGAAGACTAAATATTTCATGCTCTATGGCACCAAACAGAGTGGCTAGATTTTCACAACAGGGCAGGAAGTGAAGAATGTACCCAATCCTTGTTACTAGTGGAACTCTTTTCTCTTGATCATGAGAAACTTTAAGTCTTCCATAGAGGTTTTCATACTGTATACAGGGGACCCTCGCATAACAAATGGTTTGTATAACATAAAATCTGTACAACATAAAAAATTCCGGAGATAGGGGAAATTTGCTTAACAGAATCGCCATGGGGCAAATCCGTACAACATAAAATGGTCACAATTAGGGGTTACTCTGTTTTCAATGCATTCCTATGGGAAATTTGTATACAGGAAAATTTGCTTAACATAATTTCATTTGGAACAAATTAATTCCTTTAGACAAGGTACCACCGTATTTCAACAGAGTATCTTAGGGCTTTTTTACACGACCCCTAAGATCCACTGGCCACTTAAATTCGGACCAGAGATCTTAGGGGTTTGTCCCCACCCCCCTCCGCACTTCCTGGTTGCTGGCTGCCTGAGGGAGGGAGAAAAAAGAAAGAAAAGAATGCCAGTTTACCTCCGTTTTGTTTCTGGCAGCATTCAGATCTCTTAAAGGGGCGGGGCGCAAAAAAAGAACAAACAGAAGCCAGGAGAGCCCCGCACTCACTATCCTTACACCGGATCAAATATTTGTCACATCCAAAAAGCAGGTACAAGAAAACTGCTGTTTGGTCGCGCTAAAGTGGGTGGGGTCGCACTTAATTGTCTGCAAAGTCCGGAGCTGGTGGGTAAACATTTTTAAGGTCCAGACCTTGCAGCCATTTGCGGCGGAGCTTAGGGGTCGTGTATAAACGCCCTTATTCAGGCCTTTGCTCGACACTGCATTGTAACCTTTTGTCATGGAGCCGCTAATAAAACACAAAGCGGCCCATGTTTTCTTAAGAAAATCACACAGAGACAGCTGTGTAATCATTCTTCCTCTGGTCTACAGCTTAGATACCACTTGCGATAGTGAATGTACTAGCACTGAGCATTACATATACAGTACTAAATTTCAACTTATTAATTTTTTCAAGGGCCATATCCCGTCCAATTATTCTCTAGAACAGCCATTCTTAATTGGAACCATGGGGCCCCTGGAATGTCCCCGGCACATCTGTAAGAGGTCACAGAGTGAAAAATGGAAGTAGGGGACTTTCTGTTCATCTGTTTGTGTTGCATCTCTGTTTGACAGGGGGCCCTGGAACCTGAGGGGAGCTCTTAAGGGCCATGGCCAAATAAAAAGGGGAGAACGGCTGCTCTAGAATAAGGCTCAGAAGCCATTACAGCCAAGTGTAACAATGTCATCATTAATAGACATGTGAATGTAACTGAGGTAGGCCACGGAGAAGCCCATATGTCAGATATTAGTTAGTAAATATATGTATCAGACAGGATGTTCTATATATATCTGATATGTAAAACTGTGCTCACGACCTGGGTTCAATCCCCGGTAGCAGGCTCAAGGTTCACTCAGCCTTCCATCCTTCCGAGGTCGGTAAAATGAGTACCCAGCTTGCTGGGGGGGCAATGTGTAGCCTGCACTCTGTAATTAAAATTGTAAACCGCCCAGAGACTACTTGTAGTAGTATGGGGCGGTATATAAGCAGAACACTTTGCTTTTTGCTTTGCTTTAAAGATGGAGTCTGTAAAAGTGCAAAGTCACAGTGACTCAATGTATAGTTTTTTTCTAATGGAGTGCAGATGTTAAGAATGAGCATAATGAATTTTGGCTGATGCAAAGGGTTGCAATAGGTATGAGGTAATGTCATTTATGATTGGACAGACAGATGTATAAAAATGTTCTGTAAATCATTGTTCATTGGGCCTTCCGTGAGTAAGGCACCCACTTTGTTTCTCTGCCATATATTCTGTCATATGTACTGAATGCTGTTATGCTGTTGAACTTTGTATAAGTTCTGTGATGCTGTGATATATTTTGTTCATATGTAATATAGCTGTTTGGTTTTAAGAAAAACAAACTTATCTGGCTAACTATTTATTCAATAAGTATTGCTTCTGCTGGTTGATCAAATAGCACAAAACTCTGACACCATATTACTCAGAACTTATGGGTGTTTAGAAGTCCTTGAAGGAGAGGAACAACAAATATTAACTTCATGACCTAATCTTTCTTCCTGTCACTCTGGCTTCTAAATGAAGCATGCAGTGGGGAAGAACACTGATAATAACACAATGAATTACCCCTTCCAGTCTTTGGCAATACACAACAAATATGACTCAAGTGTCATTTAAAAAAAAAAAGATGGTCTCTTTTTATTTTTGGCAGTGACAACCTCATAAAGAACAAAGTTAACTTACCCTGTGTATCATACATAGCCTAATTTATGACCTCAGTAAAATATCAAAACCACTACAAACCTTCAACAACTGTTCAGTGGCTTACTTCATAAAAGGAAGCTTGAAATAAACGCAAGGCATGCAGTGATATAAAACATGTAACATACAAAGAACCTGATAAGGGGATTAGCTAGCACTTTTGAGTATTCTTTCATTACTGCCCATGGGGTGGAAAGGAGAGGTAAATGTCTAGTTTATGTCTAGTACTAGCTCATATGAGTAAACCTATGCATCTTTTAAAACTCTGGAGATTTCTTTGCAAACTGATGTAAAATGATTCAAGCTGGCTAAATCCAAGGCAAACAGTTGTAATCACAAGTTAAAATGTCCTGATGTTAAAGGTAAAGGTATTTAGGGGTTATCTGGATTATAAATTCAATGCATGCCCCTAGGACCCTTGGTGAAGCCTTTTGTCAATTCAACCTTTGCACCATGCTAAACTCGAGCCTTAAGGCAACATCTGAGCCAAGCCTTCAGGCAACATCTGGTCTCCATATTTTTCTGTTATACTGATACATGGATCTAGCTCAAAGGAAAAAAGCAGAAACAAGCTGATCTCTCTCTCTCTCTCTCTCTCTCTCTCTCTCTCTCTCTCTCTCTCTCTCTCTCTCTCTCTCTCTCTCTCTCTCTCTCTCTGGTGAACATTCTGGGGTCTTTTCAGACAAGTCTCTTCGTCCACACTGATAACAGGAAAAGTTTGTTCTTTCTAGATTGGTAAATGCATCTTCATGACAAACAGTACAGCCAAAACGAATGCCTGCCTAGAGGCAACACATGGACAAAAAATGTTTGTTCTCTAAGAATGCAGAGAGGTGTTTCTTTTGGCCGTTCTCCTGGCAGGCACATATCCCAGTGTATCCACTAAAGCATCTGCCATTAAATAGTGCCTAGGGCTCTATAGGAAACTTGTGTGTAGATGAGTCTAAAAACCTAGCCCATTCAAGAATTGTCCAGGTTAATCAGGAGACTGATAGGGTGTTGCTTAACTCTTACAAAGAATTTCTAAATCCATTCAGTGTTCAGAAGCCTTGGGTCCACTGCTGGAGGGAGATATTGTAGCTTAACGATAGAGGATATGCTTTGCATGTAGAGGACAGAATCCTGTTTGTTCTGTCCATCCACATAATGCTCCACTGCACAGGACTGCTTCTGAGCTTTCAGTACCGTATTTGCACACATGATTAATTTCAGCAGGACAGTTATCTGGATTATGTGATATCAAATTGGAGATCACATAGAACTGTACTCTACAGGAGAGGAATAGGATACTGGTCAAAATGTCTCAGGCGCAATTCATGGAAACTAAAGGCTGGGTGGAACTCTAGCGGAGCTTCTGAAGCTCTTGCTGAGCTTCTGCTGTTCAGCATAAATAAATCTGAAGTAGATGGGCCAGTGATCTGACATTAGAATAATGCAGCCTCCTACACTCATCAAAATGAGAAAGAAGTCAAAACAAAAAATAACAAACCAAGTCTTTGGAGTAAAATATAAATGCACTTTATCAAGCAGGAAAATGTCATTTAAAACAAATTGCAACCTCCTGAGAGTAAATTAAGCTGATGCATGATTCACCTACCTACCTTTCAAATCACATGCAAATAACAGGAGATACTAATCACATCAACACCTCAAGATTTAAGATCCATCTGCAAGAATTTGCTCAATCCAAACAAGCCAGAAGCGCTATTGGTTGGTGTTCTGCCTGACAGGTTAGGTTAGAGGGCCATTCCCCTGCCCTGGACAGGTTTGCACTCCTTCTAAAGGACAGCTTGGAGGTGCTTCTGGACCCGGACCTTATACTGGAAACCCAGGTGGACTCAGTGGCCAGGGGTGCCTTTTTACACCTGTGGAGATTATATCAACTTCGCCCTTACCTAGATGACCGGAGCCTGGCAACAGTCACCCATGCTCTGGTAACAGCCAGACTGGACTATTGTAATACTCTTTAGTGGGGCTGCCTTTGAAGACGGTCCGGCGATAGCAATTGGTACAGAATGGGGCTGTGTGGCTGGTGAGTGGTGTTGCTGCACAGACCCATAGTACACCAGTTCCGAAACACTTACATTAGTGCCAGTTGCTGTCCAGGCCCAAGCTTATATGTAAGCTTATGCTTACATATAAAGCCCTATATGGCTTAGGACCTGGTTATCTAAAGGACCACCTTCTTCCATATGAGCCTACATGTACTCAAAATCAGCCCAGGAGGCCCTGCTGAAGGTGCCATCCCTTAAAGAGGTGAGGGGGGCGGCGGCATGCCAAAGCAGGGCCTTCTCGGCCATTGCCCCCCAACTTTGGAATGCCTTCCCAACAGAGATCTGCCTAGCCCCGACGGTTCTGGCCTTTCGGTGCCAGGTGAAGACCTTCCTGTTTAGCCACTATTTTAATTAGTTAATTTTCCTTTTAGCTGGATGCATGGATAGCAGGATTTTACTATTTATTGATTGACTGTTTTAACTGTTATTGTGATGGTTTTTAACATGTTGTTTTATTGTTTTAATATATTGCTGTATCTTGGCCAGAGACTGCTGGTAATGGGGCGGCTAAAACTTGTGTAAATAAATAAATAAATAAATAAATTTTGAGGGGAAGACGAGGAGTAAAGGAAGGAGAGCAGTGCACTCTTTTCTTTTTTTAAAAAAAAAGAGAAATGAGATAATGTGCTATAATTTGATTTGACAGGCAAGTTGCTAAGAATATCAAGCAATCCTTGAAGTTCAGTATGCAAAGAGTTTTGCAGAGCAGATCAAGAGAAGAAAACGCCTGCCTCTCCTGACAGGATGTCCCTTTCCCTTAAGCCCTGTACAGAGAGGAGGCCCAGCTTTGAAAGGTAACTTTTCATCTGCACATAATCAGATTTACAGAAAAAGAGCTTGGCAGCTATGAACGCTTAATAGGAAAACTCTCTCTTCTCCTTTTGTGACTTCATTTGTTTCCGACAGCTCCGCGGCGTCAAATTCATTTCAGACTGAGGAGGTTGGGAGAGGAATAATTTCTCTCAAATGATTAAAGATTGCCCTGTCAAATGACACGTTTTTGTCGTAGTTTTGAAGTGAACTGATTTTAAAAAAAAAAGGTAATTCAAGCCAAAATAAAAAGAAGGTTCAGCTAAATACCAGTGTTTCTTACAGACCGATTGAAGTGACTGTAGAAGCAAAACGTTCAGAGTCATTTCTTTTTATGGATCCTCTATCTGGCGTGTGTTTTTCTTTACTGTAGCTCCTTTCCTTTCCACAGGCAGTTCTCATTCTTAAGAAAAAGGGACCATGCAGAGAAACCACCCAGTGTCCATTTATTTTACAAGCTGAAAAATGGATGGTGGCAAACATTCCAACCCAGTGACCACTGAATTCCCCTTGCTTCTTGCTAATTACACAGTGCTGGGTTCACTGGCTTTCTGGTCTTCTCACTGGACAACCTCTTCATTCCATCACTAGTGACTCACCTTATGCTGGGCGAGCTGCATCTTAATTTTGTCTGGATCGTTTGCAATTTCAAGTTCTGCATCCAAAGCCTTTTCTGATTCGTCCAGCCACTCTGTGAGTTTGTGCCAGGCTTCATGGAACTGTGGAAGAAATCAAATTATTTCACTTGCACACATCCGGAGGCAAAGAGTATGCATTTGTAACATTAAATACACATCCAATAAATAGCGCAAATGTCAACTAGAAAAACATTGAATGTGAAAGAGATACCATTCAGTGATGGGGAAATCCAAAATGGACTGGGAAAACACAAATGGAATGCTTCTCTTTTAAACTGCAAGTTGAACAATAAACTGATTTTTATATTTAATATCTCCAAACAATTGTTCCTAGTATGTTAAATAATGAATATTGGCCAGAATCCTACTGGTATCCATATAGTAGGTAATTGCAACAACTGACAAGGAGACAGGGAAAATCATATTTGTGCAACTGGGTGCATGACTAGCTACATGACTGAGATGTGGCCTGGTACCTTGTTAATAGGCCATAACATGTCATGGCAAGTCACATGAATCTTCTACACAGCAGAATAATTTTAGCTATGGCTCATTCAGAAGTGATGAAATTAAAAATATATTTCCAGATACAACTACAGTGACCCCCCGACTCACAATAATTGAAAATCCGCAATATGCGGATGCAGGTTGGGTCGGGCCTGGGGTGCCTAGCTGGGGGCTTTTGTATTTAACCCCAGCCTGGCGCTGCCCGAAATGGGCCTGCAACGGCCTTCCCTGGCCTTTGGGGGCCTCCAGAAGGCTCAGGAAAGGCCCTTGCAGGCCCGTTTGGGGAAGCACCAGTCCTGGGTTAAGTAAGGGAGGCCTGAAACAGACCTTTCCCCTCTTAGCCCAGGGGGCCTTTTATCATATACTGCGGTCCCACAATATAGCGGGACCGCAGTATATGAACCACAAATGGGCAGGGGACCACTATTATTTTATTTATTCATAAATCTTATAAATCTCTAGTGGAATTTTACATTAAAGTATGCATGGGTAAGGTAGGATTCCGTCCCACAATCCCTAAAAGGCAGCAGGAGACCGCCTCAGCAATTGGAGCGGGGGGGGGGGGGGCAATCAATTTTTTAAAAAAATGGGAGGTCAAAGGGACTGAAGAATTAGGGCCATACTTGGATCCCTAAAAGGATGTACATAGGCCATGGGCTACACTTTGCTCACATCTGGAACGATGACCTAGGTGAGGCACCTCTTTTAGCCTTAGGTTCAAATTCAACTACTGAGATGTTCTCATCAGGGGCACTGCTTGGGATGGGGAAGGGCAAGAAAAAATGCAGGAAATGAAGGCGGAGGAGTGCCCTTTAGCTGTTATTACCAACAACTGAGCTACAGAAAAAGCATTCCGATCTTGGTTGGAAAGGTATAAATTCTAGGAACACACAAAATTATAACGTGATATGGAAGGGGCCAGATAGGGACTCTGGGAGGGTTTTATGTAGATCCCGAGCTTGAGATTTTCCCCACCTCCACAAGGGAAGGGCATATTACTTGTAAGCCTGCAAAGGGATGTACCGGCAAAGCCTGAAGAACATTTTCCCTATGTGCTTTAGAAAGTGGTATGTTAAAATAAAACAAGGCTGAGAATGTAGCCTTATATAAAACAGATACCTCACCAATACACGTCTGGATCCACACGATGCCCTATACTGCTTTGTTAAAATGGGGTCTCTCCTTCAGACAGAAATATTGGTGGCAAGGCTTATACCATGAAAGGATCATTATAAATTGGAACCGTCTCAATATGTAATTATTATTTAAAACTAGTAAAGAAATAAGTTGTTTTGCCTCCATCCAGGCAAGAAGCTGCATCCATGTCCCAGTTTTACTCCGCATATTTTAAATGTGCCACACAATTAATTTAAAAGTAGATTTATTTACTGCATGGTTACCCTCACATTGCTGTGGCATGTCTGCCACATTACCTGCTTTGCACGCTTCCTTGAATCATCCAAACTTCTTCCTCTCTCCACTAAACGCTGAACTACTTTTTCCCACCTACTCTGGACACTGATCAGCAGATTCTTAATGAGGACCACATCCTGTTTCTGGCTGAAATATTTCAAATGCGTTCCAGTTTTGTCGAGTTTAATAATCTGATCATGGTGGGCATTCACTTCATTGGCAAAGACCTTGCAAAAGAAAGAAAACAGTGTTTGGAGAGTGCCTTCATCCTCCAGCATATGACTTTATATAGCTACAAAAAAGTCAGCTATTTATCTACTTTATTGGTATGAAAGAAACAATAAAATGTCATTAGAAACAAAAAAAAAAAAGGCTTTTGATCTTAGTGTTACTGGTTGGCTTATTTTAGACATTTATGTGCGAAGGAGAAAAGTTTTATATCTGCTGCCATTCCATTTCATACCTTGTGTTCGTCCATTTGAAACAAAACG
Source organism: Phrynocephalus guinanensis (assembly GCA_037367245.1). Classification (NCBI taxonomy): domain Eukaryota; kingdom Metazoa; phylum Chordata; class Lepidosauria; order Squamata; family Agamidae; genus Phrynocephalus; species Phrynocephalus guinanensis. Next base: position 158,065,500 of record CM074733.1, on the reverse strand, counting down.
GTGTCCAAGATAAGACTTGGCCGAGAAGCCACCGTCAAGGTTTGCTCCGCTTGGGTAAGCCAGTTGATGAAGTCCTGCAATGAATTGTGAAACTCCATCGCTAAACTGAGGGCTTCTTCCAGTTTGACCTGTAAGAACATCCCATAATGTAATATTAGTTGAAGGTTTAAAACGGAACAAACCATGCTGCAGTTAAATGTAATACGGAAGAAGGGCATTGTTGTTAGGGTTCTTCTTTATTCACGGCCATAATTTTTTTTCAAGTTAATGTTGCCATTGATTTTGATTCTTAAATGGATATTGATAGACTATTTATTGCATAATCGTCAGATCATTGCAAAATATACACTACAAACAAGCAAACATATTATCATGCCATAATTATCAGTATTTATACAATAAAATAAACATTTTTATATTAATGCTTTTAAATGTAGTGTAAAAATATTTGTTTACTTAAACCAATTTAACTAAAATCCCCTAAAAAAGTATTTACTTTACAATTTTTAAAACACTTGCATAAAACATTTAATTTTGCATTCTAAGAGGCTATCTTCACACCTCTGAAGATAGCCTCTTTATTTGACTTTTATACTGCCCATCTAGCCCTAGGGCTACTCTGGGCCGTTTACAACATAAGATAACATGACAAGATATCAAAGGAATATATTTTTTAAAAAAACTAGAATACAAACAACATAATAAAAACCAAAATATACATAAATCAACAACAATAAACTAAGATTAAGCTAAAATGAAAATAAAAATAGCCAGGGAACTGCTAAAACAGAGGAGGAAAAGAAGATAAGTGGAAAAACAATAAGAAGGATATCTTGCTAGATGTCTGAAAAATCAGGAAAGGCCATTCTATATAACCAAGATTTCAATAGCTTTTTAAAAATCTGAAGCAAGGGTGCCCGGTGAATTTCTGGAGGTAGCTGATTCCACAACTGGGGAGCAACCACTGAGAAGGCCCGACTCCTTGTTACCATTTTCCGGTCCTCCCTTGGGGTTGGCACTCCCAGTTCACATTATATACACTATGAATAGATCTCTAGACTCAGTCTAGCACTTTACACCTATACCATCCAAGTACTTAGCTCTGTATATAGCGCCTTTAAAAGGAAATATTGCAATTCTGATTCTTAAATGGAAAACAGATAAACAACATCTGGAAGTTGAGTCATGGCTACTGGACTTCTTTTTTGAGAGATAGAAACGTTTCGCTGTTCATCCAAACAGCTTCATCGGTCTGAATACAGCTAGTGCAAGTCCTCCATCTTATAGTCAGCTTTGACCTCTTGTCACCCTGGTCTGAATTAGGCTCATAAGATGAACAATGGCGTGAATAGGCTCGTTAGGGAGACAATAGTATCCATAGCCTTAGGGTGAAGGTGCTGAAACCTATCAAGAATGGGTCGTTAGCTATGGCCTTGGTGACCATATGACAAGAGGTCAAAGCTGACTATAAGATGGAGGACTTGCACTAGCTGTATTCAGACCGATGAAGCTGTTTGGATGAACAGCGAAACGTTTCTATCTCTCAAAAAAGAAGTCCAGTAGCCAGGACTCAACTTCCAGATAAACTCACCTGGATGACTGAGAATCTTCACAGACAGATAAACAACATTTTTTTTAACCCACACTAGTTTCAGTGGAGAAAGACACAGTACAGTTCCTGCATTTAATTCCCAGGCACAAACTTATAAACGGCTAAAAATATAATGTCACCGTTTGGTGTTAATTGATGAAGCCTACAAGTATTCAGGCAGAAACACAGAGGTACTTTTGAGTTTTGAGTCTGCTTGCATGAACAGGGATCGCGGGTACTGCACAAAGGATGGTTAAGAATAAGTCTGAAAGCTTTCTGGCACACAACTCATGCATTCTTGCCCGGTAATTATCAATGGGGGGACCACAATTCCTTCCAGCAGAGCAAAGGCCCAGTGCAAACATTTGGCAGTTGGCAAGAGTATCTGTGCAGAGGAGGAGCAGCCAAGTCTGCTCTCCTCCACAGAACAGATAATGTCTCATTGGGGAGGAGAGGAGTACCATGGACAAAAGGGTTGACATGGAATGTCTAGATTGGAGAGAACACCTCCCCACAACATTGCACAAAGGTTTTCAGTGGCCCGGTGAATGCCTGAAGCACTCCCAGCACCGTCAAACCAATCCATTAATTTACATTACTTGAGAAATGAGATTACAAACATGCTCGCTGCTCCAAGAATAGCTTCCCTTGTTTATTTAATCCCATTTGTTCTTTATGATGACACTGCTCCTCAGCAGTCTCAAGAGGTAATTTATCGTCTGACTCAGATTAAACTGTTTAGCAATGCTTGGAGTACATGTCCGAAGGCATGGCCATCCCCATGGAAACCTACGGCTATGAGTAAGATGCTTCTGGTAGACTATGAGGTCAGCCACAAAAAGCACAACAGAGGTTCACAATTAAACATTTTACAAGACTGTTACGTTTGTAGTTCCATCCATAAAACCACAGCATCTGTTCCAAACTGATGGAATAAGGACTGGGTAACTGGGAAAGATTTATTATTTGTTTATATGTCCTATACACTACAAGAGGAGCAATCCTGATCCACTGCATGAATACACACTCTATTGCCATACACTCTATATATGAATCGTACAGTTGGATATCATTTTTCATGGCACAGATCCCTTATGCATGTTAAAGATATCGGGACAACTCTACATTGAAAACAATCCAGTACTGTACAAATATGCCCAAACATGTTCAGATAATCCCCCCCCCATATTCCTACTGTAATACCTTTCTTTCACTGAGTTTTGTTTCTACAGATTCCCATTTTTCTTTGAGGTTATTTATGTCTTGCTCAACATTTGTTTCAACAGATCCCGGACAGCTTGCAAGCATCTGTAGGCCCTTCTGCATTAGAGATTTGTATGTTTCTTCTTTAGCACTGAAGGCAGCACAGAGTTCCTAAACAAAGAGATCAAATATCTCAAATTAGTTATGGATGGATAATAAATCTAAAAATTGCACATTTTACTTTAAATCAAGAATAATAAGAATGTGCATGTGAATATATAGGATTCATATCAGTTGAATGACGACTGTGCCACTGTGCATATTTACCAAATCACAGAATAGCCCCATCAAATTCGGCAGAATGTTTGGTCAAATTAGAACAATATAAGAAACAGTGAGTCAAGTACATAAGGTGGCCTTATGTTCTGTATTTGTATGAATTGTATCTAAAGGAGAATTTGTATAAATAAATATGCACACACATTTCGACTTTTCATTTAGCATTCCGAATTCTCAGTTTAATGAGCTGTAGTCTACGCATTAGTAAACAGCAAGTTCTCCAGATAGGAATGACGAATGTCTCCAATTCTATTTACATGTCAGTTTCCATAATTTACTTTTGTTATGTTTTAAATTGGCTCATAAGTTTTTGTTTATGTTACACCATAAGATATTAAGGAAAATACATTGAGTAAGCAATCATTCAAGGTTATGGCACAGAACTGAGCCTGACGTCTTCTGTGGTTGCACAGGTTCAACGATCCCTTTTTTCCGACCCTGTTCTTCTCTCTCTCTCTCACACACACACACATTTTACACCTAGGACTCACAGGTCAGCCTCCAGAAGTACACACATGCCACTTTCACATACTCTTCACAGGTGACTGTACCAGTTCCCCTTCAGAAGGCACAACCCATAAAAGGCTCTGACACATCTTTCTTAAAATTCTGCCAGTTCTGTTTTCCTTCTCCCTTTCTTGGCCCATTCGGTGTGTATTTATCTAAGTAACTGTTTCCCAAAACATTTAGGCTGGGTTTCAAATACTATCTGCTTTGCTTGTCTGAGACAAGCTTCTAAGATTAAAGGCTGCTTCACTAAAAAAGAAAAAGAAAAAGGAGTGTCTTCTCCAACATACATGTGTTCCTCTGATGTAGTCTATGGTCCTGCACATGCTTTCAGTGCCTCTTAATATAATTTATGAAAGCACATCTAGGTTTGTTACTCCAGGGTGTTTACAGATAGGTACCTCTACAGCACTTCTTGAGGAGAGAGGAGTCCTTGGAAAAGTCCCTGATGTTGGGAAAGATTGAAGGCAAAAGGAAAAGAGGATGGCAGAGAATGAGATGGTTGGACAGTGTCATTGATGCAACCAATATGGATTTGACCAAATTCCGGGAGGCAGTGGACGATAGGAAGGCCTGGCAAGCTCTGGTCCATGGGGTCACGAAGAGTTGGACACGACTGAACGACAACAAATAGCACTTCTAATCAAAAGGCTATTCCATCTTTCTCTCTTTATCAAATTTTCCTCCCCCCTTTTTTGGGTGGTAAGAAAGAATGACAAGGCAACGTGGAAAACATGTGTGAGTTAAAAATAGAAGAACTGTTTGTATTGTCTGTAAAAGTTGGTGTTTGAGGCATGAAGCTTGCACAATAAAAGCCTAATATGGAAGCACCCTGGGTATCTTATATTCTAAGAGACTGGCAAATGTTAATGAGTTTTTGGCTCTAAACAGAGACTTTTACTTCATTAAGACACTGAAAGCAAAATAAAAATACCATTGTGCTCTCCAGTACTTTAAATAGAGTAGATTCTTTGTTTCTGTGTACTGCTAATGAGAGTTATGTGATGAGGAAAGAAATAATAACAGACAACGGAGGAAGTTCTGTTCCTTGGCTACATTTTCCTTTCAAAAATGATAAAGAAGCAGGCATAAAATACCATGGTCTCTACTCTTGAGGCTGTGGGTAAATTAAAATATACTTTGGTATTAAGGATAGGGATTACAAAGAATGGAAACTGTGGAGGAATAATGAAAATGTTTCTAGATTTTTTTAACTGAATACCAGCAAAAATGTCCTTACATTTTTTTCATCCTATAAATAATATTGGAAGTAATTCAAATGCATTGCTTAGTCAGTTCTGCAACATCGTAATTTACAAAGGAATCCGCTCATTAACCAACCTTGCAGACATTTCAGTGTGTGGGAACTGCAAATGTTTCACTACAAATGGCCACAAACATTATGCTTTGAAATTGGGACCATCTGCAATATTAAGATCCTTACCATATGGGTATTAAGCTGCTCTCTTGCAGTCTCTGGTAAGCCACCAACAGGCTTTGATGCCAAAAGCTGACGTTCGGTTTCAGTCAGCCACTGCTGCAGATCTTCAATTTCACCATGGAAACCCTGGGCCTAAATGATACATCACCACAGCACTTCAGAACATATCTCAGCCTTTTAACTTGCTACATCAGCTAAGAGACTGCAAACACTGAACATACTGAATAAGAGCTTTTTTTTAAAAAAAAATTACTCTAAGGAAATTTCAATAAACCAGAAAACCCACTGAGAAAGCTGTACTTGTACATGGAACAAAAAGCTGTGGAAAGTGGCAGAAAGGCCCTCAAACAAAACACAGGTTGGTGGAATTTATGACAGATGAAAAAGAACTTATGTATTTGCTGCTTTCTTTTAAATTTATAACTGAGGTGATACTCCACAAAATTCCACAGAAGAACTATTTTGAATTGGAAATACAGGGGGGAAAACATGCAGCAAAGACGGCTGAAAGGAATTACAGTACTGTATATTTCAAAGCTCAGTGTATGACTGCTGATATAAATATGAATGAAATACACAGATGAAAACCACACATATAGTAAAAGTTAGCTTAAGGGAATAGCTATAGCGGCATTATGCACAGTGCGAGACAGGTTGCTATACAAACAGAAAACAAATAGAGTTTGGGTGATACGTGAGATCAACCGCAAGGGCTAGGGGGGACATGCAAACCTCAACATGTTGATGAACACCTACTCCCATTATCCCTCACCACTGGCCAGTGGCCATTTTGTTTGGGAGTGGTGGGACTGCAGCTGAAGAACCATAAATTCCCCAGCCTTCTTCCACAGCTTGATATTTCAAATGACTTCCAACTCACCGAGGGGAACATTTTATTTATTTATTTATTTATTTATTTATTTATTTATTTATTTATTTATTTATCTTGTATGCCGCCCACTACCCAAAGGTCTCTGGGCGGCTCACAATCAAGACAATTAAAACATCAAAATACAATAAAATTAGAACAATAAAACCAGTAAATGCAATAAATACAGTACATTAAAAGCACACCACTAAAAATTGCCATCAGGACCCACAATCATTAGTTAAAAAACTTTTGGAATAGGATATCAACGTCGGTGCCAGGCGAGTCTCATTTGGGAGGGCATTCCATAGTCTGGGGGCAGTTGCTAAAAAAGCCCTATTCCTGCAAGCCATCCCCTTCACCTCCTTAAGGGATGGCTCTTTCAGGAGGGCTCTCTGACTAGATCTTAGTTGCCGGGTAGGTTCATATGGAAGGAGGCGGTCCTTCAGGTATCTAGGTCCTAAGCCGTTTAGGGCTTTATATGTCAAAACAAGCACTTTGAGTTGGGCTCGGGCAGCAACTGGTAACCAGTGAAGGTTATACAGAATTGGCGTGATGTGTTCCTTGGTGGCCCTAACACTCACCAGCCGTGCAGCACGATTCTGAACCAGCTGCAATCGCCGAACCGTCTTCAAAGGCAGCCCCACGTAAAGCGCATTACAGTAATCAATACGGGATGTTACCAGTGCATGCGTAACTGTCATAAGGCTCCATTCATCTAGGTAGGGGTGCAGCTGGTATATATTCCGCAGCATTCAAATAAAGTAAAGCAATTTTGAGTCCCACATTTCAACTATGGAGGGGAAATGGCACCTTTAGCTCTCCTACTGAAACCAGCAGGATTTTGAAGAACTTAACTCCACTGGGCCTGGATGTATCCATTCAATGGACACAGTTTCCACAGCTACCCACCCTTCTGTTTCCCAGATGTACCTGAATCAACGCACTGTCCAGCTGCTGTTTCCTTTTCTCTGTTTTTTCCAAAACATGTTGCCATCGCTGATGTAGAAGTTCCAGCTTGCTTTGGAGACTACTTGCTTCTTCAACAGCACTTGACTGAATCAGGTCGTTTCCTGCCTTCTTTACTGTTTCCACAGTAGACTGGTGAGCTAAGACATCATTTTGCAGCACCTGCAGTTGCGAAGATGTGGTGCTTCATATGTTTTTTACATCACTTACTACAAGTCAGGACATTTGAATGAAACAGCGTCATCATTTCAACAAATATCTACTGGCAGTAGTCTGAAACAGTACACGTCTCCAAGTCCCCTTAAGAGCCTGAACTAGAATTATTCTCAATACTACTAATGCCAAGAAAACTCCATGGACATGGGGTCACGAGAGTTGGTCATGACTGTAACGACACCACCACCACCACCACCACCACAACAACAACAACAAAAATATCATATTAGCATCTTTGTACTGTATGTTCTGTGCTACTGTAACTATATGTTCTGGAGTATTCTCTTTGTAAAAGAAATATGAAGAATAAAAATAGAAATGTTTGTTGGATTATCAAAAAATCAAGAAACTGCTCTGTCTGTTACATTTGGATTTTGGATTGTTACAGTTCAGGAAGTTTCGTCCTACAATGCTACCAAGAATTCAGCATGCGAGGAAAAATGTTCTAAAGTAAATTGAAATCTCCCTCTGCTGTAGCCTTCTTGTGATGAAATTTTTTCCTCTCTTAATATTGCATGTTCAAATAACAATCTGCAGACCAATTTAATGTACAACATTAATTTCTTCTTCTACAGCAGGGGTTTCCAAACTTTTTGCAAGGAGGGCCAGATTTGTCGTGGTGAAAATGTGTGGGGGCCGACTATTCAGCAGCATTTGTCCCCTGGGCCAGACGTTGGACAAGTCTCTATAACATGCAAGCAGGGAGGGAGGGATGCTGCAGCAACGGAACTAGAGACGGTTAGGCTCGGAAGGTGGCTGGTTGGGTGGACAGAGGCAGGGAGGGCAGCCAAACTAAAACTGTAAGCTGATGCCTCCATCTGGTATGGGGAGAGGCCAGCTGGCAGGGATGCATGACAGGCTGAGCTGGCAGGGAAAAGAAGCCGCAGGCCACTTGAAATTTGAAAACGGGCCGCATTTGGCCCCTGGGCCTGACTTTGGGCATGCCTGTTCTACAGTGACCCAAGAGAGAAATTCCTACGAACACAATAATCACTTATTGGCAATTATTTCTGCAGTTAGGACAGCATATTTTTCCCCATGGTAAGAGGAATCATCCCAATGTATTAACATTCACAAGATGTGGTCAAGAAGTGTATTTAAAACTCAAAATTATATGCCCATTACAGTCTTGATAATACAGAAGGGAAAATCTTATTTCATATTCCAAGGGTGATATTATATTAGAAAGAGCAACTTGCTAATTGCTATTTCTCTTTCATCATGGCACATTCTTCTTCCTTTGTTACATCTCGATTGGGGAAAGAACCTTCATTGTTATTTTATATACTTTTATACCAATTCATACAGAAACAGATTTTTTTCTTTGATGTTTTTAAACAATAATTACTGCTTGCCAAATTCTCAACATTTTTAATCTTCAAAGAAGTTGTTCCACTTCATGATCTGTTTGTTACATGGAAGTCTGAATAAGTAGGAGAAAATAACAAGTATTTTCTGAAGCCTTTCTGTTCCTCCCATTCATTTATTAAGTCTTGATATTATTTGATAGTGTGACAAGAACACTTTTTAAAACCATTAGATGGTCTGAGCCAAGGGGGAACTTAATGAGGGAAGGAAGGAAGTAACATCTTGCATCAGCAATTATAGCTTCATAAATGTGCATTTATCTTCAGATTGTCATTTTTTATCAATTATTATTTTAAAGGATACAAAACATGACCTGTAAAGACCACTTTAAAACAAACAAAGAAATAAATAAATCTCAACATGAACCACGATATTATCATTTACATACATGATGCTTGGCGAGTTCAATTTCAATGGCTTTGGGGTCTCCGCCCACAGGCTTCTGATCATTCAGCAGGTCTTCTGTGTGTGTCAGCCATGTCAGCAACTCATCCAAAGCATGCTGGAATTGGCCCAAAGCTAACAAGGCACCCTCCAGCTTATGCTGTAATAGAATAGGGTAATAAAAACTGAAATTGTTACATGATGTTAAGCCTACGGTATGTTGAATACACATTCAGTCCAATGAAATCTCAACTAAGCAATTTAAATACGATTATTCACTTGAAAGCAATGGCTGAATCTGAACACAACAGAGGTTCTTTTGCCATACTGTTTTTAGAATTATCTCCCATCATGGGTTATTAGTTAAGTATCCTTTTTATCTTTAACAGACCCAAAATAAAGATTGGACTGAGAGACAATGATTTTCTGCAGATTCTCTACTGAGTTTTATAATGTAAGGATTGAAATTTCAGTTCCAGAAGGGCATGCAACCATCCCTCCTATTTAGCTCCCATGTCTGATTCCGTATCTTTGCAGATCAACTTGAAGTTATGCTCTGCTCTCAAATCTATTATCTCGTTAAAAGACGCTCCCGCGCTTCAAATAATCTCTTCACCCTTAGCACTGCCTTTTTTTTAAAAAAAAACTGCAACTCTCTGAGATGGAATTGTTGTTTCTAATTGCACAAAACTGTTGTGTGAAGCCTTTGTCTAACTAACCCTAGCCATTAGCCATGAGATGGAGCCTGTCTGTCACTGTGCTTGCTCACATTCTCCCTCTCTCCCCTCCTCATCCTCCAAAGGACGTGCCTTTCTCGCTGACATCCCTCTTCAAAAGCAGCATTTATTTTGATGGCAACAAGTGAGTAAATAAAAATAACTGGGCACTTGCACAGGCTTTCTGGCTTTACGAGCACAATAACAATGGCCTCATTCACCGGAAACACCTGCTACACTGAAGCTCCTTTTGTAATTGTTCTTGGTGGCAGATGCCTTGATGTTTTGGGATATTTCTATGCAGTGGTTCACTAAGCGGATGGGAAGATTTCTTCAAAGTCACCCTCAAAATCGCCAAGAAGAAGCGTACCCCATGGCAGCCCTGAAAAACATCTCCTAGCTCAAATCGCTTGATGTACATCTGGTTAAGTCTCAACAGCATGAAGCTACATAAATGTTTGTGATGCAGTTTGTTCATTGTGTACTGAGCAACTGAAAAAATGGCAAAGGGCAGCTGAGTTTTTGGAGCCATGGTTGTAAATCAAGCAGCATACCATTTACAGATTCCCAATAAATAGGAATGCTTATTTATACAAAGGGGCAAAAATAGCATGATTTCCACATAAAATACACGGAGATTATTGCATTAATGATTCTATAAGGATGTAATTGCAAGACAAGGCACTCTATTTTAGTACATGTTGGCACAATTTTTGCTTACCTGGCGGCTAACAATTTTATCCTCCAGACTTTCCCACAACAGCTTAAGTTCAGACAAAGGGTCTTGTACAGTATGCTTATCGCTCTCCTCTGTCACCTTCTTTAACAACAGCTCAGCTTGATGGTTCAGTCGTTCCATTTCTATCTGTTGTTGATAGGCTTCTTTCTTAAATTGCTATTGAAATGGATGCAGAAATCCAAGGAGAACATTAGCCAGAGAACAGCACCATATACCCACTGAGTGCTGATACATTGTTACACAGTACTAAAAGTTCTCTAGGTGTAATATGGTCTCTTAAAATTATAAAATGTAATAATAAACCAATAAAATGACAGCTAAAGCAGCAGCAGTAGAGAGTGAAATGTTTTCGTATATAAAATCAAACAAATAGCAGTGCAAAGGTATGGAAACATTAAATTTCCCCTACAGCTCCTTTATGGTAGAATCCAGATCAACAATTAAAAGTGCTTCTTCTGGTGACGGAAAATGGAAAGAATTTCACTGCTGCCTACAATGTGAGAGTTAAGGAAGGTTATCCAAATATTATTTTACCACTTTAAATCCAAAACCTTTTTTGAAAAAAAGATTTTAATTTGCTGGACAATCCTCAAGTATGGTCTTTTCCAGACTATGCTTTTCCAGTTTGAAAAAGGCGTACAAAGTATACACAGGAAAAGATGAAACACTTCCAAGGAAGTTTTGCTTCTCAGATTAATTTTGGGATTGAAAAAGGTGTAAGAACAAACAAAAGTGAATTTCATTGTGAGTTCTAATTAAAAACGAAGGAGACAATATTGCTTTCAGAAGGGAAATCCTTCAAGTATTGCACACTTTCCTGAACTTCAAATTCCAGCTGGTGTAGTGACACAATGCAATTTTGTCATGAAAAGTCATTACTACAAAAGCAGTTTTCCAGAAGACTATTAACTTTATGAACATTGGCCTCCACAGACTGCTATGATTCAGGCACAGAGGCCTATAAAGTCCCTGGGTCCAGCGTCCACACAATTAAATCATGAAACCTGTCTGCTGTGATCCATTAACATAAATCTGCTCCTGTGTAGCCATGCACCTGTGACTAGGAGCGATAATGATTCTTTTCCAAAGATGGGGTTAAAGGAGAAAATTGAAGATGCACTTTTCCTTCTCACCAGACCAGGGGGATATCACCCATCCACCCTGCTTCTCCTCGTCCTTGAACCTTGAAGGATTTCCCTTCTGAAAGCAATATTGTCTCCTTCGTTTTTAATTCGAACTCACAATGAAATTCACTTTTTTTTTGTTCTTACACCTTTTTCTTAATTTTTCCAATGTGTCTTTCTTCACTGAGGGTAACGGAACACAAAGTTGCTCCATGAATTTTTAATGTTGTAATCTGTTTAACCAATCATAAAGCTTGTGGGCGGGGCTAGTAAAATAATTTAAAACATGTGTCCATGCTCCATGCTGGTGACAGTGGGATAGGACCTGGTTAGGGACTGGATAGGGTCTAAGAGCTGAACAGTTGGGAAATAACTGTAAGGTACCACAGAGTTAAGTATGAAGAATTTATATTAACAAAAAGTAATTGAAGAATAAAACCAACAACTGAAGAGTACTGTTTATTTTCAGTATATTTTCTAACATCAATAAACTACTTCTGTGTTTTGAAACCGAAAACGACAGTATCAGACTCCAATGATCTTATTTATAAATTACATATTTAAAAGGTAGCAGTGCTAACATTCGGGCCTTTTACAGTCTCCTTCTGCTTTGCACATATATTAACAGAAGCGCAATGGATCATCTAGATTGTCCTCTGACCTAAAACGGACATCCTATACTATTTTTGTTTCCTGTTGAAAGCACACAATAGCATCCAGGTATTATGAAGACAATGAGTCATATTCCTATCCCTAATTTGCTGTTTGAATTGGCCGGGGATTTCCCCCCCCACTTAGCCTAGTAGTGGAAATGAGAATGTTTAGGAACAATCCATGGCATCAGCCATGACAGAAAAGACAGGAAGTTGGACACATTCAGAAAAGGAAGTAAAATGTCATAAAGGTAATTGATGAAGTGGGAAGAAATGGACCTAATGTTTCATCTAACCCGCAGCTAAGCTTAAGGGGAAATTGATGTCACATTACTTTCAGACTCACACAGGCCGTAGGTTTTTCAACGACACACTCATATGGAAATAATTTATTTTTTATTGCAAAGTGAATGAAAACTGATTCTGGACATGATGAAGATGTAAAAGAAGACATTCGTGTTTCATACCTTCATTTCTTCTGTTTGCTGTTTTACTGTTTCTAGGTCTGTTCCAACTGGTGACATCGAAGCCAATTTACTGCCAGCAATATCCACCCAGTCAAATATAGCCTGTAAAATGGCAAATTAAATTAAAATAATACAATTAAGTATAATAGCACACAAGATGATGTTGTAATATATTGCTGGTATCATAATATGACTATAATTATGTTATAAATGCAACTAGTAGTTGATTCTGTTCATCTCTACTCTGACGTAAGCGACACTAACTTCAGCAGGATTTTCTATCAGGTCCATTTATGCAGGACTGCAGCCTATCCGCTACTGCATGAAACCAGAAGAATTAAAAGGATCGTATCCTGTGTTTTTCTTCCATATGAACTTTGTATATATTTTGCCATTTCTTAGAGCAACTGTGGGCAAATATTTTTATTCTGAACATAGCTACATCTTGTTCAATTTACAATAACTTTGTTAGCTATGCTTTAAAGTGCCCTATGCCTCCACCTCTGTATAACTTGTAAATCTGCAGGTTACTTACCTGTAGGTGGAGTTCTTCGAGTGGACATCTGTGAATACACACATAGGGTCTTCGTGCGCCTGCGCGCGATTCCTCGGTCCTTCCAAGCTGAAAAGGCGAAGCCCCTCCCCTACACTGCGCATGCTCCCCGCTCTTCCCGCCTTACCTCTCAGTTCCCCTTAGTCCGCCGCTGCCTGTCAAAGGTAAGCAGGCCATGACGGACAGAGGGGAGGAGGGCGGGAAGTGTGTATTCACAGATGTCCACTCGAAGAACTCCACCTACAGGTAAGTAACCTGCAGTTCTTCTTCGTGGACTCTGTGAATCCACACATAGGGTGATTAACAAGCAGACTTACCGGTGGAGGGCAGTCATGGCGTGGTGGCACTCAAAACCGCTCTCCCAAAGGCAGCTGGTCGAACCGAGCGCACGTCCATCTTGTAATGCTTGAGGAACGTAGAGGGGCGAGACCAGGTGGCCGCTCGGCAGATTTCCTCTAGAGGTACTCCCTTGAGGAATGCTGTAGAGGAAGAAATGGCTCTAGTAGAGTGTGCTTTGGGAGCTGCTGGGAGCGGGGCATGCGCCAGAGTATATGCCATCTTAATCACGGTGACAATCCATCTGGAGATGGATTGGGGTGAGACCTGGGAGCCTTTGGAAGGAGCACAGGTCCTGACAAAAAGTCTCTGTGTGTTTCTTATAGGCGCCGTTCTCTTGGTGTAGAAGAGAAGAGCTCGCTTAACATCAAGGGAGTGCAGTCGTCTTTCCAGGTGAGTAGACGGGCAGGGGAAGAAGGTAGGTAGCACAATGGGTTGGGAGGCGTGAAAGGTGGAAACAACCTTCGGAAGGAAGGAAATGTCTGTATGGAGCTCTACCCTGTCGTGGTGAAATTTAAGAAAGGGTGGATCCGCTCGGAGCGCAGCGAGCTCAGATGCCCTCCTGGCTGAGGTTATTGCTACAAGGAAGGCGGTCTTAATCGTCAGAAGGTAGAGGGATGTTGTCGCAAGTGGTTCAAAGGGGGGTCCTGTAAGCGCGTTGAGCACCAGAGACAAGGACCATTGGGGGGTGGGCTGTCTGGCATTAGGCCGTAGATTAGCTAGGCCTTTTAAAAATCTCTTAAACTGGGGTTGTCGAAAGATACCTGCAGCCTCAGAGTCCTGAGGTTGATGGGCTACTACGGCCGCTGTGTAGACCCGTAGCGTAGCGATGGATAGGCCCTTTTTAAAAAGGAGGAGCAGGAAGTCAAGGACAACTGCGACCTTGGTTGGCTGATATGGGCAGGAGTGACATCGGGCGAAGTTGACGAACGAGGCCCATTTATGAGCATAGAGAGTCACAGTGGACGGTTTCCTGGCGTGGGCCAGGACGTCATCTACCGTTAGGCGATGTACCAGGCCGTGAGCTGGAGGGTCGAGATGGCCGGGTGTCGGACCAGGCCCTGGTTTTGTGTCAGTAAGTCCGGGCTCAGGGGAAGCCGAAGGAGGTCGTGTGCCATGTCTTGGAGGAGAGGAAACCATGGTTGTCTGGGCCACCACGGTGCGAGGAGTATCACGTGGGCCCGAAAGTACTTTATTCTGAGGAGAGTCCGCTGGAGTAGTGGTATCGGAGGAAAGGCATAGAGGAGCGTCCTCGGCCACCGAGTCGAGAGGGCATCGCCCTGGGAGTGTATGCCTAGGCCGGCCCTGGAACAGTAGAGACGGCATTTGGTGTTCGTTTGTGTCGCAAAAAGGTCCATTTGAGGGGTTCCCCATCTGGAGCAGAGGTGGGAAAAGGTCGTGGGCGAGAGGACCCACTCGTGGTTGTCCTGCTGTAGACGGCTGAGATGGTCCGCTCGTGCATTGCTGTGTGATGATATGTGTACCGCAACTGGGTGGATCCGCCTGTGGATGCACCAGCGCCAGATCTGGATCGTGAGTTGCAGTAGGGACCTCGAGCGGGTGCCTCCTTGTTTGTTGAGATAATACATCGCGGTTGTATTGTCTGTGGTGACCTGGACCATGCGGCCTGAGAGGAGGACCTCGAAGGACTTGAGGGCCCGGAATATCGCTAGAAGCTCGAGGTAGTTTATATGGTGCTGCCGTTCTATAGAGGTCCATCTGTGGTGGATTGACAGATGCTGGCATGTGGCTCCCCAGCCGGTCAGGCTGGCATCTGTAGTAACCTGGACCGACGGGTAGCGGATTCGGAATGGCCTGCCTGTGCGCAAGTTGTGGAGGGAGTCCCACCACTGCAGGCTGCGGAGCAGCGAGGGGGAAACCCGCAGCTGTTTGTGAGGCGGGTCCTCGTGGGGTCGAAATCGTTCGAGGAGCCAGGTTTGCAACGGTCGGAGGCGTAGCCGGGCATGAGGCAAGATAGCTGTGGTTGAGGCCATGAGGCCTAGCAGGCGCTGCGCCTGTTGTGCAGAGACCTCTGGGGAGTGCATGAAGGGGCGGAGTGCCTTCCTGATCGTCGTGAGCCGGTCCGGCGCGAGGAAGGCTTTGGCTGTTGTGGCATCGAGCAGGGCTCCTATGTACTGCACGGAACGGCAAGGAGTTAGGACCGACTTGGTTTTGTTGAGCCGGAGGCCCAGAGAGGTAAGTATTCTGATGGTAAGATCTCTGTATCGTTCTGCTTGTTGTTTCGTAGGCGCCACCAGCAACCAGTCGTCGAGATAGGGGTATAGCTGCACCCCCTGGAGGCGAAGGAAGGCCGCCACCGGTGCCATGCACTTCGTAAATACCCGGGGGGCGGCGGAGAGCCCGAAGGGCAGGGCTTTGAATTGGTAAGTGGAGCCCCCAATCCTGAACCGTAAGTACTTCCGATCTTGAGGAGCTATTGAAATATGGAAGTATGCATCCTGAAGATCGAGGACGACGAACCAATCGTCCCTTTGTAGCAAGGGGATGATGGTGTCCAGTGTTGTCATACGGAACTTTTTTGGTTTTATGAAGGTGTTTAACTTTCTGAGATCTAGGATGGGGCGCATCCCTCCATCTCTTTTGGGTATGGTGAAGTACCGAGAGTAGAATCCGGAACGCTCTCCTGATGGTACTTGTTCGATGGCATCTTTGTGGAGTAATGCGGCAACCTCGGCCGTGAGGACCGGAGAGGCTGGTGTGGTGATGACTCTCCCGAGGGGAGGCCGGCGGTGAAACTGTATGCGGTAACCGCTCTCGATAATTGACAATACCCAAGCGTCGGTTGTGAGACTTTGCCATGCGCGTTCGAAGGGTTTGAGTCGAATGTCGGTGGGCGTGTAGAGAGGGTCAGGCCAACTGCTTCTGCTTGCGGTCATAGCGCCTGGCAGATTGTTGTGGTCGCTGCCTGGGCGTTTGAGCTCGGCGTTGGTATGATGTCGTAGGAAAAGGCGACCGATATCTCCCTTGGGGCCTTTGACGGTTGGGAGTATATTGCCGTCTCCAAGGCTGCTGTGGAGGCCTGTAGGAAGAGTGTGGGGAGGCGCCTTGGTAGGTGTATGAACGGGCCGCCTTCCTCATCTTTTGAATATTATCCAAAGAGGCGTCAGTGGACGTTGCAAACAGGCCCTCTCCGTCGAAGGGGGAATCTTCAATACGATTCCTGGCGTCATCTGTGATGTTAGCCGTCCTAAGCCATGCGTGGCGGCGAAGGTGAATAGCCGTGGTCAGCTGCTTGGAGGCTGCGTCAGTGAGATGAAGGGACGTTATCATCTGGTAGTCCATCAATGATAGTACTTCGGAGAGAGAGGTTTGGGCCTGCGCCTTGTGGTCATCAGGAAGGAGGTTGATGAAGTTGGGGAAGGCTAGTAGAAGATGCCGGGTATAGGCCTCCATCGCACAAAGGTAGTTGAGAGCCCGAAGGGAGAAAGAGGCTAAGGAGTAGTGGCGTCTTCCAATAAGATCCAGCTTGCGTGCCTCTTTATTACTGGGGGTAGTGGTAGTATGCGATCTTCCCCTGTTCTGTGTAGCGTCCACTATAACCGAATTGGGGAGTGGATGCTTTGCTAGGAAGTCGGTGCCCTCACCATGAGTTTTATATAGGTTATCAATCCTCCTAGGAATCAGGGGGTTAGAAGAGGGCTTGGACCATGCTTCCTTAGCCTTGTCCAACATTGAGGGGATGAAGCCCATTCTGAGTGGTGGCTGCCGAGATTTATGGAGGTGGCCAAAAAACTTGCAGGATTCACTCGTTGTTGGTAGCTGAACTTGGAGGCCCATAACGTGGGCAATCTTGTGCACCATTTGAGTGTAGTGCTTAAAGTCCTCCGTAGGGGTAGTAGCTGGTTGGTCCGCCGTGTCTGCCTCCGAGGGCTTGGACTTCGAGGCCGTTGAGTGACCGGAGGACTGAGACTCTGCGTCCATCTCAGACTCCTCTGTGAGTGGACGATCCATAGTCGCTGGGGAGTCTGGTGATTGATGTTGCTGTACTTGTCCCCTTACATTCTGGCGAGTGAGGTCCGAAAAGCTAGCTGAGGTGTGAGCAGCCAAGACATCAGTCGCACCCTCAGACCCTAGAGGGCGGCCGTGAGATGGTTTTGAGCGAGGGCGGCACTTTTGAGGCAGGGGTGATGGTGTCGAGGGAGAAGAGGAGTCCGATGATGTGGAGGGAGAGACCGATCGTGCTCGTCTATGCCGCTTCTTTGCCTTATGCTTGCTCTTATGATGTCGTGAGGGCGAAGAGGAGGTGGAGGAGGCATGGTGTCTACGGCGTTTTGGCCCATGACGGCGAGACTTTCGACCTCTGGAGGATGAGGTCGAGGGGGAACCGAGTGATGGTTCCGTCCGCAACCTCTTTCTAGCACGGTGCGGGGACCCGTTCCCTTGATAATTGCGCCGGTTGATGTCAGAGCGGGCACGGTCCTCAAGGGTCAACTCCAACGGGAGCGTAGGTTGGTGCTCCCCTAGATGGCGCGGAAGACTCCTATCATCCGTATTGGAACGGAGTTGGGCTGAGTGTGGAACGACGGCTTGCAGCGACTGAATGCGCGCGAGCGGGTCGTAGCCCATGGCGCCAAGGCCTGCTTCCAAGACCGTCTGCGCTGCCGGCAAGCCCGATGACAATACTGGATTTTGAGAGCTGGTGGACGGTGCCAAGTGGGCTAGCCAGTCCTCCTCGTGCCGGGCGCTTCTAGCCTGGCTTTCCACCTGTGCCGAAGGCAAAGCACTATCGGTCCCGTGGAAGTCCTCTACAGCCGAGGAAGGCTGCTGGGCTGCTGGTGCAGCCGGGGCGGGTGAGAATGAGGCGCTCACGGCCAAGCCCGTGTCCTGGAGTCTTTCCGAGGACATAAACCCAGTCGGCTGTTTTTTCTTTTTCCTCTTTTCCGGAGGCTTTGCCGAAGACTTTGCCTTAGATGAAGTCGAAGGCACCGACGCCTCGGAGGCGTTTTGATTATCCATGGGTTGCAGGGATTTTCCCCAAAGATAGACCTTAAGGCGGCTCAAACGATGTTTCAGCGCCGGTTTAGTCAACTTTTTACAATGTTGGCAGCTCGCTGTCTGGTGGGCTTCTCCCAGACAGTAGAGGCAAAGGCAGTGTCCGTCGACGATTGGGATTTTATTTGGACACGCCGTGCACCGTTTGAAAACGGGCGCTGATGCCATAAACCGGGGACTGGGCCGCGGTGGAAAGTGCGCTCCCCGCCCTACGGGCGGGGAGTGGGGGCAAATGAAATTAAACTAACTAATAATGATAGGGGAGGGTACTAGGGTAATAATAAAGAAATAAAAGAAAATTTAAGAAGTAAGGCAAATCTAAATACACTTTCCTTTTCGATTGCAGGAGCTGGAATGGACACGTCCTATCGCAGCGGCGGCAAAAAGGAACTGAGAGGTAAGGCGGGAAGAGCGGGGAGCATGCGCAGTGTAGGGGAGGGGCTTCGCCTTTTCAGCTTGGAAGGACCGAGGAATCGCGCGCAGGCGCACGAAGACCCTATGTGTGGATTCACAGAGTCCACGAAGAAGAACAAGTTATTTATCTGGGGTTTCAAGGGTTTAAATCTAACATGGTGCTTGCAGAATTAAAATCCACACTAGAATAAGTATACCGGGGTATACAGTTGCATAACTGGTTGTGTAAGAACTATATAATTAATTGTACATATGCTTGCCTAGCCTCTTGTGCAAGTGCTTATGCAAAATGGTACTGGGTGTTTGAGCAATGGGTATTGCACTAGACCAGCAATGAAACTGGAAACAGGACAAGGTATTTTAATATCTTCATAAGCCAGCAGACAGTAACAAAGTCAAACAAAAATTCCAGTGCACACTGATATTCATGCTTTGCCTCCTACAGGTATTTCATTTGGCATTAGGTATTCCATATAAGAACACATACATATGAATATCCATTTATCAAGCGCACATCCTTTTCCTTTATAACACTTAGGAGTCTGCTTCACTATTCTCAAATACGTCCCTTTATCTTTGAAGTACACACCACCTTTTCAGCTTATCCTTTGGATGGCAGCCAATGGTTACTGGAGATAGTACAGGACAAAATGATGGATGGATTTTAGATAAAGGATGAAGAACATATTCCCTCCTGTCACCTCTACTCAAAACTCTCCCATTCCCTCATCTTCAAGTTGCCCCCCCCCACCCAACCCCATCTTCACATTCCTTCCCTCTTCCCCTTCTCCTGCTCATTCGAACCCAGATCTGGTGTCTGTTTCCTGTCTCTTGAGACATTTTTACAACAGAGCCCTAAAACGACACAAGCCAAATCACTGCATGCAAATGTACCGTGCATCCAGGAGCCAATGAATATTTGGCATACAACTCATATTCCATTGTATATATTATATTGTACACCTATTTCTGCAACTATATGTCAGAAGAAGTGGGCGTGTCCACAAAAAACTTACTTTAAAATATAATAAGTTAGTCTTTAAGCTGCAACATGCTTTTGTCTTTTGTTTTTGTTTTGTTCTATTTCTTTGATTTTTGCCTGGAATTTGTGTACTTCAGTGTATCAATGTATGGTTATACGATCAGTCAAAGTCATATGGAAAAATGTTTTAAAAATCAGCTTCATATTCTGTGAAACAGATGAAAAAAACCCAGAGACTTTATTTCTATAAGTAATCAGGAAGATTACTAGATTTAACTCATTAGTCCGCTAAAATAAAAAGAGCATAGAAGAATTAAATTGTATAGTGATGAAATAAGGAAATTGATAAGTGGACTTCCTGTTGTAATTTCTTGCTCAGTTTAATCAACAATCCTTAAAAAAACTTTGCTTGAAAAATCCATAGCTAAGTATGGCACTCCTTGTACCTCAACCATAATTTTAAGTGTACAAATAGGTGGTTAGGAAGCCAGCAGTCACATAATGTAAAGCTATTCAATTACAGGCAAATTACTACAGCAGACAAATTACATGTCAACCAATATGGTACATTAACAAATTAAAATATATGGAAACTCTGAAATGGGTTTTGTATCCAAACTATAAAACCTGTCTGGTTTTAATTTAATCTTTCTTTTTATTTTCTTTCTTTCTTTCTTTCTTTCTTTCTTTCTTTCTTTCTTTCTTTCTTTCTTTCTTTCTTTCTTTCTTTCTTTCTTTCTTTCTTTCTTTCTTTCTTTCTTTCAACATGGTTTACCTTCATCTATTGATATGATCTTATTTCAAATATATATGGAAATAGATTATATGTAACAACAACAGAGAAGTAAATTATGCTTGTTCGTAACAAACTCCAGTTTTCTTTTTCATCTCTATAAATGAAATAGTGGTGTGAATGTGAACACATCAGGCAATAAATAAGGATAGCAAATCAAGAACTGATGCTATGCATGTACAGAAACCTGCTATAACCTCAGAAGCTTCAAATTGATTTCCTTTCTGCACATGAATGTGACAGCCTGAAGCTTGCCCCAGTTTGTAAACAATGGTTTGTCATTACATAATCAGATTGCAGTATAAGTAAAGAAAGCTTTATTTATACTTTAAGTCTGTATTGTGCCTGCATATTTCCCCTTTTGCATCTTACCACAGCTCAGCAGAGAAGGCAGAATTTGTATCAGGGAAGTGAAGTGGAAGGAAAGTTTTTCCAAAAATTAAAAACTTTTCTCTGAACCATGGTCACCATCATACACTTTTAGGAGAAGAAGACACATGAGGAATCAAATCATTGCTCTCTAATGCTGAACTAAATTTTTCCATTTTTGAAACAACATCAATAAATTCAACAGAATAAACACTCACGAGCATCACATCAAGAATGCCCCATTCCATCCAAAAGCAGCCCAGAGCAACTAATTATGACCATGCTCATAGGTTTGAGTTTTTCCTGAGAACCCCCTTCCATGAAACAAAAATCAGAAAACATCCTTTTTGGACAATAGCTCCCAGAATCATGGCCCATTTGGGTAGATCAAGAAAACATATTTTCTAGTCTCAGGATTTTGTACACTAAGGAGGAACAGTGAGGGTGCTGTTGGAATATAAACTTGGAAGTCAGGGATCTCAACAAGTGAAACAAGATGGAGGCTAAAGCGGGTTTCTTTTCCCAACAGCATACAAAATTGATGCCTTCACAGGTAAACAGCCAACATTTATGCAGGAGGTAACACAGATAGTGTTGATACTCCAGTGACCTTGGTTGGTATAAAATGATCTTTAAAATTATATTACTATCAGCTGCAATTTAAAAAATTAAAATATTCTTACCTGCAACCCATCTTGATATTGAACCGCAGCCTGCATGGCCTCCTCAAGCTTGTCAACACGCTCCTTCCATGATTTGTTTAAACCATCCCAGGCAGAATTTAGCTGCAATTTAAACAGCGATCAAGTTAAATTTAAAGTAAGTTCTGTACCCAACAGATAAAATCCAGGCTGGAAATTTGAAGCACTTTTGTTTGTATCTGTGAAGCCAAAATTATACATGAGTCCCTGTTGGAGAGCCTTCACTACTGTCACTAGAAGACGTTTTCTCAAACATGGTGTGTGTGTGTGTGTGTGTGTGTGTGTGCGCGCGAGAGAGAGAGAGAGAGAGAAAGAGAGAGAGGGAGGGAGGGAGGGAGAGAGAGATAGGGAGAGAAATGTGGATTGTATTTTATTTTGACCCACTGATTTATATCTTGGTCACAAGAGAATATATCCCAGAGGCCGAGACAAGTTTCTTGATCCTGTTCTAAAACCATGTGGGATTAGTTCACCTGCTTAATAATCTTGACTTCTTTCCTAAACTCATTCTGAATAATCTGATATAGGAATTCTCTCTCACTCATCTGTCCTTCGTTTGCTGGCAAGGATGGGTTAACCTCTAGGAGACATATTCTCCCCCCCCCCCCGGGTCTTGTGGCATTGTTCAACACATGGATTATTTCACCAATATGATTTATGAATTTCTTCCAGCTTTAGTAACTGTCTGGGAGGTTCAAAGAGCAAACCACAGGCCAGCACGGTTTCTTTTGCTTATGAGAATTTTGTTTTTGTGCCAAGTATTTAGTGTGGGTGCCATATATCAAACATCCACCCACCTCCATTCTATCCACTTCACACAAAACATCAAATATTTACATGACTCATACCTCATCTATGCTCTTGTTGACTAAAGGTTTGTCAGGTTCCCCACAAGCAGCTCTCAGCTCAGAGCCAAGGTTCACAACGACTTCTAGTTCTTCCTGCAATCCATCTATCTCTTCTTTGATAGTCTGAAAGGAGAGGAGAAAATGCTGAACCCTGTCTATTACTGAAATGAATACTGTATTTAAGAGTTACCAAATTAAAACAATAAGCAAAGAACATACTGTATTGCACTTCCTATGGGTGTTTGGCCAAGGTAACATGCTGTTGTAGAAAATCACATTAGATAGGATGGGCAGAGCACATGATTTTTTTTTGCATTTTCTTTGATTTTCCAGACCTTGCTATGCTAAAACTTCTTGTCAAGATTTACCCCTGCAACAGTGATATCTCCTAGCTCCCTGCAAAAATAAAATCCTAATCTTGTTTCCCCCATTTCATCCCTACTTTTGCCCACCATTCTGTAAAGGACGCTGCCAAATCCGGTGCCACTTAAAGCCCTTTCTGGGGGGGAAAACATACGGGAAATATGCCACTCAGTGCAAAAGCTGTAATAATTCTGTACAATATATTGCTTCTTCTGCCCCTTTCTGCACACTAACAACATAATCCTGTGCAGGAATGGTTATAATCTTATGTCACTGACAAAGCTGTTTGGATGAGCAGCGAAGCGTTTGAGGTCCGGTTGCCATGACTCAACTTCCGGATGGACTCACCTCGTTGACTGAGAATCTTCACAGACATATTCTTATGTCACTTCTTCACCCAAAAAAACAAACACAAAGGTTCTAAGAAACTTTGCACAGAGAAATATCTCTCAAAGGGGTTCCTTCAGATTCAGTGCCTGGATAATGATGCTAGAAACTGTATCTAGACCTAGTTTAGATGGAATGGGAATGTACAGATTGCTGCTGCACGAGAGAGTGAGCTGTAGGCAATTCTGATTCCCTGCTTCTTCTACTTCCTTTTCACATGCAGGGAGTAGGAGCTCAGATGCCTTCACTTTCACTTTTAACAAGGCACAGTTCACTAAGTACAGTACAGACAAGCTTTCCTAAAGATAGTTAGAAGGAGAAACCTATCTGCTTAAAAGTGGAAGCTTCCATTCTCTTCCTGCAGTGAGTAATATTGCAGAAAGGACGGAAGGATAAACGTGTGATTTGTTTTGTTTTACTATTATGTTTACTGTTATTGTGCTCTTATTTTTATTGCATTATAGTAAACCGCCCGGAGTTCTGTTAGAAGATGGGTGGTAAATAAATAAATAAATAATGAATGAATGAATGAATGAATGAATGTGAAAAGTATGTTCACTCAGTGGTTTTGTTTTACAGCCAGCAACCACAGTTTTCTCGTCTATCTGAATCGGGATATCATGACGGAACATACATGCTATCTGAATAGGGCCAAGTTGTGAGGAATCAGCCATAATCTATAAAAGACTCGACCACCAATTTTAGTCTGAAAAATCTCATGCCTCCATGCATCATTACTAGGAGGTAAGTGGTTATGAGTAGCAGTCACAGTCCAGTACTTGCTTATCACCTACCTCTGCTGCTTCGTGCTGTTGTTTCACTACTGAGGGGTCAATACCAGCTCCTTCTAGCTCTCTGATGAAATCCTGAGTATCTTTGATAGTGGCCACGAGGGCCATATGGTCACACCAGAATTTGTCTGCTAATTCCATGACATCTAGCAGTTTGGCCTCTCTTTCCTCGGCCAGGGTATGGATGTCTTCCCAGATCAAAATCATTTGGCTGAGCTTATCTTGAACCACTAGGTAGCAAAATACAGTACACGGTTAGTATACCTGGGTAAATCACAACTGGCTTCTAAAAGTGGCCATTAACAAACGACCGATTAATCATAATGGAATGTAAAGCAAACAGAACATTGTACAGAATACTTGCAGAGTTTGGAGAACTTACTCTTTGGACTACAGTTCCCAGAATCCCTTGGTGTCCAGGCTGGCTTGGGGATGCTGAGAACTGCAGACTAAATAAATTGATCTTTACAAACCCTGGGCAACCATGCATCTTGCCAGCAAAAGCTAGTAGAAATTGCTGGCTAGCCTTCCCCCCCCTTTATTTATTTTTTACTTTTTTGTTCCTTTAAACTACCAAGAGTTATGCCCCTTCTGACATCATCTATTACCTTTAGCAGATATGTCCTTATCAGCTCCTTCCGAACGTGCAATCATCTCTTCTCCACGCTGTTTCAGTGTTTCATACACAGGCTGGAGTTTCTCCAAGTCTACAGACACATTCTTATTTTCACTGATCTGTTCTTTAATCTTCTCCACTTCAGCGGAGATGGAAGGTGGCTGCCTCAAACGTTCCACAATCCGCTGCAGGCTCTCAATGGTGGAATCTATCTTGTCATGGAACTGGGCAGACAAATTGGGGAGATAACAGGAGGGCAATGAAGAAATAGCCGTCAGGTTAACAGCGACGTCGCGAAGGAGTCGGCTCAAACCAAGAAAAGTTATGGTTTAATAAAGATGTTTTAAACTGCAGTAACCCTGTTATATGTCAGAGGTTTTCAAGAACATTCTTCTACTCTGGCTACAGAATGGATTTGAAACCAGCGTGCATCTGTTTGTTAGCCAATATGGCTGTCTCATAGAAAGAACACCTGGACTTATTAATAGTACATCATTATTATCTATTAAAGAGGTTTCTTTATAATTGAGAAGGAACAGCAGATCCCCTCTTTTCCCCTCTATTTGGCCAGAGTGTGAAAAATAATGCCCACGGGCAAAAAAAATCCTTTAAAACATTAGTTCAGACTATTGAATTATAGCACCTCAAGCCAGCTTTCTCTGATAAATAGTGCAGAGTTTCAGCTAATTGTGGCTAACAAATTTGCTGACATAAATTCTGAAAGATAGCTAGAGCGGAAGCCCCCAGATCCAAGACTGGTGGAATCAGAGGACTCTGACTCAACGTCACCCAGATACAATGTTGTCCTAAATTGGGAAGAACTACATAAAGTCCCTGTTGTAATTTTTTTTGTCTCCCCACCCCACAAAGCTTGTTTTAAATTTTTTGTTTTTGTTTTGTTTCATTTGTAGTTTTTCTGATTGTTAAATTTGATTGAAAAAATCCCTTCGTGTCTTCTAAGGAGTGTGAGGAGCAATTCTGACATATTTTGAGCCCCCCCCCTTAGCACATCTGGGTTCCTAAACATCTCAAAATATTTTGACTTTTAAAGCATTCTCCATCAAAGAGCACAAGTGCCCACAGTTTAAAAGAAAAAAAAACTTCTCAATTTTTTTGTTTTTAATAATAATAATAATAATAATAATAATAATAATAATAATAATAATAATAATAATAATAATAATAATAATAATTTTATTTTTATGCCGCCTTTCTCCCCGGAGGGACCCAAGGCGGCTTACAACAAATTCATAAAAATACAATAAAAACAGTACAATGTAAAAACAATACAATACCTATAAAATACTATAAAAATACTATACAGTATAATACAATAAAAACAAGAGTAAAAAACAGTAGCTGCAGCAGAGTTTAACAAGCTCCCCAGCCAATGAAACTAAAAAGTAAGATGTTATACAAGTTGGTGAAGTTGTTGTTGTTCAGTCGTTCAGTCGTATCCGACTCTTCGTGACCCCATGGACCAGAGCTCGCCAGGCCTTCCTATCCTCCACTGCCTCCCGGAGTTTTGTCAAATTCATTTGGGTTGCATCGGTGACACCGTCCAACCATCTCATTCTCTGCCGTCCTCTTTTCCTTTTGCCTTCGATTTTTCCCAGCATCAGGGACTTTTCCAGGGAGTCCTCTCTTCTCATGAGGTGGCCAAAGTACTGGAGCCTCAGCTTCAAAATCTGTCCTTCCAGTGAACATTCAGGGTTGATTTCTTTCAGAATGGATAGGTTTGATCTCCTTGCAGTCCAGGGGACTCTCAAGACTCTCCTCCAACACCACAGCTCAAAAGCATCAATTCTGCGGTGATCAGCCTTCTTTATAGTCCAGCTCTCACTTCCATACATCACTACTGGAAAAACTATAGCTTTAACCATCCTGACCTTAGTTGGCAAAGTGATGTCTCTGCTCTTTAGGATGCTATCTAGGTTTGCCATTGCTTTCCTCCCAAGAAGCAGGCGTCTTTTTATTTCGTTGCTGCAGTCGCCATCTGCAGTGATCAAGGAGCCCAAGAAAATAAACTCTGTCATTGCCTCCATTTCTTCCCCTTCTATTTGCCAGGAGGTGATGGGACCAGTGGCCATGATCTTAGTTTTTTTGATGTTGAGCTTCAGCCCATTTTTTTCACTCTCCTCTTTCACCCTCATTAAGAGGTTCTTTAATTCTTCCTCACTCTCTGCTATTAGAGTAGTATCATCTGCGTATCTGAGATTGTTGATATTTCTTCCGGCAATCTTAATTCCGGCTTGTGATTCATCCAGACCGGCCTTTCTCATGATGTACTCTGCATATAAGTTAAATAGGCAAGGTGACAGTATACAGCCTTGTCGTACTCCTTTCCCAATTCTAAACCAGTCAGTTGTTCCATATCCAGTTCTGACGGTTGCTGCTTGTCCCACATATAGATTTCTTAGGAGACAGATAAGATGGTCAGGCACTCCCATTCCTTTAAGGACTTGCCATAGTTTGTTGTGGTCTACACAGTCAAAGGCTTTGGCATAGTCAATGAAGCAGAAGTAGATGTTTTTCTGGAACTCTCTGGCTTTCTCCATAATCCAGCGCATGTTGGCGATTTGATCTCTAGTTCCTCTGCCCCTTCGAAATCCAGCTTGTACTTCTGGAAGTTCTCTTTCCACATACTGCTGAAGCCTGCCTTGTAGAATTTTGAGCATAACCTTGCTAGCATGTGAAATGAGTGCAATTGTGCGATAGTTGGAGCATTCTTTGGCGTTTCCTTTCTTTGGGATTGGGATGTAGACCGATCTTTTCCAGTCCTCTGGCCACTGCTGGGTTTTCCAAATTTGCTGGCATATCTTATGCAGCACCTTTACAGCATCCTCTTTTAAGATTTTAAAGAGTTCAATTGGAATGCCGTCACCTCCACTGGCCTTGTTGTTTGCAATACTTTCTAAGGCCCACTTGACTTCACTTTCCAGGATGTCTGGCTCCAGGTCAGCAATTACGCTATCTTGGTTATCAGGGACATCCAGATCTTTCTGATATAATTCTTCTGTATATTCTTGCCATCTCTTCTTGATCTCTTCTGCTTCAGTTAGGTCCCTACCATTTTTGTCCTTTATCATATCCATCTTTGCACGAAATACCCCTTTAATATCTCCAATTTTCTTGAACAGATCTCTGGTTTTTCCTTTTCTGTTGTTTTCCTCTATTTCTTTGCACTGTTCATTCAAGAAGGCTGCCCTGTCTCTCCTTGCTATTCTTTGGAAGTCTGCATTCAGTTTTCTGTATCTTTCCCTTTCTCCCTTGCATTTTGAATCCCTTCTCTCCTCCGCTATTTGTAGGGCCTCGTTGGACAACCACTTTGCTTTCTTGCATTTTTTTTCTTTGGAATATTTTTCATTGCAGCCTCCTGTACAATGTTACAAGCCTCCATCCATAGTTCTTCAGGTGTTCTGTCCACCAAATCTAGTTCCTTGAATCTATTCTTCACTTCCACAGTGTATTCATATGGGATTTGACTTAGGCTATACCTGACTGGCCCAGTGATCTTCCCTACTTTCTTCAGTTTGAGTTTGAATTTTGAAATAAGAAGCTGATGATCTGAGCCACAGTCAGCACCAGGTCTTGTTTTTGCTTTTTGCAAAAACAAGTTGGTGAAGTACTAATTACTAATTTTATTTAATACTAATTTTTAAACTTCCAACACAGTCTTTGGTTAACAGAAAACACTCTGCAGCCACCTTTACGCTCAATCACTTTCACTTTCCTGCCTCTTTTCCATTTCTTCTCTCAAGTCTAGGCAGTTCCCAGACCGAGACAGGGTCTAATGATACACTTGATCTTAATACTGTTGCTAAACATAAATTACTGGCTTTGTCGGACTCCCTGATCCATTTAGTGATTCGTTCACCACAATCTGTAAGCAGGTCAAAATGATATGTAAAACATCCTTCACGGACCTCCCTGTGAAGCTATCACTAAGTCCTGACTACCTGACATGAGATTTCTGTCACAGCCTCCTTCAACTGTTCGCTTTGGTAGGATAACGTATGTATGTACTTGTTTGTCTGTGAAGATTCTCACTCATCCCGGTGACATTATCTGGAAGTTTAGTCGTGGCAACTGGACTTCTTTTCTTTAGAGTCTGAAACATTTTGCGGCTCATCCAAACAGCTTTGTCAGTCCGAGGACAGCTAGTTTGGACGAGCAGCGCAACCTTTCAATTTCTCAAGAAAAGAAGTCCTGTTGTCATGACTCCGCTTCCAGATATGTACTTGTTTCAGCTGATGGGGGTTTCCTGGCAAATTAATGAAATCCAGAACACGTACCTAGGTGAGGAAATCGTTGTGATTCCGTTGGAGGGAAGGAGTCATTCATACCCCTGTGAGTGTAGCTTGTGGCTGAAACCCAACAGTATAAATCTTTTACTCCCTTGGTACCAAAAGCTTTTTTAAATCATAGGATGTTGAGGCCAACAGGATATGGACGGCATTACTGAAGAGTCCATAGCCTTGTAATTTAAAATCTTAGAACTGCAGAGTTGGAAGAAGCCCTCTGGACCATTGGGCCCAGCACCTCTCGGGGGGGGGGGGCGGAACACTGGGAAATCAAACTCCCAGCCTCTGGCTCTACAGTCAGAGACCAGAACCCTATTGCTAATTTCAGTCATACAAGGGAAAATGGGAAAGCTCTGGAGGCAAAATGCCACTATTAACACACCGCTAGTTGTGTACCTCAGCACATGCCTGTCTATACATCTGGGTGTACACTGAGTAACAGAACTAGCTTATTAACATCGTGTTAATAAGCATCCATTTGCTACCAAGACCAACAAGATGTTCCTTGAACATGCAGAAACTGACATTAGGATTCATACTAGAAAAATATTATTTACTACTCTAGCTTCTCGTGTGTTTTTCTTCTAAGGAGTTTGGGGTGAATTTGGCCACTTGAATTCCAACACCAACACCATCCCCTTTATATAGGTTGGAACATGAAGCAGCTCCTATTTCAAAATCATCTAGAGCGGTGGTCCCCAACCCCCGAGCCGCGGACCGGTGCCAGTCCGTGGACCGGTCGGCACCGGGCCGCCCGGGGAGGCTCCTCCCCTTTTCCTCCACCGCCCTCCTCCTCCTCCTCTTCTCTCCTGTGTTGGGGGTGAGCGGGGGGGCGTCGCGGGCTGAGCCGGATGTTTTCCCCGCCGCCGCCGCGCCTGTGTTGGGGGCGGGCAGAGGGGGGCGTCGCGGGCTGGATGTTTTCCCCGCCGCCGCCGCGCCTGTGTTGGGGGCGGGCGGGGGGGCATCGTGGGCCAGGCCGGATGTTTTCCCCGCCGCCGGTGGGAGGGGTGTCGCGGGCCGGCCCGGATGTTTTCCCCGCCGCCGCCACACCTGTGTTGGGGGAGGGTGGGGGGGGAGCGTCGCTGGCCGGCCCGGGTGTTTTCGCCGCCGCCGCCGCGCCTGTGTTGGGGGCGGGCGGGGGGGAGCGTCGCTGGCCGGCCCGGGTGTTTTCGCCGCCGCCGCCGCCGCCACCCCCCCGCTGTCGCCCCCGCCCCGCCGCCGCGGCGGCCCCCCCCCGCTGTCGCCCCCGCCCCGCCGCCGCCGCTGCCCCCCGCGGTCGCCCCCGCCCCGCCGCCGCCGCTGCCCCCCGCGGTCGCCCCCGCCCCATCGCCGCCGCAGCCCCCCCCCAGCGGGCGGGCCACGGAAAGGTTATCGGGGATTTACCGGTCCACGGTGATAAAAAGGTTGGGGAGCACTGATCTAGAGTGGATGGATCCACACAGAGCAAAGGCCAAGAGCTGGCCTCCTCCATTCAAAGTCCAAAACACTCTATCATTAGACCACATTGATTACAATATAGGATATTTTCTGGAAAAGGTTCATATTAAAAATTGATAGCAAAATGCACACATTTTAACCTTGGAGAATAGCTGCCCTAATCCATGGGCAGATAATAAAATCAAACCTATGCACGTGACAGCAGTACTGACACATCATAAGCTGACTAAGATTCTTCATAAACCAGGCATGACAGAGGACAGCAATGGCAAACCTTTTAGAGACCAAGTGCCCAAACTGTGATTCAAAACCTACTAATTGTTCGCAAAGTGCCAATACAGCAATTTAACCTGAATACAGGTGGCTGTGAAGGGGCGATGTTGGGTGCCCACAGAAAGGGCACAGAGTGCCACCTCTGGCACCCATGCCATAGGTTCGCCAGCACTGACATAGGATAACAATATGCTTAAGACACAATCTAGTTATTCTTTCATAAATCATTGTTACCTGAGTAGATTGAGAAATGGCTTCATCCAGAGCTTGAGCTCGCTTTTTGACATTTTCTTTTATTTGACTATAAAGGGCATCAGCTGCTATATATTTCTCTTGGATTGAAAATCCTTCCCGAGGGCTCAGCTCCAGAAGCTGAGGGCCAGTTTTGTTCATCTTATCTATATGAGGCTTGTGTTCAGCAATCGACTCTCGGAGTTGCTATAGGAAAACAAAATGTTATCAACATCTTGGTCTGACATCGCCATGTATGAGCTGTTTGTGCCTCCAAAAGACTCAGCTGGCAAGGAAGTCTAAACAATTACCCTTCACATTCTAACACAAACAGTACCTCACTGGATGTAGTCATAGGCCTACAAGTAAATTGTTCCGTTCCCGTTTACATCTGAGAGTTTATTTATACTAGAAAACAAGAAATGTTGGTTTCTCAATTAAAAGGATTGTACAGTATGCAACAGAACATTGCATCTATTTTTAAATGCAGAATTGTTTTTGAAGTCTGGGACACAATGGATGATCCTACAGATTGCATACAATCTTTAATGCAGCCTCAGATGTTCAACTTGCATGCTTACTTGAGGGACTCAAGCCCAAACAAGCTATTTATAGCCATTTTGAAACAATTTGGCAACTTCTACAATGTTGTTACCTAATGAATCATCGCAGTGCTGGATGAATGTTTATTACCCGTTGTCTTGGGTTCATCTGCTTTCTGTCTCGAGTTTCTAAACTCCATGGATTTTGGTATCTCGATAAGCCCAAACACTGTTTCTTTCTTAACTAGATGGCCCTTGAGGTCTCTTCCAACTCTTCTATGATTCTATGATTCTATGACTTACGGTACTCCCAAACTCGTGTGAAATCAAAGAAAGGATAAACTCTGAAGTTATCTTTTTTTTAAAAAAACTGGCCTCGCAAGATTAATATCAAAGTTTTGACAATTTAATGCGAGGGCTGCGTTTTGGTTGACTTTTTAAAGGGTTCTCCAAGCTTACCCGGTGTTCTTCTTGTTGTTGCTTTAGGCTTTCATATTCAAGAGCGGGTGCTGGAAGCTGTGCGATGACGGTTTCTGTTTCGGTTAACCATGGCCAAATCTCTTCATAGGTCTCCCAGAACTGGCTAACTAGAGACTGAGCCCTTTCTAGATGCAGGTTCCTCTTGGAGTTCTCTTGACAAAGCAGGTCATATTTCTCTAGAAGACTTTCCAGCTTCTTCTATTTAAAAAATAAATCAACAAAACCAACATTTGTCAATTCGGTGAAGACATTTATAAGAGCTTGTCCGAAGCCAGATTAATTTGAGTTTTTTTTAGAAGATAATTGTAAATACCTGCCATTAGAAATATTATAATACAGTATTTCATTTCGCAAAATTATAAACAGCTACTGCTGGGTATCCTTCATGAGTCTCATGAAGTGGATGCATTGTCAAGGCAGATATGTGTACCATTAACTATTGTTGTTGTATACCGTAGGCAGCCTTTCCATCTCTCTTATACCCACATGCATAGGTGTTTTGTAGTAATGCAGAGGTGGGGGAACCTCTGGATCTCCAGATGTCTCGTACTACTGTCTCCTTAATACCATGACATTGGCCATGCTGTCTATGACATCTGAGAGCTCAAACTCAAAAAACATCTGGCAGATTTCTCACTACTGCCATAATGAATTCGACTGAGAATGGAGAAAAAAGTCTAGTACTTAGCTGAAGTGGGCTAAACAGAAGCATAATAAAGACTTATGACTTTTTAGATGCAATTTCAAGGTAATAAAAAGGCATAAAAACTATGGATAGCAGGAGACAAAGGCAGAAGGAGAAGTTTTCTGACAGTAAAACCAGTGTGTTTTAACTACTACTTGGGTCTAGGAAATGTATTTTATATCAAATCTTGCCTTCCACAGAGTGAAGGCCTTCCTCCTTCCACAGGAAAAAAATTAATTCAACAGAAGATTTCTGTAAGAGGAACAGAACTGATATGGATACAGCATGGGCAGAAAACAGGAAGATTGCAAGAGGTGAATTGAGTTGAGTGAAGGTGGAATTCGTAGATGAACCAATAACTGATGCAGAGAGAATAAGAAGGAAATTTTCTTGTTCCAAAACACATGTTAAAAAATTTCAGAATTTGCCCGTGTACTGACAAATGAGTTCAACCAAGCCAAGGAGAGGGATTTTATAAGAACACTGAATTTTATTACTTCATTTTGTCACCCAAACTGCTTTAGTTGTTTGAACAAGGAAATCTGAGGTTAAGAGCTGTATGTAGAAAGAGTTTGCTAACAGGGGCAAAGGTTTAAGTAAAACTCTAAACAAAAATTCACAGCTCAAGAACAGGATAATGCTTTTTTGGGTTTACACCATATCAGCTTTAGCACAACGATGTACAGGTACTTGTATTTTAGCAGCAGCATTAAAAAGCTACATGCATATACTTACAGAAATCAGTGTTTGAGAACTATCATGCTTGGTAGGTAAGAGTAATGCATGTAACTAATTTGATGGCTTAGTTTTTCAAAGCATAGATTTTGCTTTTGGAGCCCATGATTTTGGAGCTGCATATTTATACAGACATACAAATCCTTTCTAATCAAGTGTCTGCAATGTCTTATTTACCTTCATTGTTTGCCTCTCCTCTTCTGTGCATGTCTTCATAATCTCGTCCCCAGATGCAACAAGTTCTTCTATTGTGTCCTTATGTTTCAAAATCTCCATTGTAAATGCCTAATCACATAATAAAATAGTCTGGTATTACGGACATGAGGAAGCAGAAGAAAAGTGCGCACAGTAATTGGCTGAAAATGAAATCATGGCGGAAGAAATAATTACTTAATACATAACTGACGGTAACATGTTTGTTTACCTTTTGAACTTGTAGCTGAGCAGAGGTCTGGTCACGTTCAAGCCTAATATCACCCAGAGACATCAGCTTCTTTTTTGTTTCATCAACCCAGGCTAACTCAGCATCAGCTGCTTGATCAAACTAAGAAGGGACATGAAAGTGGGGAGAAGCAATTAATAAGGAGCATCGATCCAACATGTGTGTGTCTGCTGAAAGAAAAAACAATAGCTGGCAAAAGAAAGTATTAATCCTTCACTGAGGGTGAAACAAATAGAATCAAACTTAGTGATGACTTTCAGTTTAGTACTGGCGTGCTCCAATTCCCCTGCAAACCTGTTTTGTCCCATGGCACAGTGGTTAAAACTGCAGTATTGCATTCAAGGCTCTGCTCATGACCCGAGTTTGATCCCGAGGCAGCTAGCTTTAGGTTGACTCAGCCTTCTGAGGTCAGTAAATTGAGTTCTCAGCTTGCAGGGAGGGGAGAAGTATAGCTCACATAATTAGAATGGTAAACCACCTAGGTTTAAGTGCTATTGGGCAGTATACTTTGTTTTTGCTTAAGAATAAAGACTTCTTGGTCATCAATACAAGGGCCTACAATTACTGCTGGGTTTCAGGTGCTGATTTAATATAAGAAAGCTACCATACTTGTAACACCTGGACAGTTTATTACTAATTTTCCTCAGTAACCCATCAGCTCTCAGTGATATCTGAATTAAAATCAGTTTATTTCAGAAGAATTACAAAGAGGGGACAGGAAGTGTCAGAACGATATTATATTCTATAACCAAGATAGTATTTCAACAAGCATCAAAGGCGGTAGTAATAGCACTTTTCTTCATGTTCTTGTCCATTTTTAAGATTATTTTTCCTCCCTTAACACAGGGATTGTTTTGAGAAGAGCCATACCAGACGTTATAAAATCAACAGGCAAGAGAGATGGAATTGGTCCCCAGTCTTGATATAGGAAACACGACAGCTCACTTGTGCCAACAGAAATCTGAGATAGCTCAGGATTCATGTTTAATGGATGCAGTGTGCATTCTAGGAAGCAAACTATTTCTTCAAAAGGGGATTGGACAGATTCCTGGAGGAAAAGTCCATCGCAGGTTACAAACCATGATGGAAATGTGTAATCTCCAGGCTTAAAACTGGGGTACTTCAAGGGACAGATGCAGGGGAGCGGTATCAGGAGACAGATATCTAGTCTCATGCGCTCCCAGAGGCACTTGGTGGGGCCACTGTGAGATACAGGAAGCTGGACTAGACGGGCCTTTGGCCTGATCCAGCATGGCTCTTCTTATGTTCTTATGTTCTTATGCTCCTTTCAAAGATCATGAGAAACATTCTTTCAGAATTTAATCCTTGTAAACAACAGGCCACATCTGGCAGTCTTTGCCATGGGTTCTGTGCCTGCCTCCCTATCTTCAATAGCCCAGTCCAGCCACTCTCCATGGGTAAAATAACTTGTTTGCAGAGGAAAGCCTATGCTACGTGCACCTCACCTCTTCTCTGTGATTCTGAGACCAGCATGCACACATACAGAGCAGGTTTATTTCTTCATACTTCCCCCTTGTGGGTTCAGCACTTAGCAATCAAAATGGTTGCCACCATACACTTTGGAAACAAATCAAACCTGTCGTTCTCATTTTAGAAAAAGAAGAAAGCTAAGAAACAGATCAATGGTCACAAATCGGACATCAGAAACCACAATACTGTACAGAGAAACCTGTCTCAAACCATTTCAATCTACCAGGACACTCCGTGGAAGATTTGAAGGTCACCATTTTGGAACAGAATCATTAAAAATCAAGAATACAAAGAGAAACAGCTGGGATAAAATTCACACACATGATGGACACGCATACAAATGGATTGAACATAAGCCAAGGCCTCTTGAGTCATTACCAAATGTAATACTTCTGCACTGCCACTTTTATTTTCTTCAACACTACCAAACCCATCTTCCAGCACGGCTCTAAGGTAAAAATTATCTGTACTCCCATATTCTCTCCTGAAACTCTCCAATTCTCTTACCCTCCTGTCTTCACCTTCCCCGCCCTCTTCCTCCTCCCCTGCTCATTCTCACCCAGATCTGGTGTCTGTTTTATGTCTCTTGAGGAATTTTTACAACAGAAGCTTAAAACACCAGCCAATTCAATGCATGTAAATGTACCGTACATCCAACAGCCAATGAATATTTGGTATGAAACTATATTCCATTTCATATTATATTATGCACCTCATTCTGCTGATATATCTCCAAAGAAGTGGGCGTGTCCACAAAAGCTTACATTCAACTTATAATATAATAGTCTTTAAGGTGACACATTTATTTATTTATTTATTTTATTTTTATACCGCCCGTCTTCCCAGGGAACTCCGGGCGGTTAACAATATGGGTTGAAACAACCAAATAAAACACAATGCAACAATCCCCAAAGGGATCAAGAGAAAATTTAAAAGAAAAAAGAGTGAGAGGGAAAAACAGTTAATGGAAAAATGTTTTTTTGTCTTTCATTATGTTTTGTTTGTTTTTGCCTGGAATTCTTGCACAGACTAACATAGCTACCTCTTCTGAAACTTCAAGAAAGCTAGTGTTTATTAGAGAGATATACTGTGATTGGAAAGATATTAGAAATCCTAATTTTAGCTAATGAAGGCGATGATGCAGGGAGCCATGGCTGCCCCCTTGCTTGCTTGAGAGCAAAAGTGAGGTGTCTCTGGTGCCCTGCCAGGAGAGACGTGAGGGAAGGAAGTGCCATGAGCAACTCCGGGAATGCCCATTTGGATATCAGGAAGGTCACCAGAGGTCAGAGCAGGACAAGGACCATCTAAGGGCCTTTTTACACGACCCCTAAGATCCGCTGGTCCCTTAAATTCGGACCAGAGATCTTGAGGGTTTGTTGCTGTTCCTCCGTCCCCACCCGCTCCGCACTTCTTTGTTCTGTCTGCGTGAGGGGAGGGAGGGAAAAAAGCCTTAGACAGAGACAAAAGAATGCATTCTTACCTCCGGTGCCCGTGGAGGTTGCTCCGACCTCCGTTTACTTCCTGGTTCCTCTTTAAGGGGCGGAGGCAAAAGAAAAACAGCAGAAAGAAGCGAGGAGAGCTCAGGCACTCTCCGCATCAAATATTTTTCACCATCAAAAAGCAGGTACAAGAAAAGTGCGCTGGGTCGCGCTTAAGTGGGCAGGGTCGCACTTTATTGTCTGCAAACTCCGGAGCTGGTGGGTAAACATTTTTAAGGTCCGGAGCTTGCAGCCATTTGCGGCGGAGCTTAGGGGTCGTGTATAAACACCCTTAGAAACCTGGGGAAATCCTTTCTTTCTGCCTATGTAGAGACATACATGTTCGCCAACAAAGAGAATAGACCGACTCCTGATTTGTTTCTTACAAAAAGTGTCTCTCTTCAACACTTGGAAGATTCACCGGATCAGATGTAAATGAATTTTACAGCAGGGGTCGACTGGCATGCACTCTAGCATCATTCTGCAGCCCCCCTGCCCTCCCTAACAATTTATTTATTTATTTGTTTGTTTATGTGTTTTAGAGTATTTTTACCCCACCTTTCTCCATGGAAAAAGACCCAAGGTGGCTTACAGTAATGAGGGCCTCAATGATCCCTTTAATTAGGGATAATATGAGAACCTAAGAACCTAAGAAGAGCCATGCTGGATCAGGCGAAAGGCCCATCTAGTCCAGCTTCCTGTATCTCACAGTAGCCACCAGATGCGTCTGGGAGTGCACGAGACTCGATCTCTGTCTCCTGATAGCACTCCCCTGCATCTGGCCCTTGAAGTACCCCAGTTTTAAGCCTAGTAAAATTATACAGTCTAGTAAAATTAAGACATGTTCAAGTATTGAGAACAGGGAATTGAAGTTACAACAACAACAACAACAACAACAACAACAAAAGAGTTTGAAAAGTCTGAAGAATTCCCCAAAGGCTTTAACAGTGGTGATCCTCTTTTGAAACAAAAACACACTTATTTGGCCAGAAAAAGCGAAGTTTACGATGCAAGAAATCTATTCAGTTTTCGGTTTGAATTGTACAGCCTGGAGCAAATGGATCATGTTCAGAATTAGCTGATGACCTTTTAAGCTTGTCTATCTCTGGTACAGCACAAAAGTCCTGCCCTGTCAGTAAGGCACAATACAGTAAGATCCCAGTATCCACTGGCGACTGGTTCTAGGCCATCCCGTGAATAACGAAGACCGTGGATGAGAACAAAAAAACCCGAAACTGCTGTTTGTAACAGTAGCTTGCTTTATGACTGCTGTTTGTGACAGTAGCTTGCTTTACAGCTGCTGTTCATGACAGTAGCTTGCTTTGTGGCTGATGAATTTAATTGTTCCTCAGCCAACCATGGATAATTGAATCAGTGGTTAAAGAATCAGTGGATTACGGGGGTCCTAATGTACTTCAATGGGTATTCACCGAAGTTAAATAGACAACTCCATCATAAATATACACCAGTTCCCATGTCTATTATATCCACAAAATAAGAGACAGAAATGACAGCACATACTGGGCGAGTTTGGGTCCGCAGCAACATAAGCAACCTTATTTTTTTGCAACATTCCTGATTAGGTCATTCAAAAATATTTTTAATCAACGTATACTGGCCCAACAAGAACCCACTGAAAAAACCCAAATATGCTTATTAACCATGCTTGAAAATTACTTCCCCCTTTTGTGTGATACTTCATTTGCCTGCCATTCTAAGCATCTTTACCAGAGGCATCAGTTTACACACGGCTCAAATGCCACCATAAACTGCAAAAGTTATGGGGTTTGAGATTACAATTCCCTCTTGAGTGAAATTCCTACTGAGGTCACTGCAGGATGCAACTCCTACTGCTTCTCAGTGTGAGACTGATCCGAATTTTCTTTGACAACCAGGAGACAGATGGCTGCAACAATGACCGGATTTGCTTTGGTCTAGGAGACATGTCTGAAAATTATGGCCATGCTTTTTTCAAGCTTCGCCCTAGTTCGTACCCAAATGCAGCAAATGCAGGAATACAATGTAAATCTAGGTATAACTTCCCAGATATAAACACATATATTTTCCCATTAAGATAAGGATACTGATTATTATTTTACCTGCTGGGATCTTAAAACGGCAGCATCAATTTCTTCCACTTTCTGCACAATACTTTCATTCACTGATTTGTAACGTCTGTTGTCTTCTGTCACCATCTTGTCTATCCCTTCCCGTGCTCTCCACGGCACCAGCTCCAACAAAGAACTGCTGACTTCATTGAGAGTATCCAATATGGCCTTATAATCCTTAGCTTCTTTCTTCAGTTCCTAAGAAACAATATTTAAAACAAATGTGTTTAAAGTGAACATGTTGGCATAGAATCAAAGTGTTCTGCTTATATACCGCCCCATACCACTTTCAGTAGTCTCTGGGCGGTTTACAATTTTAATTACAGTATGCAGGCTACACATTGCCCCCCTCCCCAGCAAGCTGGGTACTCATTTTACCGACCTCGGAAGGATGGAAGGCTGAGTGAACCTTGAGCCTGCTACCTGGGATTGAAGCACAGGTCGTGAGCACAGTTTTACCTGCAGTACAGGCATTTAACCACTGCACCACGAAGCTCAGAAGTTTTCACTTGGGTCTCCCCCACTCCCCCATTTTTTAAGCTATTAAGTTAGTTTAACGGGAAAGGGAAAGAGCTCAAAAACTTTACTGCAAACTAAAACTGTAAATTGTAATCTTATTTTCAGCTTGATTATGTTTCCTTTTGATACTGCAAATCCATTTGGCAGAGAAACAGATGACTGTGGAAGGGGGATATTGATAATGTTTAATTGAAATTTGTACTTTCATGCAGACCCCAGGTTAAACTACTGTCCTCTGAAAATGAATATGCGGCAGCCAATCATTAAGTCAAGTAAGGGCCAAAAAGAATTAGGATTCATCTCCACCCTCAGCAGACTCCTCCCCCTCTGATGAGGAAGTACAAGGAGGAAATGTTGCCAAATGTGCATTAAATTTATGTGAATTTTTGAGTAAATGAGCAGTGGCTGGCTACAGTTCCAGCCAAATGTTTAGATATCTGGTGCTTAACGTTAAGGGGGCATGGGCAGAATGTAAACTGAAAGCACTGCCTTTTAAGAGTACTTTTACAGTATTTTGATTGGTTTTTCATGCAGGACTGTTGTCAGCATAGAGCAAAGAACTGTGTTCCATTCGTAGGCAAAAGATTGTTTTGCTTGGTATGTGTTTGTGATACATCTGTTCAATTCTATTTGATAATAACCAGCTACAATCCTCTTGCACAGCTCTGCAGGCACAATGCCAGCAGCAGTAGATCAGCACTGATTAAAGGCTTCTTTTAGCATTGTCAGGGATCACTTGATTTTGCTGCACTGTTTATGACCCATGTGCATCCAGAAATTGTATTTAGTAATTTCTCACTGATGATATCATTCCCATTGTGCAGGTAGAGCTGTGCAACAGGACCACAGCCACCTTGAGAGAAGAATGAACTAGACAGAAATATTGGTACAGTGGACCCTCGTATAACAAACAGCTTCTATAACATAAAACTTGTACAACATAAAAAAATTCCGGAGATTGGGGAAATTTGCTTAACATAATCGCCTATGGGGAGAATCCGTACAACATAAAAATGGGATTGCTCGGTTTTCAATGCATTCCTATGGGAATCTGTATTTTGCTTCACATAATTTCATTTGGAACGAATTAATTCCTTTATACAAGGTACAACTGTACTCCAGAAGAGCAGGAAAAGGCTTTCAGATGCTATTTGTGGGGGAACCATTGGTCTGTGTGTAAGGCAGACTGCCCAACCAACCATGCACACCTCAAATCATAATTCCTCATCAAATGAACCAACAGGAAAAAATAACGGCTATGTATTTTATGTTGTTCACCGCCCAGAGCTCCCAATAGGAAAGTTGGGCAGTTTATAAATGTAAATAATAAATAAATTTCTAATCAGCCCAAAATGTTATTCCCAGTTAATGTTCTAGCAGCTATGGAAGAACTGATATCAGTAAGGATACCAGCAGGGATACTAATGGCAGTACGTATCTCATTCTTAGGAAACTCCTATTGATTGTGGACTCTCTTGTCTTTGGGTATGTCTGCCCATAGGATATGTCCTAATATTTCTTTAACAACGATGTGCATGGAGTCGTGTCTGGCATTTGGCAACCCTTTAGCGTCTTCTCTTCATATAGACTACTCAGAAGTGACCGTTTCCTTCTGAGGACCCTCTGGGACCCTGCAGCTTGCCCAAGACTACATACATAGGCCAGATCTTCCCCTGGATGGCAAAGTGGGAAATTGAATTTGCAATCCCTAACTACACATTAAACTGACCAAACTATTCAGCAAACTACTATTTCTCTAAGTTGATTGAAATTGTGGTTTCCTAGTATCTTCAGGGCACATTATACTAGTTTGAGCTATTCCCATTCTTCAGTATAACAAAGCTCAAGAAGGAACAGCCATTTTTCGTTTTCACGCTAGTCTAGATTCCATTTTTTGGGATACCTGAGTGTAATGAAATACGAGAACTTTCTTTTAAATACCCACAAAGCAAACAATGCAATTTTTGTGTACATTTTTATCCTGGTATTCAGCAGATCTTGAGAGACAGTGACTTGTCCACAGATACCTGTCAGTTTAGGAATGGGGATTGGAACCCCGAGTTCCCCTTTACAAGACTGTATAAGTCCATCAATCTTTTTGCACTTTGCAGGCAAATGCAAGCTTTTAATATTATGTCTGAAGAAAAACACTCTTACTGTTTGTTTTGTGGTACAAAAGCATGCACCAACTAAGACTTTGGACGTGGATTAGACATCATTTTGCTCCCAAGCAAGGCAACATAGTAGAGTCAGGAGCTCAGATATGGCCCTTTCTAGCAATTCAGAGTATGGAGAAAGAACACTTAGTTGAGGATGTTCAGACGGGACCCATGCCTTGTGTGGATAACTGAAGACTAACAACATTCAGACTTCATCTCTCAGCCGTAGCACTGAGAGGCCTTTAGATCAATAACAGCAAGTGTTGTTTTCTAACAATGGCAGTATAACTAAGTTACACTGGGACTATAATTGAATGAAGCATAATTTCATTATTTTTGTGCTGTAATGCTACGCATTTAGTTGCCTTTATACTTTATGGGGATGTGCAGAGGGAGATTGTCGCATGGTTCAAGGGGTGGCCTGGACTCTGTTTCATGGCAATGCCTTGTGTGTTATTGTCTCTGTTGAAGCAATGACTAAGTGGATGAAAGGGGGACATGACTTGTACCCCAGTCAAATAGTTTGTACCACCAACTCTCCCACAAAAGTGATTAAAATTAACTGACGAATAATACTTATGTGCCATCAAGCCAATTCTACTGATTTTTGCCAGGATTTCTTAAGTATAACATATTCATAACAAATGGCCTTCTTCTAGTGGCACTCTAGGACTGTGCCACCTGCCCAAGACTCCAGAGGCTGGGTTTTCTACCGGGAGGCAGAGCAGTGAAAGAAACTCTCGCCCTTGGTTTTTGAACTCACTGAGGTATCCAGGCGGGTTAAAATTAACCAATTTTAAGGATATATCACATTGCCATTTAAAAATGTAACCAGCTATTTTGGGACCTTCGGGATGACAACTCAATTAATTCTAAAGTAACTCCAAATTCCAGTCTACTGATAATTTTAGAGTGCAATCCTATGCACACCTACTCAGCAGTCCTGTCGGATTCAATGGATTGACCCCAGGCAAGAATGGAATTCCCAAAGATCAACTGAGGCCCAACCTACCAGAATGTCGTGGGCGCTCTCACTTTTTATTATTGTTATTGTTTTCATTGTTTGCATCTTTGTTGTAAACCGCCCAGAGTTCCTCCGGAAGACGGGCAGTATATAAGTATTAAAATAAATAAATAAATAAATAAATAAATAAATAAATATCTTTATAATGTTCATATTACTTAACCTGGGTTCTCTCTATCTTACAGAAGACAGGTAAAACATTCCTTCCCAGTTATACATATGCTTATCCAGAGTTTAAAAGTACATTACCAGTGATGTGCTGCTCTTAGGGGGTAAGAAAGTCCTTTCCCTGATATTTCAGTAGTAACACTGATACACATTTGGAGTGTGAGTGGATGTAGCAAGCAATGTTTATGTGTTATTTCCAAAACCAATGACTGAAATACTGCCGTTTGGTTGTTCAAGAAGGCAAAATGTCTAAAATTCCCTCTCTTTCTATCTGGCAGTTCAGGAGCTGTCACTGGAATTCTTGAGCACAAACTAAACTAGCAGGTTCACGCACCCTTGGGAATCACAGTGATCTTTCCTGAATTGCTGGCTAGAGGTGAGTGAATCCGCTCCTGCCAACGTTAACATGCAACAAGATTTCAGTGTTTATATTTTAAACAGGGGTATTTTTAATTCATTTATTTTTGAATATTTTTACCTCGCCTTTCTCCTTGGAAAAGGACTACTTTCTTAATTAAGGCAGTAGAGCAGTAGTTACAAATAACATGCATGTGCTGATTTTGTAAAATATGCGCCAAACTTTGTACTTATTTGATAATACACTAGAATGCACACATGGCATCTGGTTGTGCGCCACATAACTGTCATGTTTAGACCTAGGTTGTTAATTTCATCAACCAGTGTTTTTCCTAAATGTGTGGAGGGGGTGGTCAGGTGGAAAATATCTAGAAATGTGGATAAAGTGGTAAATAACCGTCTCTGCAAAAGACAGATGTTAAAGAAACAGACACAGCATCTTCTGTGTCTTCACTCACCTTTTGTCTTTCCTGCACTTGATTCAACTCTTTGCCTTTCAGGACTTGAGACTCATACGAGAGTAATTCCACCTCAACTTTGTCAAGCCAAGCACAGAGTTCCTCATGAACGGATTGCAGCTGACCTGAAAGCTGTAGAGCCTGTTCTAAAGTCTTGGCCACATCAGAGCTGAGCTTTGTGATGTCCTTGTATCGTGCTTTAATGCCTTCCAATTTGTCTTGAATTATGACAACTTCATCACCTT
Organism: Phrynocephalus guinanensis; assembly: GCA_037367245.1. NCBI lineage: Eukaryota > Metazoa > Chordata > Lepidosauria > Squamata > Agamidae > Phrynocephalus > Phrynocephalus guinanensis. Next base: position 158,021,613 of record CM074733.1, on the reverse strand, counting down.
CATTTTGAAAGAAGCATTGTTGAGCAAATAAGAACAATGGCTAAAGGTGAAAGCAAGTAACACATCGCCCTAGTGGATGATGGACCAGCCTGCTTCATCACCTACCTGACTTTTCTTTTGGGTCAGAAATTTCAGTGTGCTCTTACAGCTTTATTGCCTATAGTAGAATAGCTGCCATATTCCTCCAGTGAAAGGAGTTGGTTGTATGCCCACATTCCTTTGAGTCTACTGATCAGCCCCAGTTAATGAAATGAAGGGCCACCAATTTCTCCAATTGGATGTAAGAGCACCTCTCCTTACGAACAGACCTGTGTATCAGGGTACATATTTCTAATGATCTCCAAAAATATTATACAGGCATACCTCAGTTTAGGAACACCTCCATTAACATAATTTTTGGTTCATAAAAGGAAATCCATTGAAAATAATGCCTCAGTTTACATTTTTTTTCCAAAAAGCCTCGGTTTATGATTATTATTTTTCAGAGCAAGTTTCTCAGGATGCATTGCGCCCCCATGTTTCCAGTTTACAAATTTTCCACAATACGAAACATCCAGAAGAACACATTCATTTTGCAAACTGGGGTACGCCTATACTATGATCTTTGTATGATCATGTTCAGTCGCCAGTATGTATAGAGAATAAAATAAAAAATAACCGTCTTCACTGTAATCTAAATACTGTATTTTGAGTGAACAAACTTAAGTTCTTGTTATGAAATATATCTCCACGTCTCCTCCATCCCAGCCCCAAACCATGTATATCTTGGAGAGTATACAGAGTTAGCGACTGGAAAATGTAGAAAATGTTGGTCTACAAACCAGACGTGCTGTGTGCCTTTGGAATGCAATTTTCCCACAGTACTAACAATGGTGTAGGGGGACCAGCCTGTTACAGCAATAGGGCAAAATAACCACTCAGCTCATTTGATATTTTACTACAGCTTTCTTTCTGCTATAAGTGCTCTCATTTGCCTCCAAGAAAAGAGGGGAGAGAAAAGCAGAAAATAAGAAAGAGAATCCATAGTATTCACAAGACAAATAGGCACTGTAAGCACTTACCACCACTGCTTGCCTTGCCAGGCTGGGTGAAGATCCATCCGTCCATGCTCTGCCCAACAAAGTGTTGGGCAGAGCACAGACCCACTGATCTTTGGCCAGCCTGGGCGCTTTTCAAGGCAAGTGCTTACCTCCAGTTGATTGATCTTCAGCCAGCCTGGAGGTAAGCAGAGGTAAGCGCTTGCCTTGCAAAGTGCCCGGGCTGGCCAAAGATCAATGGGCAATCTCCTTCAAGGGCAGCCGAAAGCTGCTCTCTGTGACCCCCAACCCCCTGAGCCAATTTTGACAGGTCCGACCTGTCAAAGTCAGCTGTCTGGCGGGGCTACGGAGAGCACCCTTCAGCTGCCCTTGATTGATGGGGATTGGGACAGCCTTCCCATGGGAATGCACTGAAAACCAATTAATCTGTTTCTTTTTTTGCCTTTTTTCCACCCTCCGGAACGGATTAACAGATTTTCAATGCATTCCTATGGGAAACTGCTGTTTGACTTACAAAGAATTCAACTTCTGAATATGCATTCAGAATGGATTAATCTTGTAAGTCGAGGTATCACTGTACATTGATTCAAATGGTGCTACTCTAGTGGAGAGTTACAATGCCAAGCAACAGGATTTCAGCCAATCTTGACACCAGCTCTGGGCTAGATAGGATTATGTGATATTGCCCTCTCTATCAGCAGAACCGCCTTCCCTCACCCACTCTGCAGGCCCTTACAATATTTTCCAGAGTGGATTTTGGGCAATGCCAAAGGTTGGAGGAATGTAGAGGGGGAGGGAAAAATACTGCTGTAACAGCAGTCTTCTTCCACTTCAAGGTATAGGCAAAATGGTGCCGCCCAGACATTCTTGGATTGCAAACCTCAACATTTCTCACTTTTAGATATATTGACTTCGACTAATGGTAGTCTAAATAGTTGACCCTTCCAATCTAAAAGGGCCACAAGTTCACCCCTGGCCTAGCATGGCGCAAAACTCATAAGCTCACCTGTAATACACTAAGCTCATGTAAATCCAATCGTAAGTGCAGGCCTTAGGGTGGCAGACAGTGACTTTCCAGGGGGTAAGCTAATTGAATTGCACTGACCAACACATATCTTTTGACTCCTAATTGACATTGCCTCCTTCTTACTTGTTAGCATCACATAATTAAAAATGATTTAAAATTTATCTCGTGAAAACTAGGATATTTCTTTCTAAAAAGATTGAAGTTAGTGTGGATCTCATAAGTGCTGGCATCCGTCAGAAGTTTTCATTTGTTTGTATTACGTTAAATCAGGCATGTCCAAACTTTGGCCCTCCAGATGTTTTGGACCACCACTCCCACAGTCCTTTTTCACTGGCAAGCTAAGCTTAGAATTCTGAGAGTTGTGGTCAAAAACATCAGGAGGGCCAAAGTTAGGACATACCTGCATTAAATGATACCTTTCCTTGGCTCTCACCTGTCGTTTGCTTGAGGAGCTCCAAACCATTTTGTATAGCCTGGTCCACATTCTGCTTTCGGAGCAGAATCTCTTCTTGAAGAACCTAAGAGACCATAGTTCTTTAAAATACATACACATGACCAAAGCTGACATGAAATATTTATATTCTGTAAGCTACACTGAAGTGTTTCTCTCTCTCTGTGTGTGTGTGTGTGTGTGGTGGGGAATAAGTAAACAGGTAATGACCAAATAAATAGGACAAGATTCATTAATAATGTCATAATAAATAATAAAAGGGAAACAAAATCTTAAAATTAAATAATGATAATAATGGTAAAATAACGTCAAACAGAAAATGAACATAAATACCAGTATTTCAGAGTGCTGCTTCCTTAGTAAGTCACTACCGTAGTCTTGGACGGCCAGTTTGCTCAGCTTTTCATGAACTTCGTTCAGCCAATTCATCAGTTCAACTTCATCCTCTCCAAAAATCTGAGCATTGCAATAGGCTTGCTGCAGAAGCCCAGACCTACTGCTGCTTTTCTCTTGAATCTCAGTGTACCGGGCCTCGGAAGAAATTAGTTTCTCCTGAACCATTTCTTTATCCTCTCTGGAGCTCAAAGTCTTTAAAGACTGACCAATATTAATAGCTTGCTGTAAATTTTCATTGTGAGCTGCGATGTCTTCCTCTAAGGCCTAAATTGAGTTATCAAAGCAGCAGGTAAAACACAGTAAATGGGGAAAAGGGGGGATGGGGGGATGAAAAAAGAAAAGAAAAAAAGAAAGAAAAAACATATAACCAAAGAATAATACATGAATACATTGGCAGTCAACAGAAATGATATGATTTCAAGTGATAGGGTAGTGTGTAAACAAACTAATATAAAACTGGGGAGGGGAGTTTTTAATATTCCTGAGTGAACAAATAAAATAAAAATGCCTGAATGAATGGTGTATCCTTTTCTTACTTTATGTTGAGAAATCTGTTCTTGCAGTTTGGAAGCCTGTGTTCCAATGGGTTCTGAGTTGGAAAGCCTCTTTTCAGTGGCAGTGAGCCATTCCACCAGTGGTTCCAAAACCTCATGGAACTGCTGGGCGACAACTGAGATGCTTTCCAACTGGCGATTCCTACAACAGGTCAAGGAAAAAAAATACACACTTTTGAGATGAGGTAGGTGTGAAATACTTTAATGAAATTATAGACTCATGGAATCATAGAGTTGGAAGAGACCTCAAGAGCCACCCAGTCCAACCCCCTGCCATGCAGGAACCCCCATCACAGGACTCCCGACAGAGGGCCATCCAGACTCTGCTTAAAAACCTCCAAAGAAAGAGACTCCAAAAATTGAAGCCGAATGCCCAACAAAACAAGATATTATGGCACATGTTGAATTACACTGTTTAACTACTGTATTCTCATTTTGATTAAATTTAAAGAGCAATCAGTATTACGTGAAACATTTATGCTAAGCACAAACACTATACTCAATTAAAAGCAATAGTACAACAGGTAGAAGTCTGAACTGCAAAAACCAAAGAGTTCCTCTTGAAAGCACTATCTTACATCTATTTCTGTGGTATTTGACTCATACATATCCTACATGCTGAGATGGATTTGATGAGCACTTCTATAGCTATGTCAAAAATATATATATTAAAATATAGTCATTAAATACATCAGGGCATGGCTTCGAGTTTAAATATCTTTGGTTGGGAGAACTGAACACAGGACTATTATTTGGGCTGGATGAGAGCAAAGAAAACTGAAACTTAACCCAGACTAGAGAGAGCCGCTTCAGGTTAACTGACAGAGAGATAAGGCTATAGGGCAGGCATGTCCAAACTTCGGCCCTCCAGATGTTTTGGACCACAACTCCCACAGTCCTTTGCCATTGGGAATACAAGCTTGGAATGCTGGGAGGTGTGGTCCAAAACATCAGGAGGGCCAAAGTTTGGTCATGCCTGCTATAGGGATTCAGTCTGTGCTGAACGAGGTTATACTCCCTGGAAACTCAAATTCACAGATTGGACATATTCGTAAGTCTCATCCTTAAGCCAACTGCACGCATTCATGGAGATATCTGATTTGCTTATGGTGACACACTCTTTCATGACATTTCACTTGGATTACTGTAACATGCTCTATATAGGGCAGCCCTGATTTCCCAACTCTGAATAGAAGTACTCTTCCATTTCTCAAAGGATGCAAGCATATAACATGTCCATTAGATTCCAAATAACCCTATTTAGCCCATACCAGCCCAGTATAGACAAGCCCTAAAGTTAATGAGGCTGCTAGCTCAGGCTCCACAAAGCCAAGAAAGTTGAAGCTAAGGCTCAAGCTTTTAACAAATGTGCCCTGTGATTATTAATGACGTAGGCTCAATGACAAAAAGGATGCTTGCTTTACATTACCTCCCACACTTCTCTCTTGCCTGTGGGACTTCTATCTGGATGTGGAGGATGGAATGCCTGGTTCAAGAAAGGACGCCTGACTTCCTAAGAAATATCTTACTCTGACTGTCCTGTTAAAGGAATCTTAATGACGGCTGACCAATGCCTTTGAAAATTCCAGACACATATCCTCCCCATATATTCTGGATCTAGCTCAGTGAACACAGTGCAGATAGAGCATTTCCAGAGTTAGATAAACATTGGGCTATTTATCTCATTTATGGTTATGTTTTCTGACCCAGCAAGCCTGCTTTCTACGCCAGAAGCTGTTGGCTTATTAAAGCCAGAACTACAGACAACCGCTGCAAGTTTTCTGACCAAGCTGACCTGGGAAGAACCTGCTGTAAGAAAAGGACTGCACCATGTTCAGCAGGGGCCAGTAGTTGGCCATGTTCTTAAAATATGTGTGGTTAAATATGGATGTCTTCCGAGACCATTTCATAAACGAATCATTTGCAGAGAGAAAGTGGGTGGGTGGGTGGGGGGTCTGAGTTCACTGGGAGAAGACAAAGGTCACCAGACACCTCTTCAGCACCAAACTCTCCTAAACCCCACTTCCCTTAACCCACATTTTAAGCTGATTCCTCTTTCTTTGGGTCAAAGTTGGCTCTTTGCGAGTCTGTAGCCACTGTTTGTAGAGACTACTGGAGTGAACACACCTACATGTGAACATTTCAGCCCCGTTGAGGCATTCAATAAAAGAGTTAATCTGAAACCATGAGCAGAGGGAGGAAGCAAATTCCAGTCTAGCTCTTGTGCATGGAGAGAGAAACCTGAAGAGGAGAGCCATCAGATCTCTCTTATGTGATCAAAAGTCCAGAAAAACCAGAGCTTCCAGTCATATAGGGATAGCTTTAAGAACAGAAACTAGATATGGGCACACAATCCATCTTCTACTCACCCTTGGCTGGCCGGCACACTCCTTTGCCTGCCACTGGGGGGGGTCCTTCTTCTCCAGTGGTGCTCCAGTCTGGGCAGGAGCTTGGCCGACCCATCCCTGTCTCAACCAGCAGCTGGCCACTCACTGGCTATGAAGGGGGAATCCCTGCCCTCCTCACTGGAGTGTTTGGCGGCTAGCGGAGACAGGCCAGCCAACCTCCTGCCAGGATCAGGGCACCGCTGGAGAAGGAGGACCCCAGGGACACGTGAAGAACAGTGAGTAAAGACCAGCCAGCCGGGGGGGGGCTGGGAGATGGTGCCAAGTGGGGCACTTCACATGAAATGCTTTGTTGGACTTTGTGCCCGTGTGTAGTCGAAACTCTTAGCCTCAGCTTTTCCACATGTATGGAAAAGAGTAAAGATGGAGGCTGATCCTTCTGTTCACAGGTTCAAACCAATCTCATTCTGAATGCCTAAACAGGGTGCTGTTTTCTACGAATTCTGGTTTGGGACAGACTAGGATGGATTATTGTTTTGGTTTTTAAAAACTTTTTTGGCATACTCTGCAATGTCCTTTAGTACACTAGGACCCCATTCCTGCCCTCTCCCTGGACCATATGTCCATATGCTGGACATCCATCTGTTTACTAGCTGATGATGCAATTACGTTTGACAATGATTTCAGTAGATCTTCACAGTGACATCTGTTCAAGCTAAAAGATATGATGCCTTTAAAACCGCTTGCATTGTTCAAAATGCTAGTCTTAAAATCAGTGGAATGAAAACGTTTCTATAGCTTCAAATTACACCAGTTTCCACACTGCTTCTAGGCATCCACCCTGCTATACGCCCGCCTCCCAAATGAATGAAAACATTTCAAGTACCTTGTTTCTGCTTTATCAAGCAATGCATCCCATCTGCTATCCAGGAGGCTCAGCTGTTTCAAGATCTTCTCTTTATCAGCAGGCTCTGCTGACTCTGCAATCTTCTCCCCTTCGCGCTTGATCAATTCAACAGTGGGTTTGCGGTCATCCAGCAATCTCTGGAGAAGCTGGAGGCAAAATAATCAAAAATCAAATGGTCAAGAAATGACTGTTTGCTAATGCTGCAAAAATATGACGAAGGCAGAATCTTCAAGGAGTGATTCATTGGCAGAGGATACGGATTTAAGAGAATAATTTTTAGAGATGGCAGGAAATTGTTAGCATGAGGAATAACAATGCAAATGCCACCACTTGTTTGTGTGTAAGGCATTCACTGCTACAGATGGCAAACTGTACCAATCTTAGTGTCAGCTGTAAGTATCTAGCTCCTTGCATTGTTCCCAGCTCCAATTTTTATTAAGATTTCTATTCTATGCTACAGTGAAAGTTAAGGGTGGGTTACAAATATGCATATATTTATTACCTCTTATAAATAATTATTTTATAATTTATTTATATTCTGTTGAGCACGGTATGTTTTTCAGTCAACATAATTTGTTGATGCTTCTGACATGAATAAAGAAAGAAAGGGAAAGAGAGAATTGCCTCTTACGAAGTACTACATTTACACTTGTAAAAAGATTTCATAATGGGATATTTAATCACTTACAAAAGAGAATCTTCCTGTGCTTTGAAAAAGACTTCTCTGCACCTCCACAAGCTGTAGGAGTTGCCCCAGTCACGCTAAAGAACAGGTAATAAAACTGTCCTGAAGCAAATCTAGCTGCCAGAAGAAAAGTCCTTTCCTTCTGTTACTCTGCTGTCATTCCAAACCGAAAAGAGCCACATGGAACAGGCAGGAGGATTTATAGGGCAACAGTGGAAGGCAGGGCCAAGCTGGTCATCCTTCCTTTTCTCTTGCTGAGAAGGTTCTTGCTGGTAAGGTATTGCGGCTGATACATACTTTCAGCTAGACAGTGAATGCAGGAGCAAGTCATCTGCCCTCCACCTGCCTGACCAACCCTTCACTTCCACGTGCTATCCATTAGATGACAAGGTCCATTGTGTGCATGTGCCCATTAGTGCGTAATCACCAAAACGTTAAGGAATAAATATCTTACTTTATTAGGCATATTGCCCTAGGAGTTCACATGCAGCAAATATCCATCCTATAAACAGTATGGCAAATACAAAACGATCACGTGAATGAGGATGAGGATAACGAGAAATGAGATCAAGAAGGGAAAGCAAGTCCAAACCTTCTAAATGTGGGCACAAAGCTTTCTAGGGAAGGGGCTACTGTGTTTTCATACACATCCTATATAATAGTTTGACCGCTCAAGTCTTCAATATGACAACTTACAACTACCAGGTGTACTGTAAGAAAGAATGATACAGCACAGGACTTGTCCATGACCCAGACTCTTAAACGTGTTTAGGGGAAAGCCCATGTGTTTCATGTCTTCTGTGCCCCAACCTAAATTTCATTATAATATGAATGATAATTACATTTTGTCATGCACAGCTATGTGTTCTTGGCTGCTCATCAGTCCAGGTAGCTTGAGGACATGATTTACTAAAAATCACGCAGGGCCTCTATTCTGTAAGGAAGTGCTCTCATGGGTGTTTCAGCCAAACCTGCCCCCACTTCCCACTTTTTGTTAGCTCTCTTGAAGAAGAAAAAACAATTCCTCTGATACCCCTTGTACATGCTACAGCCTGCTGTTTCCTCATCATTACATTTATTTTAAGGAACAGAATGATGGATTGCCTTGCTGAAGTCTCAGGTGTCATATTTAGTCTACCATTACCAATTTACTATTTAATGTGAAGCTTTCTTTTTCTTTTTAAAAAGACGAAGTATAATTCTCCATTCAAAATGTTATATTTTTTGTAACGTTAGATAAGCCCGGGGTGGGTGGGTGGGTGGGTTGTGTGTGAAGATATAGCAGGTAGTTGACATACCAGACTGTTACGCCTGATTCAAAAGTAGAATAATAAAATGATGGATTCGGAAGAGGTCTATAAGGCCATTGAGTCTAACCCCCTGCTCAATGCAGGTAGCCAAGTTAAAGTAGATCTGACACATGGTTGTCTAACATTCTCTTGAATGCCTCCCATTTTGCGCCACTCACCACATCCCAAGAGAATTGGTTTCACTGTCATACTGCTCTAAGGAAGTTCTTCTTGATAGGCAACTGAAATCTGGCTTCTTCCAACTCAAGCCCTTTATTATGTCTCCTGCATTTGGAGAACAGATTCTGTCTTTCTTTTGCTACCATCTTGCCCCTCAGTCTTCTTTTCTTAAGGCTAAACATGCCCAGTTCCTTCAGTCTCCCCTCGCCAGGCTTGCTGTCCTATCTCCCTGTTCATCCTTGTTACCCTTTTTTGAATCTATTCCTGTTTGTTGGCACCCTAAGTGTAGTGTTCAGAACTAGATAGACTACATAAGATGAGGCTTAATTAGGGATGGGCACCTTACGAAAAACAATATGCTGTTTCATCATTTTGTAAGGTCTTCAACTGTTTTGAAACAAAACAACCTTGTGTCATCACAAAACGAAATAAAATGATGTTTGTGGTTCGGGAGGAACCGAACTAAGGAGATGCCACCAGATCTCGCTTCAGCAATGAGATCTGCGGCCTGTTTCCTTGTTCACGTTCTTGCCCACCACCACCTCCCAGCTGGTTTTGACAACTCAAGCTGTCAAAAAATCCCAGCTGGGAGGTGGGCGGCTAGGGAGAACGGAGCAGTCAGGCAGCACTAAATTCGCTGCCTGACTGCTCCTTTCTTCCCTGCCACCCCCTCCTCCCAGGGGAATGTTTTGGATGGGGAGTGCAGTGGGGGCAGCCCCCCCCCCAGTCCACAGTCCTCCATGTCCAGAAAATGCCCCTGGGAGGAGGGGGAGCATGGTAGAAGGAAGAAGGCAGTGGTAAATTCAAACAGAAGTTGAATTTACCGCTGCCTCTGTCCTTCTCCCTTGCAATCCCTGCCTTCCATCTGTTTGTTGTTTTTTTACAGGTAGGGCTGTGGGCAGGGGCCCCCTCCCCACAGCCCTCCCTGTTTAAAAAAACAGCTGTGAGGAGCTGGAAGACCAGGGGATTCCATGCTGCTGTGTGCCTGCAGCAGCAAGAAATCCCCTGGTCTTTCAGGAAACAGGAGGGGTCTGAGAAAGGAGTTATGACCCCTGCTGTTTCAGGGAAGACCAGGGGATTCCCTGCTGCTGTAAGCTCAGTGCTGGCAGGAGCAGGAAATTCCCTGCTCTTCCAGTGCCTACCAGGTGGGGCTTTTTGACAGGTAGGGGTATGGAGAGGGGGGTGCCCAATCCCCTCCATTGCCCGACCTGTCAAAAAGGCCCAGCTGGGAGGTGGGGGAGGGGCAAAAGGCAGAAAGAAGCATTTTTTCTGCTGCCTGTTCCTTTCTGCCTCTCGCCCCTCCCCTGCCTCCCAGCTGGGTTTTTTTGACAGGAGGTGGGCTGGGAAGGGGGGCACCCTCCCCCCTCTGTCAAAAAGCCCCAGCTGGGAAGTGTTGGGAGGGGCAACACACCAGAAGAGAGCAGGTTTTTGCTACCTGCTTCCTTCTGGCATGTTACCCTTCCCCTGCCTCCCAGATGGGGCTTTTTAACAGGTGGGGTGTGTGGAAGGAGGGCAGCCCCCTCCCCACCCAACCTGTCAAAAAGTTCCAGCTGTGAAGCGGAGTGGCAAGGGACAATGGATCAAGCAGTGGGAAATTCAAACGGAACACTGCTTAACATAAGAACATAAGAAGAGCCATGCTGGATCAGGCCAAAGGCCCATCTAGTCCAGCTTCCTGTGTCTCACAGCGGCCCCACCAGATGTGTTTGGGAGAGCATGAGACTAGATATCTGTCTCCTGATACCACTCTCCTGCATCTGGCCCTTGAAGTACCCTGGTTTAAACCCTGGAGGTTACACATCTCCATCATGGTTTGTAACCTGTGATGGACTTTTCCTCCAGGAATCTGTCCAATCCCCTTTTGAAGGCATCCAGGTCAGATGCCATCACCACATTGTGTGGCAGGGAGTTCCATAGACTTACAACGCGCTGGGTGAAAAAATACTTTCTTTTGTCAGTTCTTACTCTCCCAGCCCTCAATTTGAGTGCATGTCCCCTAGTTCTGGTATTTTGGGAGAGGGAGAAGAGCTTCCCTCTATCCACTTTACTCATACCCTGCATTATTTTGTATGTCTCAATCATATCCCCCCTCAGGCGCCTTTTTTCCAGACTAAAGAGGCCCAAATGTTTTAGCCTTTCTTCATAAGGGAGGTGCCCCAGCCCAGTAATCATTTTAGTCGCTCTCTTCTGCACCTTTTCCAGTTCCACTATGTCTTTCTTGAGATGCGGTGACCAGAATTGTACACAATACTCCAGGTGGGGCCTTACTATTGTTTTGTATAATGGCATTATAATGTTGGCTGTTTTATTTTCAATCCCCTTTTTGATAATCCCTAGCATGGAATTGGCCTTCTTCACCGCTGCCACACATTGGGGAGACACCTTCATGGAGCTGTCCACCAACACACCAAGATCTCTTTCCTGATCCGTCACGGATAACTCAGAGCCCATGAGTTGATAGATGAAGTTTGGATTTTTTGCCCCAATATGCATTACTTTACATTTGGTTACATTAAAACTCATTTGCCATTTCTCAGCCCATTCCCCCAGTTTGGAGAGATCCTTCTGGAGCTCTTCACAATCTTCTCTGGTTTTTACCACACGGAAAAGTTTTGTGTCATCGGCAAACTTGGCCACCTCACTGTTTATCCCTGTCTCCAGGTCATTTATGAACAGATTGAAAAGCACCGGTCCCAGGACAGATCCCTGGGGCACACCGCTTTTCACTTCTCTCCATTGTGAAAATTTCCCATTGACACCTACTCTTTGTTTCCGGGATCTCAACCAGTTCTCAATCCATAAGAGGACCTGTCCTCCTATCCCCTGACTGTGCACTTTCTCAGCAGCCTTTGGTGAGGGACTGTGTCAAAAGCCTTTTGAAAATCCAGATAGACTATATCCACCGGTTCACCCAAATCAACATGCCTGTTGACCTTTTCAAAAAATTCTAAAAGGTTTGTCAGACAAGATTTACCCTTACAGAAGCCATGCTGATTTTCTCTCAGCAAGGTTTGTTCTTTTATGTGTTTTAAGATTTTCTCTTGGATGAGGCTTTCCACCATCTTCCCTGGGACAGATGTAAGGCTAACTGGCCTGTAGTTTCCTGGGTCCCCCTCCTTCCTTTTTAAAAAATTGGTGTGACATCTGCCATCCTCCAGTCCTCCGGCACTGTGGCCGTTTTAAGAGACAAGTTGCATATAACCGTTAAGAGATCTGCAATTTCATTTCTCAGTTCCCTAATAACCCTTGGGTGGATGCCATCTGGGCCAGGTGACTTGTTAATCCTCAATTTATCAATTAGTCCTAAAACCTCCTCTCTTTTAACCTGTATTTGATTTAATTCTTTAGTCAAGAGGGGCGGCTCAGGCAGCGGAATCCGCTCAAGGTCCTCTGTCGTGAAGACAGACGCAAAGAACTCATTCAATTTCTCTGCAATGTCCAAGTCTTCCTTAACCTCCCCTTTTCCTCCCTCACCATCCAGAGGGCCAACTGGTTCTCTGGCAGGTTTTCTACTTCTAACATATTTAAAGAAGCTCTTATTATTACCCTTTATATTGCTAGCCATTCGTTCCTCAAAGTCTTTCTTTGCCTCCCTTATCATCTTCTTACATTTCTTTTGCCAGAGTTTGTGATCCTTTTTATTTTCCTCATTTGGGGAGGATTTCCATTTACAGAAGGACCTCTCCTTGCGCTTTAGAGCCTCTCTAACTCCACTCGTTAACCATGCCGGTGTCCTCTTGGACTTAAATGAGCTCTTCTTTCTTTGTGGTATGCACTTGTGCTGGGCCTCTATTATTGTTGTTTTAAACAGGCTCCATGCACTCTGAAGAGATTGGATTCTTCTAACCTTCCCCTTCAGTTTCTCTCTAACTAGTTTCCTCATATGAGGGAAGTTTGCCCTTCGAAAATCAAGGGTTTTTATGTCTGATTTGGTTGACACTCTTCCTCCAACATGCATGGCAAAGGTAATAGCAGCATGGTCACTGTTCCCCAGAGGCTCAGTGACATTCACACCTCTGACCAGGTCCTGAGTATCACACAATATTAGATCCAGAGTTGCCTGCTCTCGGGTGGGCTCCGTGACAAGTTGCTCTAAGGCACAGTCATTCAGCAAGTCGAGAAACCCAGTTTCTCTTTCTTGCCCGGAGCTCGCATTGGCCCAGTCAATGTGGGGATAATTGAAGTCCCCCATGATTACTATCCTATCCCTTTTAGCCACTTCCATGATTTCTCTCCTCATTTCAAGGTCCCCCTCAAGTTTCTGATCTGGTGGACGATAGAATACTCCAACGATCACATCATTCCTTGGACCTGGTAGTTTAACCCACAGTGATTCTATGGTGGAGTCAGACCCTCTGTCAATCTCCATTCTGCTGGATTTTACCCCTTCTTTGACATAGATGGCCACTCCTCCTCCAACCCGCCCCCCTCTATCTCAACCCGCTTGCTCCATTCTGCCTTGCCGCCTACCTCCCAGCTGGGTTTGACAGGCCAGAATGATTGGGAAGTTGCCTCCACCCAGATGGTGGGTGGGGTTTTTTTTGGGTTGTTTTTTTTTGACAGGTTGGGCTATTCCCACTGGGAACAACCTGCCCTGTCAGAAAACCTCACCTTGGTAGCGGCAGCTTCCAAATTGTTTTGTTACTCATTTTGTTTTATTTTGTTTAAAATTCAATAAAAAGTTGTTTAATAAAGCGAAACACAATGAGTAATGAAACAAAACGAAACATTAATTTTTTGTTTCATGCCCATCTCTAGGCATAATCAATGTGGAGTAGAAGTGAACCAGAATTTCATAGAATTTGAAACTGTTAACACAGCCTAAAACATCATTTGGTGTTTTTGCAGCGGCATTGCACTGTTGGCTCATATTCAGTTTCTGATCTCCAACAATTTAAAGAACCTTCTTGCATGTAGGATTGTTGAGCCAAGTATCCCCAATCTTCTAATTATACATTTTGGGGATTCCGCCTAAATGCAGAACTTGAACATGTCCCTGTTAAATTTCATTGTGCTGTTACCAGCCCAGTGTTTCAGCCCATCAAGACTTTTTTCAGTCTTGTTTCTTTCTTTGAGGGTGTTAGCTATTCCTCTCAATTTTGTGTCAGTGGCAAATGTGATAAGCATTTTTGCACTCCCTTATCCAAGCCATGTATAAAAAGGTTCAGGAGTACTGGACCAAGGGCTGAAATTATGTAAAAGTCTCTACATGGACCTAAATCAACAGAAGGTGAAGGTGTGGGAAGGAAAGCAGACCCAGATTTCATCCCTGACTAATCCTCGTCTGCAGAGTGAGAGACAATCCAAGTAACAGAAAAGCTCATCTGCCTCCACCCTGAGCAGCACATGCAGGTAGAAGGAATTTGGGGGTGGGCAGACTAATCCCATTTTGAACTGTATTTCAGCCTAAAAGCTTAACTTTACGGGGGGGGGCTGGGATATAAGATATTTCACCATCTCTGTGACATATTTTCGAAGATCAGACTGCTTTCACTCTCAAAATATTTGTTTTCCTTTGCACTTACTGTAAGTATATATCAACCCAAAATATGTAAACACCCAGCAGCAGTATTTCAGAGCTTTCTCTGCAGCTTGTTAAAAAATGGCCTTATAAACTTTACAGTGTGGTTTACATTATACAGTGCCCTGTTCCCCACTCACAATCTAAACATGCTTCAGTTTATCTCTTCTTCTTGGCGATCAGTAGCCTAAACTGGTTTCTATCTAAAGCTATTCCAAACAGAGTAGCTGTGCTCACTGTGGACCATTGGTTTAAGTTCTTAAGCCAGAATTTTCTTCTGAGCCCCAGGCCACACTTCCCCGATAACCTGCAGCAGATGGTATTTCGTATCATGCATTGTGTGTCCGAAATACAGTGGTCCCCCACCCTAGGGTAAGGGGGGGGGAGTCCTGTTTCAAGCCTCCCATACTTACCCCAGGACTGGAGCTGCCCCGAACAGGCCTGTGAGGGCCTTCCTGGGCCGTCTGGAGGCCCCAAAAGGGCCTCCCTGCGAACCAGAAGTGACTTCCGGATCGCTGAAAATCATTTCTGAGGCCTCCGAGAGCCTTCCTAGGCCTGTCGGAGGCTTCAGAAATGATTTCCAAGTTACTGGAAGTGACTTCCAGTTCGCAGGGAGGCCCGGGAAGGCTCTTACAAGTCCGTTCAGGGTAGGGCCAGGCTGGGGGTAAGTACAAGAGCCCCCAGCTAGGCCCCCAGGCCTGATTTGACCTGCACTCGCATATTGCGGATTTTCAATTATTGCCGGTCAGGTCAGGTTCCTAACCCCCGCAATTTTATTCTCTTTACAGTACTGTGGTACAACTCCTAAGACAAATTTAATTAATTCTGCAGGTCAATTCGTCTTATGAAAGATTCGTCTTAAGAGGTATGGTTTCCCAAAGGAATGGCAATGAGGGAACAGATTAATAGGTTTTCAATGCATTCCTATGGGAAGGCTGTCTAACCCCCCTCCATCAAGGGACAAGGGAAGGCTGTTCTCCCCCTGCAGCCAAGAGACAGCTGATTTTGACATCTCAGAGCCTCACCCACTCATCACCTTCTTGTGTCGGGGCAGCCACCTCCTCTTTGCCCGGTCACTTCCAGTTTTCTGGAAGATACTTCTGGTTCACCGGGAAGAACTTTTGGGGCCTCTGACAGGCCTGGAAAGGGCATCGGAGGCCTGTTCGGTCCAGTGCCAGGCCTGGGGTATGTACAAGAGGCCCTAGATAGCTCCCCCATCCCGATCCAACCCTGCATCTGCATATCACGGATTTTTAATTACCCCCCTGCGATAGGTGGGGGGTTACTGTACTTCTCAGCAGCCAGGTTACTTAATATTACTGAAACTGAACAAGTAATTAATTGCACTGTGTTGCGTTGCCCATAACAACAGATCAAAATACAACAAGAAAGTACTCTCTGGTTTTGTCTCGAGGCCAATTCTGATTCTTCAACATGGAAATATTTCTAAAAATATAAAGGACAAAATACTTTCTTTGCTCTTTAGGATTCAGAACAGAATGACACAAAACTTTAATATATGTCTCTACAGAAGCCTTAAAGAGCCCTTATAAAGTAACATTTCAAAATTACTCAGAGTCACTTGGTACACCCAAGTAATTTATCCATGCCTCCTTATGATGAAAGAGTAATATCTTCACTACTATTTATGCAATGATTTACTCAAAAATAAGTAATTATACATAATAGAAACAGAGGTATGCTAGCTACTTCCAAGCTATGTTGAATTCCATGGTGGAGAAAAAGATGGAACACAAATGTCTCAAATATATAACAAGCAAATGAGTGAAGTTAGAGTGCCTACTGTCTGGGTTCCTTGATAAAAAAAATTAAACACAGCATTTCAACAACCAGTTAGGAATAGTCAAAATCCTAAAGGTTCTTGGGCTGAATTGAAAAAAGGCTGGCCTTGTCTCTCCACCTGGTTCTGTTGTCCTTTGTCCCTTCTCTCTTTTTTTAATTATTTTTTATTTTCTTGAGGACCAACACATTACAGTGATCCCCCGCCTATTGCGGGGGTAAGGGACCCGATCTGACCCACGATAATTGAAAATCCGCAATATGCAGATGCAGGTCGGGTGAGGCCTGAGGTGCCTAGCTGGGGGCTTTTGTATTTACTCCCAGCCTTCCTGGGCCTTTGGGGGCCATCAGAAGGCTCGGGAAAGCCCTTGCAGGCCTGTTTGGGGCAGCGCCAGTGAGTAAGGGAGGCCTGAAACAGGCATTTCCCCCCTTACCCCAGGGGGGCTTTTTCATATACTGTGATCCCGCGATATAGCGGGACCGCAGTTATGAACCGCGAATGGGTGGGGGACCACTGCACAATTATTTTTCTAACATATCAACTCTTATACAATTCCCAAAGGTTGTACGCCCTTCTTCTCCCCCCCCCCCCCCACAAAGCAAGCAACTAGTTGCAGTTCCCTCTCATATTATATATTGTCAAAGCCTGATGGAAGAGTCTGGCCCATTTCTCTGTCTCTTCTCAACCCGAGAACCCTCCGTCTGTTTTTCACGTTATCTGGCTGGTCCCGCCTAAGTGACAGGTACAATGAAGTCATAGAATGAGAGAGCATAATTCTTTCTTACAACTGCACCTTTGCCACACTAGTAGCCGTATAGCAAGACCTCCCACTGCAAAACAAGAGACATGAAGGACAAGAGATGCCAACGTTCCACTCACTTTCTGCTCCTGTATTTGGGCCTTCACCACCTTAAACTCAGCAGAGGGAGGCTTCTGATTGGCCACCAAGTCTTCGGTGTCAATGAGCCAGCTGAGTATCGATTCCACAGCATCCTGAAACCTCCCACAGTGCAGCAGTGCTTCTTGCAGTTGGGCTGCTCTTTGTGCCACCTAAAAAAAAAAAATCAAACACATGAAAACGCCACAAATGCATCTGTTTCTGTACAATATCCTGTCTTTACCTTAAAACACCACCCCTGGAAAATATGGGTAAGGAACAAATTTCTTTCTAAAAGTTTTCAATTATGAGGTGATATTTGTGCAACCAGAAAATCTTTAACAGCACTACAACACAGGTGTCAACATTATTAATATTTCTCTGTGTCTGTAAAGCAACAGGTTCACCAAAGTGCAAAGCAGGTATGTCTAGGGAAGCTCAACTAATCCTCAAAGAAACATGACCTCTTTCACATACAACAAAGGTTCTTGTGGCATGTTTAAGACTAAGTCTTAGTTGGCATCAGATTTTATAGATTAGAGCCCATGTCATCAGGAAACAGAGAGCATTAGTTCAGTTGGCATATGGCCTTATCACATGGTATAAATATCTGCCTACATGGGCAAAACTCCAGGCATCTGATGCAGTCGGCTGCAGTCCATAAAAGGTTATTCCTAATAAAACGTTATGGTGCCAGATGATACTGGTCATTTTTTCTGGAACATACCAACACAGTTACCACCTTAAAACCCTTTCATATTTGTCCTTTCAACCGGATGGTAGATAAACTATCCACTTGCCTGTCTCCAAACAGAATGACACAGAAAGCTAGCAGAACTATCTTCTGCAGTTCTGGTTAGCAATAAACAGTAATAAGGAAACACTTTTCTCTATCTTTTTATTCTCTAATTTCCCTACTTAATATCACATGAGCAAAGACATTCTACTACTTCTTCAGGAGCTCTGCACAAGCACAGGAACAACCTGTGTGGATGTGACTGGGTGCCAGAGTGGCTTGAATGTTGGACAAGGACTCGTGATACCTGGATTCAAATCCTCAATGAGCCACAAAACTCCCCAGATGGCTCAGTCTGACCCACCACACTTGATCGCTGTCACATTGCAAGGATCAAGTGGGAGAAGGAGAGACATTTATGTAGTCTTGAACTCATAGGAGTAATGGCATGATTGGAAACAAACAACATAAGACCATAAGAAAAGCCATGCTGGATCAGGCCAAAGGCCCATCTAGTCCAGCTTCCTGTATCTCACAGTGGCCCCACCAGATGTGTTTGGGAGCACATGAGACTAGATCTCTATCTCCTGATACCACTCCCCTGCATCTGGCCCTTGAAGTACCCTGGTTTTAAGCCTGGAGATTACACATCTCCATCATGGTTTGTAACCTGTGATGGAATTCTCCTCCAGGAATCTGTCCAATCCCCTTTTGAAGGCATCCAGGCCAGATGCTATCACCACAAGGAAGTGAGCTTCAGAATGGGGTGAATATACCTTCTGCGTCTCCAAAGCCCTTTCATGAAAATACCCATTAGTATTTGCACACTGCAAACCAGAAATAAGCATAGAACAAAAGAAATAAACTGAGAACAGTGAAAAATACAGCTTTGCTACCTTTTTGTTGAGAGTTTTCCATCTTGTGTTTACATCCTCAAGATCACGCTCAAGGTTTTCAGTACTAGTATTCTTGGCTGCACTCTGAATAAGTCCTTGCCCCAACCAATTTACTTCCTGTTGCTTAACCTGCAATGGTTCAATCTTTTCTTTCTCAAATACCTGTGGATAAAGAAAGGGCAAAGACACACCTGGACTATTAAGACTGGAACATGCAGAGTATAAGCAATATCTAGAGTAAAAATGAATGATAAGAATAAAAAGGTCATCTCTATTGGGCATTCTGTCCAAACATAGAATTTGGCCACAAAACATGCAAAAGTGCAGACTGAAGATGATTATACATTGGGGGAAAGCAGCAATCTGAAGACTGAAAGGTGTTTTAAAGTCACTGAGTTCCATATGACGTCTCCAGTTGAGCATCTATCCTCATGACCCCATGCTTTTTGGGCTATGTGCCCCAATGCAAATGGTTATCCTTGCCCACAGATGTCAAGGTAATAAAACAAAGTCTTGTGAACAGATCACTATTTGATTTGTTATGAAGTAAATAAAAAGTAAAAGTTTAAAGTTGAGCAATACGAAATAATAGTTCTGTCCTCCACATCAGCACTACCTATAGCGCGTCAAGTAATCACTTGCACAGCTGGAGTTCAGACATGATCGAGGAGTTTAACCTGTGATGGGAAGCGCTGGTGTTGCTATCAGAAGAGGCTACAGGCCAAATGAGCAACGTAGTGCTGGGCAAACAGACAGGCAAAATTCCTCTGCCCCATTGTGACTACAGACCGGAAGATTCAAGGACTTGGGGGCAACTGTGGTACAGGAATACCCAGAAGAGCTACAGTATTGATACTGTCTTGGGTTCTTAGTAGTCGTGCCAGGGAAAAACTGATGTAGTGACTGAGGAACTAGAGTAGCACCCAAGCTTAGAAATAACTACCAGTTATAAATTATAAATTGCTTCCAATATTTTCCCCCAATAGGTTGGTTATGCTACACTGCAATTGCAGCTTAATGAAGTGCCACTTTATTTCTCTCACAACACAACTGCACCTTTTGGTTTCCTTTGTTGTTTCAAGGCTATCCTCTCATTAAGCAAGGAATACTCCATACATAGTTCAAGTGCTGACCTCGATGGCTTTCTCCAGGCTTTGTAGTTATGGGCTCTAAAGGGACAACCAAAGTGGATGGGAAGAGATTTTGCTTTGCACCATATTCTAGCAGTTTGCAGCATTCAGTGGCTTTGGGAATCGGGTCAATACAGATGTTATTTAAAAACACTTTATCTGACTTACTCTTGTAGGCTTTAGAACAGGCATGTTCAAACTTCGGCCCTCCTGATGTTTTGGACCACAACTCCCAGAATTCTAAGCTTAGACTGCCAATGACAAAGGACTGTGGGAGTTGTGGTCAAAAACATCTGGAGGGCCAAAGTTTGGACATGCCTGCTTTAGAACTTTAGCAGTGCTTAACCATTTTTTAAAAGAAACCTTCCAAGGTCGGAACCAAGTTACTGTCTTATGACCTGTCTCGTAATGGTTACACTGTTATTCTACAAGAGACCGACACAGGCACATTTTGGCACCAAACTGCAACAACACTTCAGAAGATGGCAAAATCACAATGGAACTATAAATTTAGGCCAGCTCAACCTACCAACTTAAACAAAGTCCGTTTGAGGCCATGCAAAGGAAGGCAACAGAAAATGTTTTGCAATCACCAAATTATGAATCAAGAATAGATAATCTGACCCAAAAACCTCCTTGTCAGTCCTTACTTTACTCTTTCCCCACATCTGGTAACAGTTTCATTAGGGTGAAAAACATATTGTAAAGAAACAATACTGAGCTACTGTATTGTAGCAGTACAGTTTTAATAGCAAACATGATCAGCATTCCACATATCTCAATATGTTTTCAGTTGCTATAAGAAAACTCACCTCCTCTGCTCTAGTCTGACCCACCACACTTGATCGCTTATCATTAATGTAACTTGACCCATTTTGGAGTTAAGTCTGAAAGTCCTCAATTGGCCAAAATACTTTCACTCCACCTAAGCAACTAAAAAGTGTACTGCAAATAATCTAGGATACCCTGGTAACTGATGGCATCTTAAAAGGAATAAAAAGTTGGTATGTTGTCCTCAAACATGAGCCACAGATTAAAACCCTAAACCATCCAGGCCACACACACATTTTTCTTATATATCATATAGACTTTCATTTGTTTCTCCTCCAAAGTGAAATATGTGACATGCATACCAAAGTGGCTGGTCATTCCAGCAGAAAACGTAGCAGATACATAAAAATAAGAAACACTTTTATTTTAAAAGTCTGTATAATGATTTCCTTACATATCAAAATAAAAAATTATCTCAAACCTATGTACCTTATAAATAATTACAGTGGTACCTTGTATAAAGGAATTAATTTGTTCCAAATGAAATTATGTTAAGCAAATTTTCCTTTATACATAGGAATGCATTGAAAACGGAGAAATCCCTAATCGTGACCATTTTTATTTATTTATTTATTTATTTATTTATTTATTTATTTATTTATGCATGTATGTATGTATGTATGTATGTATTTATTTATTAGGCTTCTATACCGCCCATCTTCCCAAAGGGAACTCTGGGCGGTTTACATAGACTGAAGAGGTTCAGCCAGCCGACAACACAAAACTAAGACAGCAATACACATACAATATTAAAATGTGAAAGTTAAAAGAAAATCTAGCCCTGGCAAGTGCATATGGCTAATTGTTCTGATGGATGGCGGAAAAGAGAAAGAAAGAAAACTACACTAGGTCACCAAAGGCTTCCCAGAAGAGCCAGGTCTTCAGCGCCCTCCGGAAGGCCTGCAGGGACTCTGCAAGGCGCACTACGCAGGGGAGATGGTTCCAAAGAAAGGGAGCCGCCACAGAAAAGGCCCGGTTCCGAGTTGAGGTTTTCCGGGCCTCTCTGGGCGTAGGCACCCGAAGCGACATCCTCGTAGGACGGGCCGAGGTTGACCGCTGGGCGATCCGCTCTGCCAGGTAGTCCGGTCCCAGGCTATAAACTAAAACCATGACCTTGAATCTAATCTGGGATGCAACGGGTAGCCAATGCAGGCGAGCCAGAACCGGGGTGATGTGATCGAAACGACGCACACCCGCCACCAGCCTGGCCGCCGCATTTTGTATCCGCTGCAGATGCCGGAGAAGATTCAAGGGCAACCCCATGTAGAGCGCTGCAATAATCCAGCCTTGAGACCACCAGGGCTTGCACGACAGTTCTCAGGGAGTCCCCATCCAGGTATGGGCGAATCTGGGCGATTTGGCGAAGGTGGAAAAAAGCAGTTCTCGGTTGTACAGATTCGCCCCAAGGACAATTCTGTTAAGTAAATTTCCCCTATCTCTGGAATTTTTTACGTTGTACAGATTTTATGTTATACAAACCATTTGTTATGCGAGGGTCCACTGTATGATCAAGTCTACTACACAGCAGAAAGATGTGTGCAGAGACCCCCTCCTCCACTCCAACCCCTGAATCAGTGATAAATGGAGTGAAGGGAAGGTTGGCCAATGGATCAAGAAATGTAGGCTTGGATAAGTGGTAAACATGTGGGATTTTTACATACAAAGTGATCACTTTTTTACTTTTGAAACTCAAATTGAAACTCAATTATATTTTGATCTTGCTACTTCTACTAATTTGCAATGGATTTCTCCAATGAAAACACATAGAAAATGTGTATATTGGGAGCATGCACACAAAATGTATGCTTTTGTAAAGCAAAAGCAAAGTGTTCTGCTTATATACCGCCCCATACCACTACAACAGATTATGCTAGGCTAATTCCTTATGAAACATGTGCATTAAATTGACAGATTTGTCAGGTCCTATGTCCTTTTGAATACTTTAATAGTACTATTAAAGTACCAACTGGGAACACTACACTAACTTGCAGAATTAAATCATATTTAGCTGTGTAATGATGCCATTTTGGGTACACCTGGCAGTGTTTCAATTTTGCACACAATCATGGGGGGAAAACTGGAGTTTTTAGAGCTCTCAGCAAATACAATCATTATGGGCATACGTGCTTAATGTTTTGTAAACCAGCTTTATGGAATACAGTACTTTAAGATATAAAGGAGCAAACTCTTGTCTCCTTTTTGACAAAATAACACAACAAGGAAACCTCTCTTTATTCTGATACATTAGTATATAGCAATAAGGGCTGGAGTGCAAAACTCTAGGCAAGTACAGTGGCAACTTTGATCTTTGTTCTTTAATTGTTTGGCACACTACCCAGTTCCTAACAATAAACCACTTTTTAAATTGTCTTGAGTTTCACATGAAATCTGCTATGCATAACAAGAGATTGCTATATGGGTGTGTCTATACACAATTCCAGCCTCTGCTTTAAGTCCTTGGAACCACCGTACAGGTCTTTGGATACAAGCCCTACTCACTTTTTTTTCAAATATTTGGATATCTGAAAGCCAATTCCATAAAACTCTCAAACCAAGTGTCACCTCCAAATCTGTTTTTAGAAACAAATGTATGCACAGAAAAAAGGACCTGGACCTAGTGTTTACCAGAACAGCTCAGCAACACACCCTTAAATAACATAAGATGCAACCAAACCCGAATGACCAAAGATAAAGATTACAGACTTCAAAAGCACCTCTTACTTATTTCAAAGCTTGCCTTGTACTTCCCCACGTCAACCGCTGCTCAGTAATGTTACAAGATCTCCAGCAAAATCATATACTATTTCAGAACTACTTTTTGGTGTGCAGATTCAAAAAAAGCATTTCAGAACATCCAACGAGCCCTTCTACTGTGGAAGTTTCAAATATCTCAGCAATATGACTAACAGTGCAATCCTGGATATTTTGGACTGAAAGGATCTCCAGTATGAGTCCTGTGAAAAGGAGTAAAACCAGGCCTATCTGCCTTTGAATGGCTCTGTGCTGCTCAAAACCCAACTTATGTGTGGGGTTTTTAAAAGGAGGAGGGGGAATGTTGAACATTAATGTACAGTGGAAACATGCTTAATGAAGGGTAACAGGCACCATCTGGCCATTAAATAACCATGCACCGAACAGCTGGGAATAATCAACCCTGTCACAAGATGCCCTTAATCAATTTTCTAAAGTGACCATCTCACCAATTTCTGCCTTCCAATAACATGCTGGGTAACTATTTTAAAGACCTCCTCAAATATATTATCAAAATATGAACATAAGCATTCATGGCACGATGACAGGAGAAAGTAATATATGCAACATTTAACAGAAGAAGCATGCATTTATGCTTTGCATTACCTTATTAGACAACACACCATTGCAAACTGCATCCAAGGTTTGTTCTATCCGTGTGTCTGAAGTCCAGAAATCAAATTCAGTGGTCTTTGAATCTCCTTTCTGACATTGTGTGACATTATCACGCTCCAATACCTGACCTGACCATTCTATTTCACTGGAATCTGTAGTGGCTGTATCCAGCTCCTCTGCTCCATGCAAAACTGCATATGTAGCAAACTCCTGATCATTAACTGGCAAACCTGCATCTTGGTCATAAATATCTGTGTCCTGAGGTGAAACATCCAAGACGTCCTTTTCAATCATCCTGTCGTGGATTTCTACAGGCTCATTAACTTCAAAGCTGCTTCTCCTTGCTTTTTTCTCTACGCTAAAATGACCTTCCCTCTCACTGTCTTGGAGCCACTTAGCATGTGCTAAGAAGTCCTTCTGCAGAGACGTCAATTGACTGCCATGTGCATCCCCTCTCTCTAGTTTACCTTCAAAGTTCCAGAGAAAGTCTTGTTCCACTGCTTCTCTCTGTGAAACATGCTGTCGTTTCACATGGTGATGTCCATTGAGAGGGGAACTTGTGCACGTAAGCAACTGAATTTGCTGTTCACTGCTAGAGGTAGCAGCAATTCCTTCAAATGTACCCAACAGCTGGATATCCTCTACAGAAGATATGCTCTGAGTCTGTCCTCCTGTTGGCACTTCGTCTTTTTCTTCTCTTTCTGCTGGAGGGCTACACAGACCAGAGTCATCTTCTTCTGAAGTTAAAGAACTAGCTCCACATTTGCTCTGGCCTGCTGCTGCTAAGCCTGGCAGATCACCATCCCCAGAAACAGACAATTCACTTTTATTGGAATAGTCTGCAAAGTTTGGTGGAACAAGCATTCTCCAGGATCTCCTATGTTCCCTTCTTTCTGTGTGATACTTGGCTTTGGGCAAGCCAGCTGTTCGAATGATGTCACTGTTCATCTTAAGAGCATCAAAGATCATTTTTTCATCCAGCTTATTATTCTCCCGCCCTTGGAGTTCAAACACACTGGAGGAAGAGAGAGCACCATTGGAGCACAATGTACTAAGGTCCAGTGTTCTGTGACTATACGGCAACGTCCGATCTGAGAAATGCCTGGAGGAAAGGCTGCCTTTAGACCCTGAGTCAATCTGCTCGTTCAATCGGACTGTGTCATAGATTGACCTCTGGGGCACATAACAGTCCTCAATGTTTATATCTCCCTCCTCTTCCTCCCCTTTTCCTACACAAGGAGGATTCTGGCGCAAACAGTCTGGCCTGCTCAGTGGCTTCCCCATTGTGTGGCGTTTACAAACCTAGCGATATTACAATACACACAAGAGGAAAAGGTGTTAAAGCAACACTTTGAGGAATGACAGCAATCTTGCCCTCGGCACAATGATGCATTTGGGCTAATGACATGACATAATTCATGAGGCAATTAAGGTCATAATCAGTGCATCTATGTAAGGAAAAAGTATAGGTCTGTTTATCTGGTTTCATTTAATGATTTATCCCCTATATTATAAAGTGCTTGGGGTTAAGAATAGGGGAAGGGGAGAAAAAGAGTACTGTAAAATTCTAACTTAATACACGCACTGAAAATATGAGCAAACCCCAACAAGAAACCCCCCACAAAATCTGTAAGTGGCTCAAAGAACTCTGAACTTCCAGCGTAGCATTCCATCTCGTTTTTCAGGTCAAATTGTGTGTCTTAAATCTCCAGATTAAGTCTTCGAAATGAATCAGCATTATAGCAGGGAGCACATTATCTTCAGGAGGTGACAGATTAACTGTAATCCACTTAAAAGTCTTGCAGAATTCCATCTCCTTTATAAATAAGCCATGTTGTAGAAGCTTTTAAAGAAAAACAATCCAGAAGAGTGGTGAATGGCAAAGACCAAGGCACAGAGGAAGCATTCGAGGAAAATTAGGGTATATCCAAAGCAGGAATGGTTGCAATAATAACAATAAAACAGACGTTTACTCTTTTTGGCAGCAGCTTTCAACAATCTTGACTCAAAAGGCAGTTTAATTATCGTGTCCTTAAAGCTTCTCTGTAGTGCGTCCAGACGTTCCATAGGGAATATCCAGCCTTCTGAGTTGCCCGTCCAATAAAATCCTTTTTGAAAGCCCTTTTTTTTAAAGGAAGCAAAATTAACAGGGAAGAAAACTTCTCCCAGTCGACTTGCCGAGGAGTCTCCTCCGAACTTGCTCTCCTCTCGGAGGCAGCTGCGCCGCAGGAAGCCACGGTGTTTCTCCCTCCACGTCTGCACAAAAGGCACAACAGATTTTACATTCCGTTTAAATTCAGCAGGACTTTTGCCAAAGGGTGGCTGAAAGAGGGCGCTCAGTGTTCCTCTCCTCCGCTTGGAAGCGCAGCTGTAGCGAAAGGGGGCATAAAAGGGGCTCCCGCAACAATCGCTGCTCACATGCACTGCCCAGGGCAGCTGATAAGCTTCCCGGCTCTCCCTGGTTTCTTATGGTCTGAAAGGCATCCTCCTCCCAACAGCAGAGCGTCAAGGAACGCCCTTTCTATTCTTTCAGCCACATCTGCTCCGACCCTGTGCGCTCCCTGAGTATTATTCTAACCGAGCATTAATAGGTGCCTGACCTCTTAGCTCTCCCCACCCCCCTTACGTTTCCTGCCTTGACGTAGCCATCGTTCACTTTTACTGTTTGTCTTGTCTCCGAACAAGGGTGAGCCTTTGGAGAGGGAGGGAGGGACACAAAGGAGCAAATTCCTGTCGGCACCACATATCAGGCTGCAGGCTGTACTTCTGGAGGAAAGGAGAGCCGGGAGTGGCTTACAAGAGTTGAAGGGAAAGCTGGGCTCACTGGTTCAAAATGCCAAACAAAAAATCACTGCCCGTTGCTTGCCCAGGTAACCTGACACTGCACACAACCAGCTAGCCTAACTAGGTCCCTTTCCCAAGAGCAACACGCACAGCACTAGTTGGCTTGACCATAGAAAACCTAGTCTTATAAAATACATGCGGGGGGTGGTGGAATACCTGAATCCCTTGGATGTTGAATGTTAAGGCTTCTAATAATGGCACGTGTCGCCTGAAAAAAAATCCAGCCACATAGGATGGAGAAAATCAACAAAATTATCTTCTGCCATCAACCCAAATCAGTTTGTGTAAACAGTCTGGTCTCTCTCTCAGATGCAACTCCCACCGAGTTTACTACCAGGACTGGCTCTCTGCTGCATTTGAAGATGCCTTAAAATGTTCTGGGCTCTATATGGTCCCTCATTATGGTAAGCCGCCTTGGGTCTTTTTCCAAGGAGAAAGGTGGGGTAAAAATATTCAAAATAAATGAATAAAATAAATGTGTGCCTATGACTGCATCCTTAATTCAATTATCAGTAACCCACGCACCTTATATGTACAGTATTCTGTTTCAGCAATTATAGGTCTCTGTGCAAAGGAAGTGTTTATTACAACTCTGTTTATACCCCCCCCAAGAAGGGTTTCTGTCATCTGCTTTGCACTTATTTTGTCTTCTTGATGCTCAGACAACTCTGCAAACCATTTAAGGACATGCAAATTGATGGTGCAACTTGAAGGGGAGGGGACATCACTAACAGTACTAAGTAGAATTGGCAGCTTCTTTTTGGAGTAAGTAGGGGGCGCATCTTAGTCAATCGTTTCAGTGTAAGGCACCCACTACTGATCAAGCCACAGGCCACCCCTGCTAACTAACATTTTAAAAGTAAACAAACTCAGAACACGAAATGTATAGCAACTGTTCCATAAAGAGCACAAAGTATGCCTCCCCATATAGCTTTTTTGAACAGTCCCATCTACCACACAACTAGGGGCCTTTTTACACGACCCCTAAGATCCGCTGGCCACTTAAATTTGGACCAGAGATCTTAGGGGTTCCTCGCTCTTCCTCTGTCCCCACCCCCCTCCGCACTTCCTGGTTGCTGGCTGCCTGAGGGAGGGAGAAAAAAGAAAGAAAAGACTGCCGGTTTACCTCTGTTTTGTTCCGGGCAGCATTCAGATCTCTTAAAGGGGTGGGGCGCAAAAAAAGAACAAACAGAAGCCAGGAGAGCCCCGCACTCACTATCCTTACACCGGATCAAATATTTGTCACATCCAAAAAGCAGGTACAAGAAAACTGCTGTTTGGTCGTGCTAAAGTGGGCGGGGTCGCACTTAATTGTTTGCAAATTCCGGAGCTGGTGGGTAAACATTTTTAAGGTCCGGACCTTGCAGCCATTTGCGGCGGAGCTTAGGGGTCGTGTATAAACGCCCTAAATGAACCTTGGATCTCATGTGGTATGTATTTCAAGTCATCAACTAGATCCAGAGACTCAGATGTATATATTAAGCTCAACCTGCCATGTCCAGAAGAGTGTTCAGCACTCAGAACATGCAGAAGAGCAACCCTGAAATATTAAAGGATGAAATACAGAGCTGGTTTGGGTACACATAGCCCTACAGAAACACGGATGACAGTAGTGTACATTCAGCACAAATTAATTTTCTTCTATTTGTGCTAATACTGGAAGGGGAAGATAGGCTTTGCTTCAAGCTACAGAATTGCTTAACCAGCACTGAACCTTGAGTGGAATATGGAAAAGTTATTATTTATGACTACAACCCCCATAATTCCCCCAGCCAGCGTGGCTAATGGACATGTCGTGCAAAAGGTCTACTTTCATATTTTGCTTAAGGATCTCTCCCGCAAAACAAACCACTCACTCCTAACCTGCAAGGTATTGGTGGCTGACTGTCGACTTTCTGAATATGTCCCCCCCCCAAAAAAGGCCACCTGATTTTTTGCACAACACAGGGATATGACTTCAATGTTTACCTTCAAGAGCCTGAAAGGACAACTTCTTCACAAGGACATTTGAACACAGGGAGGAGTTGTGGACAAGGACAGTGCTTGTAAAGAAACAATCCTTCCGTGTTCACCTCTAACCAATAAAGGCGTAGGGGGGTCAACTACTGTTGCTTGTTTGCCTTTACATTTAAGCTGTAAAACAATTAACGACAACATGCAGGATACTGCAATAAAAACCGGTCATATTTTAAAGTATTTGAACAACACACACTGCAAAGAAAAGTTAACACTTTGATTTAATTAACCAAGTAAGAGGGCAGCATCTATGCAACCAACTTAAACCAATTTAAATATAAGTCCAAGCTCGTCAACTGAAATATTCATCCAGGTCCAGATCTCATAAGAAGTGCAATTAGGAGATATCTCCTGACACATATTTGAACACTGTTAATATATTGAAATAGCCTTTTCAAGCAGCAGCGTGTAGTAATGGTCGAGAAAGGAAAGGGGAGGGAATGAACTTAATGAGCTGTTCAGTGATGAAAGGTGACACCCACTGCATGTGCATAACAAAAGCAAGTGTGGAGGGATTATTACTGAAATATTTTGCAAACATTTCAAGGATTGTAATTATAGGCAATGACTTAAGCCTGCTCCCCCCCCCCCGCCCCAAGAAGGTTAAAGTAGCTCAAGAAAACAATCAGGCAAAATATCAAGGAACCAAGGACTATCTCTACTGTTTGGCTCTTCATAAGGAAACTGAAATGGTGTAACCAAGTAAACTCATCTGCTGAATTTCCTTTCATCCGCATATTCAGTGTGTACTTTCTCTAAGGAACAAAGATCTGGGCCAAAGTGACTGGAAAGAACACCATGAAATACAATATACCAGTTACTGAAGGTGACTGACAAAAGAGCTTTGATTGGAAACATTCAAAGATTTATTCTAAGGAGTTTATTTGAAAAAGCCCTGGTGCACTAAAAACAACAAAACATGTGAAACTTGAAAAATCAGAATATCGTGCAAATGTTCGTTTATTTCAGTAAGTCAACTCAAAAGGTGAAACTAGTATATGAGATAGACTCATTACATGCAAAGCGAGATATGTCAACCCTTATTTTGGTATAATTGTGATTACTGTGGCGTACAGCTTATGAAAACCCCAAATTCACAATCTCAGAAAATTAGAATAGTTTGAAAAGGCTCAATATTATAGGCTCTAAGTGTCCCACTCTAATCCATAACACCTGCAAAGGGTTCCTGAGCCTTTAAATGGTCTCTCAGGCTGGTTCAGTAGGAATCACAATCATGGGAAAGACTGCTGACCTGACTAGTTGTGCAGAAAACCATCATTGACAGCCTCCATAAGGAGGGAAAGCCCCATAAAGGTACAGATTGCAAAAGAAGTTGGATGTTCCCAAATTGCTGTATCAAATCACATCAATAGAAAGTTATGTGGAAAGGAAAAGTGTGGTAGAAAAAGGTGCACAAGCAGCAGGGATGACCGCAGCCTGGAAAGGATTGTCAGGAAAAGGCCATTCAAATGTGCTGGGGACTTTCACAAGGAGTGGACTGAGGCTGGAGTTAGTGCAACAAGAGCCACCACACAGAGATGGATCCTGGACATGGGATTCAAATGTTGTATTTCTCTTGTCACGTTGCTCCTGAACACTGTTGCTCAGTGGTACAAAGTCCTCTTTTCTGATGAGAGGAACTTTTGCATCTCATTTGGGAACCAAGAACCCAGAGTCAAGAGGAAGAATGGAGAGGCACACAATGCACGATGCTTGAGGTCCAGTGTGAAGTTTCCACAGTCTGTGTTGATTTGGGGATCCATGTCATCTGCTGGTGTTGGTCCGCTGTGCTTCATTAAGTCGAGGGTCAACACAGCCATCTACCAGGAGATTTTGGAGCATCTCATGCTTCCTTCCGCAGATGAGCTATATGGGGATGCTGACTTCATTTTCCATCAGGACTTGGCGCCTGCCCACACTGCCAAAAGTACCAAAACCTGGTTCAGTGACCATGGGATTATGTGCTTGATTGGCCACCAAACTCGCCTGACCTGAATCCCATAGAGAATCTATGGGGCATTGCCAAGAGAAATATGAGGGACATGAGACCAAACAATGCAGCTGAGTTGAAGGCTGCTATTGATGCATCCTAGTCTTCCATAACACCTCAGCAGTGCCACAGGCTGATAGCATCCATTCCACGCCACATTGAGGCAGTAATTATTGCAAAAGGGGCCCAAACCAAGCACTGAGTACATACGTATGCTTACACTTTTCAGAGGGCTGATACTGTTCTATTTCCAATCCTTGTGTTAATGATGTCATGTAATATTCTAATTTTCTGAGATTGTGAATTTGGGGTTTTCATAAGCTGTACGCCACAATAAGCACAATTATACCAAAGTAAGGGTTGACATATCTTGCTTTGCATGTAATGAGTCTATCTCATATTAGTTTCACCCTGAAATAAATGAACATTTGCATGATATTCTAATTTTTCAAGTTTCAACTGTGGATACATTCCAAGAGAAACCAGAGTGTCTCATCTCCCTGAGAGCAATAATCCAAATTAGGGTGACGAGTAAACTCATTTTAAAATATATAAATATTGGTTCTAAACAGACTCAATAGTCACATTTCCAATTTGTTATTCATACTATCCACTTATCTTTACATTTTTATACTTTGAAGAATTTGGGACTACCAATTACTGTACTTACTACAAATATGATTACTTTGGGATCTGCACTATACTATTTGAAAGAAGCCAAAATCCTTATTCTGGAAATGAATATGGAATGTAGAAAGGGTCTAAATGTTATCATAACATAATAAAGAAAACAGCAGAATAACAACATTCTCTTCTCCCCTCCTCTCCAATACACGGTGCCTTTGTCAAGGGCTTTAGACCTGGAGAGGTCATCTGAAATGATCTTGACAGGCGTATTTTTAAACCCCGTCAAGTTGCCCTCCCATAACCTGAGTCAGATGTGACCAAGGAGGAAACAGACTAAGCTCCACAGTCCAAGAACAGAAGTTTACAAGGCTGTGTGTGTAACTGCAGCCAAAATACATTGCTGCAACAGCTGAATCCATTCCAGCGCAAAGGTGCCATCAATAGCACGGAAGCCTCAGAAAAGAGCATTTGCTGAACATTTTTTTAAAAATCGTATTATTCAGCACACAGGCATACTCACATATACAGAGGCATACCCTCCCCCATCAAGTATTTCACCAAAGCTTTCATTTCTGGGATACTAAGACTTGTCTGCATACTTGATTTTTTAATTTAAGAAATGATATATTTTCTCCATCCACCTGCCAGAACAAAGAGCAGACGTATTTCCCTTACAGTTTTTAGGCAGCGTAGGCATTATTCCTTCCTAGCATCTACCCTACCTGACCTGTTAGTCATGACTCTGGAACAAGAAAGACCTCATGCTTTCAGGGGAACATCAAGCGTATGAGAACAGTTAACGTCTATCAGCTGTAGCTTGCATTGCAACAGGATGCATCTCAGGGCACCTTTAGTCAGTCTCAGATGGTGCTGTCCATATATTTGGAGAAAGAAGGAAGATATACAGTGGTACCCCGACTTAAGAGCAGCTCGACTTAAGAGCAGCTCGACTTAAGAGTAATTTGACTTAAGCGTGGAAAACTGTTGGCGTTTTAACTGCCACCTTACGAATTTTAGATATGTTCTGCTCAACTTACAAATTATATATTTTTTATTTTTTTAACTTTTTTTTTCAATTTTTTAGATAGGTACCCCGACTTAAGAGTATTTCGATTTAAGAGCATGTATTCGGAACGGATTAAATTCATAAGTCAATGCACCACTGTATTATGCTAGTGGCTTTCCTGTTCTGACCAAGTGTGAAAGATGGATGCATCCAACACAGTAGTTCAGTTCCCCAAGACAAACCAGCTATTCTTGAAGTACACTACTGCATGCTCAGTGCACAATGAGGAAAAATCCATTTTAGTAGATGCAGACAGCAATGAAGGAATCATTCTTCATGTCGAGTCACAGCTGACATCCCTTTATCTTTTCCCATAAGGGTCTCTGCACTACTACATGAAATAAACCACTGCAGATATCAATGAACAACAAAAGGCAATCATATCAAGCATGATTGAGGAAGGTTACTTGTGTTTATTCCAAAAAGTCACTTCCTGTCTCCCCCCCCAGTACTAAAGCCCAACAGAAAGAAATTAAACATGATCAAAAGCAGCATATAATGCAAAACATACAACAAAACAGTAAGCAATGAGTCAATTACTATGATTGCAGTAACAGAAATATTGCAAACAGCCTTCAGTCTCCCCTAAAGGTTTTCCCTAACAGCCATGTTATAAGTTGGATAAACGTGTACAGGGAAGGGGATGGACAAGGCTTCATAGACAGGCCATTTAAAACATCCCCACCACAGTTGACAATGTTCTCCTTGCATGATAAGTAAAAGCATATATCTCAAGAGTAGCAAGGCCTGCGATATTGACTGGAATCTCCAGAATTAAATATATGGAAGAAGACGGTCCCTTAAACTGTTTGTCAATTGAGGTCCATGCAGCCAGCACAGGGAAAATAACATTAGAATCATAGGTGCCATCTCGCAGTGCTTATAGTCCCACCTTTTCAGGCAGGCTTTTAACCATGAGTGAGTGAGTCCCTGAATGCCACTTTTTTTTTAGTTAAGATAGTTTTTAATACTTGGTTTTTAATAATTCAGCATATTTCAGTCAGTTTTACAGACTGCTTTTTAATTCGTAACTTATTGTCCTTGTAATTATATCTTTTTTTTTTTTACTGAGAGTTGCCTAGAGTCCCCTTCTCTGGAGAAACCTGGCCTATACAGAAGACAAAAATCAATCAAGCTATCAATCAATCTGCTTAAGCTCTGAGAAAGAGGTGGTGACAAGCAGGAGCCCCCTGGAGACACTGAATTTTCCAAATGTTTTTTAAGGGCAGGGCCACATTATGAATCACAATACTCTAGTCTAGAATTTCATTTAGAAGAATGACTACAGGTAAGAAGAGCAAATACAAAGTTCCCTTCCCTGAAGCCTAAGGGAATATTCTGCCCTGTAGGACAGTGTAAAGGTATTTCTGTTTCCCTCGCTAGCCATTGTAAAACGTAAGCTTATGCCCTGGACTCAATTGCTGAGTAATTTTTTTTTTTTACCGTTCAGACACTGGAGAACTTTGGGCTTACTGGAGACTAAAATAAATTCTGTCAGAGAGTGTTCTTGGATGGGAGCCTGGGTTACAAGACAGAAACCAGAACTGTACTTCAACAAAAACAATTGCACAGCTATTGGCCCACTGCCTTTCCCTCACCTCACCTCCTCGCTCCTTCGGTTTACCCTGGCTTACCGACTGGTCCTTTTTGCTGATCTTGAGAACCTAGTATTTTTTCAGATCCTCCTGTGCACCTAATCCCTGGCACCATCCCAGGTTGTAATTGCAGGACAACTCCCAGTAACAAATGCTTATCTCGAGCTTCTTGGCCTTCATCCAGGCCTCTGCTTGACCTCACCCTTTGCTTTGGCATCGGAAGACTGAATATTTCCCAACATATAGTCAATAAATGAATTGAATATCTACTGCAGACACATGTATACATGCCAGCTGTCAGAAAGAATACTTGGACTGTAGTTTGCTCAGGAATTCTTTATAATTTATTTGGAATCGTTTGATATTAAGACACTCTTCAGGTACTGTATATACTCGAGTATAAGCCTACTTTTTCAGCCCTAATTTTGGGCTGAAAAAGGGGGTCCCCAGCTTATATGCGGGTCAATACTTTTAGCCACTGAGGCAAGTTTGGGTCAGTGGCTAAAAGTCATTTTAAGCATTGTGTGCCACTGCTCCTGACCCCCCCATGTTTAAAATGACTTTTTAAAAGGTCATTTTAAAACAATGTTTAAAATGACTTTTAGCCATCAACTCAAGCACTTGCCTCGGTGGCTAAAAGTCATTTTAAACATCACACACACACCCAGCTCACAAAGGAGGAGTTACCAGGCCCTGCTGCATTTCCCACCCTAGGCTTATACTTGAGTCAATAAATTTTCCCAGTTTTGGGGGTTTAAATTAGGGGTCCCGGCTTATACTCGGGTCGACTTATACTCGAGTATATACGGTATTTCTTCTTGCATACTGGTATTTGTCCTTTGCTTTAGTCTCAAAGAAAAATTATGTCTGCTTTTAACATGGGTATGGGAGAGGGGACGCTTATGGCTGCTGATTCCTTAGCTCCACCCTAACATCTACCAATCGGATGGGAAGACTCTTCTGTCAGAGCAGCAATGAACCTCCTGGAAAGGACAACATGATACAAAAAGCGGCAATGGAAGTCTTGAAGTATTTTAAAAGAATCCCAACCTCAAGATCGCATCCATCTTTGTATTGCATCTCCCCGGTAAGGATGTGAAGAGTACCCCCCAAATTCCTCATAATTACGTATTCAAGTTGTGTTTACAAGACAATAGACTAAACAACGAGATCTTCAAGACCCACAAGATTCCTAAGCCCCAGGACAAGAGAAAGACAAGGAGCCTATTATCCCATCAAGGGTTCTGAAGTTTACCCCAATATATATATATGCAGCAGTCCGTGCAAAACTAATGCCTTTTCCCGTTACCAAGCAAAGCCAAGTGCATGCAAAAGCACACAAAGCAAGCACAAGGTCAACAGAAAAATAAAAAAAAAGGTGACAGTACCACAATGCTTCTGGTTTTTAAGAGTTTATGAAATACAGCAGACACCCCTGCATCCTGCACAACTTGTACAAGTTATGCAATTAGCATAAATTATGAAAGTAACTAATAGCAGCAGAAAACCTCTCACTCTCCCAGCAGGCAGGGAAGAAAACAATGCAATTTCTCAACTTTGTCCATGAGAGTGGGATAAGGATTCATATTCCTGCTCCAGAGGGGCAAGAGGTCCATAGCCTGCAGGCCTTCTGGATGTCTGGAGAGACTAATATTTCAGTGCATTTGCACTTTGCTTGTGTTGTGGCCCATACAGTGACCCCCCCGCCCCCCCGCCTATCGCGGGGGTTAGGGACCCAACCTGACCCATGATAATTTAAAATCTGCAATATGCGGATGCAGGTCAGGTCGGACCTGAGGCACCTAAGCTGGGGAGTCTTGTACTTATCCCCAGCCTGGCGCTGCCCTGAATGGGTCTGCGAGGGCCTTCCCAAGCCATCTGGAGGCCCCAAAAGGGCCACCATGCTAATTGGAAAGGCCTAGAAATGCCCTCGGAGGCCTCAGAAATTATTTTCGGTTTACCGGAAGTCACTTCCGGCCCACAGGGAGACCCTTTTGGGGTCTCCAGAAGGCACAGGAAGGCCCTCGCAGGCCCGTTCGGGGCAGCTCCAGTACTGGGGTAAGTAATGCAGGTCTGTAACAGGCCTTTCCCCCTTAAACCAGGGGGGCTTTTTTCATATACTGCAGTCCCACGATATGGCAGGACCGCAGTATATGAACCACAAATGGGCGGGGAACCACTGTATTAAAATGACCAGTAATTGTGGGATAGAAAGAGGAGGCATTTTAACAAAGCAGGAAGCTAAAGCTCTCCAAAACCACAGGATCAGCATTATTTAGAAGATGTAAAGTTTTCAGAACTGCTTTATCCAAAGAGAACCCTCAGTTTCTCACTTGGTACATGTCACAGACTTCAAAACAACTTCATATAGCAACTAACAACCCTCAAATTACCAGTAAATACCAACAACCAGAAAAAGCATGTGATGTGACTTCCTCAGCTGATTGACAAACAGAGGTTTAATCTTTACAACACAACTATGTATTTCAAGATTAAGCTATTTCTTGGTCTTTTGGTTTATTTCTTCTTTAACAGCTCAGTGGGACGGTTGTTTGATTCATTAATAAGAATCTTACTTATTAGCAACGTTTCAGACCTTAGGCTGAAAAAACATAGCACAGAATCAATGTCAGAATGGAGCATGATGCAGACAAAAAGCTCCCTCTATTGGGAAAGATGAAAAACAACTTGATTGTAATTCTTAGGAAATTAATTGGGCAATGTATGTTCAGCGGTTACAAGCTCATGGAGTAGCAATCATAAACAGTTCCCATTTCACAATAAATCTTACTGTTAATTTTGATTTTTCATTGATTTATAAAAGGGTGCTTCACAATTTGCATTGAAATAGTAAAGAACATTCTTACCTTAAATACATTCAGCTGTTGATTAATAGTCTCTGTTTCCATTCCGACAGGACCTTGGGAATCTTCGTGTTCTTCAGCTTCTACCAGAAGACTGGAAAACCCTTTCAGTTTATTGTAGAATTCTTCCATGCGGTTAATGGTGCCTTCAATTTGTTCTTCTCTGGCTCTGGCTCTGTCAAGTAACTTGTTGCACTGCTTGTTTAAAGCCTCCAAGTCCCTTTTTATCCCCACGAGATCAGGAGAAGCTTCAGCTTCACTTGCCAGCATGGCTTTGCACATTTTGTTTGCGTTTTCGTTACTGCTGATGAGCTGCTCTAATTTTTTCAGGAAAGTTTTGATGTCCCTCCACTGGGCCTGCAGAGTGACAAGATCCCTGCTCACGGAGGCCATGCTATCCAACTCATCATCAAACTCCGCAAACTGAGAGAACATCTCCCGGATGGTATTTTGGAAATGGCCAATTCCCTGTAGCTTAGTCTCCAGGAAGGAACATTTCTCCTCGGTCTCCTGGCTGACCGTGTTGTACTCTTCTTCCAGGGCTTCTGCTTGCAACAAGATGTCACAGACACCGGATGAATCCGAAGCATCCGCCACGAGTTCCTGGGCAAGCTTCTTCGCCGTGCCCACTTGCGTCTTTAAGGCCTGGAGTGCTTTCTGCTGACTCTGCATAATTGTCAAATGTTTATTGCTGTACGTCTGGGGTTTGAGAGAATCGTGCCCTTCCAGGTGCTCCCTGGCATTCTTCAATTGCACCTGAACGTCCTTGGATGACTCCTGAAACTCTTTCAGTTTCTGAAACATTGCTTCCAGTCTGTCTCTGGCGGTTTGCAACTGTTCTCTGACTCTATCCATTTTTTCGATCAGCAGATTCTTCTCCTCTTCAACAGCATCTTTATCTGTCTCGCAGGCACTGAGGAAAGTCTCTGCTGCATTATTTAAGAGCTCCACCATCCCTTGATGTTTGTCTAAATCCTTCTGCCAGGTTTTGACTCGAGTGATGGAATTTTCTAGCTCCACAGGATCGATGCCTATCTTGATCTCAGATAAGTTGCTTTGGCACTTTGCTATCCAGGGTTGCAAATTCTCTACGTGCTCTTTGTATCTGAGGGCTTTTTCCAGGCAATCGTTTAACTTATCCTGCCTTTCTTTAACTTGCTTGTTGATGTCCTCCCAGTTCCCTCGGAGTACGTTCAGCTGTGACTGCAGCTCTGCCTTCTCTGCCCCTTGAATCTTCTGCAGCAAACTTTCACCTTCAGAGATTATTTTTTCATAAGAACCCATCTTGTCAGACAGCATCATCTTGAATTCTTTCTGGTCATCAATTAATGACCACAAAGTCTCAAGCCTGGTGGAGATGGGACAGGACTTACTCTGTTCCTCTTTCTTTTTGCCCAGCCAGGCCTGAAATTCCTTAGACATTTCCTGGAACTGATGAGAACTAACATAGGTCGATTGAAGTTGTTCAATGTGGTTGCCTGCAGAAAAGAAAGCCAAAACAAAATATTTTTAAAATCCTCCTCTGTAAGGTGCTTCCTCCGAGGATTATGGTGGATTTTATTTCAGTCAGTGGGGAGTGCCATGTTCTAAGACAAGATTTCCTATTTCAACTTGAACAATTTCATGCAACACTTTTCATTACTAGATCTTGTTAGCACAAGAATACAATGCTATATATGAATAAAATTAGCCCAGAAAGTAGTTTTCCAGAAGCAAGAGCTAGCCATAGTCCAGTATGGAATAATAACTAATTTCACAGAAGAGAGATTGACTACAAAATGTGAAAATGAAGAGTAGCTCGATACCCAGTTGGTCTATTCAAATATTACTTTGAGCCCAATTATGGTACAATAGCTCATCTGACAGGGTCTTTTGGCCGAGTCTGAGACTCAGGATTTCTTCCTATGATATGACTTTAATTTCCCAATATGCTAGAACTTCCAGCAAAATTTGCTTGAAACTTGCTGCAATATATGTAAGACAACATACCCAGGCTCGTGAAATATATATGTATTCCGTTTTACAAAATTCTGTCCTTTTTCTAAGGAACAATTTAAGAAAAGAAGTCATGATATGAAAATCACTCCTTGGTGAATGTGTGTACAACTAGCGTAAATGAATAGTTAGCCCTTAGATGACATCATGTCACCATGCTAGCCCTTAGATGTCATCGCACGTCTTCCTGGGCACATTTTAAAACAG
This sequence comes from Phrynocephalus guinanensis, assembly GCA_037367245.1. Classification (NCBI taxonomy): domain Eukaryota; kingdom Metazoa; phylum Chordata; class Lepidosauria; order Squamata; family Agamidae; genus Phrynocephalus; species Phrynocephalus guinanensis. The sequence continues at coordinate 157,982,380 of CM074733.1, read as the reverse complement.
TTCCTGAGAATGTTATATTTTGATTTTTATGAAAAATCAATACTCATTCAAAACAAAATCTTCCCCCAATTACTGTAAGTTCCTGCTTTTCTTCTTTGATTTTGCCACTAACCTGCTTTTCGTTTCATATCCTGAAAAGGTTTTAAGACACCATCCAGTTGCCTAGATAATTCTGCTTTCAAGTAATCTTCAGCCACCAGCGCTGACAATTCCTCACACAAAACCTGAGCGGTCTTTATGTTCGGTGATTCCTTTTCTATCTCTTCTTTCACTTCTCGGGCCAGTTCAAGCTGCTGCTTCACAGAATCAGGGTCTGTACTTAGAGCCAAACTCTGGCTGAGCTTATGATCCAAGGCACTGAATTTTTCAGACAGGCTTTTCAGACGGTTTTGATATTCTGTGCTTTTGACAACGGCCTGGTGAATCCGGCTATGTCGGTCACTCAATTGTCCCGTTAAGTCACTCCATTTCTGTGTCACGGCGGTGAGCTGCTGCTTCACTGTTTCATGGGCTGGTGGGTGTTCCCCTGGTCTTTCCAGTATTCCTTGCCCTGCTGTAGTCAACTGTTCATACTGGGGCTTTCGAGTATCAAACTCTTTGAGTAAGATCTGATGAGAGAAAGGATGAGAAAGTTTTTTAAAAAAAAACAGTAAAAGAAAATGCCTATCTCAAAATAAGTAGCAGGTACTTATATACTTTAGCATCCTCATTGCTTGAGCAAAGGAAATAGCACTTGGTTATAAAAACAGAAAATGCGTTATCAGTGTCACGGACAGGGTATATTTGCATATCCATTTACCCAACAGGCCTGGTTCAGATGCTTACCTACTGCTACAATCCAAGCTGAACGATGCATTCTTTTCAGTTCCAACAGTGCAGCAACGACCTTGCACTGGCCGAACAAACCAACCTTCCACACCAGTGATGGCGAATCTTTTTGAGGCCGAGTGCCCAAACTGCAATTCAAAACCCACTAAATTTTTGCAAAGTGCTAATGCAGCCATTTAAGCTGAATACAGGTGGCTGTGAAGGGGCGATGTTGGGTACCCACAGAAAGGGCTCCGAGGGCCACCTTTGGCACCCATGCCATCGGTTCGCCAACCCTGTTCTACACTATAAGGCAGTTCTAAAAATGTGGGCAGCTCAAGTAGGCAGGTTGGCAAAATAAGAAGGGTAAAGCCTTCCAAGGGTGCTGATTCACCCAGGTAATTCTCCCAAGATGTTTTCTCCCTGATCTCACTTGGGGCATTGGAAGCCAGTTTCGAGGGGGTTGTGTGGAAGTGGGAGTTGTTTCAAAGAAGAACCGATTAGTTGGAAAGGTGTCATTATCTATGGCGCACTTCCCCATTTTCCCTCTTCAAGTGTCTCCATAGACTCTGGATATTTTCTATGAATGACCACCTAGCTATCTCCTTTTTATCTCTGCCATAATTAAGTCTGTTAGAAGAATCCACTCACCCCTCAGAATGAATTACAGTAGGACCCCGGTATCCACTGGGGATTAGTTCCAGGCCTTCTAGTGGATAATGAAAACTGTGGATAAGAGAGAATGCCTACCCCCCCCCCAAATTGCTGTTTCCTGACAGTAGCTTGCTTTATGACTGCTGTTTTGAGACAGTAGCTTGCTTTACAGATGCTATTTGTGACAATAGGTTGCTTTACAGCTTCTGTTTGTGACAATAACTTGCTCTGTGGCTGCTGAATTATTTTTTCCCCTCTGCCAACCATGGATAACTGAATCAGTGGATAATTAATTAGTGGATACAGGGGTCCTACTGTATATCTATCTAATTATGTTTCCTTCCCGTTCACTTCCATCCTAACAAGAAAGAGCCATGTACCTACGATTAAGCCTTCTCCCATGTCTAATTAGTGCTTTTCTGACCCAAAATGAGAATTCTGGTGTACTGAAGGTTAATGGTAGGGACATCAGTACAATCAGGTCCAGGATCAGGGATAGGGCTTACAATATACTTCCCATATTTTCTGACCCCCACTGAGGATTCCAATGCTGCCACTTTTAATGAACCTGACCTACTGACAACCAGTGTGTGCCGCTTCTACTCCTCAGTATAATGGTTTGCTGAAAAATAGAGTATGACCTGGTTGTCCAAATGCAGTATACTGGGTATAGATATGACAAAATGACAAAAACAAAAGGATATGTCAAAAAAAATAATAATAATACGGCAAGTGACTGAATCTTACAGACATGCATATACCTGCCCAGGTGGCAAAGAGTCCCCAACAAAATGTAACTGCAGGACTAAAATGTCCCAGCCTGTTGCATGAGGCTTGGAAAACTAAATTTTAACACATTTGTAAAGAAAAAAATACTCAGGCATTACTATGATCTTATATCCTGCGAAAGGTAAGGCCTGTAGAGCATCCCAGAGACATGATGGTTCTTTAGTCCACTCTGTGGACTCTGTGAATTAGGGGCTCAAAAAATTAAAAAGCAAACTAAAATGCTGCTGATATCTTCAACAAAGGAAATAAAAATGCAATTCTACAAAAAAAAAGGGGGTGGAATCAAATGCTCACCTGAACTTGCTGTTTCTGGGTGTTCAGCATGTTTGGATCAATTGACAGTGGTCCCAGGACACTGATCATTAATTCTTTTTCTACTAGCCACTGTTTTAATTGAGCCTCCGTTGTCTGGAACTGGGTGAGATAATTTGACGACTCTTCCAGTTTCCTCTGCCTGTCAGCTGCTACCTGATTGAGTTCTTTCCATTTGGAATCTGTGACAAAGGGAAAAAAATCATGTTTTTCAATTCTATAGTAATGCTGTTATATATATTTACCAAGTTAAATACATAATACTGTACTAAGTAATATTCATGAGCTCTCAGGTCAATTCTGCCTTATGGCAACTCTTTCTAGATTATTTTAGGTATCCTCAAAAATGGTTTACCATTCCTTTATTTTGAAAGTGCTCTGGGACTGTGCAGCTTGCAGCCCAAAGCCACAGAGGCTGGCTCTTCTGCCGGGAGACAGATAAAGCAATTATAATCCTTGATTATAATTTACCTATTCCACTAATCCAAGATTAGACATCAGACCTAGCTAGTCAGTCACATGATATGAACAAATGGCATAACCACAAGAAAGATATACAGGTGAAACTCGAAAAATTAGAATATCATGAAAATGTTCATTTATTTCAGTAAGTCAACTCAAAAAGTGAAACTAATATATGAGATATACTCATTACATACTAAGCGAGATATGTCAAGCCTTACTTTGGTATAATTGTGATGAGTCTGGCATACAGCTTATGAAAACACCAAATTCACAATCACAGAAAATTAGCATATAACATGACATCAGTAACACATGGATTGGAAATAGAACAATATCAGACCTCTGAAAATTCTAAGCATGCATATGTACTCAGCATCCCCATACAGCTCATCTGCGGAAGGAAGCATGAGGTGCTCCAAAATCTCCTGGTAGAGGGCTGCGTTGACCCTGGACTTAATGAAGCACAGCGGACCAACACCAGCAGATGACATGGTTCCCCAAATCAACACAGACTGTGGAAACTTCACACTGGACCTCAAGCATCGTGCATTGTGTGCCTCTCCATTCTTCTTCCAGATTCTGGGCCCTTGGTTCCCAAATGAGATGCAAAAGTTCCTCTCATCAGAAAAGAGGACTTTTGGACCACTGAGCAACATACCATTTTTTTGGTTCCTGTAGCCCAGGTAAGACACTTCTGACATTGTTTATTGTTCAGGAGTGGCTTGACAAGAAGAATATGACATTTGAAGCCCATGTCCAGGATCCATCTGTGTGTGGTGGCTCCTGATGCACTACTGTGAATAGGGAACCTTTTCACATTATTCTAATTTTCTGAAATTGTGAATTTGGGGTTTTCATAAGCTATACTCCATAATCATCACAATTATACCAAAGTAAGGCTTGGCATACCTCACTTAGCATGTAATGAGTCTGTCTCATATATTAGTTTCACCTTTTGAGTTGACTTGCTGAAATGAATGAACATTTGCACGATATTCTAATTTTTTCAAGTTTCACCTGTACATGCTCAATGGACGTGACACATAGGAGCAATCCTGCTCCCTATGTTTATCAAATAAATGTATCCAAGCTGGCCCAACATGGTAATTTTCAAATCTGTACACTTACATAGCACAGTCATGCTAATAATGGAACCCTTCAATTATTTTATGCCGCCTGAACTGCAAATTCATGGAGATGCTTTCCAGATAGTTCATTAACTTTATTTCAGATTTTTCTGCTGTTGTTCTAATTTTGACTCAGTATTACAGTTCTTACTACAGTACATCCATCACCACCCATGGTGATTTATATTCTAACATTTATGCTGAGGGCCAAAAACTCTGAAGAAAAACTACAGCACCTTTTATTGTTCAAACATGGGCATTTTGCTTTTTCCCAGAGTTAAAAAGTATGTTTTAATGAATGACCAGATAGCACCAAAACCACATATTTGAGAGGACATAGAAGAAAAACAGGATGTGTAGCTACCAAATAAACACATGCATATATAACTGCATATAAGAGTTTAGACAAAGAGTCCAATTGGGAGTCTTTGCCCGAACATTTACCTTCTTCAGTCCTCTGACAGGATTGCAGAAGGTAAATAATGTAGAAATCAGCTTTCCTGCAGAACAGCAAGAAAGGGAAGAGTGGTATACAGAATGATGCCGTGTGTACAGTATCGTTTGGGATACCAGACGTTGTGAGTGCATGTGGTAAAACAGCCCAAGAAAATCAGTCCAGGAGCTTCGTCAATGCCATACCTATTTTATTCAGTGTCTTCTTCCATTCTGGTGCCTCAGGCGAGTCTGGGTTCTTCTCCAACAATTCCGTGACTCGGTCCTTCAACTCTTGCACTTTATTTTCATTCTGTTTCAATTCTGTTTCAAACAACTGACCAAGAGAGAACATACTGGGCTTGATAAAATATACAGCAAACATATATGGAAGAACGCACACTTCACTGACACATCTTCTTAACGCCTCTGGACAGACAATACAAACTGACGAGGCATTGGCAGCATTGCCACATACGTTGATCTAAAATTAAGAATGAATTACCCTTAATTGATTTGAGAGAAAAAGAAACAGAAAGAAGAGTTACCTTATGTTGATCCACCTGTTCTTTAACTGCCTCAGAGTCAAGAAGAGCGGTTTCCCATTTAGCTGCCGTAGTGTCCATTTTCTGTAACCAGTCTATCATTGAATTTGATTCTTCTTGAATATTTTGCATATTTGAAAGCATAGATTCCAATTCAGATCTTTTTTCTTTCAGCATTGCTCCCAAATCATCGTAACTATGGTGTACAGCTGATATGTTTTCTTGGACAGTGGTCAGTTCTGAGAGAGAGATGGCGATCCATTTTAAGATAATCTCTAAACATATCTTGAACTGGGCTTAATAGATGAGGATGAACATATAATACACTTCAATACGCCCCATGAAATAATACAGTGGTACCTCGACTTACAAATTTAATCCGTTCCGAATGCATGCTCTTAAGTCGAACTACTCTTAAGTTGGGGTACCTATCTAAAAAATTGAAAAAATAACTTAAAAAATGAAAAACATGGAAAAAGTATTTGTAAGTCGAGCAGACCATATCTAAAATGTGTAAGGCGGCAGTTAAAATGCCAACAGTTTTCCTCTCTTAAGTCGAATTGCTCTTAAATCGAGTTGCTCTTAAGTCAGGGTACCACTGTAATTAGTAAGTCATATTTTGGTTGAATTACTGATACCCAAACAGAGAAATTAAGAATTAAGAGTGCCAGGCGGTGATGGATAAAGGGGAAAATATTGAAATCTGATCAAATGAACTTTTATTACACGTTCAAAGACCTGAAATGGGGACATAAAATAGAATATATTTCAGGCCATAAAACACCTTCTGTACAAAGTTCAAATTATGCTTATTTCTAAGTTTAGGATTTTGAAATACAGCTTGTTACATTGTTACCCCCATCCTAATGTCTTCTAGTTTCTAGTTTATTAAGAAAAATCAATTGAAAACTGAAGTGAGAACATATTTACTGATATTGCCATTCAGAAGTTGTTATTACAGGGTTTTCATGTGGACAGAAAACCCTGTTTACATAGGATCTGGAAGATGAGTCATGGCAACTGGACTTCTTTTCTTGAGAGATCCAAATGTTTCGCTACTCATCCAAGCACCTTCATCAGTCTGAGGAAAGTTAGAGTCCTCCATTTTATAGTTCACCTTCATTTCACATCATCCTGGTCTGAATAGGCTCGTAAGTTGTTTACATAAGCTCCTCAAATCGTTGGAAAAGGCTGTCCTCTTCATGGATATATTACCAGGTTTAATCCTTGCTATCCTCTGTTTAAATGGTCTTATACAGCAAGGTTGAGGAGGAGTGGTTGGTTTTGTCAGAGGAGACAATCCTAGATGCTTTAGGGCAGGCATTTCCAAACTTCGGCCCTCCTGATGTTTTGGACCACTACACCCAGAATTCCAAGCCTGTATTGCCAATGGCAAAGGACTGTGGGAGTTGTGGTCCAAAACATCTGGAGGGCCGAAATTTGGACATGCCTGCTTTAGGGTTCTGACTTGGGACTAAAAAAAGAGATAAAATGGAAGTTACGTGGATTTTCTCTTGAAGTTGATTGTCCCTTTTAAAATTTATTGTGAAGGATGCAAGAAGGCTTGTTACGATGGACTGGAGCAGTAAGAGTATGAAATATCAGTTTAGCATTTCACCACAGGGCCAATCTTTCCATTAGCCAAAATGCAAGTGCGGCTGGAAGGAAGGAAGGAAGGAAGGAAGGAAGGAAGGAAGGAAGGAAGGAAGGAAGGAAGGACGGACGGACGGACGGACGGACTCTGGGCTGGAATGCTAATTGCAATAGGTAGAGTGTGAACACTAGACCTCCAAACCATTCTATAGTCCCTGTGCGAATGCTGATTACAATTTTAAATGCAATACAGACTATGAAGCAACACCAATTCCTTCCTATGCAGTTATGCCCTAACACACAGAATTTCAGAAGACAGATGGACAAAACAAAAACAAACAAAACAAAACAAAATTTCTACTTCACCCCACTCCACCCCATCACTACAGTGCTCCTAATCCATTACATGGCTTTCTAAAAGTGGATATTTTCTAATTGCTAGGCTCTGAGGACCTCTCAGGGGCAGGCATTTTTGACTGACAGCAGAAAATGTCTTGCCACCAGTAGGGAGACAGCTGAGGTGATTTTCATCAAAAGACCACCAGACAATGCCTGGCTGTGACAAGTCCTCTAAGTCTCACTCTTAGAAAACAGTTGGCTGTGTGGAGAACAGTTTGTGCTACGCTGCTTCCCTCAGAATCCTTATGTTGCCGTCCCTGCAGCAAAGTAAGAGAAAAGGAAGAGGCAATGAGATCAGAAGAGGGCAAGAGGGCCGTCGCTGAAACAGATGGTGAGAAAGAGGGAACGACAGAAGGAAGAGGAGATGGAGAAGCTTGCAGGATGGGATGTGTATTATGTCCATGGGGAGTAGATGAGAAGAGATGGGGTTAGGGTTAGGAGAGGAGAGGGCAGCAGGGGCAGGGAAAATGCAACAGCAAAAAGAGGAGGGAGACACAGAGAGAAGCAGGCCAAAGGCACCAGCAATCGTATGCAGAGCTGTGGTTGTCTTCTTCCATCAAGGGAAGATAGTGGGCCAACCCATGCCTCTTTTCCAGTGAAAATCAACTCCCAGCTTTGTTCCCACTCATAGCAGCGGGAAGGTCTGAATTCATATAGTAAGAATCCCAACACATCTCCAAGGCCAACACATCTCCAAGGCATCTGCTCTCCTTTTCTGGCAGAGCAGCAGAGAGGAAGGAGCTGGTCAGAGGAGCACACGGCCAAAGGGCAGAGCTAACTTCTTCTTTTTGCAGGAGCAAGGGGCGGAGTTTTAGCTTTAAATAGCTGCTACCAGCAGTCTCTCAGTCCTTTTCTGGCAGAGCAGCAGAGAGGAAGGAGCTGGTCAGAGGAGCACACGGCCAAAGGGCAGAGCTAACTTCTTTCTTTTTGCAGGAGCAAGGGGCGGAGTTTTAGCTTTAAATAGCTGCTACCAGCAGTCTCTCAGTCCTTTTCTGGCAGAGCAGCAGAGAGGAAGGAGCTGGTCAGAGGAGCACACGGCCAAAGGGCAGAGCTAACTTCTTCTTTTTGCAGGAGCAAGGGGCGGAGTTTTAGCTTTAAATAGCTGCTACCAGCAGTCTCTCAGTCCTTTTCTGGCAGAGCAGCAGAGAGGAAGGAGCTGGTCAGAGGAGCACACGGCCAAAGGGCAGAGCTAACTTCTTCTTTTTGCAGGAGCAAGGGGCGGAGTTTTAGCTTTAAATAGCTGCTACCAGCAGTCTCTCAGTCCTTTTCTGGCAGAGCAGCAGAGAGGAAGGAGCTGGTCAGAGGAGCACACGGCCAAAGGGCAGAGCTAACTTCTTCTTTTTGCAGGAGCAAGGGGCGGAGTTTTAGCTTTAAATAGCTGCTACCAGCAGCACGCACCTTATGGCGCGTGCAAACTAAAAAAAAAAAACAACAACAAAAAATCTGGGTTTAATTGAGTTCCCAAGCCAAGCAACTCCTCAGGAGGTCCTACACTTCCTGACGTGCTTGCAGTTGGAGTAGAGGTGCTTTAGCGGCCCCTACACTGTTAGATTTTGACTAAACAATAAAAGAAGTAAAGAGTCTTACTAGATTAAAAAAAAGTGCAAGTTTACATTTTTGAGACCTTCAATACATTTTATTGTAATAGTTAAAATGGAGTTGGAGGGAGCAGCTGTAGTTACCTGCAGTACTTGTGCTATGTTTGTTATCTTGACAGAGCGTGTGCAGAACTACATCTGCTGCAAGTGCAAGCTGGTAGCGCTATTGGAAGAGAAGGTCCAGCAGCTAGAGGCTCGCATAGTGGACCAGCAACATATTAAGGAGCTTGAGCAGTTCCTGGACAGAGCGGAAGAGACTATCCAGGTCCAAGAAGAGACAGGGCACACTTCAGAGGAGGAAGTCACTCCCCCAACTCAGGAGGTGGATGGGTGGAGGAATGTGACTCAAAGGAGTAGAAGGCCAAGGCATCGCTCAGAGAGTCTCATCTTGCACAATCAATTTGAAGCTCTTTCCCTCAGCACACCTCATGAGGCACACATAGAGGAAGAAGTGGTTCCACCGGAGGATCTCTCCCTCATCACTATTGATGAGATACAAGATCAGGTACATGTTGATGACCAGGCTGCAGGAGAGAAGCTCATTGTGCTAGGGGATTCTATCATTAGAAATACGGAGGGATGGATTTGTGAGGAGCATGATAACCGGATGGTCACTTGCCTGCCGGGTGCAAAGGTTGCAGACATCACCAGAAATATAGATAGCTTGTTAGAGAGAACTGGGAAGGAGCCAGTGATCATGGTACACGTCGGTACCAACGATGTCGGGAAGGCCAAGCGGTCAGTCTTGGAAGCCAAATTCAGGTTGCTAGGTAGAAGATTGAAGTCCCGGGCTTCCAAGGTAGCATTTTCAGAAGTGCTACCTGTTCCTCGTGCAGGTCCCGCCAGGCAGGCAGAACTCAGAAGCCTCAATGTGTGGATGAGGCGATGGTGTCGAGAGGAGGGCTTTAGATTTGTCAGGAACTGGAGAACATTTTGGGACAAGCCAAACCTGTTCAGGAGGGATGGGTTGCACTTGAATCATGATGGGACCAGATTGCTGGCACTCAACCTCAAAAAGGCAGCAGAGCAGCTTTTAAACTGATAACTGGGGGAAAGCCGACAGGAGCTATGTGGCATCCGGTTCGGAACACCTCATCCTCGGGGAATGAGGTTGGAGAGGGTAGAGCATCACATAGAGATGACATAGCAAGTACTAACACTGGCAGAATAGCGGAATGTGACAGTTCGTCTACTGAAAATAAAAGCTGTGGGGGGAGAAGAACAAGGCAGCAGCTGTTGCGGGACCCACTGTACAAGTGCTTCTACGCCAATGCTCGAAGCCTCCGAGCAAAGATGGGAGAACTTGAACATCTGGCAGCTAGGGATAACATTGATATAATAGCCATAACAGAAACCTGGTGGAATGTGGAGAACCAGTGGGACACAGCAATCCCAGGCTATAAACTCTATAGAAGGGATAGAGAGGGGCGGGTTGGAGGAGGAGTGGCCATCTATGTCAAAGAAGGCATAAAATCCAGCAGAATGGAGATTGACAGAGGGTCTGACTCCGCCATAGAATCACTGTGGGTTAAACTACCAGGTCCAAAGAGTGATGTGATAGTTGGAGTATTCTATCGTCCACCAGATCAAAAACTTGAGGGGGACCTTGAAATGAGGAGAGAAATCATGGAGGTGGCTAAGAGGGATAGGATAGTAATCATGGGGGACTTTAATTATCCCCACATTGACTGGGCCAATGCGAGCTCTGGGCAAGAAAGAGAAACTGGGTTTCTCGACTTGCTGAATGACTGTGCCTTAGAGCAACTTGTCATGGAGCCCACCCGAGAACAGGCAACTCTAGATCTAATATTGTGTGATACTCAGGACCTCGTCAGGGATGTGAATGTCACTGAGCCTCTGGGGAACAGTGACCATGCTGCAATTACCTTTGCCATGCATGTCGGAGGAAGAGTGTCAACCAAATCAGACATAAAAACCCTTGATTTTCGAAGGGCAAACTTCCCTCAGATGAGGAAACTAGTTAGAGAGAAACTGAAGGGGAGGGTTAGAAGAATCCAATCTCTTCAGTGTGCATGGAGCCTGTTTAAAACAACAATAATAGAGGCCCAGCACAAGTGCATACCACAAAGAAAGAAGAGCTCATTTAAGTCCAAGAGGACACTGGCATGGTTAACGAGTGGAGTTAGAGAGGCTCTAAAGCACAAGGAGAGGTCCTTCTGTAAATGGAAATCCTCCCCAAATGAGGAAAATAAAAAGGAACACAAACTCTGGCAAAAGAAATGTAAGAAGATGATAAGGGAGGCAAAGAAAGACTTTGAGGAACGCATGGCTAGCAATATAAAGGTTAATAATAAAAGCTTCTTTAAATATGTTAGAAGTAGAAAACCTGCCAGAGAACCAATTGGGCCTCTGGATGGTGAGGGAGGAAAAGGGGAGGTTAAGGAGGACTTGGACATTGCAGAGAAATTGAACGAGTTCTTTGCGTCTGTCTTCACGACAGAGGACCTTGAGCGGATTCCGCTGCCTGAGCCGCCCGTCTTGACTAAAGAATTAAATCAAATACAGGTTAAAAGAGAGGAGGTTTTAGGACTAATTGATAAATTGAGGATTAACAAGTCACCGGGCCCAGATGGCATCCACCCAAGGGTTATTAGGGAACTGAGAAATGAAATTGCAGATCTCTTAACGGTTATATGCAACTTGTCTCTTAAAACGGCCACAGTTCCGGAGGACTGGAGGATAGCAGATGTCACACCAATTTTTAAAAAAGGAAGGAGGGGGGACCCAGGAAACTACAGGCCGGTTAGCCTTACATCTGTCCCAGGGAAGATGGTGGAAGGCCTCATCCAAGAGAAAATCTTAAAACCATAAAAGAACAAACCTTGCTGAGAGAAAATCAGCATGGCTTCTGTAAGGGTAAATCTTGTCTTACAAACCTTTTAGAATTTTTTGAAAAGGTCAACAGGCACGTGGATTTGGGTGAACCGGTGGATATAGTCTATCTGGATTTTCAAAAGGCTTTTGACACAGTCCCTCACCAAAGGCTGCTGAGAAAATTGCATAGTCAGGGGATAAGAGGGCAGGTCCTCTTATGGATTGAGAACTGGTTGAGATCCCGGAAACAAAGAGTAGGTGTCAATGGGAAATTTTCACAATGGAGAGAAGTGAAAAGCGGTGTGCCCCAGGGCTCTGTCCTGGGACCGGTGCTTTTCAATCTGTTCATAAATGACCTGGAGACAGGGATAAACAGTGAGGTGGCCAAGTTTGCAGATGACACAAAACTTTTCCATGTGGTAAAAACCAGAGAAGATTGTGAAGAGCTCCAGAAGGATCTCTCCAAACTGGGGGAGTGGGCTGAGAAATGGCAAATGCGTTTTAATGTAACCAAATGTAAAGTAATGCATATTGGGGCAAAAAATCCAAACTTCATCTATCAACTCATGGGCTTTGAGTTATCCGTGACGGATCAGGAAAGAGATCTTGGTGTGTTGGTGGACAGCTCCATGAAGGTGTCTCCCCAATGTGTGGCAGCAGTGAAGAAGGCCAATTCCATGCTAGGGATTATCAAAAAGGGGATTGAAAATAAAACAGCCAACATTATAATGCCGTTATATAAAACAATAGTAAGGCCCCACCTGGAGTATTGTGTACAATTCTGGTCACCGCATCTCAAGAAAGACATAGTGGAACTGGAAAAGGTGCAGAAGAGAGCGACTAAAATGATTACTGGCCTGGGGCACCTCCCTTATGAAGAAAGGCTAAAACAATTGGGCCTCTTTAGTCTGGAAAAAAGGCGCTTGAGGGGGGATATGATTGAGACATACAAAATAATGCAGGGTATGAGTAAAGTGGATAGAGGGAAGCTCTTCTCCCTCTCTCAAAATACCAGAACTAGGGGACATACACTCAAATTGAGTGCTGGGAGAGTAAGAACTGACAAAAGAAAATATTTTTTCACCCAGCGTGTTGTAAGTCTATGGAACTCCCTGCCACAGGATGTGGTGATGGCATCTGGCCTGGATGCCTTCAAAAGAGGATTGGACAGATTCCTAGAGGAAAAGTCCATCACGGGTTACAAACCATGATGGAGATGTGTAATCTCTAGGCTTTAAACCAGGGTACTTCAACGGCCAGATGCAGGGGAGTGGTATCAGGAGACAGATATCTAGTCTCATGCGCTCCCAAACGCATCTGGTGGGGCCGCTGTGAGATACAGGAAGCTGGACTAGATGGGCCTTTGGCCTGATCCAGCATGGCTCTTCTTATGTTCTTATGTTCTTATGTTGGCGACCTCCCATTTGGCTCTCCGGAACAGCCCGCTTTATGCGTTTATAGGCAGACTAACTTAGGATATGTGATCGATAAGCTCATTCTTTACAATTGTGAAATGCAGCTGTCAGGAGATAGCAACACTTCTATTAGTTAAACATGATTTGGACAAGAAGAGGGAGAGATGTCAAGAGCTCCTGATCTTGTCTAGAGTGCCAGATAATTACTGTTCCCTTCATTCAGTCAACAGTTGAAATAACACAAATAATTGACCATGTGTTACAAAGAGGAATAACTATTAAAAGGGTGCAAACTGTGACCATCTAAAGTGCCTTCTTAGGACATGATTAATCCTTACCTTTGTTTGACAGGAAATCCTGGGTACCTGTAGCAGCTTCCTCACCATTTAGCACTGTCACAGTTCCAGCTGAAACACAGAAGTATGAGATTTAATGTTCTCATTTTATTTACCTAGTTAGTATCAGTCAGCGATGTAAATCTTCATTTATTTTTTGTACAGGTGACAAATGTTTCAAAGGCTTTCTCCCCACTGGAGTTTTTGTACATTTTTTTTTTTTGCATTTCAGGACTTTTCATATAAAGCGGATTTCAAATCAAGACTGTTCCATGGATGTATAATCCCCTTTCTTTGTATATATTTATGGAGGAAACCAAGAGAGAAGCATGTGTAACTGATCCAAATCATTCTGGCTGGAACAATTCACTGAACTATCTTCTTGCAATATATAACATCAGATAAACAGTATCTTGTTTTCAAAATATTCAAATGATTATTCTACAGCAATATTGGGTTGCATGTTTGTTAACAGTTTATTCTGGCTTCTGTGTTATAATAAATGCACTGTATATCTATAATGAAGAAATGACATTGAAAGTTGTTTTAAAATGTGTAGAAGTATTTTTGCACCAAAAGCTTATATTATGAACAAATGTTCCTGTACGGTGTGCAAAATACACACTTTTTTTTTTCACTGCTTACGCTGCTCCTGATGGAAATCAATGCTGGATTTTTGCTATTGTACAGGAGCAAAAAAAATCTCTCACTAGACGTTTTTTCATTGAGTATCTTGATTCGTTGAGCCACCCTTTGTCATTCAGAACAAAAATATTTGCAAATGTTCACTGCTTTCGTACTATCAGTACCTGAATTTCTTTTCTCACAAATGGATGTGAAACGGCATTTATCTTCCATTGGTTTTTAGAAGTAGACACGTAAGAGGGTTTTTCTGTCCATTGGGGAACCATCTCATTGGCCAAGCAGGGATTAACTCTTTGCTTTGTACCATTTTTTCTCATCAAAATCACCCCACTGGGGCTAAATTTACAGAAACCACAAGGGCATCTCTCTCGCCATGCTGGCTTTTCTTCCCTCCTTATCCTCCTGCTTTCTTTAAGCTTTTAAAAAGCCACAGAAGATCTAGATCATGAAGAACCTCTGCATGTTATGATCAATTGTGCCCTACAGTTATTTTCTGAAATATGTCTTAATGTTTCAACCTATCTATACGCAACTGTATCCACTGACACATGAAAATATTGGGAGAATGTCTTAGAAATAATTAATTGCATAAAGATCTGTAACTTACATTATCTATTCTCCCCAGGGTTAGCTGCAGGCAAGATACAGTATAGTGAAGTGTTTCAGGAGCAGTGGTGTGGAAAAATATAAAGAACTCAACAGCCATATTTATGAGAATCAGGCCATTGTGTAACGGATCTTGCTAAGAGCCAAATCAAACAAATGGCAGTGGCACATTATCCCCCACAAAGCCAATATTTGAAGACGATAGGTTTGCACAGTCAACACATTAGCATATCCCCCTGTCTCATCCTGATAATTTCCTACCAAACAAACAAGCCAACTTGGAACTTGCACAGCTGTGAAAGACTTGACAGGACAATCACACCTCTTTTACCGTTCAGATCAGCAATGCTTCTAACTGTAAAGCTTCCTATTTAATTAGTTCAGCCGTCATAAATACTGCAGGGAAGAGCAACTGCATGGTGAGCAGAGCCAACCCTCCACTTTTAGTGAAAAAATGGTGACTATCCAAAGCCAGATGGCAGAAAGCTCAAGCAATTGCCACACACGCTATCCCCCTCAAATTTTAAGACCTTTACCTATATGGTCTACTTTAAGCAATTTTTTAAAAAAAAAAAATAAAGATGAAATGTAAGTGGGACCAAGGGTAGTGTATATTCTGATTATTGTCTTCCTTCAATGTGTTGGTGGTGAAGGAACCTTGTGTGCCCAGTTCTTCCATGCCTTGAAAAAGATTATTTTGCAGGGAACCAGAGGACAACGAAATTGTCCTACCAATGACTTCTATATGTGGAATGAGAAATGTGCAGCATTTTCATCTCATTCAACAAACATGATTCCTTTTGCCTATGCAGACCCAAGACTTGTGCCTTCACGCTGCCTCTGCTGCGGGGGATATTCTCCAGCAGTATGAAAGGAAAGTCAGTAGTCTTAGCCCGTGGAGTGAGACTCCTATTATTTATATGCAGGGATCGGGATCTTTTCTTCCTCATTTAGGTCAAAAACTCATATGTGTATAGATTTACCATTACAAATAGAAACATATACACTCTTTTTTCATGATCAAAATGTTTAACATTCTTAATTTAGTTCATGGTTGAGGGTCTGGAGGAAATGTCTTATGAGGAACGGCTTAGGGAACTGGGAATGTTTAGCCTCTCTAAAAGAAGACTGAGAGGGGATATGATAGCTATGTTTAAATATTTGAAAGGATGTCATATTGAAGAGGAAACAGGTTTGTTTTCCATGGCTTCAGAGACTAGGACTCGGGGCAATGATTTCAAACTACAGGAAAAGAGATTTCATTTGAACATTAGGAAGAACTTCATGACAGTTAGAGCTATTCGGCAGTGGAATATGCTGCCGCGGAGGGTGGTGGAGTCTCCTTCTTTAGAGGTTTTTAAGTAGAGGCTGGATGGCCATCTGTCGGAAATATTGTGATGGGGGTTCCTGCATGGCAGGGGGTTGGACTAGATGGCCCTTGAGGTCTCTTCCAACTCTATGATTCTATGATTCTATGATTTAGCAATACCCCATAACAGTTATTAGACCCACTGAACAGAGAACTGAATGAATGAATGAATGAATGAATGTTTATTTACGGTTATTTACCAAATCACACATAATACAAAAATTGTAATACAGTGAACAGAGAACTGAGATTTATAGAATGACTTAAGTCAGGGGTGTCCAAACTTTTTGCAAGGAGGACCAGATTTGGTGAAGTAAAAATTGGTCCCTGGGCTGGACTTTGGACAAATCTCTAGAGCATACAAGGAGATGGGGAGGATGCTGAGGCAACGGAGCCAGGATCAGGCAGGCTGGGCAGGTGGCTGGGGGGGGGGGATGGACAGAGGCAGGGAAGGCAGGCAAACTGTAAAACTGCAAGCTGATATCCCCATCCGGTATGGGGACGGGCTACCTGGCGGGGAAGAAGAGGCCGCGGGCCGATCAAAATTTGATAACGGGATGCATTTGGCCCCCGGGCCTGACTTTGGACATGCCTGACTTAAGTTGAACCAACTATTGAACAGGGCCTTTCATCCAGTTTTCTAATGCCCGTACCTGTTGTCGATTGGGCTATACTGGCCTAGCCTAGCCCTATCTTTAACCCACTGAGCTGTTCAGTTAGCTTTCTTGTATGAGAAGTTACACTAATTACAAAACATACATGTCACTAACTAATTGCAAAACTACTACTGAATCTGAATGTTTTCGATATAAATTCTGGCATAAACATTGCCACTGTCCAATCACCATTTTGCTTTCAGTTCACCATTTTCTGCACCACAACACTGGCTTCAAAAACATCCTTGCCCTTTAGTTCCAAAGCCTATTTCATGAAATATCTATCTGCTTATTATTTATGAAGTGGCTGAGACTGTTCTATAGAGCCTGCTGGATGTCTGTGTAAGCAGAAAGTCTGAAGATGATTATTTAATGGAGCAGAATTAATGGTTGCCTTGGAGAAGGGCACACAGTCACCCTCCTCACCACCAGCTGGAAGGTGAGCGCTAGCTTAATGGCAGCTGGAAAACGGTGAGGGGAAAAAAGCCAACTAAGTAAGCAATATGTTCTCATAATAAGATTCTGAGATGTTTCTAAACTCCCCAGTGTGGAAAGAATTATTACTACTGTAAAACCCAAGGCACTTCCACTCATCATAATAAAATCAATTCAGAGGTGATTGAACAATGTAATAAGCAAACATGCACATACTTCACCCTTTCAAGATAGCAACATTGTTTTGGTACAAGTACCAATCTGAAAGGCAGAAATTTTTTCTAACATACAGGGTGTTCACTTGGGAAGCATATCTCAACTTATCTGTCTAATCATGTCATTCTACTTTGATACAATCTTAAATTAATGCTCATTATTAAGCATATTCATTCAACGTACCTGATTTTACTCCTTTTGACTTTGATGGGGAAATCACAGAGCTAATCAGGTTGCATAATATTGTTCCTCTGCTAATCATTTTCTGAACATCAGGGGCTTTTGAATTCCATTCATCCTCCAAATTCTGAGAGGAAGACATTGTTATTTTTATCTACTAACTAAACATCAAAACGAGACAATATCCATTTCTATTCTGAAGGATTTAGCATACCCAGAATCCATCTTAATATGACACATAGCCTCCTGCCTTCACTATACAAGCTGTGCCAATCTCCTTATTAGAAATACGGACTGACTGTATCAATGTAATGTTAGTGGACCACACGCCTGCCTCATGAAACTGTTCCATCTGCAATGACTCTGTCATTCCCTCCAGTGGAGGGCGTCACTGCAATGATTTATCCTTTCACAATCATTGAATGTCTCTCTTTTTTGGAGAGAATGGAAAATGAGCACCTTACACCTAGCAGGTCCTGGACTGTAGTGACCATGTCACATTAAAGTAATAAAAACATATTATCATGTGCCCTACTTTAATCTTCTTAGTTCCTCGGGTCAAAACAACATTATCAGTTCAGAGAGCACTACTTAAAAGATTAGCATACAAATCCTATTAAATGAAATGTTGCCTGCAGCTACTAGAAATATCTCACCTTGGTGCTTTTCAGGTGTTTCTTTAAAGTGTCCGTACTTAAAGAAGACTGCACATCTGGAATTCTTTCAGTCATGCTGTATATCCATTTCTTTAAAGACTCTACATCAAGCCTGAATGCATCCATTTGTTGCTGGCAGGAGGACACATCTTCTTCTCTATATTGTCAAAAACATCAAGGCTTACACGGGACCTCAGGATTACTTAGGCACAGCCCTCTTCAAGCTAAACCTATGACATCAGTTACACTGTTTACAGAACTAGGTTCTCCGGCATATCGAGTGCATTTATACACACACAGAGAAGTTGTTGATTTCTGCCTCTGATTACTGCACATCAATACTGCTCTTTGGTGAGGGTCACAAGGGAGTGCAGTGGGAATCGGGGCTCAGAAGGCTAGAATTTCCATTCAGATTAACACACGCAACTCTTTGGGATTCAGCCCAACAAGTTACATTTTCTTTCTATATATTTATACTACCATAACTGTTTAAGATTCTACAATGAAACCTGGTGAGGTGCTACTCGGCCGGCCATCCAGCGTTCTCACCAAAGAGGCTAGAGTGAAGCAGCGGAGCCTGGCATCAGAGCGCCCTGGCTTGCTTTGCCATGGAGGAGGGCTGGCAGAGGTCATCCTTGGGCCCTCACTTGTGAGCCCCACCGCCAGGCCAAGCTAGCACCTCACCGGGATCCTAGCAGCCCAAGCTCTTTCCCTGTGCCTGGTGCACCCCCAGGGCCTCCTAGCCAGCCTAGAAAAGTGCTGCGCTGATGAGTCACACACCCCAATCACCCCCACCCCAACGTGCCCTAGGGATGCCATTCGAGCTGCTCAGGCAGCAGACCGAACGGTGCAGGAGCACGCCTTCGTGCCACCCAGTCCACTGTGCTGCCCAAGGGCAGAGGGTGAGGCATCCAGGGTGAAAGCTTTCACTCCCAGCACCCTTTCACCGCTGTCACCGCCACCACCCTTAGATAAGAGTGTTTACTCTTATCCACAGATTTCAGTATCCGCGGAGTGGCCCAGAACCAATCCCTTGCGGATACGGGGGTTCTACTCTCTGTTTTATTACTGAGGTGGTTTTACTGACAATAGAGAAACTTTCCCCCCAGAAAATATTAAAGACAACCTCAAAAATGTACCTATTATGAAATCTTAGTAACATGAAATTTTACTTTTTTGCAGTTAAGTTGACGATATTATATTATGTGCCATCAATTCAGTACCAGCTGACAGTGATACTATAAGGGCTTTCAAGGTAAGTGAGATACTTAAGGAAGTTTTCCCAGTTCCACATCCCCAGAGTGCTTCCATGGCTCAACCCGGACTACCCCTCCATGGCTTGGGCCCGGACTACCTAGCGGAGCGGATCGCCCAGCGATCAATCTTGGCTCGACCGGTCCGGAAGTCGCGAGCGCACTCGCTCCGGGTCGCCACCCCAAAAGAGGCCCAGAAAACCACCACTCGTAATCGGGCCTTCTCGGTGGCGGCCCCTTCGTTGTTGAACGCTCTTCTGAGTGATGTGCGCTATGCAGAGTCCCTGCTGGCCTTTCGAAGAGCTCTTAAAACCTTGCTCTTTCGAGAGGCCTTTGGCGACCATGTTTAATTTATGCAGTTGTTTCCCCCCACCCCCGCCATTTGCCACCTTGTCTATTCTGGAAGGCTAGTTGTGCAGCTATTGAGCCTTTTCGCTAGCATGGTTAGGGCGCTAGAAGTGGTTTTAATTTGTCTTGTTCATTATTGTATTTACAGTCTATTGAATTTGTCTATTGTATGTTGTACTGACGACCATTGTTCGGTTGTCTATTGGAAGCCACCCAGAGTTCCTCCGGGAAGATGGGCGGGATATATAAATAAATAAATAAATAAATAAATAAATAAATAAATAATGAACAAGGATTTCAATACAGCTCCCCCTCCCGAGTTCTAGTCTACCGCCCTATCCACTACACCACTGTGGGTATTTCAATTAAGTGATCAGTTAGAAGGCAGGTCATCAATCAATAAACAATATTTGATCATCTAACCACTTTGATCCATTTTCATCATCTTCATTATCACTACGTATCACGCACTATTCTAAAATCCCACTACTATACTCACTTTTGTTGTACGGTCTGTTCCATTTCCCTAAACTTCTTTGACAGAGCATTTACTTTCTCTAATACTAAAGACTGGTCCCCAGGAAGAGCGTGAGGAGAAAGTTCTTCAATGAGCTGTTGCAAAACTTCAAGGTCTTTTTTCTGCTCTGTCAGTTCTGTGCTGGTTTCCTACAAAATGGACAAGGACACAATTGCTTCATACTCAGCGGCATGGCCTGGTGTTAAAAATTCAGTCCTTGAGTTCAGCACTTCCCCTTATTGTTGTGGATGGGATGACTATATCCAATTAGCACACCCTATTATGTGCCCAATAAGATAGGGCTATATCACCCATATCACTGTAAATTTTCCATACCTGCACATACAGGGACATTTCAGAAACATCCTTTCCTGGGACGTCAGCCTCGCTAAGAGACTGAGTTTTCTTGTCCAAGAATGACTGGAGCTTCTCAGACAAGCACTCAAACAGTTCCACCTTTGCTTTCAATCCTTCCATTCTTTCACATTTTTCCTTGTGCTTATTACTTGCTTCACAAAACCTTTCTGAAAGTTCGTTCATTTTAGCTTGCAGAGAGGAGGCCGTCGACGGATCTGCTGTTTCCATGAACGTGTTCATCTTTTCTCTCATGGCATTCAAGCTGCTTTGACGACCCTGAATATCTTGCCCGAGGGCCTGAAATAAAGAAGTGTGAGAAAACATCTGAGATAAAAATGTGTCCATATCCAAGTGGGTGAAGTGACTGCTGTCAACATAACTTACTTCTTTCCAAGGTCAAGCTCCGACAGCAATGGAAGCCAAAGACGGAAGTAAAATGGGAAGCACTTCAAAGAAGAGTTACTAGAGGGGGTTGACATGATCCTCGCTGATATTGCACAACCACTGCTATTTGTGTCCTGCCAGTGTATTTAGTCCACAAGTGGCCTGCATGGAGACCAGTGCAGCTGATACCCAACTCTGACATGTCTTCCGTCTTGTATTTTCAACAGTGGTCCCCCACAGTTTCGCGGTTCACATACTGCAGTCCCGCTATATTGCGGGACTGCAGTATATGAAAAAAAGCCCCCTGGAGTAAGGGGCAAAGGCCTGTTTCAGGCCTCCTGTACTTCCCCCAGGACTGGTGCTGTCCCAAACAGGCCTGCAAGGGCCTTCCCAGGCCTTCTGGAGGCCCCAAAAGGGCTTCCCTGTGAACCGGAAGTCACTTCTGGGTCACCAAAAATAATTTCTGAGGCCTCTGAGGGCCTTTCTAGGCCTCTTGGAGGCCTCAAGAATGATTTTCAGTGACTCAGAAGTCACTTCCGGTCTACAGGGAGGCCCTTTTGGGGCCTCCAGAAGGCCTGGAAAGGTCCTCGCAGGCCCGTTTGGGGCAGCGCCGCACTGGGGGTAAGTACAAGAGCCCCCAGTTAGGCCCCCCAGGCCCGACCCCACCTGCATCCGCATATCGTGAATTTTCAATTATCGCGGGTTGAGTTGGGTCCCTAACCCCAGCGATAGGCAGGGGGGTCACTGTATCTTATTAGCATATCAGCCCATTTAATCGTGAGATCTTCTTATGAGTAGTAAGAAACTGTGTGCCTTAAAACAGCCTTTTTCAACCACTGTTCCGCGGCACACTAGTGTGCCGTGAGATGTTGCCTGATGTGCCGTGGGAAAAATTGAAAAATTCTAAAGAAATTCAACCCAGGGCCGGCGGGTGGCCCACAGCTGGTTGGCGCTATAAATAGCGTCCAAGGGCCAGCTTGGCTCCTCCCCCCCCCCGAGGCCCGTGGCGCTGGCATCACTTCCTCCCCGGCCGTACCTGGCCCCGCTCATTCTCTTAGTGTTTGCCCTGTGCCTGCCGCCGCCGCCACGACTCGCTTGCTTCCCTCTCCCCCCCTCCTTTTTTTACCCTGGACCACCACCACCCCTTTCCTGGGAGCTACCAATGGACTGAGCCGCCCGACAGCCTGCCCGCCAACACGAGCCGGCCCGGGAGCCCCAGCCCAGAACAAACCACCAGGTGAGGGGAAGGGGAGGAGGGGCGCCTGGCTGCCCCACGAGCACCGCGGCAGGGCTATGAGGAGGAGGGGATGGAGGAGGCCTCCGCTGGGCCTGGGCTGAGGAGGCAGGGGGGGCTACTGGCACGGCTGGCCGGCCGGCCTTTAGGGTCCGGGAGGGGAAGAGCCGTCTCTGAGGGGCCCCACGATGGGTTCCTTGAAGTCTTGCCCCTTTTTTTCTGTCTTGGGTCGCCCTCTCCTCTCTCTGTGTCTTTTCTTTCTTTTTTTCCCCACCTCTCTCTTTCCATTCGTACCCTTTCCCCTCTTCATAGAAACGTGCTCATTTCTAGCCTGCATATGTGTATGTCTAGCAGCCTGCCTACTGTAATTAAAACTGTAAACCGCCCAGAGACTCCTTGAAGTGGTATGGGGCGGTATACAAGCAGAACACTTTCTGCCTTCTTTCCTTCCTGCCTTCCTTCATCCTCCTCCCCTCCTGTCGCTGGACTTGCTGAAGGCATCTGCCTTGGCCACAGTGTGGAGAGCAAGATGGGCTTTTGGGTCTTATTTGTGTTCCTGGAGAGTCAGTGCCCCTTCTCAGGTCTCCACTGGACACAGAAGTCCATGCAGGGCAAAATGTCTTTAAAAAAACAACACAGGTAAGTGGGAACTGGGTGCTAGAGAGCAGGCTGCCTCAATCTGTGGCCCCTCTGTCCTGCTTCTCCCTACACCAGCAATGGCGAACCTTTTAGAGACTGATATAGGCACCGAGTTAAATTTTTTAACATTTTCTAATGGTGGTGTGCCTCGTGATTTTTTTCATGAAACAAGTGTGCCTTTGCCCAAAAAAGGTTGAAAAACACTGCCTTAAAATACCAAAGGCTAGTTCTGTCTTAACTACAGCATTATCTTCAAATATCAGAGGCTGCTAATTATTCCAAAGACTTTTCCTTGAGATCATTTTATTTCAAAAAGCATGAAGTCCATTATACCAGTGCTCCCCAACCTTTTTGTCCCCACGGACCGGTAAATGTTTGATGATTTTCCGTGGCCCGGGGCTGGGGGTGGGGAGGGGGGGGGAGATGGGAGGTGCAGGGGGGGTCGGGCGGGGGGGGGGGGGGGAGGGGAGGGTGTGTGGGGGGCAGGGGATGGGGGGGAGGGAGGAGGGGAGGCAGGGGTGCGGGGGGGGTTTGGAGCGTGTGCCTTGCGGGGGGGGCACGGGAGCGGCGGCGGCGCTCGCCGGCTGGGGGCATCGGGCGTGCCGCTCGGCCCCACGCGCACGGGCGGGGTGGGGGGGAGCCTGGGGCTCCTGGGCGGGCGGGCCCCCACCTCCTCCTCCTGTTGGCGGCCGCAGCGGCCACGGCAGCCACCCAGGTTCGGCCGCCGCCGCCCGCCTCCGGCTGCGGCCTTCGGGCGGGCGAGCGGGAGGGGGGAGGGGAGGGAGGCCGGTGGGGGGTGGCATCCCCGCGCGCCCCCCGGAGAGGCCAGTGTCCTTTCTTCAGCCCTCCCCCCACACACACACACACACACACACACACACACACACACACCTGGCCACCTCTCAGGGAGGCGGGCAAAGCTCACCCCGCGCCGCGGGCGCCCTCCCCCGCCACCAAGACTTGCCCCCCCTCCTGCCGGTCTCCGGGCCGAGAAGGGGGAGCCCGAGCGCCTCCCGCCGCCGCCGCCGCCTCTCTCACCTGCTGCTGGAACTTGTCCACTCTCCCGGGGAGGCGGCGAGGCGGCCGCTGGGGACTGGCGGAACCCGCCCCGCCCCGAAGGGGCTGCAACGAGGGCGGTAGCGCCTCTTCCTCCTCCTCCTCCTTCCGCCGCCGCCGCCGGAGGAGCAGCAGCAGCAGCTGGGGCGATTGCGGTGGGGGGTCGCAGGGGCGGCGGTGACCGCGGGGGGGGGGTCGCGGTGGCGGCGAAAACACCCAGGCCGGCCCGCGACGCCCCCCTGCCCGCCCCCAACACAGGCGCGGTCCGGCGGCAGTGGGGGGGCTCCGCCCTGGAGCGCGGCCGCAGGGAGGGGCCAAAGGGCGCGCGCCCCGGGGAGGAGGAGGAGGAGGAGGAGGAGGGGCACCCACCTCCTCTTCCGACCGAGGGGGCCCCCACGCTACGGCGGCGGTGCGCGCGCGTAGGGGGGCTCGCCAGCGCCTCCCGCGCGCGCCCCCTCCTCCCCGCCGGCCCCCGCGCGCCCGGCCCCCAGCTTCCTGCTGCTGCTGCTGCTGCTGCTGCTGCTGGTGGAGGGTGAGGAGGAGGAGGGCGGAGGAGGAGGATGCGCCGCCGCTGCCGCCGGCGGGCAGAGGAGGAAGGTAAAGGCAAAGGTGGCGGCGGCGGCTCCTGCAGCCTTCCTCCTCCACCGGCCGCCCGCGGGAGAGAAGAGGAGGAGGAGGAGGGCGGCGGAGGAAAAGGGGAGGAGCCTCCCCGGCCTCCCCAGGCGGCCCGGTGCCGACCGGTCCGCGGCCCGGCACCGGTCCGCGGCCCGGGGGTTGGGGACCACTGCATTATACTACAGGAGAATGTTTTTTCCCCATCCAATTTCCACTTACTTTACTTTTGCTGATCACATCTTGAAGGGCAGCAGAATTCAAAGGCACTTGACCTTGCTCCTCCAGACTCTTCTCGACACCATTCATCCAATCAAGCATTTCATCCAATCCGTCCTGAACGCTTAATGAACGCGTCAGAGTGATCTGAAGCTTCTCGTTGCGATCGTTCACTGCCTTGGATAAGTGGTTAAATTTACCTACGATCTCATCTGAAAGAAAGGTAAGAAAGGAAATATCAATATACACATGGTGAAGAATATAGAGCATGGCTTCTGAGGTAACCAATTTCATTAGTCCACGTACTCCCAAGGAAACTGCATTCCTCAGGCTCAGAGGAAATCTTCCCTATCCCTGCTCAATACAATACCTGGACTAGAGAACCTTCTATGTTGGGAGGAGGGAAGAACATAAGAAGAGCCATGCTGGATCAGGCCAAAGGCCCATCTAGTCCAGCTTCCTGTATCTCACAGTGGCCCCACCAGATGCGTCTGGGAGTGCATGAGACTAGATATCTGTCTCCTGATACCACTCCCCTGCATCTGGCCCTTGAAGTACCCCGGTTTTAAGCCTGGAGATTACACATCTCCATCATGGTTTGTACCCTGTGATGGACTTTTCCTCCAGGAATCTATCCAATCCCCTTTTGAAGGCATCCAGGCCAGATGCCATCACCACAAGAGGGACACAAAGGCTAACAGATTTGATTCTGGATGAAAATCCAGTTTCTCCAATAAACACACCTGTATTCCTCTTTTCTTTCTAACATGTTGAAATAGACGAGCATGGATCTATCTTTGGACACTGATTCTTCCATACGAACAATGGCCTGTGTCCAATCCTCTTTTGAGAGGTGGGTCCAGTATCTTTTTCAGTGTTGGGAACCCACAGGGATGTGGGGTGGGGGAGGAAGTCTTTAATTAAGTTTTTCAAACAATCTGCTACCTGTAAAGTCATCCTATTGGTGGCAACTTTCAGTAATTAAAGACTTCCTCCCCTAATCCTGTGGCTCCCAAGGGTTCCCAACAACAAAAGCAATTATATGGGAGCCACGGGGACTCTGGGATACACAAAGGGTACGTTTAATTTTAAAAATCATCCCAGCTGATCATGTCACGTGGCATAACTGACATTAGCAGGACTGCCACTATTGAAGCTCTAATTGACGGTTGTGAGTTGCATGTCTAAACCACTGAATTTATCAGGATTTCATATGGTTAATATTTTGCCTCTTTATGTCTACTGTCTTGCAAGTGATTTATACGTTTGATTAAATGCAATGTTCTCTATTCATTCCTGCATATTTGCACAAGAGGTAGAACTCAGTTTCTTGCTATTTTTTGCCATGGCTGGTCCAGGTGGCTACAACTGCCAGAGTCATTGTGATAGAGCATCCTCAGTGTGCACAGCTCAATGTTATAAGCAATGAAAACATTTCCAAAAACGGTTCCTTCACAGCATGACTTATCCTTGAAGGGAAAAATGTTTCACCTCGCGTATTCTGGATTTCATCTTTGTCAGGCAGCAGTTCTCCTCTGGTGTCAAAAAGCACTTCGGCCGCTTTCTTCAGTTTCTCTACAGCAACCTGATGACCAGACACTTGTCCCTGGAGCACCTGTGAAATGACACAACTTTCAACCATCTTTCATAGCAATGCTATGAACCCTATTTATGTATATCTTGCTCTCCTGGAGAACCTCTGAGTGGCACCTGCTGGCCACTCTTGGGTATGGTTAAGCCCTGGCAGGCTTATACTTCTATTATGCATTTAATAATAAATTGTGTGCTGTCAAGCCAATTCTTGTTTAGGGCAATCCCTTTTTCAGGGTTTTCCAGGGAGAGAACACACAGAAATGGTTTATCATTCCCTTCTTCTGGGACACCCTAGGACTGTGCAGCTTGCACAACCTATAAAGGTTGGCTCTACTCATAGGATGCATGGTGGGGAATTGAACTCTCAACCTTTGGCTCTGCAGACGGATACTTAAACCACTGAGCTATCTAGCCAGGTTATTCTGAAGCCATAATTTTATGGCTGACACATTTTGCTACCTACTGTGGTCCTGTATGTTTCTGTTAAGTTTGGTGAGAATGTCCATAGTACACAATGTGGATTATTTGTCTATTTTCCACACCACTGAATGGAAAGTCACCTAACACCAGAACATGGAAAAGTTACCTACAACCATTTTCTCGCAAGCCAATTTATTTCATTAGATATGTAGGTAAGGTAGGCCATATTGAAAGATCACCACTGGCCCAAGATCACCAGCGATACACACCAGAAAGTGAAAATAATTCATTACAAATAACAAATCACTTGTTTCCAATAATTAAGTCAGAACAACTTGCTTTATACCTACAATACAATGCAATTAACTGCTTTTGTACATGCCTAAGGGAAATACACACATGCCCAAGTGAACATGTATGCACACACACTCTTCTAGTTTGCATGTAAATCAGTAGACATATTGCTAAGAGCCTTGTGGCACAGTGATTAGACTGCTGTACTGCAAAACTGTGCTCACAATCTAGGGTTGAATCCCAGGTAGCCAGTTGAAGTTTGACTCAACCTTCCAGCCCACCCAAGTCCACAAACTGAATACCCAACTTCTTGGTGGAAGAGGAAGAGGAATGTTTAAGCTGCCTAATTTAATTTGTAAACCTCCCCAGAGGGTGCTTTAAGCACTATGGGGTGCTATATAAAGTATTCTGCCTATATACCGCTCCATACCACTTCAAGGAGTCTCTGGGCAGTTTACAATTTAATTACAGTATGCAGGCTACACATATAAGCAACACAACTTGTTTTACACCATGCGAATTGGTTTGTCTGGGGGCATGACTTGAAATCATAGGCTTGGTGTTTCAGGGCAAAAAGGAGTATGTTCAAGGTTAATAGCATAACTCTATGCATGTTTCACTGAAGGATAGTTCCAGTGTGTAATGTGCCTAATGGAGCTTTCCCAAGAATTGTACGAAGATCTCCTCTTTTCCACAATAGTAACCTCATTCCATTCATCTTCACTTGGGAGTAAATTATACTGAGTTGATTATTCCTTATATCTATGAAAGTGTCATAGCACTGCAGTCTAAACAAGGGAGCGAGAAAAACAATTTGGATGTTCCATTTAATCTTCAAGCCTGTAAAGCTACTGTCTCAATGTATGGCCTCTGGTAAACAAAGGGGAGCTGTTTTGGATTTAAAAAGAAAAAAACAAAGGCCTTAAGCGCTGGTAAATCCAGGGCGTTGGGCACTGAAGTGTATTTTGAACAGTAATAATCCCTGTAAAAAGATTATCCCCACCATGCTGCCAAGGTCAGTGCTTTGATGGATTGTAAACTATGTGTGTCAGCTAGAAAAGGTAGCTTTAATTCACCACACCTGGTTCTTTTAAAAAGTGTTCTTTGTACTCATTGTCCATTCATTGAATTATGTTTCAGTGAGTGAAACTCTTCTCTCTCCTTGATGTTCTTTGACCATACACTGGCCGAGTGTTATTTTATTCTGCATAGAAATATCTCTTAGAATCAGAATTTTGGGCTCCTGTTAGAGACACCAGTAGTATTTTTCTGATGGTTGTGCAACAAGATTTCCTTCTACAAGCATAAACCAACTACTCTGAATCAGGACCTCTCCTTATATAGTCATGCTTGTGGAAGGAGAGCACATAACATGTTATGCTTCTTTAACACCCAACAGGATTCTGGGCCAACAGTCTAGTTGCACAGTATTACCAATCGACTAACACAGAAGCAACTTGCTGGCAAATAAATATCTATTTTAAGACCAGGATCCAAAAACAACACTTTAGATAAGTTACAGTCAGACTAAAGCTGAATCCGTGTATCATGGGGTTGCTCAAATGTACTGAAATGCAGAGATAATGGCCCAACAGCTGTACATTTTAATCAAGTTATACAAAGATATACAAGAGATGTCTAAGCTGATGATGTCACCAGCCATGATAATGTTGTCAAAATGGGTGGCCTGCCTTAACTGGCAGATAAACTAGTTGAACTTCAAGGTATCGTTCAACTATGTCTCTATAACATAACATTTACCTTTCTCCTGCAAAGTTAGAGGGATTCAGTGTTAGCAGTGAAGATTCTGAACCATTTATAGACTTTCGAAGAAAGCTTATAAATCTGACAAAAGCCCCTTTTATTTTGGTCCCAAATTGCCTCCAGAGTGTGAATAATCACCATCTCAATAATAATAATCACACACAAACACACATGCGGGGGAGGAAACCACTGTGGAATACCTATATAATGGTACCTTGTAAAACGAGATTAATCCATTCCACGGGTCCTCACATTTTACAAAACAATCATCTTGCAAAATGCGGTTTTCCCAATTAATCCGTTCCAGAGGTAAAAAAACAGGGACTGGATTACATTGGTTTTTACTGCATTCCTATGGGAAGGCGGTCCTAACCAGCTAATTTTGACAGATCCAAGCTGTCAAAATCACCTGTCTGTCAGGGGCTGCCTTTGATTGAGGGGGTTTACCCTCAACCCAGCAAAGGGGGGGGGAGGCTCATACCCTTCTTTGCTGGGTTGGGACAGGATAAAAGCTTCCCCCTTTTTGCTGGCTTCCACAACCGGGGGGGGGGGCGAGGTGTGATCCGGCCACCCGTCCCCTTCCTGAGTCATGGCAGCCACACACCCCTTTGCCCAGGTCTCTGTACTGGAACAGCTCTGCGCAGAGACCCAGGTGAAGTGGGAGTGGTTGCCCTGTCACCTCGCTCCCATCCTCCTCCTTCTCGTCCTCCTGGCTGCTTGGATTACTGCCAGCCGCCAGGCATCACAAGCAACCAGGAGGAGAAGGAGGACGGGGTGGGACCGAGGCAACGGAGGCAGAGCTCGCACCAATCTCCACCTCCATCACCTCACTCTCCTCCTAGCTGCCAAAATCAGCTGGGTGTCGGGCTGCCAGGAGCAGTCTTCAGTCCCAGAAATTTTTCCATCCTATGAGTTTTTCATCTTACGGGACATTGGTCTTACAAAGTACCATTGCACTGTGTTGAATGCTTAGCATGACTTTTTTACTTGGGAGACTTTTCTTATGCAGAAAACACACATATATGATGCTACTCATGAACCACGCCCATTTTCCTTAAAAACATGCAAGTGTTGTTCAGGGTTCATCTCTGCATGTAGTTTAAAGTTTATGCGCAGTTTATGTCTGTAATACCCTCAGGTACAGTGGTACCTCTGATAACGAATTTAATTTGTTATCCGAAAAATTTGTTATCCGAAACATGGTTTCCCATTGAAATGAATGGGAAACCAATTAATCTGTTCCAGAGGTCCGAAAAAAGGCAAAAAAGTGTGTGTGGGGGGGGTACAGACCTCTTTATAAAATGCACTTTAAAGCCTTGAAGTGCTGGAACACCCCCTACAGAACATTCCCCTGCAGGGCAATGCAAACATTGACAAGAGAAAGCAGCAAGACTACCCCAGCCTGTTCCCACCCAAAGGGCAGTGAGTAAAAATGCAAACATAAGCAGGAAGAAAAATCCTGCCCATTTTTGCCTGCACAGCAATGAAAAAAGGCAAGACTACTCCAGCTTCTTCCAGCCAAATATATGAAGAAAAGCAGGGCAAAGAGTAATAAAAGTTAGCTCCCTATCTTACTAAGTTTGAAAGGTCCAAATCCCTCAGCAAAGCATGTCCAGAACGGCTCCAAAACACCATGAAAAAAAATGCTCTAACTCCTTCCACCCCTCCACTAACTATGCTACCTGCAATGCATGCAGGGTACACATTTGTTGTAAGGCATTATGAAACATTTGTTATCCGAGGCAGCCCATAGGGAACATTTGCTATCCGAAGCAGGCCTATACCTGGAAATTTCCATTTGTTATCCGAAAAAATTGTTATCCGAGGCATTACTGTATTTATTTTCAAGTATAAAATGTATTGTATTAAATTATCTTTGGGCTCTCAGCATATGATCTCTTTTTCTCCCACTGCTGCCATGTGGCTGGGGGCAAGACAAATTGAAGGAGCTAATTACTTGTCAGAATGTACTGATCTAAGCAATATATAAAATGTGAAAATGTAGTATCAACTTTACAGTGCAATTCTATGCATGCCTATTTAGAAGTTTCACTGAGTATGGGGGAACTCTCCCCACAGGTAGGTGGGTGTAAGGTTGCAGTCTTAGAAACCAAACTTTCTAACCCACTCTCCCAGATTGCTATTTACATTCTTCTCACCTTTTATTCTTCAGATTCCATCCTCCTGGACAGGATAGGAAGTGCCGGAAGAGCGCATTTAGCAATCTAGGAAGCTTCCTGTCAAAAACTGACAGGGATTTCACACTGTGCTGAACCCACAATGACATCTCTGTAAAGGGACATGGGGTTCCATCATGTTCCCCTTGGCAGGCAGATGTCCCTCAGCTCTAATTTGCATTTCCATCATGGAAAGGCAGTCAAGGATCCAGATCAGAAGGACAGGGCAGTTTCTTAGTGAATATAAGCAAACGGAAGCTTCAACTACACAAGATGGACTACAGTTGTTCTTTATAATACGATATGCCTTTGGAATGGGTATCTGTAGAATTAACTTTTTCCACCTGAACCTATCTCTTCTATTTCCAAGGCACTATTCTCTCTCTCTCTCTTCTTCATCTGGTACCCACCAGGACCTCTAACAGGATCTTAGTTCTAGGGATTTGAAAGCCAGAACAGAAATAAATAGGGGGGAAAGGTCTAAACTCTCAGTCAGTCAGAAGGGCATGTCATGATTCTTCTATAAAAGCCAGCCCTATGCACAGCAAGGGCTGGCTAAGCATCTTTCACTAAGTGAAGTATCTTCGTGAAATACACTTAGAGGATCTTTTCAGAAAGGTAACATACATGCACATACCTCAAGGGGTGGATGGACGGACGGGTATTAATCACTGCTTATCTTTAATAAACACCTTTTGCATTAATGACAGCAACACAGGATATTTTTCATTTGCCTTACCTTGGCTTCCTCTAACTGCCTCTGAAGATTTTTTGGATCTGCTGCAACTGGTTCGGACAAATGTTTATTCACAGCCTCTTCAGAGACCTGGAGCACTGACAGAAGCCCAGATGAGATGTCCTCATAATTCTGATACTTATCTACCAGGTCTTTAAGGTTATTTCCAAGGATACTACACTAGAATGGCAAAGAAGTAGAAAAGGTATTCAAGAGCAGAACAGCTATTTTAAAGTACTATTTAAATATGGCTGGATAAAGAATTACCGTATATACTCGCATATAAGCCGAGTGTTTTAGACCTAATTTTGGGCTAAAAAAGGGCCTTCGGCTTATGCACGAATCAATAAAAAATTGGGGGATGGAAGAGGCAGCACTAGCACTGAACAGCAATAAAGAGACTTTACTGATTTACCTCAGCAAGCCAGCCTCAGAGGCTGAAGTACTTGGGGTTGCCAACTTGCTTTGCATGTGAAAAGGGCAAAAGAAAATTAACCAAGAAACAGCTAAAAGAAGGTATTTCCCAATAAGGTTTCTAGACTAGTGTACATTGAGTTTAGGATGAGCAATTTTCCTCTGCCTTTCAAGCACTTGATCCGAGTGTATAAAAGTCTTCTGACTGATACTGCTTGGTAAAATTTATCTAAATTAGCTAAAAAATAGGCATAGTATCAAAATAGTATCAAAACTAGTGCTCATGGAATCATGGGAGGTCTCCCATATGCAGATTATGTAGGCAGGAATGGTAGCTCTTGCAGCCTATTGAACCAGCCCACAGTCAACACTGAAGGAAGACTGATGTTTTGGACTACGACTTCCACAGTCCTTTGCCACTGGCAATACAGGCTTGGGATTCTGGGAGCTCTGGTCAAAACACGACACACCCTCCTGCAGGCTCCCTCTCCTCTTCCGATACAGCTAAAATCATGGGGACTCAAGGCAAAGTAGAGATTCTGTATCTCTTTTAAACAAGATTCCTGTATTTTCTTTCGTCTGTTTTCACTCTCCCAACCCTCAGTTTGAGTGGATGTCCCCTAGATCTGGTATTTTGTGAGAGGGAGAAGAGCGTCCCTCTATCCACTTAACTCATGCCCTCCATTATTTTGTACGTCACAATCATATCCCCCCCTCAGGTGCCTTTTTTCCAGACTAAAGAGCCCCAAATGTTTTAGCCTTGCTTCATAAGGGAGGTCCCCCAGGCCAGTAATCATTTTAGTCCCTCTCTTTTGCACATTATTCTAGTTCCACTATGTCTAAGTAAAGACCTGATCTAAGACTCACTTGTTCATATTTCTGTTAGTCCATGGTATACCTTTTTCATTCCACAAAGCTCCCCTCCAGCAGTACATTTCAAACAACCCAATTCCACCACCATCCCAAATCAGGTTTCTTAGTGGCTAGTTTGCTGTTTTTCTTTGAAATAAATATTCAAAAATGTTTAACCTACTGATGCCTCAATTAATGTAATTTTCTTGGTATCTATTTTCATTTTTGAAATTTACTGTAGCAGCTGCATTTCCCACCTTCGGCTTATACTCGGGTCAATAAATTTTTCCAATTTTGGGGGGTAAAATTAGGGGTCTCGGTTTATATGCGGGTTGACTTATACTCGAGTATATACGGTAGATGACATCAGAATGCTGTATTCAAAAACTTACTAAGAACAGGAAAAAACTTACTAATACCAAAAAAACTGATATATGTCCATTTAACCCTTCTGTATTTAAAGATAAACAAAGATCTCTCTCTCTCTCTCTCTCTCTCTCTCTCTCTCTCTCTCACACACACACACACACACACACACACACACACACACACATGATTTAGTGACAGTGCATTTAGATAATGGGAAGAACAGGGAAACACCCAAAGCATGGTATCACCTGTAGCCTAGTCTTGCATTTGCATTTTGTAATGGCCACATGGCTCCCCCTTTTTATTTCACACTACATAGTGGTTCATCATCCCCAAGAGAAGCACTGAGCACAAGTCACTAAACATTTACCAGGAACTGGCACCAAACACAGATAAAAACAAAAAATTGTTTCTTTCTGCTGTTTTAATTAATGAAGTGTTAAACTACACAAGATGTGGAGCCTGCATTTAGCAGATGATAACAGGTTTGTCCTTCAGAGATGAAGTTCCCTAGACCTATGCATCCAACCAAATTAAGACCATCTTTATTTCATGACAATTAATCAAAAACAAAGCGAGTATATTTCCAATATAAAGGAACAGATCATATTAGGACAGAGAACTTTCACCGCTTGAGAAAGTTCATATTTAAATATGATCCCTGTATTCAGTCTACTTTTAACTCTAACCGGTTCTCTGGAAGTTCAGTACCAGACAACAAAGATGTCTAAAAGACTATGTTGTCTCCATGATTCAGTCTTTTCCGCACTTTTTCTGGGGGTTATTTACATTAAATCAGAACATTTCTTTAAAATGAATGGAAACACACTACCTTCCTAAACACTTTTAATCTTTCTTTTCAAACACATGGATTATATGCCAGGGTTTTCTATTGCGACTGGCTCCATCTGGTGATATGTTTGTGAAGATTCTCAGTCATCCAGGTGAGTTTATCTGGAAGTTAAGTCAGGGCAAGTGCACTTCTTTTCTCAAGAAAAGAAGCTCCATCTAGTGGTACCATTTTTAAAAAATCACACAAAGAGAGTCTGCCCTATTATATCTTTCAGGATTTGTAGGTGACGTTGCAATATTGATTTTTTTATATTTTGAAAAGACCTAATCTGTGAAACTAACTCTTAAATGAAGAAAGCTCCAAAATTATCTCTAGAATCTTGTTGCTGATTAATACATGGGTGAAATAATTTGCATAACCAACTACAGTGAACTACCACTATAAAGGCGCGGGTGGCACTACACTACACAGTCTGCACTAACCAGACTGGGGCTTTGTTGGTTAGCACCAATTAGCTGCATTGTATCCCACAATTTAACTTACACACCCTTAAATCACCAACAGGATTTCAACTGGATACCCAAATTGGGTGTACAAATGGTGTAAAATGCCCAATTAGAATCCTCTTCTCTCCAAAAAGCATCCCGCTTTCAGTTTCATATGACAGTTTGATGAACCTGTCCACTTATTCCATGTATAAATGCGTCATACAAGTACAGTGGTACCTCGGATAACGAATTTAATGCGTTCTCCGAGGCAATTCGTTATCTGAAAAATTCATTATCTGAAACACAGTTTCCCATAGGAATGAATGGGAAACCAATTAATCTGTTCCAGAGCCTAGGAAAATGACACAGACACCTGTTTTTCTGCTCAAAACTCTTTATAAAGTGCACTTTAAATGTACAGATGCAATGCCACCCAGGATACCTCTTTTTTACCAATGCATGCTGGAAATTCGTTATCTGAGGCAGTCCATAGGGAAAATTCGTTATTCGAGGCAGCCCATAGGAAAATTCGTTATCCGAGGCAGCCCATAAAGAAAATTCGTTATCTGAGGCAGACCTATACCTAGAAATTGCGATTTGTTACCTGAGGCAGCCCATAGGGAAAAATCGTTATCCGAGGCAGACCTATGCCTGGAAATTGAAATTCGTTATAAGAAAAATTTGTTATCAGGGGCATTCGTTATCCGAGGTATTACTATACTCAATTTACCTTGGAGTAGAGAGACTTGAAGCGACCGGTTGCGCCATCTAGCTTGTTCTGTACCTCTGCATAGGTTGATGAGGTATCAATGCCCTCTTTATCATATCTGACGCCTTCCCTTTTGTTACAGGACTTGGCAGCGTCTAATACTCTCTGCCCAGAAATGGTGATGTACCGCAAGTCTCCTTTGTGAGAAATGACATCTTCAGAAAAGCTCTTCTGCCTCTTCAATTTGATGGTAATGCCCCCAAAGTCCGAGGCCCCCGTCTCCAGGTTTTCCAGTTCTTGCTCCGCCTGTTGGAGCCAGCTTTCAAATTCACCGTAGTCTGCATCAAACTTTTCAAGCTCCTCTTGCAACGAACGAGTTAACTTCAGCTTCTGCTCCGACTCAGCCAAAGCCGTATCGTACTGCACTTTCAGTTCCTTCATGTTCCTTTGAATCTTTTCCTTTTCTTCTGGGGAAAGGTGATGTCCTTGCTTCTCAAGCAGGGCTTGGGCGGACTGCGTAGCTATGATGACAGCTTGCTGCTGAGAAATAATTTTCTCATGTTGAGCCTGGGATTGGCAGGAAACAAAATATATGTTATACAGTGGTACCTTGTATAAAAGAATTATTCGTTCCAAATAAAATTCTGTTAAGCAAATTTTCCTTTATACAAATTTCCCATAGGAATGTATTGAAAACAAAGTAATCCCCAATCATGACCATTTTTATGTTGTACGGATTTGCCCCATAGGCGATGATGTTAAGCAAATTTTTCCTATCTTTGGAATTTTTTATGTTGTACAGATTTTATGTTATACAAACCATTTGTGATACAAAGGCCCACTGTATTCTGGAACATGACAAATTATTGAGCAGCTCTCCACTTATAGGAAACACACTTACTTTTCTAAGCAGGACTCAAAATCATTAAATAATTGAAAATACTGGCCAATATCCTATTGCTTAGGGATGTAAGTCAAAACAAGAATAGGCCCATTGAATTAGTGAGAATTTGGTGAGTCTCTGCCTGCATAAACTCCACTGATTCAATGGGTCTACTCAAGTTGTGATTTTACACTAAGTACAAATATCACCATTAATTGGTCCTTTTTTAAAAACTGCAAATCAACGGCATGCAAACATTGGTTTCTCCCTGACTTCATAGTAGGGGATAGGGCTATATATGCAGTGGTGTACATTCACTGAGCTGTCCCCAACACTGAAACCAATGAGGGAATACTGGCAATTCTATAAGATGCATGTCTCCTTACTATACAGTAGAAGCAGCGATAGATGCCTTTCCCTAAACGGTCTGATGCTTTGTCAGCTTGGCTTTCTTCTCCCCCCCCCCCCCAAACAAAGCTTTGAGCAGCTTCTGCTCAAAACGAGAGACGACGAGATTCTTTTGTTCATACTTTGGAAAAAGAGCTAAGAATGGTTGTGCTCTGATGCCTTCACTCCAAGGCGGCAGCATTAGTCCCAATAATAATCATCACACCAGTAGTATGATTGGGCATGAAAAGTTTGAGTGGGCCAAATAATGGGCTGAGACTCCACGAAGTCTTCTTTTGCATGCTCAAAGGTCACCGTCAACAATACTGTTTCTAAGCATGTGCAGAAAGGAGGGGTAGGATGACCCACAGATACGCATAGAGAACACTGCATCCATTCCACATTCCCACCCAAAAAAGGCACTGACTGATACAGACAAGTCGTATAGGTACGTACAGTACCTTAGCTTTCTGAAACTGCATGTTGAGGTTATCCTCTGAGCGTCTGAGCTGTCCATCTAGTTGAGTTTCATTCTCCTGCTGGATTTCTGGCAAGTTCCCATTGACTTCATCTTCCTCTCCCGCCAAACCCTCCCCATCCTCTTCTTGGAAATGTGTGCCATTCTGCCTGATTGCTGGCTGGCCTTTCTTGCTCCCGTGCCCAGCGTCCTTGTCGACATCGGACAACCAATCCAGAAGATTTTCTATCGTACTTCTGCTCTCTTCCAATTGTTCTCTAGCTGCAACCTGTGCAAGTGAAATCCAAGTTGAAATCTTAGTCATAGAAACTTAAAACTTAAAACAGCTCAACTGTAAGGAATTGGATTTAGACACATTCGTAAAAAAATAAGTTCGTAAATCAGAGGATAGGGAAGTCTGGCGGGCACAAGTGGTTGTAGCAGGCAGAAAGTTCCCACCAGGTAGCCTGTCAGTCACTATTGTGATGCTTGGATACTTGGTCCAGTTTTCCAATTTCAATTTTTCTTTTTTTTAATTTAATATATAATAGTACTAATATGGCTTCTAACTGGCACTAAAGAAGATTCTACAAAATGGTTTTCTCCCCCATATGAACTGCTGGATAACTCAGTGGCTTAGGCCTCTGGCTGCCAAACTAGAGGTTAGGAATTCAATTCCCCACTGCGTCTCCTTAACAGGGCCTGGACTCAGCAATCCATAAGGTGCCTTCCAGCTCTCCAGTTCTAAGATGATGATCATCATGACCGTTCTGGAAACTTCAAGCATTCCAGCACTATCCATTTCTACTTCCATCCTCTTTGTCAAGTTGTGTTCTTGTGGTTAAAGGAAAGGACCAAACGAAAAGGAGCTTCACTCAAACACCTTCAAGTACAGAATGGTGCTAGGGCAGCTAGAGAATACAGTGGTACCTCATCTTACAATTCTCCGACAACCGAAAAATTCAACTTACAAACGCTCTCCGACGGACAGCTGACTTTGACAGGTCGGACCTGTCAAAATCAGCTCTCCGGCAGGGCTGCAGAGAACAGTGTTCGCTGCCGATCACCACCTCCTCCTTCTTGGTTGCTTCAATCTCTTTTGAAGATATCGAAGCAACCAAGAAGGAGGAGGAGGTGGCGATTAGCAGCGAACACTGCTCTCCACAGCCCCACCGGAGAGCCGATTTTGAGAGGTCCAACCTGTCAAAGTCACCTGTCTGGTGAGGCTGCGGAGAGCCTCGTGCTGGCTGAGGATCAATGGGTCCATGCTCTGCCCACCAAACTGATGGACAGAGCATGGACCCATTGATCTTTGGGCAGTCCGGGCGCCTTGCAAACACACTTCCCTTCGGGAAGGGAAGAACACTTGCAAGGATCTTTGTCCAGCCTGGGCGCCTTGCAAGCGTGCTTCCTTTTGGGAAGGGAAGCATGCTTGCAAGGCATCCCAGCTGACCAAAGCATGATCAGACCCTGCTCTGCCCAACATTGGGTAGAGCAGGGACCGATCGATCTTTGACCGGCCTGGACGCTTTGCAAGGAAAGCAAGGAAGGATGGGGGAGGCGAAGGAAGCATAGATGGCCACCTCCTCCTTCTTCTTCTCCTGGGTGCTTTGATCTCTTTTGCAGAGATCAAAGCACCTAGGACAGTGATGGTGAACTTTCGGCACTTGTTATTTTGGACCACAACTCCCACAGTCCTTTGTCATTGGCAATCTAGGCTTGGAATTCTGGGAACTGTAGTCCAAAACATCTGGAGTGCCGAAGGTTCGCCACCACTGACCTAGGAGAAGGAGAAGGAAGTGGCGATCTCCCTCAATCAAGGGCAGCCAAAGGCTGCTCTCCACAGCCCTGTCAGAGAGCTGATTTCGACAGGTTGGACCTGTCAAAGTTAGCTGTTTGGTGGGGCTGTAGGGAACAGCCTTTGGCTGCCCTTGATTGAGGGGGGTTGGGACAGCATTCCCATAGGAATGAATTGAAAATCAATTAATCCGTTCCAAATTAATCTGTTCAACTTCTGAAAAATTTGACTTCCGAATATGCATTCCGAATGGATTAATGTCGTAAGTCGAGGTGCCACTGCGCATTAAATAATTTTCCTTTCTCCATTCGTACTCCCTTGAAAGATGAACAGACACAATATAATGGTTGGAATGAGCCTACCATTGAAAATAAGGTTATCCTCTTAGAGACACTTCCAAAGTCTGGCTCCTCCAAAACCTTTTGAAGCTGGGTATGAATACCTTTGCATAAAATTCACATCCAATGTTCCAGATATGATCCCTATGTGGATCTTTAGCCCAATTAACCACCATTTGAATATCTCACTTACCATGAATGCCCTACTATCATGAAGGCATTATCCAGGAATTGGCCTCTTAAGTTGCCTGAGTTTTTAGTACTGGGACAGGGAGAAGAAATGGCCATGTTGAAGTGAGTGCTAGACTTTCCATTTAGCAGCCTTGTTGTTTTGCTGAACTACTTGCCTTATGAAACACCTGTTTTGTTGGGGACACCAACAGAATAATACAATGTTCTTACCATGCACTATGGCTAGAAAAGTTGAGAAAACTTTTGCTCTTCTATGGGCCGATGCTTACAAGATCCTCCTTGAGGCTATAAAGGGGAAGTACTCTATACATTTTTTCTTGGTTTCAATTGAGAAAAATCTGGGGTTACAGGATCTCTCTTAAAACTGATGTTTGGTAAACATCAATATTAAGAGTTGAATGAATTTGGTGAGCATTCAAAATTAAATACACCCATTTTCTCTTTTTTTTCTACAGAACACATCTGTGATTGTGGACAATATGTTTCTTAAGTCAAAGCAGTAGGTCATTTTAACATGACTATTAAAATGGTTGACAAATAACCTTTTCTGTTTCCTGCTTGATAGCTGTGGTCACAGCTTTATCCAGCTCTTTTCTGGACTCTTCTGCCTTCTGACTAAGCAGCAAACACTTGGTCTTTGCTTCGTTCAGTTTCTTTTCCAGAGAAATCTTGTCCTCCTGTGGCAGCCTTTCTCCATTTTCTTTTAAGAACCTTTCTGTATTTTTCACTATTTCTGCCAACGCTTGCGTGCTTGCCTGCATATCTTTTTGCAACTCCTTGAAGAAAAGACGTGACAAAAATGAAGGTGTCAACACAGTGTGCTGCAGCAGTGAAAAAAAGCAAACTCAATGCTAGGGATCATTAGGAAGGGTATAGAAAATATGTCAGCAAGTGTCATTTTGCCTCTTTATAAATCTATGGTGAGGCCCCATCTGGTGTATTGTG
This sequence comes from Phrynocephalus guinanensis, assembly GCA_037367245.1. Taxonomy (NCBI): domain Eukaryota; kingdom Metazoa; phylum Chordata; class Lepidosauria; order Squamata; family Agamidae; genus Phrynocephalus; species Phrynocephalus guinanensis. The sequence continues at coordinate 157,942,083 of CM074733.1, read as the reverse complement.
GACAGTTCTGGTCACCATACCTCCAGAAGGATATTATGGAAAAAGTGCAGAGGATGATTTGGGGACTGGAACACCTTCCTTACCATCTGAGGCTGCAAAGGCTGGGCCTCTTCACTCTTGAATGACGGCACCTAAGAGGTGACCTGATTGAAATTTAGAAAATCATACACAGTGTGGACAAAGTAGATAAGGAAAAACTGTTTTCCTTATCACACAACATTAGAACTAGGGGGCACTCCATGAAGGAGGTGCTAGATTTCAAACAAATGAAAGTACTTTTTCACCCAGAAGATCACTGGTCTGTGGAACTCCCTGCCAGAAGAAGTGGTGACAGCTGTCAGCCTTGACAGCTTTAAGAAAGAATTAGACAAGTTGATGGAGAACAAGGGTATCAATGACTACCATTATGGACACCTAAGGACAACCTCCAGGTTGGAGAGATAGGCAGGATATCTCTCAATACCATTTGCACGGAATCATAAGCAGTTGAAGACCTTTGCATGGGAATACCCTGAAGCAAATGGTGAGCCGCTGTGAGAGACAGAATGCTGGACAGGATGGGCTGTGGCCTGCTCCAGCAGGCTGTTCTTATGTAATAATAATAATAATAATTAAAGAATGAGTTGTCTGCTTATTTTGTTTGTTTGGAGGAAATTTTTGCAAAAGCGCAGCTGAGACCTGCCTTCACATTTGCAGGGAGAGCAACAACAGAATAGCTACAACATTTAAAAACCTTGAACATTTGATTTTCTTAGTACACACACTTCCTCCCTCAATGGTGATTACAGCTATTCCACATCATTGCTGTGTTCATAGCCGGCAATTAAGATCAAGCCAGGGGGCCCTCTTGAAAGAGCCATCCCTCAAGGAGGTAAGAGGGATGGCTTGCAGACACAGGGCCTTCTCGGCAGCTGCCCCCAAGCTATGGAATGCCCTCCCAAGTGAGATCCACCTGGCGCCAACACTGATGACATTTCGGCGCCAGGTAAAAACCTTCCTGTTCCAGAAGTTTTTTAATTGATACAATTTAGATTGTGGGTCTTCTGATGGCAATTTTAGTGTGGTGATTTTAGTATAAGGTTTTTATTATTGTTTTAATTATTTATTGTTGTTTGATGTTTTTAACTGTTTTAATTCTTTGATTGGAAGCCGCCCAGAGACCTTTGGGTAGTGGGCGGCATATAAGTTGTAAAAATAAATAAATAAATAAATAAATAAATAAATAAATAAATAAATAAATAGTCAGTGTGGCTAATTCAACACCTGGCAGCCAGCATTCAGGTGACAAGTCTCTCCAGACTTAGGTAGACTGCTCCCCAGGGAGGCAGACACGGAGTGTGCTACTGGGCCCCTGTTCAAGGTCTTACTGACTTAGTGCAACCCGACAAAGCTGGTGCTCCACTGGCATAACCTCCAGGATCACAGGGCCACCTCCACCCGCATGAGGAAGTGGCAGGGTGCGACTTCTTGTGCACAAAGATTCCCCCCACCCCCGTCCACACAGAGGAAAATGTGTCCTTTACGCCTGCGTTTCAAATTGTGCTGGCAACTTTTGCATTAGTACTGCTGCTGCTTTGCTCAGCATTTTACTTTGAAACTTTAACAATGTACTGCTGCAGCTATGGTGATGGTTGCTAAAAAAAATCAAACTAATAACCCAAAGGCACAAGAAATGAGTGTATTTGTTCTGGTTTGCTTGGTTCTTCCCTGTTGTCCATGAGGTAAATGTGAGGTTGAGGTTGTGGGAAAGTCATAAGAGAAGAACTAAACGAAACAGGGTTGTTAGTTTGATTTTTTTTTATACATCATTGTATAGTTCTCAGTGTCAGACTGCTTTGCTATTAGTAGAGGCAACTATCACCATAGCTACAGCAGTACACTGTTAAAGTTACAAAGCAAAATGCTTTATATATATATATATATATATATATATATACATATATGCATGTTGGGGTGGATTCGGGTTTCTTCCCGTGTAGAAATCTGGTTGTTTTGGCGACGTTTCGACGAGGTCTCACTCGTCATCTTCAGGCTGGTGTTCTGGCTTCTTTCTTCTTGAAGCAAAGTGTGATCTCAGTTGAAGTCCTTCTATAAATACTGCTGGGGGGTGTGGTTTGCTTGCTCTGTTGCTGATTGTAGGTTCGTTTGTTCTTTTGTGATTTGCTGTGTGGCTGAGGCGATCGTTAAGGGCTTAACTGCTGGTGGGTTAGATGGCTGTTTTATCATGTGTGGGTGAGGTGCTGGATGTGTGTCTATTAGCCTTTTGTTTCTTAACGACCTTGGTGATGGGTGTTCTGGCAGCATCCTGGGCCCTGTCTTGTGAATTCATTTTGGTCTGGCTGCGTGTCTGTGGTTTGTAAGTGTGCTCCATGTGGTGGCTGGAGTGGGGAGTAGCGGTAGATGGTGCAGTCGTGGTTTTGTTATTGGATGGTGGTTTCGTTTCATCTGTGGGAAGGGTCATGGAAGGTGGCATCTTGTGTCCTTTTGGACCTGGTGTCAGTCTTTGTGACAGAGGCTCGTCTGTTGACCAGGGCTAGTTTCCAGATCAGGCAAGCGGGAGGTGTCATCACGTTTATTCATGTTGTTTGCGTGTTTCGCTATTTCGCTTCCATGATTATTCGACTTCAGTTTTGGAGATGAGTTTGGTTCTTTTAAAATCAATTTCATGCTGTTGTTTTTATGTGCTGGAAGAGGGAAGATTTTTCTTCTTTTTTGACTGCGTTCTTGTGTTCTGCGATGGGCGCGCTGTCCGATGTATGTGGCTGGGCAGACTTTTGCATGGTATTTCGTAGACTTCCGTTTTCTAGCTCAATCGTGGGGTTTCTTAAAATGTTGGCTATTTTTTGTTCGGTGCAAAAGGCTGTCTTGATATTGTGTTTGTGGAGAATTTTGCTTATTTTGTCTGTGGTGCCTTTGATGTAAGGGAGGAGGGCAGTGCCGTTGTTCTCTTCTGTTTCCTTGGGGGGTGTTTCTTTTTGGATTAATGGAATCCGTTCGCAATTAAAGCATTCGAGAGAGGGGTAATTTTTTAGGTGGTCTTTTCAGCGAGGCGTTTGGTTCTGGAGATGAGGGTTTTTGCTAGAGTTGTTCTTGCAGGGTGGTGGTGTGATTGTGCATTTAAGTAGCGGGTGTTTTTTTTTTCGGTAGATGGTATGTCCTCGTCTGGACGTCCGAGAATAGTGAATTGTATTTTGGGGTGTAGGCTGTTGAGATGTGTGAGGAAGTTGTTCAGTTTGTCTTTCCCGTGTGGCCAATAACAAAGGTGTCGTCAACATATCAGCCAGAGTTTGGGTTTATGTTCGGACTTCTGTAACGCGTTGGTTTCAAAGTGTTCCATATATAGGTTTGCGATGACCGGTGAGAGGAGTGATCCCATGGGTGCTCCTTCTATCTGGTCCATTGTGGATGAAGTATGTGTTGGTTAGGCAGTGGTTGGTCAGATCTAGGATGTGCTTGGGGGGGTTTGTATTTGTTGTGGATAGCTGTCAAGCTTCTTGAATGGGCACTTGTGTGAAAAACACAACGGTGAAGCTCACGAGTAGGTCATTGGGTTGTAGGTCTTGTTTCTTTATAATTTCTATGAAGTGAACGAGTTGAAAAAGAATTCTGCATAGGGCTGGAGTTGTCAAGAAATCTGGCGAGGTTTTGTAAGCCTATGGAGCTGACTATGGGTCTGAATCATCTTGGGGAGGCCGTAGAGCTTGGGGCATCTGGATGAACTCTCTGATGAACTTGATTTCTTCACTTGGTGAGGCTTTTATTTTGGCTTTGGTGGTTTTTTTTAGGTGGTGGGGTCTGTTTCAAAGGTATGTTCACTTGTAGTAGGTTGGATAGTTTGGCTTGATGATTTTGTGGCACCTCTGCTGGGAGAAGGGGGAGATTATGTTGTTGTCTTTCCTGTGGTGAGGGCTTTTTTGTTCTTCTTTGTGTACAAAGATACAAACAGATAGAAGGAGCACCCATGGATCACCCCTCTCACCGGTCATCGCAAACCTATATATGGAACACTTTGAAACCAACGCGTTACAGAAGTCCGAACATAAACCCAAACTCTGGCTCAGATATGTTGACGAACTTTGTTATCTGGCCACACGGGAAAGACAAACTGAACAACTTCCTCATCTCAACAGCCTAACCCCAAAATACAATTCACTATGGAAATAGAAGCCAACAACCAACTTCCCTTCCTGGACGTCCTAATCTACAAAAAACCCGAGCTCCTTAGGACATACCATCTACCGGAAAAAAACACACACAAACCGCTACTTAAATGTGTCACACCACCACCCTGCACAGATCAACTCCGTAGCAAAAACCCTCATCTCCAGAACCAAATGACAAAGACCACCTAAAAACTGAATTACACACTCTCTCGAATGCTTTAATTGCGAACGGATTCCAAAAAAAACACCATCACCAAACTAATCCAAAAAGAAACACCCCCCAAGAACCAAGAAACAGAAGAGAACAACGGCACTGCCCTCCTCCCTTACATCAAAGGCACCACAGACAAAATAAGCAAAATTCTCCACAAACACAATATCAAGACAGCCTTTTGCACCGAACAAAAAATAGCCAACATTTTGATTGAGCTAGAAAACCAAGGAGTCTACAAAATACCATGCAAAGTCTGCCCAGCCACATACATCGGACAGACAAACAGGAGAATAAATCGCAGAACACAAGAACGCAGTCAAAAAAGAAGAAAAATCTTCCTCTCTCTTCCAGCACATGTCCTGAAATTGATTTTAAAAGAACCAAACTCATCTCCAAAACTGAACACTTCAACAGTCGAATAATCATGGAAGCCATTGAAATAGAGAAACACCCAAACAACATGAATAAACGTGATGACACCTCCCGCTTGCCTGACATCTGGAAACTGGCCCTGGTCAACAGACGAGCCTCTGTCAAAGACTGACACAGGTCCAAAAGGACACAAGATTTCCATCCACACCAAACACAAACCCAGACCCTTTTACAGATGAAACGAAACCACCATCCAATAACAAAACCACGACTGCACCATCTACCGCTACTCCCCACTCCAGCCACCACATGGAGCACACTTACACACGCCAAAAAAAATTGGGAGCAGCCAGACCAAAAGAATTCACAAGACACAGGACCCCACTCCACCAAAGCCCAGGATGCTGCCAGAACGCCCATCACCAAGGTCGTTAAGAAACAAAAGGCTAATAGACACACATCCAGCACCTCACCCACACATGATGTCTCTAAACAGCCATCTAACCCACCAGCAGTTAAGCCCTTAACGATCGCCTCAGCCACACAGCAGATCACAAAAAGAACCTACAATCAGCTACAAGAGCAACCTACACACAGCCCCAGCAGCAGTATTTATAGAAGGACTTCAACTGAGATCACACTTTGCTTCAAGAAGAAAGAAGCCAGAACACCAGCCTGAAGATGACGAGTGAGACCTCGTCGAAACGTCGCCAAAACAACCAGATTTCTACACGGGAAGAAACCCGAATCCACCCTAACATGCATACCTATACCCGTGAAAATCTACGAAAACAATATATATATATATATATATATATATATATATATATATATATATATATATATATATATATATATATATATATATATATATGATGTGCACATCACCCCCTGCCATTTCATGGTTCAGCCAATGCATTTCAATGGAGACACCTGGGACGGCGGGAGGTCAGATCCCCGTCACCGCTGGTGCGCGCCGCCCCAAGACTTCTCGGACAGGCGCACGCTGGCAGTGGCAGGGGGATCTGATCGGGGGGGGGGGCGCCCCGCTTCCGCATATCATGGATTTTCAGGCATTGCAGGTCGGGTGGGTCCCTAACCCCCGCGATAGGCCGGGGGGGTTACTCTAGAATGCTAGTTCTTCAATGAAGGTGTCATACCCTCTCTGGACGAGATGCTAAAAGCTAGTCCCAAATGTATTCATAAGGGCTTAAAATGTGCTTACAAGTTTCCTTAAAAACAGAGGTGCACATATTTTTTTCTGCACCAGTTGAAAAACAATGATCTGTCCATCTCAAACTAAGAATAATCACAAATATCTCAACTTGAACTTGCTCCTTGGTAACTATGTTTAGGATTTCATATTTCACTTCTTATTGATGATGATTACCTCTTGTTTTGCTTGGTACCACTGCAGTTCAACCTTGCTATCTTCAATAACAAGAGATTCTTTATGGCCTATGAGCTGGTTTTCAGTCTGTGTCAGGAGATCACATATATCCTGTAGCTTCTCTTTGAATTCCTGGTGTTGTTCTGCCAAGTCCTAATTTAGAATAAAAAGACGCTTGAACAGGAATGCCTAGATTAAGCTTTCCTTTGGTTAATATTCCAACAATCATACTGAAAAGGTTTTAGCACACACTATTTTTGAAAGTATGCTGTAAACATGATAGCAGTTGCACACAGTTTAAAAAAGCTGAATGTAGAAGTTATGGATAAACCTCACAAATGTGGTAAGTAAAGAAACCAGGTTTTGGATGGAATCGCTCAGTAGAAGTCTGGCCATGCATTATGCGTGTGAAAATCCAAATTTCTGAATGGCTTGAAACCTGTAATCAACAGGTATTAATGCTGAAAAAAGGGATGTCAAAAGATAGATTAGTTGAAAACTGTGTATTAGATCATCTGGCATGTACATTTTTAACTGCACGCAAAAGTATTTCATAATTTATGCAATAGAGAAGCACACAAGAAATGCCATTCATTACTCTGAACTGTCTCCCACTCATCAACCATTGATTATAAGCAGTTTTAAAATCCTAGATTTCTGGAGCTGGGCCCTTTCTCTCCCTGACCTCTTCCAAGAGCTTGGGCCTTCAGAGAAGGCCTGACAAATTATGGTCTTCAAAATATATGTTGGAATAAATGAGGAGCAGTAGTGACACACTAGAGGACAGGGCTGATAATTTAACAGACTTCCCTGTGGCTAAGCTGAACTACTCTCTGGAACTTAGCTGCAATGTACGATTCTTCTGGGGTTCCACAGCTTCTGCAGCACTGAGGGATGGAAGACATCTTGGTTTTTGTTGTTGTCAGCAAAGTGCCTTGCGCGAGCCCGATTTTAATAAACATTCATTTTTAGGTTGTAGCATAGCCTAAAGTGACTGCTTTCCCAACCCCTCACCTTTCTCCAACAAACTTGCAACTCTACTAGGTTCATTCCATTCCATTAAGGCTCCATTAGTCAGAAGTACTGGCTCTTAAAATGAAGCTGAGGAACAATCAAGATTCAGGAGCTAACATCCCACCTGAACAGGCAGTGCTTGGAAGTTGCACAGGAAATATACTGACAGATTAGCATTTTCTGTTGCATCAGGAGTAGAGCTGGATCCTTCAACTACTGTATGTAACTCAATATTCCTCTTACACAGGTACTTGGTAGTCTAATCCTATGGTTTTAAAGTAAAAGGAGTCCCATTTTTAAGCTGTGGATCTTGACCTCAGCTGGAGCATAATTTTTACACCTTGGTACAACAACCTCTCTAACTGAACCACCATAAAGCTACGCAAAGGATCACACAGGGAAGCAAACCTTCTGGTCAACAAGCACTTGTGCTGTTTGTAACAGAGTTTCAAAGTGGCCCATTTGAGATTTTATTGTTTCCTGGACTTCCTGAAAGCGCTTCTGTGTGACATTCAAGAGCCTTAGGAGCTGCCTGCTTTGGTTTGGGGAAAGGTCTTCGGCATGTTCAGAAAGGAAGAACTGAATGTCGAGGGCTGTGGATTCCAGCTGCATTTTTCTGCATCCATGCTCCTTTTCCATGTCCTGTAAATTAAGCATTGAAAAACAGTATATATTTTTACAAAGTCCTGAAAGGGTTTAGAAAATGGATATATGCTAAAAAGTTAGATCTTCCCAACACCTATTTTGAGACTTCACCGTATTTTAAAAGATGGAAGGAAACAAGGTTATGTATATTCTCAAATCTTATATGTACACAGGAAAAGCTGGACCTGGCAGCTGAGAAATTTAGTATATTCAAATCTAACCAGTTACCATTTATGTTTTCTTTACAGATTTTGCCTTTGCTTACCAGTTTGTAATTATTAAGCAAAAGCAGCACACATTTAAGCTTTGTAAACATTCCTGAACAACAGAAGATCAGTCCTCATCTACATAGCAAGGACATAGTGGTACTGAGACTTCCAGTGAATCTACTGCAGAATCCACATGGTACTAGTCCTATGTAGGCATGTCACCTACACAAATCCAGGCAATACTCCTGGGCCAGTCTAATCTAATCCATGAGTTATCAGCACCTTTTACAAGTGATTTGTGGCCTGTGCAGATTCAGCATGGAGAACACAGAACATTGCAATACACCATGTCAGAAAGCATATCAAGTAGCAGTCACTGACTGGTTCATTCTTAAATGACACCTGCCTTGAATAACTGGAGGTTTTCCTTCACATCTTCTACATCACACAGATTCACATTAAGGCTACTTATGGTTTCACTTTTTGCCATGATCCAGTCGGTGAATTCCTGAAGTTTGCTTAGATGTTCTCGATGTAACACTGCAAGCTTAGCCTAGGGGGGAAAAGTTGAAATAAAAGTTCTCTCTACCAACATATCTACAAGACTGAAAGACTAAGCAAAATATTTCGCAGCATCAGACAGTAAAACAAAGCATAACATTGACCAGAATCTGTTTGTTGAGGTATAATGCAACATTGGAAAGCTGTTGGGCATTCTGCCCCAGCTATAAGGACTGAGCAAGTCCACACAAACTGACTGCACAACATGGAAACGTAAGTGGTTCTTGGATAGAACATTTGCCTTGGTGCAACTGTTGCTGCTATGGATGTCAAGTTGAGTTATACTGACACAGTTATACAACAAGATTTCAGCTATTGTTTTCCACTATATCTTGCTGTGATGTTGAAGGCTGGAAGGACACTCCATAACTGCCCCATATGCCCAAGCCCCTCCCCATCTTATACCCTGACCTACCACACAATTCATCTTCTCTCCCTCCCCAAAAGTCTTTTTTTTTGTCTGAGACAGAGGAAAGGAGGAGACAAAGAAACAGAGGAGAAAATAAAAGATAGAGAAAGGTGTTGTGGGAGGAGAGAGGTTCACATGCAGTTCTCAACAAATATGGCTGAAAATGCGAGGTAGCCAACTTCCTCCCTTCTATTCTGCAACATTTTTGTTCATTAGGTCAATTTAATTGTGTCATGCAGAGAGAAGAAATATAGGTTTGTATGACTTCCCTAGCAATTCCTTGAAGGGAATGATTTCTTCCCAATCTCAGTTACTATTTCACAGTGATGGAAATCCCTTTCTTTCAAGACTGTCTAAAACATGAAACTCTGAGGAAAATTCACACACATATGCGTATACTGTATAGTATAATCTAACATCTTGTAACTCAAAAGCTTTTTAAAGAACGGATGGCACTGTGTCTGAGATGGTATGAAATCTCTGTCTACAATGCAGAGGTATGATGATAACAGATTCCACATATCAACATTTTGCAATGCAGTGATCAATACATAATGATTTGGGGGGTGTCTACCTACCATCTCAGCTTCTACTGCTAAGACTATCTGTTTTGCTTGTTTTGAAGACACGTCACAGACCAGCATGAAATCTTCTTCTAAATGTTCATAGTTCTCTTTCAGCTCTTCAAGCTGCTCTCTGGGAACACCTTTGTGATGGAATCTCAGACTCCTCTGCCAACTTCATATCCTTGTGCAAGACAATACTGAAGCCAGCAAGTCTGGATTCAAACGACTTTAAATGAACATAGAAAACACAAATGAGGTCTGTTCGGGTTGTGTGCAAAAATAAAAAATAAAAAGTTACTGCAATTATTTTTCATGTTCTTCAAAAGAAAAAAAGAAAAAGAATCCATGTGGAGTTTATAGAGAACAGCCACTGAGGGGGGAAAGACTGGTGCATTTTCGGTCTTTAAGAGTGACTGGGGTTCAACAAACAAAATGATGGTTACTCCAAGACAGTGTTTCCCAAACTGTGGGTTGCTAAGTGTTTTCTGGGGGTTGTGGGTTACCTTATACGTGTTGTAGCCCTTATTAAATAATTTCTTCCTTGACCTTTTTGTGTAGGATATTAAAACTAGTGTGTATGTATGTGTGGGGGAGAAATATGCCTCTACATTCTGAGGAGGGGTGATTGGCTCCTCTGTGCAGCATTCTTCCCCCTCTGTGCACCCACAGCTATTGTTTGCACCCCTTTTGGTTCCAGTCGTGAAAGAACTTCGTGGGGAAGGGGCGTTGTGTGAGAGAGGGGCAGAAACCTAAGAGAGACCATTGAAGACATGTCACTTCCTAAGCACATCTGATCTCACCTGATTTTGGAAGCTAAGCAGGCTTGGGCCTGGTTAGTACTTGGATGGGAGACCACCAGGGAATATCCGGTGCTGTAGGTGCCTGGAGTAGGAAATGGCAAACCACTCCAGTATTCCTGCCAAGAAAACTCCATGGACATGGGGGTCACAAAGAGTCAGTCACGACTGTAATGACGCAACACACAACACAGGGGAGAAAAAGGAAAAATAAGATACCCCCAAACAGAGTGTATTCTTAGGAGGGAAACACAAAAACATACAGCCTGCCTCTTTTGCAGCGGTTGCAAGGAAAGCTTCGTGCTGATTCCTGAGGAGGTTCATCTCTGCTTGAAGGTTTTGCTCACTCACCAAGTACTGCAATATCCTTGTGACCCCTGGCCCACCTTTGAAGTCCTTTGACTTCTCTTCCCCCTGCCTTTAACCTCCTGCAGCCTGTTCCCTACCCAGTTTTGATATGGTAGCAACTGGCAACAGAGTCAAAGATGGCGGCAGAGCCAATGGGGTTGGCATGTTAGATAATGGACAACAATTTTCTTTTCATACAAGTGTGACAGTGGAGTTGCAGGCTCCATAGCTATTATAAAAGAGGACTGTGACTTGAAAATGGCTGGGAACCACTGCTCTAATGGGAAATCTGGGTTCAAATCCCACCTCAGTCATGACTGTCATGGCCTTTCAGAAAGCCACTACCACTATTCCTGAACTATGTCATAGCATTGCTTTGAGCATAAAGAATGTCAGCGACTTTTGGGGAAGAATTGTGGGATGTAAATTTGACAAATATGCCTCATAACTTATTATCTGTGCATCCAGATTTCAGGTAATGTATCCCTTTAATTCCATTCACTCCAATTCCCAACTGATCCACTAACACCAGCTGATATTATTTTCAAGCACTCCCAAGTGAGTTAGCTAAAGCTAGTCATGTTTAGAACAACCATTCCCCATTCTCAGAGAGAACAACTCTTTGTGTGTTTTCAGAGGAATTTTAACAGGTAGAAGAACATTGTTGTTCGTAGTATTATGGATTATGGCTTATGAAAGCCATGGCTTATGAAATACATTGACATAAGTCTAAAATACTTTTTAAAAAGTTATAATTATGAAAACACATATATATACTATATGGCCATACCAATATATATTTGCAACAATTCCAACAGCAATTTCCATGGCTGAGTCAGCATCGAACTGCCATGAATGAATGAGGTGCTGGTTGGATTTGTGGCCATGAAAGTACATGCAAACAGGGTAATGACTGGCATCTTAAGTAGTGACAATAAAATGCCCTCTAATTTTCATCCCCACTGTGCAAGGCTCTGTTCCATGTACACACATGCATGATGCATGCATGCAACTCCCCCCAGGCAGGTTCTGTTGTGACCCAAACAACAGCAATTGTAATGGATGTACAGGGGTGAAAAAGACCCACGCAGAGGGGGCAGAGGTGTGCACATGCGCACACTCACACACATTAGAGGGAACTTTGGTGGCAATTCATTGCTCTGATTTCTTATGTGATTTCACTAACACACACATAAATTGTGAATAGGATTCTGGAGAGCATATAAACCAATTAGATTTCTTATATGGAAAATATGCAGTTTTAATATTTTTGTGAACTGCACCGAGTTCTACTTTACATGAAAAATTGTTAACACAAATACAGTGGTACCTCAGTTTATGAAATTAATTCGTTCTGTGGGCCGTTCTGTACTGCGAACATTTCATAAACCAAAACACTGTTTCCCATAGGAATGCATTGAAAACCAACTAATATATTCCAGAGATCCGGAAAAGTCACAAAACGGAACAGATTAATTGGTTTTCAATGCATTCCTATGGGAAACTGTGTTTTGGGATCCTCGTTGTGGTGCCTTCAGCTTCATGCCACCCACCTCCTTTTCAGGCGCCTGAAAGCAAAAGGCACCACAGCGGGGACACGCCACCCCCCCCCACACTGTGGTGCCCTTGGCGCCCTGCCACCCACCTCCTTTTTGGGAGCCAAGTGGGTGAAAGCACTGGGTCGCACCACAGGCAGGGTGATCATGCCACTGTGGTCATCGGCAAGGTGCTCTTGCCGGGGTCCGAAGTGGCACAACCTGGAACTGCTTGACATCTTTGCAGCTTCTCAAAAAAGGCTTCCCTGCTTTTTTTGACAGCTGCGATCACCCTGCCTGCAACACAACCCAGTGAAAGGTCTCTTGGATCCCTGTGAAGCTGCAAAGGTGGCAAGTATTGCTGGCTCACAGCACTTTGACAAAGGTGACCTGGGACAGAAACGGATGTCCTGGTTCCAGAAATGCTACGCACAGCATGCAAGGGGGTAGCGAAAGGAAATGATTATCATATGTTATGGGAAAAAAATGTAAAATGGAGCATTCCTTTTAAATTGTTCTTAACATGTGAATCCCCATTCCCAGAAATTTGTTTTTGTTAACCAATTTTTTCATAAACTAAGGTACCACTGTATATGGATATGTCTCCACCAATCTGATCTTAGTTTCTTTGTACTGTAAAGATAACAAGCTCACCTCCAGCTGCTCAAGTTGGACCTTTAGGTCTTCCAAGTCATTATTACTGGGCTGCAGATCATCCAAGAGAAATTTCATGTCTTGAACCACCGTCAAGTGCTTTCTCAATGTCTCTGTGTGCCACAAACAAGGCTGCATACCAGTGTACAGCTAAGAATATTATTGAACAATATTTTTTTAGTATCCTTAAAACTCAGAAGCATAGAAACAACACTTCCATTTTCAATATTATTCATGTGACAACAAGAAGGTTCCCAGTATCTTAAATTATGGCTGCACCATTTTAACCCACCCCATTATTATTATTTTACAGTTATGCCAACCAGGCGACATTTCTCTCATTGTGAAGGTGGTTCATTGCACATTGGTAACATACATGCATGCCCGTTTTGATTACGCTAACAAGTGCAACCACCAAAACAGACCGTATACATGCGATTGCCTGACAATTCTATGAATTCTACTCACCATGCTCATTGCATCAGCTCCGGACGCAGGTTGTTTCACTTCCAGAGCATCATCAGAGACACCTTTTGATGGATGGTTGGTCTCTACGAATAGATGGTCTTCTGTTGATTCCTTACTCCCCAGAGCAGTTTCTGATTTGAATGGTGACACGTTTCGATCCAACTGACAAGTTTGTTTCTCTTGACTTTTCTCAGGGTGGCCTGTTTCACCCTTTGCCCCATGTATCTCATTAGCTCTTTGGCTGCAATGATCTTGTTTCAGGATATCGAGGAGGAGGTCGGGACTTCTATTGTCAAACCAAAGAGCTGGTATATTGCCAACTTCCCTTGTACTCAGGCATAACGGAGCAGTCACTGAGGGCGTTTTACCACCGTCGTTTGCATGCTTGGTATCCAATTGATTAGAATCCTCATTTCCACAGTATGCGTCATTATTCTTTTTAAGTAATTTTTGCATTAAAGCTCTTGTGCCAATATAACTTAGAGGCTCATCTGTCTGACTGTAGTAGACATGTCCATCTTTTATTTTGCTTTTAATTATATGTGTTAACTCTCTGGATAATGCAGAAGGAGTTTCAGGAAAACGTTCTTCTTGTTGCTTGGCCAGGGGAAAATTAGGAAGCACCACACCTTTTGGTGACTGCTGGACGTTTTCCTTCATGCAAGCAGACCCATGGTGCACCACATCATCTTCCTTATGATTTCTCATTCTACCGTGACTAAATCTTATGTCATGTACCTCCTGTTCAGTGTAATGCCAACTATCATCCATGGTGCCTAGACTACCACAAGAGAAACCAACGTCCTGAAAATGATTCTCAGAACCCACTTCAACCTTGTTATTTACTTCTTCAACAGTTGCAAGTTTCATCTTGTCATAGTCACCTCTTGAGTTCTGGATTTTGTCATGGGACATGTTGGAAGTAATGCTTCCCTCTTCTTTAGTTGTCATAGGTTCTGATGGTACAGATGCAGAACATGGCGAAAACTGGGAGTCTGGTTCCCCTAATGGTTGTTTTCCCTTGTTAATATAGTCCCTTACCACTAGCTCCTCACCATTCTCTTTATTGCCTCTTCCAACTTCCTCAAAGTAAAATGAATCATTTTCTCTTGGCGTCAAGATATCTCTAGCTTTGATATTTTTTGCACATTGCTTTAAATAAGCTGAAAGGCCAAACTCATCCATGTGGTCTGCTGATTCCTTTGTAGCCAAGCCATTTGAGGGGACAACTGAACTAGTTTTATTTGAAATTTGGTCATCACGTGAGGAAATATTTTCATAATGGTTCTTAATAACTGATGAAGCTGTCTCGCCAAGGTCCTCATTTGATTCCTGAATAATTTCATTCTTCTGAATGCATACTCCATTTTTATATTGGCTTCCAGAGCCTCCTCTTAATTCTGGCATACTGGTGACGGCCTGTACTACTTTCTCATCATTAACTTCTTTTTTCTCAACAACTTGAAGATGCCACTGGTATGTCATTATGCAGTTCACTGCTGCTGAAGTGAGTGTATACATTGCTCTGAGCTGGAATATCCCCTGTTCCTGTTCCATGATGTTCTGATGAGATGCCATTGCTGTTGCTTAACAAAAAAGCTGGAGTGCTCTGTAACATAAGCTTGTTTTCCAGGAAAGGCTGAAAAGGCTGTCCAGCTTCTTGCAGACTTTTGTCTTGACTTTTATACAGAAGATCATGCATACTTTCTTCAATGCTATCAGCTGTATTTTGGTATTTAGCAACACTCCGACTTTCAGAGCAGAGCAAACCACTTCCGGACTCTAAGTACAAATTATTTTCATGACGAACATGCTTACTTTCTGTTGCCTCTGAAAACTGATTTTTGTTGTTGTTGACTTTCTGATCGCCGCCAGTGTTTTTAACAGAAAACTGTGAATAATGCATTTCCATCACTTCCTCATCCTCATAATCTGTGCTCTCAAAAGTATCATAGTCTAAGTCTACAAAATCATAACCTCCAAAATCGTCATCCTCTCCATCATCATTACTCTTGCTAACACCCTCATCTTCATCCTTATCATCACTAGCATTACCTATAGAAATGCTCTCATACTCACTCTCATCAGATTCACCTTCACTCATTCTAACCTTCTTATAATCTTCCCTTTGCATTGGAGCTTCCTGGAAGCTTCCCAGTGAGCTGTCAATCTCTCTAATTTCCACACTTTCCCTTTTCTGACTTATATTTTCTCCATCTCCAAGACCTTCTGCCTTATCTTTTGAACCAGCGCTTACCAACGATGCACTGAATGCTGCCACATTTATAATTTCAAACGTATCTCTGTCACTAGATTCACTAAACCATAAAATATTATCCTCCTCTTTATTCAGTCTGACTTGAGAACTTCCTTCTTGCATTGGCTCATCCACTGCTCTTTTTATGGCTACTATATCGCCATCAGGCTCTAGAGCAGCATCTTCCTTTAAAGTGGAGGAATCATCTTTGGCCAAGCTGCTCATGCTAGAGACAGCACCACCATGAAAATCAATCTGCATAGTATCACATGGCTTGGTGCTCTCTTTACACAGAGTTGTGTCACATACACCTCTGCTGTCTTTATAGCCCCCACCATTTTCTGACTGTGGATTATTGTGCTCTATTTCATACAACGGCTCAAAAAAAGTCTTGTTATTGGCCCCTAGGGCTAGCAGAGAACATGCAAATGTTGACTCACTTTCATCCACAGGTGGCTCATTATTCTCTTAGTAGTGACATCTATATGTTGTATAGGCTGGTTACTAGTATTTCTTTGAGTGGTGGTTGCGTCAAGGCATTCAGTAGTGACTATGGCTAATGGATCAGCATTTGTACCACTGTCACCTTCCAGTAGAAAGTTAATGTTAGTTAGAGCACAATCTCTCTGAACTGGCCCAATGAATTTATCTTCAGTAGAATATTTGAGCAGCGGCTCCCCATGAGAACTGATATGACACTCCTGCAGAGATATAGTGTGCAAATTTGCTTGATCTATGAACTGTTGTCTGATATTACTAATATTGTGTTCCTGAGATGTCTCACTTCCGCCTTTAGCTGTCTGTTCCTGTAATAACCCATGAATCAAACTGCTGCTGTCTTCCATCAGTTGGCCACTACTAAAAAAATTGTTCTCTAACAATGACATACTATTGCCACTGTTATCAGGTGCTGAGCTGTCGCATATGTGATGTGTCATTTCTAGAGATGGTTTGTCTTTCAAACTGATGTTGTCCTCCAAAAAGCTATTGGCAGGATCTCCCAATTCCGGACTGACTTCAACAGGAAGGTCCTGTGCCAGTGTATCATCCATACAAGAACAGTTTTTCTGTGGATCTGCGCCACACTTTATGGAGTGGTCTTCCAGTGGCAACTGCTCATCTGCACTAGTAAAAGCATGTGAAACAGGCTCACTGTTCCTATAACTCTGATTATGTAACAGTGGAGTGGTTCCAGTTTCAGGCTGCACAATTTCATTTTTAGTATAAGCCCCAAATTCTTCCTCAATACTTTCGCTCAAACATTTTTCACCAGGTTGCCTATTGGTATATAAACTATCCTGAAAGTTATTTTTCACTTCATACTTCATTGATACAATTTCTTCTTCAGGCTCCAAAATGTGGGGCACACTGCTCTGAATATTGTTGACTGTAAAATGTTGAACGTCCGTGCTCCCTTGTGCTTTTTCTGCCTTATTAGCGATGAAAGAATCATTTGGCTTTAAAAGGTTACTTAAGATGCTTGGAAGATTGCTCTTATTCTCCTGTATTTTCTCCCCTTCTATCATGCAACTGTTATGATCATTTATTCTTGGAGGAAGGCATTCTTCCATATAATTCAAATGAGATTCTTTTGGGTCATCACTTCTACCACTTTCTCCCTCAATTACATGTGTTTTATGTATTTCTGTGGGTACTTTTTGAGAGGTTTCCTGCCGCTGTCTAAACAGATTGTCGCCTTCATACTTCTGATCTGTACCAATCTCCCCTCTAGATTTATCTTCTTGTTGAAAGAATGATGCATCTGTAACACACTCTGACTGCTCAGAAACACTACCTATAATGGGAAAACTATTTTCTCCTGAATGTTTATCGCTGTGCTGATCTTGATGAACTTCCGCCTTTTCACTGTCATTGTAAATATTTGGGGCATGTGTCTTTTGACTTTGCAGGTGGTACAGGTAAGCACTGCAGGGGGTACAGGTTAAAGCTGTATCTTCAGGTTGCTGCTCACGATTTGGCACATCAGTGTGTAAACGGCATTCACAAAACTCTCCTCCTGTCTTATCTGTACTGCATTCAGAGCTGTTGCTACTCATTAGCCAGTTGACTGTTTCATCTAAGTCACCACAGTGTAACAAGAGCCTCTGCCCTGAATTGGCATCCATATAACTATTTACCATTAGGTAAGACATAAATAGGTTTTGCATGTGTTTTGAAGGGCAAAGCACTGGCTTGCTGCTGGGAGAATCATCTATATCCTCTGGTTGGTCATGATGGAGAAATGGGTGGAGTTCGCATGATGACAGCCATCTTGCTCCCTTTTTCAAAGGTAATGGTATATCATCCACGCTGGGCATTTCATCAGGTAGGGTCACACTACTCAAAACAGATGATGTGTTGCGATCAATGATTCCTTGCTGGGCAGCATCCTCCAGGCTGATCACTTCGCAGGTTTCTGGAATATAAAGTGCTGCTATTTTTTGCCTCTCAGTGAGAATTTTGCAGGCCAGCTCATTGGTGACTAAGTCTTGATCCAAAGATGTAGTTATAGGAAATATTTCTCCACTATGTGGCCTGATGAGTCCAACAAAACCTCGTTGTGCTTGTAGTACTAGCAGAGCGCTACTAGAGGAGATCAAGTTGCACTGTACAGCTTCATCTACAGTCAAGCGTTTTGATGAGTTTGGACATAGGATCCCACCTGTTTGAACCTGGTGTGTCAAAATAGCACAAGCGGCTTCCTGATCAATCACCTGTTCTCTCACTGCCTCTTCAACAGTCATTGGGTGTCCTGTTTGAGGATGAATGATACCCCCAGAAAGCAACTGTGCACCTAACAGCCTGAACAAGGTGTCTCTGTCTATACGTCCTTCATGAGCTGCTCTCAGAAGTGTCATTTTTCTTCCACATTTTAGCATTATCCACCCTTTTTCTTGAACAGCCACAGGCAACAGTCTCATGCCTGTTTCTTTGTGTACTATGCTTCGTTCAAACAACTCCTCTAGGGAAACCTTTTCTGCAGTTTTGGGGTCAATGAGGTCCCTGCACCTATGTCTTTCTAGGAGCTTGGTATACAAAGGTGTGGAAATTAGATTCTTCTGAAAAGCTTCATGTAAAGTTAGCTGTTCTCCTGTGGATGGTATGCTGAGATACCCCCTGGAAAGCTGAATCTCGAGAATTTTAATAGCCAGAGGTTCTGTAATTAGACCGCGTTCCAAAGCAGCTACAACCGGGAGTGCTGTCGTCTGCAATTCTGAAAGGATCATCTTTGCATTCTGCAGATCTTGTAGTTGCAGCATGGCTTGTTCATCAACGAGCCCATGGCCTTTGGCTTCTTCAATGCTAAGACACCTTCCCAAGGTTGGTGAAATTAAACCTGATAAAATGAGCTGGTTCTGAAGTAATTGAATTCCAGTGTCATAGTCAAGAAGGCCTTTATAAACTGCCTGCAAGATGGAAAATATCTCTCCGGTGAGTTGATCAAGGATGCCAGCTATGACTTTGTCCACCTAAGAGTACAAAAATATGGGTTTTCAGCATTATATAAATTGGGAAAGTGCAAGTGCAGATATTTGATTTTTTAAAATTTATCTCTCACTTACCAGGGTTGGAGCAAGAATGTTAGCAGTTCAATGCAGAAATGATCTTATGTCAGTGATTCAACAGCACACGATGTGATAAAAGATTGTAATACGACATGCATCAGTAAGCCAAACGCCTATGCTCTGCATACAGCAATAGGATTAGTGGAAGACAACTGAGTTGATGATCATATAGTGAATGAAAACGACACATATTCCTGGAAGGCAAACAGTCATGCTATCTCTGTGCTTTGTGAGAGGTTAGGATATTCAGAAAACAGTATGTGGAACAAAAACACACATGCTATTCATGTTTACAGCATACAGCACTTTTAAGAAGACACCCAAACACAAAGACTCAAGTATTGTAGCCACTTCAATAATGGCACCTGGTTTGCATTTGAAGTCATCAACTGGGAACAATATATAAAATATACATGCGAAATAATCCGTCTGTATATACACAATGGCATTCTGTTACATGTAAAGTGGTATTACTTTATCTAATAGATATGAATGTATTATTTCTTTGTTAGTGAAAATTTAAGCTCCTAATATATGCACCCAGATCAAATCCCATGAACTTCTGAAACACATCATACCTTCTAAGATATGTCTAGGAGAGCACAGAGTTAAGTGTAGTTCACAGAATTTTTATCTGGTATCATGTTTCTGAAGCACATAATTCAAAGTATGGTATTTAAAAGGAAGGGTTAAGTAATGTAAGATTCTTTGCTCTTAGTTCATACAAGGCACAAAGTCAAAAAACTGCTCCTATATAAATTTCTTCATGTTCATTGATAGACATCTAGTTAGAATTCTAATTATACAATTAGATTGAAAGTTGACAGTCATTCAGTTCTGATTTTATTTCTATGATGTATTCAATGCATTTTTAGTACCAATATGCAGTTTCACAACCATGCAGGAGTTCAGACTCAGAAGACTGTCTATGATAGGCCGCAATATTACACTGTGGGATACCTTTTCATCCATATTGTCATCATCTAGACTTTGTTCGTCCTGCAACTTCTTCAAATCTTCATTAGACAACAAGTTATATCCCTCTTGCAGCGACTTCACACGATTTTCCATTTCCTTTTTCTCTTCCTCTGTCATTCTGGGGGGGGGGGAATTAGAGGTGTGTCATATGCTAACAACTTCAGAACATTAAGTATATGCTGGAAGCTCCTGCTGCTGCGTAGCCGATGGTCAATAGTGGGATAGCTGCAATTGTTTTTAAGAGCGTACAGGTAGTGTGTACGTCATTTGCAACATGATTAATGCTTTCAGGAGGTTTCTGGGAGATTTAATTAGCTTGTAAACCAAGTGCATGTGCCTTCTTTATTTTGTGTCAAAATCAAACTGCATCCATGTTTAGCTAGCGCTATGCCACCAGTTATTTGTGGGATGAACAGGGGCATGCAAAATTACACAAACGAACTGGAGGTTCACACGTTCTCTACCTCTGCTTCATATCATCAGACAAGCATGTAAGGAAGGAGGGCCTGCTTGCATACATATAATGGCATTTACACAAAGGTATGGTTTGGTTTAGTTATTCCTGCAGTCAGATTACCAACATTTACGAGTATTTTATTCATCTTAACATTCAGAGTCAGGATATTACTACAACTACTTTGCAGGCAAGAGAGAGGTACAGTCAGACTTCTGTAATGCATTCTATATGGGAAAGCCGCTCAGAAACTCAAAAATAAAAGGAAGGCTAAGCATAGCAGCAAGAATACTGATCATAGCCAGTCAGTTGGGACAAATCTCACCAACGTGAGATGCACTAGAACTGCAGTTTCTGCCAACATTTCAA
Source organism: Phrynocephalus guinanensis (assembly GCA_037367245.1). Classification (NCBI taxonomy): domain Eukaryota; kingdom Metazoa; phylum Chordata; class Lepidosauria; order Squamata; family Agamidae; genus Phrynocephalus; species Phrynocephalus guinanensis. Next base: position 157,921,114 of record CM074733.1, on the reverse strand, counting down.
AGTTCGGAGATGAATATGGAAGCCATAGATACCATGCATCCAAACATCCAAAAGCCATGAGCCAAGCAAAGAATTAGGATAATTATCACAGGGACATGCCTTGGGCCATTGAGCACCATGAAAAATGAGGTGGCTGGAGATGAGGATCACTTGGGGGGGGAGCCTTTTTTAATGAATAACCTCACCACGATTGTTTCTTTACATCTGATTAGCTCAAACAGAAACATTTTTCCAAGGCATTCAAGTGATAACATTAAGTGCCTCTGTACAGTGGAACCTTGACTTACGTCATTAATCCGTTCCAGAGGTCTAGCTTAAGTCAAACATGACTTAAGTCAAATGAACTTTTCCCATAGAAAGTAATGGGAAAGCAGATTAATCCGTTCCAGATGATGAAAAAGACCCCCGAAAACAGCAATTTAACACAAATTTGACTGGGATAGGAGATTCCTTCTGGGGATGCAAATGAAATGTCTCTTCAAAGAGAGGAGGAGGCAGTGGAATTATAGTCCACAAGTTATACACCTCCACTTTTTAATGTTCATAGCAACAATGTCTAACATTTAAGTTTTACTTATTTTTAACCTGACGTTCCAAGTTCTGAACAACTCTATGCTTACCATTAGAGTCCCACAACTGTACAGCTCCCCAACTAAAATGCTTCCATTGTGGACCAGACTTCTGCAGCCAGATTTTTACAAGACTGAGCTGACAGTCTAACCAGCAAGGCCAGCCCCGAGCTCCCAGCCCTTCTTCTCCTCCGACAGCAGCGGCGGCTTCGGCAAGGCCAAGGACCAGCTCCAGGTGCTCAGAGCTGGCCTCGCCGGAGCCGCCGCTGCCGCTGCCGGAGGAGAGGAAGAATGCAGGAGCAGTTTGGAGGCGGCAGCCACGATGCTGGGTCGTGGCTGCCGCCCGATTCCGGTGCCTTATGCCAGGGCTCCGAGATGTAAGTCAAAGCCTGTGACTCAAGTCAAAGAGGCCCCTTCTTGCTGCAAGTCAAATATGCTGCAAGTCAAGCAGCATGTAAGTCAAGGTTCCACTGTATTCTGATAGCTCCATGGTGTTTCTTGTGTTCTCTGCTTATAACTATTCACCAGAGATTCTCAGGTGAAGTTAACACGGAGATGAGTCATAGCAACTGGGCTTCTTTTCTTGTGGGTATCGAAACATGTAGCCACTCATCCAAGTACAGTGGTACCTTGCAAGATGAAATTAATTCATTCTGCAGGTCGCTTCATTTTACAAAAATTCCATCTTGTGAAGCGCGGTTTCCTATAGGAATGCATTGAAAACCAATTAATCTGTTTCAGAGGTCAGAAAAAAAGGCAAAAGGGGGAAGGCTGTCCCAACGCCATGAAAGATGGGAACAGTCTTTCCCCCCTCTTTGGTGGTGTTCGGTTTTTGACAGCCTCCGATTGCAAGGAGCGATGGGAGCGTGTCAAAAACCCTCCACCCCCAAGGACAGGAAAGGGCTTTTGTTTGGGGGCAGTGGGTTTTTGAAAGCCTGCCCCAACCCAGCAATGCAGGGGGAAAGCTTCCCCCCTTTACTGGGTTTGGAGGAAAACCCCTCAATCAATCAGCAGCCAAACGTTGCTCTGCTCAGCCCAAATGACAGCTGGTTTTGATAGCTCAGACTTGTCAAAGTCAGCTGGCTGACAGGCTGCGCGGACCAGCTTTTGGCTGCTGGTTGTTGAGGAGGACCCATTGAGAGGGACCCAAGTCCACCTTCCACAGGGTCCCCCTATAGTGCTGGGAAGCCTGAGGGAGGGGGGCACTGGATTGCAAAGAGGCAGTGGTATCAAAGCAGCCAATTGCCTTTTTGCAATTCAAGTCCAGGCTTTCGAATTTCCCGTGCCAACAGCCCCCTCTTTGCATGGTGCAACAAAGGGATAATTTGAAAGCCTGGTTCTCAATCCTGGCTGCCCTGATGCAGGAAGGGGGCAAGCAGGTGAATCACCCCTTGCCTGCTCTCTCACCCACCCACCCATCAGGAAAGGCAGGAAAAGCCCTTTCCAAAGATGGGAAACGTCTTTTACTGTCTTTTGGGGAAGGGCATTTGAAAGCCTAAAGCGCTTTCAAAAAACACCGCCCCCAAAGACGGGAAACAGCTTTTGATTGAGGGTTTTTCTCTCAACCAAGCAAAGGGGGAAAGCTTTTCTCCTGCTTTACTGGTTTGGGGGGGAAACCCCTCAATCAACCGGCAACCAAAGGCTGGTTTTGACAGCTTGGAGCTGTCAAAATCAGCTGGGTGTTGAGCTGCACGGAGCAGTCTTCAATCCTGGATATATTTTTTCATCCTATAAGTTTTTTGTTTTATGGGGCATTCGTCTTAAGAGGTATTACTGTTACTTCTTCTGAAGAAGCTACTTGAATGAGTAGCAAAATTAATTCAATCCAACAAGAAAAGAAGTCCAGTTGCCATGAATCAACTCCTGGATTCTCTGCTTATACAGTGGACCCTTGTATAACAAACAGCTTGTATAACATAAAATTTGTACAACATAAAAAATTCTGGAGTTAGGGGAAATTTGCTTAACATAATCGCCTATGGGGAGAACCCGTACAACATAAAAATGGGATCACTCCGTTTTCAATGCATTCCTATGGGAATTTGTATAAAGGAAAATTTGCTTAAAATAATTTCATTTTGGAATGAATTAATTCCTTTATACAAGGTACCACTGTACTTATATTGCACTTGGAGTTCAGGATTAAAGTGTTTTTAACCAAAAGAATTTTCCAAAGGAGGGCCAAATAACCTTGTACATGAAGCCAGCCAAACTATATTGATACACCCTCCAAACATGCCTCCCTATCACTGGAAGTAAAAATGCAGAAATAGCAAAGTAGATAAACAATAATTTTCTGTCCCTTCATTATATCCGAAACCTGTTGCCTCAGCAACCAGTCACTCCTGTGCAAAGGATGTACAGTAGACTTGGCCCTTAACCCCTTCTCTGTTTGGGTCAGGTTATGCTGTACTGGAACAGCTCAGACATTCTGTTTTCCTCCTGAAGTCCTCCTTTCAGCACATCATACACACATACTTTAATGGCAGGACTGCAGCACCCGAGTCTATTCAATGTGCTATGCCAGTGGACCAGAAAATGATGTATCTTACTTTCTCTTGTAAATCCAGCACCTTCTAGTATTTGTTAATTTTATTTAGTTGTTTTTAACTTACCAATTGACAATGACAACAACAACAACAACAACAAAAGCCCTTCTCAAGTTGATGCAAAATTTAATATATCCATCACCATCCAATGAACTTATCACCACTCAGTAAAACTGTGAAATTTAATGAGTTTATCATTATTCAGTAAAACTGTAAAAAGTAAGGTTAGAGCTTGAAATGGAAGTCCCCCCCTCCCCCCGTTTGTGCTCAAAAACAGGCATAAATTGCATTCGGCAATCTTTAATTGGAAGAATGTTCCGAGACAACGGGTATTGTAGTCAGGAAGTCTTAAGGTGAGATTTCCAATAACGTAGCAGCCTAATAAATGAAAGACAAAGCTGCATCCCTTTAAATAGAAGAATAAATAAAGAATTTGGGCATATAGGCAAAACCTTTTCTGAATACATGTTAGTTAATGCTCTGTAATTCCATTTCCATAGTTAAAGCCATCCAATTTACCATATGTTTGCCTATAAGACATCCCCATGTATAAGACGGCTCCACTTTTCCAAACCAAAATTAGTTTCGCAACTGTGTAGTTCTCTCCTCCACTTCTGTGTATAAGACGACCTTCAATTTTTAGTCTAACAATGTTAGACAAAAATACAGTCTTATACATGGGGAAATACTGTAACCATAAACTGGGATGCCATTTAAACTTCAGAAGTTTTCTTATCTATCCACCAATTTTATATATAAAAAGCCTCTATGGTGGCCCCAGATGAAAATGGTACTACAAACATAAAAATAATGTAAGCGTAAAAAGAAACATACTTATCACCATGCTTCGCTAAAAATGACTGCGCTGTCTGCAAAGCCTCTGATATTTGTTCTTTCTTGCTTGACAATTCATCAGCAGGAATCTGGAAAATATATATTCACATTTTATCCATTTTGGAAATAAATAAAAGATGGGTAGGTAGTGTAACTTTGCACAGAGGGTAAACCAAAACATAACAAGAGGCTGGCAAATCTGGGCATTTCAATAAATGACACATTTTTACTAACATCAATGATTTGCTGATTTAGCCAGAAGTCCTGATAGACCTCATTTAGTTTCAGGTAAATTCAAAGTCTGCAATCCAGTATTCACTTACTTCCAAGTAGATTAACAGGATTGTGCTGTCTGAAACATTTAATTTTGAGAATCAGAGTAAGGCTACGTTTGTAGTAGGACAAGACAGGCAGGTGTGATTCATGTTACAGGTAAACAAGGACACACACTACTAGACAAGATAATGCATATGTTAGTTAATCCTCTGGATGAATTTCCTCTTCTGCAGCCCTTGGGTTTTAAATAAAGATGTGCACGATCCTTGATTTGGAGGTTTCTGCTGGTTCTTACCCCTGTCTCCCCGGCCAATGACCTACTCCACCAGTTGGAGCGTGCTCCTCTCTTCCGCCTCTTCAGCTGGGGACCAGTCCCCAGCAGGAGAATGAGTTTGCCTGTTCTTGTTTGAGTGGGAAATCAGCCAAGGAGGGCAGGGCTCCTGATGGAGACTGGCCGAACAGACGAAGAAGAGGAGAGCAGTGTTTGTGGGCTGATGAGGGAGGGATCGAACCAGGGAGATGGGGGAAGGGAACAGGCACGAACCTCAAAACCCAGGTTTGTGCCCATCTCTATAAATCATCGCCCAGAGTTCCTCTGCGAAAGCCGGGCGTTATATCAATGGAAATAATAAATAAATATATCAAGTATATTAACCCAGACATCTGAAACAACTTTTATTTGGACATATAACTCCCCAAAACCCTGTCCAACTGAAGACACTTGCATCATTCAAATGCTTATGTTTCGTGTTTCCAGTATCTTAACCATTAACTTTTTTAAAGAAAATGTGTCACCTCACTTTGTAGATTTGTTTTCTGGACCAGCAAGACTATGACACTGATGCGTTTGAGCAGGAGAGTTTTTTAACTCCAAGTCAAGAATTCTCAAACCAAATTGAATTCCAACTTATCAAAAGCAAGGACATAAAATATGGTAGTCAAGAGGGTTATTAATCCTAAACAGAAGTACAAGTGAGAGGCTGAAGTAATGTGATCACCTCATTATGGCCCCAAACTAATAAAAGGATATTACAGGAATGACTATTCTACAACATGCCTCTGGATCTCTGAGGAAATTTCTACTGATAGAAACGAGTGAGCACGTCCCAAAATCAAAATATATTATAAGCAGATCCAAATATGCTGACAGGGTACAAGGTCAAATTGACCCAGCAAAGCTTGGCATAACAGCTGGGATTTCGTACAGTGCGTGGGCACCATTCTCAGCAAATATTTTGTGGTTAGGAAGTAGGAGACAAGATGGCCCATGTTGACACTATCTTATGGTACCGAAGTATCGTTTTGCTGAGAGCAACATATGGCGGTTAGCCAGTAACAAGGAACCAGCTTTGAACTAGGAACATAGGGTCAAGTCATTCTAGGCCTTGACAGCCAAATGGCCACAAGCCAAAGAACATGAGCTAATGAACAAGCACATGAAAGCACATGTAGGCACGTGTAGAGACGAACGAAATACGTCAGTACACCATGCAAAAGAGTATAAAAACCATGGAGAAGCCATTACTCCTTTGTCCAGGACAGCAGGGCCCTCTGGCCTATGCTGTGCCTTCGATCCTTTGTTCCTTAAGCTAACCTATTCTCTGTACTGTATGTGTTTTGTGCTTTATTTCTATCTGTCTTTAATAAACCTTTTGCTATATAACTAACTCAGCGTGGCAATTTTAATGAACCACCAATGATGCATTGACAATTCATATTGGTGCATTGGCAACTTACAAAGAAAACCACCAATACCAATTATTAGATTAAATTTATTCTTATCACTACACAGAAATGTGTGCAATTTCCTCTTTAAGGTTTTTTTGAAAGCTACCCATTATACAATATAGATAGCTTCTAAACTGTACAAATAAAATTAAATTGGAGCAGAAGGAAGTCACCTTACCATAAGGGGGGAGCCCTGCTGACTCAGGTTTGTTTGTGCTTGTTACTGTTGGTTTTATTTATTTACAGGCCATTTCTCTACCACAACGCAGCTCAGGGTACCATGAGGAGAATGCCTCTCTCAGTGAATACACCATCCAACAGTTGCCCACAGCAATTACTTGAAAATGTACACGCATTTATCACACCACAGATGGCTATGCTTCTAGAGGTCTACCAGATAAACTTCAGCTCTACATGCACCTAAATCTTTATCCGAACAGAGATGGTTAAAGAACACGCTGATGCTGACACTCACACTGTCAGATTTAATTCCGAAGTGTCGGAAAAGCTGCTGACTGGACATGTACCAGGGAAGCAAAATGCAGCCTCATGGGACCGTGACATTAGAGGGTCAAGATAGGCTACTTTTGACAGTTCTTCTTTAAAGATTTTCTCTTTTAATTTTGCCTTAGTGGTTTCTCATCTCTGCAGCACATGCTGAGTGTATTATGTGCCATTTGAAGCTAGTTTGTAGGTGTATAAATCAGGGATGGGCAACTACCGAGTGTGTGGTAGCCACTTCCCAATACCATCAAACGTGCCAAATCAGCATCAAGAAAGGGGGTAAAGGGGGGTATTTAGGCTTGTTTTTCAGGGGAATCATGACCCAAAGGCACAATTCTCCCATTTCTTTTGAGAGTATTTTCCTGGTTATTAGGGAAGTGTGTAGGGGCTGCAAAATGGCCATGAGGGCTACATGGAGTGCACAGGCCACAGGATAATACTCTACCGGCATATAAAAGCCCTACGTTATTCAACCTACTTTTAGTCAGATATTTCTTTCATTCACTTGTTCATTGAGGTAATATCATTACAAACCAAACAAGCAATCACAATGCTTCTAAAAGCAAAAATAAAAGCATTATTTTTGCCTCTTGCTGGATTTTTGCATGTATTGTGTTTATTTGCTTATTTTACTTGTTTGTTCTATTGTTTATTTAATTTGCATTGTTGTTTGTTTCTCATTTGCATTTATGTAAACCACCAAGTCCCTTCTGGAAAATCAGTGCGGTATAAAAATGCAATCAATCAATCAATCAATCAATCAATAAAAGTTGACAATTTACTGGCACTGTTGCACATAGACAGCACTGAACCAATTTAATGGAGAATTTCATGACAATAACCTTGCTTCTGTGATGGAACTCCACACTAAGGAATCAGATGAATGAAGTACCAAATATATATACAGTGGACCCTCGTATAACAAACGGTTTGTATAACATAAAATCTGTACAACATAAAAAATTCCAGAGATAGGGGAAATTTGCTTAACAGAATCGCCTATGGGGTGAATACGTACAACATAAAAATTGTCACAATTAGGGATTACTCTGTTTTCAATGTATTCCTATGGGAAAGTTGTATAAAGGAAAATTTGCTTAACATACTTTTATTTGGAATGAATTAATTCCTTTATGCAAGGTACCATTGTATATCTGTATGGAGCCTGGAAAAGTTAGTTTTGAGGATTACAACTTCCAGGACCTTCCAGCTAGCATGGTTACTTGCTATGATGTCTGAGGATTCAGGGAGTTGTAGTCCCCCAAAACTAACTTTTCCAAGCACCATGTCTGCAATCCTAATACTGCTCTTAGATTTCCTGAGTCATTAGGTAGCTATTGAAACAGTATTTAATACCCAAAGCCTCTGCTCTCCGCATACTAGAATACAGTCCTAGTGTGCCTATCCCTCCCACAATTCTTTCCAAGAGAGCTCAAATCACCAAATAAAAAGTTCTTTTTTTACTGCATCCAGGAGAGTGTAATTTTGATGTATCTCAAGCTGGGATCTACTTTATAATCTACAACAGTGGTTCCCAACCTTGGTTCCCTAGATCAGTGGTGGCGAACCTTTGGCACTCCAGATGTTTTGGACCACAACTCCCAGAATTCTGTGCCTAGATTGCCAGTGACATAGGACTGTGGGAGTTGTGATCCAAAACATCTGGAGGGGCGAAGGTTCACCACCACTGCCCTAGATGTTCTTGGAATAAAGCTCCCAGAAGCCTTTGTCACTAGCTCTGCAGGCCAGAATTTCTGGTAGCTGCAGTCCAAGAACATCTGGGGGACCAGGGCCGGTGCTAGGTTTTTTTGCGCCCTAGGCGAGGGGCGGGTGGCAGGCGGGCGGGGAAGGGGGCGGCCGGTGGGCAGGGTGGTGGCGGGTGGGGGGGCAGGGGGTGGGGGGGCAGTGACAGGCACGGGGGCGGCGGGCGGACGGCGATGGGCAGCAATGGGTGGATGGCGATGGACGGCTGGCGGGCGGTGGGGGGACGGACAGCGGTGGCCAGCGGCGGGGCGGCAGGCTGGCCAGCGCCCTCTCTCCATTTTGGCACCCTAGGCAACTGCCTAGTTCGCCTTAATGGAAGTGCCGGCCCTGTGGGGGACCCAAGGTTGGGAAGCACTGATCTAGAAGGAGACTGCTTTGTTTGCAAGACTGGAGTCGCTCACAGTAACTTCACCTATTTTTCATATGCTGCCTCTTCCTCAGATCTGGAGCCCATGACAGTTTACAGGATAATTAACGGCTTTCTCAAAAGTGATAGATATGATTACTAATGGCCCAGGGTCTGAAAGGGACACCCGATCTTACCACTTTGAGGTAAAGCATCTCCTGTGCTTCAGCAAGGGCTGCTCTTTGGGACTGGATGTTTCTGTTCCCAGTAGAACTGGCCTAGTCTCAGAGGGAAACTTTATGCCAAAGGGATACTATTGCTTCATGGTCACAGTAATGAAAAATGTAGAAGTCAAATCAGAGAAATCTCTGTTCTTAATTGTACAAAGCTGCGACTATTTGCATTTCTAATGGATTGTATTTTATGGAAATACAGAAGATGTCCCATTTATTGCTAGAACTTTTTTTCCTGTGGAGATTATATAAGCAAATGTGGCCCATGATCGTCTGTTATCTATATCTGCTCAGTATGCATGCAGATTATGGGGAATGTGTAGTTCATTGTAAGAAATGTATGAGATTTCTGAGTGCTATGCAAAGAGAACAGCGATAATAATATCACCTGCTTCCTTCAAATCATTTTGCTTGCTTCATATTGATCAGAAATAATCATGAAATTAGGTCCGAGTAGCCTTTCTCTATACAGTGGTACCTTGTATAAAGGAATTAATTCGTTCCAAATGAAATTCTGTTAAGCAAATTTTCCTTTATACAAATCTCCCATAGGAATGCATTGAAAACAGAGTAATCCCTAATTGCGACCATTTTTATGCTCTACGGATTCACCCCATAGGCGATTCTGTTAAGCATATTTCCCCTATCTCTGGAATTCTTTATGTTGTACAGATTTTATGTTATACAAACCGTGTGGGAGTGAACCTGAACCTTTCCCGCTTGGCCTCTAGCACCACTGATTCCCCCATACCCACATGTGAGTATATCTTAATTAATTACTTCCAATGAAGGTGTGCACTTAGGATACAATGGCTTGTTTCCTGTTCACTGTGGATAATGCATGTTCTCCCAGTCGGTTTCTACAACCTGCTGCATTCTGAGAGGAGACAGGGTGCACAAGGGTAGTCGTGTTTATTGTGGGGTGGGGTGGCTGACTGCAAGAGAGCTTTTTTCAGTCATTGTGTTCAGTGGGGCATTACATCTGTGTAAGGAGGTAAGGGACAGAAATGGAAAAAGGCCCACTAAACACAAAACTGATCACTGTAGAACACTGGAAGGAAGCCCCGGCCACTGTGTGCAAATTTCACTTGTGTGACTGATACCTCATTTTTTTAAAAAAAAAACCAAAGAGTCAACAACCTGATTGATTTATTATGAGACTTTAAGTGTATATTATTTCCCCACATAAACATTCAGAGCTGGCTCAGACACACCTGCTGGAAGGAAATTTTGAAGAGAAAGAAAGCCACAATCTCATAAACGGCCAGCACGGAAAATGGAAAAGAAGGTCTAAACTTGATGTTTAGCTTTCTATATTCAATTGTGTTTTCAGAAAAGTGCCTTATAAATTAAAACAAAAACACTTCCACATTCATTTGTTTTCAGCACTTTAAAATGGATTCTGCTGGCTCCAATACCCATCACATAACGTCTATTCCTTGAACTCTTAAAAGGTGCTGCTGGGGAAGAGGTGAAAAAAAAATGTGTTTGATCTCATTTGACCCTTCAGCAGGCAAGGAACAAGAGCAAAGAACACAGTTGTATCCAACAGGCGCCATCTGTTTTCCAGCGGGATTGCAATACCTGTTTCTTAAGAAACTGTGTTTTCTCAAGCTGCTGCTCCTCCTCCTCCTCCTCCTCCTCCTCCTCCTCCTGCGCTCAGGCTCTGGGTGACGTTTGACACCCATTTCAGCAAGTCCCCAGCCTTCTCAATGTGTTCTTTCTTTTCCTCTTCCACTGACTTCTGATGAACAATGGGCATGGCAAAAAATACGGGCACGTCATACAATGCTGTGACATTATCTTTTTTTGTCATAGAAGAAGACAATCTTTTATTAACAAAGATGGCAGAATGGAAAGATACTTTATTTTATTTTAAAATCTACGTTACCGCTATAGTGTTCCTATACAAGAGTTTTTAAAAAAATTAAGAAGCAGTAACCCAGGCTGTGCATGGTAAAAATGAAAATTGTCATTATGATACATATTAATAAATTCATATATACATTTAATAGAATTTACAGGACAGAAACCTCCCAGGCACCATCGTATAAGTAAAACCTAAACAAGTATTTGCATGTAGAACTCTTTAAACTGTGGCCTTTGTATCATATGTACACCCGATCCTAGATAGTATGCTATGTGTTTGCTAGAGTTCATTCATATAAAAATTCAAGACAGCTTTTGAGTTAATAACCACATTTGACGTGTTCGTTATTTAAGGTGTACAAAACATGACATAAGAATTACTGTATTTTAATAATTTCATTGCCAATCCCATTGCTGATTTCAGATCTTAATCTTAAAAAATAAAATTCAAAGCAAAAAAAATTGAGACAAACAAATGGAGAACAATTGGGTATCAAGTTAATGATGTATTAGAAGTCTCTCTCTGAAAATTAAATAGTCCATAAGCATACTAAATTCATACAGCTTAGTATGCAATGCTAAATATCTTTACTAGGAGGTGATTCCACTGATCACAGCGATCTGATTTCAATGTAAAGCATGTTTTGGATTGTGCTGTAAGAAGAATATTATATCTTTGTAACAGATTACACATCAAACCATGCTAAACTTCCATCTCCAAATATCTATTCTTTCAATTATATATATTTATGACTCTGGGCTATGAAATCTTTGCAAGTTTACTTACAACCATCTTGTTGATCGTTATGACCCCATATTAAATTGAATGCAAGCACACGGGAGCCACTGACTTCAAGGAAAGAGTTTATGTGCTTCACTCCCTTCTCGTCCTTTGAGTCATTTTAAAAAATTCTGTTGCATTATATATGTTGACATGAAGGCAACAGGACGGTGTTTTCATTTGAAAGCCTTTAGAAATCAGCTGTAATGACATCAGATTCCCCCTCCACAAAAAATCCCCAGAACACAACATAACACATTGTCTTCATAATGATCCCGTTTTTACACACAGTTAAGTTGCTGGTACATTTTTATGATTCATAAACTCATCCCAGTCATGTTTAAGTATATATAGGTCCCAAAGATTTCAGTAAAGGAGAGGCTACCTATTCACACATATCCTCAGCAGAAATCAATTGAACACAAAAGGGTTCGACATTGATGAAATGGTAGATCTGTTACATATCAATTAGTACTAAAGATGGAGTATGAAGAAGTATACACAAACAAAGCCAAAGTGCTTTGCTCTATTGAACAATCAGCCCATTTCCCCCAGCTCCTCCGATAACTAACAGTGGGAATTATGGCAGTACACTTCAGCAACCTGCAACACAATCCTACATACATCTATTCAAAAGCACAGCCACCGAATTACCCTGGGCTTACTTCCTGTAGCTAAGTGAATGCAGGATTGCTGCCTTCCATGGCTGACTTATTAGTGTGTGGAAAAATAAAGACTAGAAATTCCAGAGGAAACAAGTTCAACTGCTTCTAGCAATCGTAACCCTGTGTGGCAGTCGAAAACAGATTTTTCCAGAGCTTCGCTGTAGGTCATTTTCTTTTTTGTCTTGGGGCATGTAATACTTTTTTGGTAGAATTTGTCATCTTTAATTTTTGTAGCGGTCACAGCATCAATGATGCCGTTCCTAATAGCTTCTTCCATTGACCATCTAGAATGGGATTTGGGATCTATCAGCCCACCCGTTAAGTGCTGATACTCAAGGCAGCGAGTGCCCATCTCTTTGTCTAGGACATTGATATTCATTGCTTCGACAACCGACATAATACTCTTTGATACGGGATGCACGATCCCTGTGAAGACCAGTTCACACTGCTGGATGTGCTTAGCACACGCCTCGTCTATCAGCTCTCTTTGCAGAGCCTCGGCCACACTGTATCGCTTCCCCGTAAAAGGATCAATGATACCTCCTGTACTGGCTTGAGCTTCGAGGCACCTCAGCATTGTGGTCCTGTCTACCAGGTTTCTCTGGGAAGCTTTGAGCATAGGCATTCTTTCGTTTGTCTCAGACAGCCAGATCCCAGCAATGGGACTGTTTGCATCTGTGCGTGGCTTAGAACTGCTCAACAAGAGGTCTCCAAACTCATTAACTGTGATCTGCCCTTCCTTGTATTTATTGAGAAGTGCTCGGTCAATTTTACCATCAGCGAGTGCCTCATCAATATTGAACTGCATCCCTGTTTTCAGATCTGTTAGCACAAGGTACGAGTTCCCACGGGAATCAAAACAGGTGGTTTCTTTCCACTGAAATTCGTGTCCCGAGAGCTGAAGATAGGTACTTTTATCTATCAGGGCCTTTTTATAAGCCTCGTAAGAGGTCATTTCAGCTCCCCTTTTAAGGTCAACCACAGAAATTTTATGAATTTTATCGGCAGAAGGGGTGGTTATTCTTCTCTCCCCAACAGGAAGGAAGAAGCATTTAGTATCTATATCAAGCAAACACAGCTTCAGCAAATCATTATAATACATGGCTTGCCTAGTATTGGGATTCTGAAAGCATTTTTTATTGCTGGAAGGTTCATGTAAAAATTTCAGGACAGTGTTATTCAGCAAGCCCAGCTCAACTGCCATTTCAGGAAGAATACGGACACTTCTCACGGGGTCAATAACCCCTCCTGTTGCAACCTGAGCTTCAAGAATATTTTTCCCTTTTTGCCTTTCCAAGACTCGAGCCTCAATTGCTTGATAAACCGAGAGCTTTCTCCCAGATAACAGATATCCTAAAACTGCCTTTTCTGCCTCGAGAAGCTGACCTTTGTACTCTTGGTCTACCAATCCCTTGCAAACTGAATCGTCAACAGAATATTTCTGACCGGTTGCAGGATCAATGATGAAGCCAGTGGCAGCCTGGGCTTCTAACAGTGTCAACACTGACGCTTTTCCCATTATTCTTTGCTTAGCTGCGGAAGCAAATGAGATCTTCCCTTTGCTGCTTTCAATGTACACTCCAGCGATGGCCGTTGGCTTTGTCAAAAAAATCTCGAGGTTTTTTTGAACCTCAGCAAGGGCCTTCTTCCCTGTGTGGAGTTGTTCAGCTGTGCTCATGTCTAGAAGTTTAACTTCAATCAACTGTCTGACAGTCACATCCTGTCGAAGACCTCGAAATTTGATGTGATCGTATTCAGAAGGAATTATATCAACTTCCTTGGCTTCCTTTGTAACCGTACTCATCCTTGACAAGTCTTCAATCCTAAGTCCTTCCGACGATCTGTACCCCTTATGCAGTCTTCCTTCATGCCCAAATGTCTTGCCATTCTCTTGATCTAATGTAGCCACTTCAACATGTACACCATACTGATTGTTGTTCACTATCTGTGAATAGGAATTTTTTGAAATAATGTGTAAAGAGGATGCCACATTTGAATTACACAGCTTAAGGTTATAATTTGTGTCTGTCTTCTGTCTAGGAACTCAGGTAATGAATGCCAATAGAACTGTAGCCAAAAGGGGGCCATTGAAATTTGGGGGTTGGGGGACTAATGTTTGCAGACATCCACTTTTTGAAAATCAAAAGAGAGAAAAAATCCACAGAAGCTAACACCCAGTAAGGACTGGCAACATCCAGCAGCCATGAGCTATAAAGTGATCATTCAAAGAAGGGGAAAAGAACACAGTGGAGAACAAGAATGAATGGCTGACCAAAACCCTGAACAGAAACACTCTGTCAATAAGGGGAAAGTGCTATATTTTGCAATCAGTCTCACTGAGAGATGTTTGACAAAGAAGTACATTTAACTTCTGTTATTCTGCCCTACATTTAGGGAAATATCTGTCCATCTTCAAGTACAAAGCCACACGTATATGCATATTGCAGCTATCAGCGATAACTCTTGGGCCACAACCATTTATCTGAGGTTTTCACAGGCTCTTTGCTGCTCAACTACTACATAGTTCACAGAAGACATTGAAAATTACAACACCAGAGCAACAATACAGAGACCCACTGAACCGCTCTATATATTTTTCTTCCACCCTGTCTCTTATTGAAAATATGAGCCTAGAACGCCCAGAAAAAGGTTAGAAAAATATAGGTGGAGGGGGGAAATTTAAGACGCTTAAGAATGTTTCTTATACTGTTTCATCAGATAAGATGAAAACAGAAAGCATACTAGTAAAACCTAAACAAAACTTAAAGAACACAGAACAAAACCCAGCAACATCAAGTTGTATGATGTACCTCCAACGGCTGCAGGTGCTTCCCTAATCCCATTTCATAACTGGCATCAGGTCTGGAACCAAGGAATTTGTTGTTTCTCAGTTTATCTATTTCTGATATTCTTGAAAGAGGATTGCTCTTATCAATGGTTATCTCGAGCTCTGTGCTTGTCTGGGAAACATACTCAGAGTAGGACTGTTGTCTGATCTCCTCTTCCAATGGATGGTTTATTCCAGATAGCTGGAATGGCTTCTCTCGCGGCAAGGAATCAGTAGCAGCCATTTGCAATTTCTGTCCAATAAGCTGTTCAGTTTTACAACCTGGATTGCTTATTTCAATTTGTCTCCTTCTTAATAAAGGGGAAGTAGTCATACACAGGTTACGCTGTTCAAATTCTCTTGGGGAGGTGTCTCCCGTATAACTGAAGCCACTTCCCTTCCACCCAAAGTCTAACTGTATATTTCTTTTGTTGATCTCATTCTGAAACATACGCAGCTGATTGGCATGCTCCCTCTTCTGCATATCCAGCTGGTGCTTCAGGTTCTCTATTGTCCGCTTCTGCATTTGCAATTCTTCCTCCAGCTTGCGATATTTCTGCAAATACTCCATTTCAGCATGTTTTCCTTGTTGCAGCTGCTCGCGGCATTTCTGAAGCCGGTCTTGCAGATCTTCAATCTGAATCTTGTACATCCTGATATTCTCTTGAGCCATATGCCTTTCCTGCTGTAGAGTGATACATTCCATCCTGATGCCCGATATGTCATTTTCAGCAATGTTATGGGATTCCAGAAGTTTCTCAAATTTCTTCCTAAACTCTTCGGCAGAATGCTTAAACTTAATCGACTCCTCCTGAAGCAAAGACATCTTTTTGCGTGCCATTTGTTCCTCTAAGGTCTTTTGGTGGAAATCATCCTGCATCTTTTTCATTTTGTTGTTGAGTTCTTGGATATGGGCTTGCTGTTGCTGGATTTTCAGCTCGCTCATCTTCATTTCCGTGCTGAATGTACTCAACTGAGAGCTTAGGTTCCTTATCTCCATCTCAGCGTTCATGCTGTAGGCATTCTCCTTGTCACACTTCTGTTTAAATTCGTTGGCTGTATCTTTGGTTTTTATTAACTCATCTTCCAGTCTCTTAATTTTGTCCAAGTGCTCTTGCTCAAGTATTATCTGTCTGTGCAGTTCTTCATTTGTTACACGCAGTTGCTCTTTGAAACTCTCAACCAGAGCTATTAATTCGTCATTTTTCCTGTCAATAATTTGTCTTTCAAGAACTATCTTCTCTGATTCAGTCCGCACTTCAGTCATCATTATTTTGGTATTGCTATTCAATCTATTAAGCTCTTCAACCTTTTGTTTTAATTTTTCCACCTGGTCATTACTATTTGCTAAATCATCCTTCAGCCTTTGAATAGTAAATTGGCTTTCTTTTTCTTCTTTGGTCTTCTGAAACAGTTGCTCCTGCAGCCTTCTGAATTGTTCCTGCAGGTTATTTGCTTCTCCTCTGCATGAAATAGTTTTCTGTTCAGCAACCAGTTTCTGTTGCTGAAGGGAAGTGATTTGTGAATTTAACTGCTTAACGGTGATTTCCATCTCTGTTTGGCTTCTGGTCAGTTCCTCCAGCTCCTTCTTTAGTTGAAGCTTTTCCCGCTGAAGTGACCTTACTTCTTCCTGATATTCCATGTTTACTTTTTTAAGCTGCATGGCTTCTTGCATCACTTCTTCTGCCTTGCCTGTGGTTTTCTGTAGCTGTCGATCAAGTTCCTTCAGTTGCTCCAAGTATCCCTGCTCTACAACTTCTTTTTGATCCAGCTCTATTTTAAGGTGCCTTAGAGAATTATTGGCATCATCTAGTTTTTCTTTTAGCAAGCGAGCCTTTTCTTCAGAGGATGCATTCTGCAGCTCAAGTTCATTCAGCTCATATCTTAAATCTTTAATGATTTTTTCAGCCTTTCTGTTGGCAAATGTTAGCTCGTCTATCAGTTTCTGCAATTCCTCTACATTCTTTATGTCTTGCTTCTCTCTGAATATGTCAGAGCGGGTTGCTAGCAGAGTTTCTCTTCCTATTAAAGTAATCTGCTTTCTAACTTCAGTTATTTCTTTTTCTCTGAATTTGTTTCTTTCTAGATTGCCCTGACACTCAACATCTCGCTCCATCTCTTTAATTAGTTTCATAAGCTTTTCTTCTTCTGCAGTCTTCCTCTTCAGCTCTTCCATTAATGCTTTCTTCTGCTGCTCCAAATCTTGAAGATTTGTGTCCTTCTTCCTTAAATGCTCTTCAAAAGTCTTTCTTGCCAGGTCACTTTCCTCTAACTGAATTCTGAAAGCCCTGAGGTTTTCTTCAACTATGCTTCTTTGAGCCTCGGCTTTCACGGCGTGCTGTTTTAAACGTTCCAACTCATGCTCTGCAGCTTCCTTCTCCTTAGCAACATCATCCAGTTCCATGCGGAGTCGCTTTGCCTCTTGTTCAGCCTTAGCTTTCTGCAGAGAGATCTCCTCTATTTTCTTCTGCTGTTTCTTGAATTCTTCCTCTGCTTCCTCCTTTGCTTTTGGAAGTTCCTGTTCCAGTTGGAACTTCTGCCTCCTCAATTCTGCTAACATCTCTTCAAGTTCATTTATCTTTTCCATAAGCTTCCGGTTTTCATTCACTACTGCTTTTTTCTGTTGTTCCAGATCAGAATATTCACTACGTACAAATGCCTCCTTATTCTTCAGGATCTGGAGAGGGGGGGGAAGACATGGGAAACATTAAAATCTTTTATTTCAAAATGTAATAATGGAAGTAATGCTGCAATTTTAATGCATGGTTACATACTTACAAAGTTCACCTACTGCTAATCAGCAGCATAGATCCAGTGATTCCCACCACCACTGACACCTCCAGAAAGCCACCAATAGTTAGAGGAAAGAGAAAGCTGCATGAAGAGGTCCACCAAGTGAAGTCCTCAAGAAGACTTGCTCATAGGGTAACTGCCACTCCATGGTTTGAGGGTGCCGACCAAAGGTTTGCTTGCATGTGTCCTTGCTTCAAAACTACAGAGCAACTTCTCAGCAAAAGCACGTCATGCAAGAATGAAGAAACCTCAGCATTTTATAGTTAGTTGAGTTAGAAAACAAGAGAATTTTAGTGCCTGTGATAAAACATGGTACAATCAGATGTCTGAAGTTCACAAAAGCATTCCCTGAAACCATACATGACTGAACAACAGGCAAACCTAGTCCTTCAAAAATAATTAGTCTTGAAGCTCTTCTGCTAATCAAATTCTTAGCTCTTAGCCTCTCTTTATTGCATTTCTTACTGCTATTCAGGTGGAAAGCATTAATTATATACTTTTAAAAGCCAGCTTCTTGTTTTTTATGCGCACAGAAAGAACAAGAAGTCTACATTACTCTTTGTGCATAGTCTCCTTTACTCTTTATATTGTCTCTTTATGTTGAGATCTTCCATATGACACTGCTTCCCAAACAATCAGAAATTTCACTAACTTACTTGTGCAAATCTCAAGAGCATATTCATTAAAAAAAATATTCATTTAAAAAACTATTAAAAACTTGGCTATTTAAGCAAGTATTCCCTCAAATATAATGTCATTCCAGTAGTCACCTATTAAAACATGATTTGAACTGATTTGCCCACCAATAAAATTACACTATTTTATGTCACTAATATCAATTTTATTTTTATTAATTTGCTTTATTTTATATTTATTATATTGTACGAATTATTTGTGTTTATTTTGTATTGTATTGTACTCATTATTTGTTGTTAATTGCCCAGAGTGGCCTCGCTGCCAGATGGGTGGTATAAAAACTCAATAAATAAATAAATAAATAAATAAATAAATAAATAAATAAATAAATAAATAAATAAATAAATTCAAATTAATCAAAATTTTGTTTTCATATAAAAAGCATCATGTCACACCTAGTTAACACTTGTTACTACTTAATGGTATCAAACAGCCACAGTTCAGAGAGATCAACACACAAACCTATTTGCATGCACATATTGTATCTGAAGTTAATTCTCACCACTGCTGTGCCTAAAGAAATTTCTTAAAGCAAGTTCTTAAACTCTCACACTATTTGGGAATTCGGAACACATTAGAAATGGCTACTGTATTTTATTTTCCTGCCCAGAAATGAAGTATTTGCAAAAAAGAACTCAGAACTTGAGAGAAACAAAATCTTACAGAAAACTGTATCCGCAGAATTGAATTAAATTCCTTCTGCAGCTTTTTAGGCATGGCAATATTAATCAAAAGATATGTTCCAGGTTGCACAGGTCTTCCTTTCACTGGTTTCTACATTGCATAGTGATTTTTATAGAGACTTAATAACCTACACTATAATGTTACCAAAGGACACCTGCAAGAATGAACATGTAATCTTATAAGATGGTCTAAGGAGGTTCAATGCCAGTGTCACTGATATATTCATATGATAGGTAACTCTAGCCTACTTTCATATATATTATCACTATTTCACAAAGTACAATATGAGTCTGTATGACCTGCATTTCAACTTAAAGGTATCTAGTACTTGCTAATTCCTTGTATTGCTTTCTCTCTGACAATATCGGTGTCACTTACCTCTTCCTCCTCTAGCCTTTTCAAAGAGTCACCAGCGAACTTGATATACTGAGTCATCAAGGTTACCAAAGCTGTATAACGTGTCCGTAAATCCATAAACTGCAGAGGAAAACAGAGAAAGAGTACTTATTATGCTAAAGTAGAATGCCATAAAGAATTTTTAAAACAATCGGAATCAGAATCAGAATCAGAATACTTTTATTGGCCAAGTGTGGTTGGGCACACGCAGAATTTGTTTTGGTAAAGTAATGTAATATGGGTTTGGAAGGAAATAACTTATCTCTCCCCCCCAGTGGTACCATGACTTATGAAATTAATTCATAACAAATGCATTTTTGGAAATTGATTTTTTTGTAAATCGAACAACCATTTCCCATAGGAATGCACTGAAAACCAATTAATCAATTTCAGAGGGAATGGATTAATAGGTTTTCAATGCATTCCTATGGGAAGGCTGTCTAAACCCCCCTCAATCAAGGGACAGTGGAAGGTTGTTCCGCCCCGCAGCTAACAGACAGCTGATTTTGACAGCTCAGAGCTGTCAAAATCAGGTGTCTGTCTCGGCTGCATGAAGGAGCTTTCAGCTGCCAGTAATTGAGGGGGCAGCCACCTCCTCTTTGCCCGTGTCTCTGCGCAGAGACTTGGGGGAACAAAGTGTTGGGCAGAGCAGGGACCGATGGATCTTCGGCCAGCCCGCTTGCCTTGAAAAGTGCCCAGGCTGGCCAAAGATCCATCATTCCCTGCTTACCCCACCAATTTGTTGGGCAGAGCAGGGAGCGATCAATCTTCGCCCAGCCCAGGCAGCTTGGAAGGAAAGCAAAAAAGGAGTGGGGGAGGCAGTGGAGGCAGAGATTGCCACCTCTTCCTTCTTCTCTGAGGTGCTTCAATCTCTTTTGCAGAGATTGAAGCAACAGGAGAAGGAGTAAGTGATGGCAATCTTCCTCAATCAAGGGCAGCCAAAGTCTGCTCTCCGCAGCTGCACCATTCAGGTGATTTTGACAGGTCAAAGTTTTCAGTTGTCAAAACCATCATAAGTCGATATAACACTCTGTGTGTGTGTGTGTGTGTGTGTGTGTGTGTGTGTGTGTGTGTGTGTGTGTGTGTGTGTGTGTGTGTGTGCTAAGACTTCAGAAAGGCTATTTGTGTCCTTATTAATCCTCATGGACAGAAGCATCTTCCTCAGACAACTCAGAGAAACAAACCAAGTGTTGAAGTCAGTAGGTTTCTCTGTTTTGAGGGCAGCAGATCTGGAGATGCTCTCAGGAAAGAAAGATGATGGATCGGTGCTCCATGGAATCAACAACTTAACCCTATCATATTGCATCCCTTGCTTTATAAACTACTGTAGGCACTGAATTTCAGCACCGCTCTCTGTATGAAGTAAGGGCATCACTCAATGTTCAGTTTACTCTTAAAAGAGAGTACACTGAAGTCCCAATGAGACAGAGTGGTTACAGTCATCTTTAGAAATAAAGCCTCACCACAACTCATTCAGCAATTCTTTGTATTCTATATGTCATCAGCCAGCATTTGTTGGATTACTTTCTGCCTTGAATGCATTCAACTTTGTAAAACTATGATTGGAGGGAGGTACCCTCTCGTGGAAAGAATATCTCTGTGCAGCTTAATTATAATCAGAGCTTCAGATGAAATCCAAATTCTAGACAGTTTCTATTTTACTCCTCTTTTCCCTGTGGTCACTGGTGTCAACATTTTAATGTGTACAAAGAAATTGTGAGCAGAATGAATCTCTCGACTCTTTAGGAGACCTCCCCCTTCCACACACAATGAAATTCTCAATTATAACTATTTAGAAATAGGAGAGAGAATCTGCAGAAGCAAAACTCTGATCTATAATTTTACACGTGTTAAGAAATCCAAACACTAGAATGAGTCAGAACATTTATCTAGTTATTACTTATTCTTATATAAACTGTTCTAATCTCAAGGTATCATCCAGGGATTGTAGCTTCTAAGTGAAAATATCACCTGCTAAAGCTGGGGAAAAGGCAGATTCAGGTCCCATGTTTGCAAATCCCATGTTTTATTACTGAGAGTTATTACTTCGGAATTACAGCCATTGGCCACAATCCTTTCCAGAACTGCACATTTACAAGTTTCTCAGAAATCCAGCAGTACCAAAACATGTGGAATTGTATAATGGAAACAGCCCACTATACCACATGAAAATTATGTAGCAATTATTTTAGAGAACTAGTCTTAGGGAAGGAAGGATCGCATCAGATTTACAATCCAATATACTGCATCCAGACAAGAGAGCAAGAAAAGAAACAGAAGGCATGAAATGTGAGCAACAATTAAGACATTTGTCCACATTTTTAATACCAAATGTATTTATCAACACTGGACAAAAGCTTTCTTAATTATGGCAGTGGAATCTGGACTTTTAAAAAGGTTACTACTTTAAGATCTATTTGACCATCCTGAACACAGAAGAGTGGTACTCTAACCCCATCTGACCCGCCACAATATGTGGATTCTGGGTTGGGTCGGGACTGGGGGGGGGCTGTTTGGGGCCTCCTAGACTCACCTTCTACTGGCACTGCCCCGAATGGGCCTCCAACAAGCTTCCTGGGCCTGTCGGAGGCCCCAGAAGTGATTTCTGATGAATCGCAAGTACCTTCCAAAAACCAGAAGTTCCTTACACATTGCTGGAAACCACTTCTGGGGCCTCCGACAGGCCCAAGAAGCCTGTTGGAGGCCCGTTTGGGGCAGCGCCAGGCCTGGGGTAAGTGCAGGAGGCCTCAAACAGGCCCATGCAACTTACCCCAGGGGGCTTTGCCTTTCATATACTGCGGTCCCGTGATATACAGGGACCGCAGTATATGAACCGCAAAATGGTGGGGGACCATTGTATGGTGGTAAAGGGCAAAGAGTCATATGAAAAGCTTGCCCTCCAACCTCAGTAATTCTGATGCCTTGAATGTCGCAGCAGAATACAAATACAACTGTCACACCCAAGCCTAAAAGTCCTGCTAATGAATGTCTGGCTGGGGAATTAATTATCATCATAATCTTAGAACTACATATCTCGAAAGAACTTTATGGATCATTGAGTCCAGACCCTGTTGAAGAGGCACAGTGGGGAATCGAACTGCCAAAGTCTAGTTGTGCAGCCGGATGACTAAACCACTGAGCTAACCAGCAGTTCTTATAATTATTAAACATTTCATTTCAGTAGAACATGCGACTGTGACTTGGTACCCACGATCTCAATTTTCAATATTTTCAATATAGGTTTTAAAACTCATCTTTTTCCACTTTTCTTAATCTACGTTTAAATTGTTGCTAAACAAAATTATGTTTGATTTCTTTATCCTAATATTGGAGCATCATATTTAAATGGTCAATTTTTTATAAAAAAATTACGAGCTGCTGCTCTTATGCAACTGGTTATGACGTATTACACATTTTAGTATAAATGTGAACTGCCTTGGAGGGACGTGGTTTTAAAGATGAAACCAAATAATTAAATGAATAAACAACGTTACCTCCTGGATAATAAAATCTGAGGAGCTCTGCATTCTTCGGCGTTTCACAGGAGATTTTTGCTGGGAGTCAACCATGGCTCTATATGTCATTGTTTGTAACTCATAGTCCTACAGAGAAGAAACAAAAATGAGGAAAAGTTGCAACCTATTTGTCCTATACTGAGAATCTTTGTGAAATACAAACGCATTTTAGTACAAGGGAACACTACCACAGTGTAGTCTGATAAGCTCGCAAATTGAGTAATTCAGATGCCTTCAATGTAGCAGCAGCAACAGCGTATGCTCACTAACTCAGAGCAGGGCAGGGCAGGGCAGGAAAATGCAGCTGTTTACACATTGTTCCATGTTGCTTTGGTAATATGTCAAGTTTCCACCTGAATTGCTAGAGTGGACTGCATAAAAACTGTAGACCATGTCAAGAACTGACTGAAATCAGCTGGTCTGAGTGAATATCACATGACATGTTCAACAGCAGGGCGAAATGTGCTGCTTTGTATATTAAGTTTGCATCTGTACAAAAGATAAGAATGGAGAATAACACATATTTACACAAACCATTGTAGCTTTACCTTCACTGCAGCTGAATATTGTTCTGCATGTTTCTGGCATTCATCTAGTTTATTCTGTTTCATCTCAATTTCGGACACCAGCATCTGTAAAAGAAATAAAATTTTCAGTATGCCACAATAATCTATGCAACTTTTCAATTTTTAAAGGCGGACATCTATATGAGACTGAATTTCATAGATGAATCAAACATGAATTTCTGTTTTAAAAGTAAGCAGAACATTTGCTTTTCTCTGATTACCCTTCTTGTGAAACATTTTGTCTAAACAAGAAAAAACAGGGACGGGGTGGTAATCTACTCCCCTCAATGGATTAATAACACTGAATCTGGCAGCATCTTAAGGACCGAGAAATTTTTATTTGTCATCTGCTTTTGTGGACGGCAACTCATTTTATCAGCTGCATCTGGTGAAATGGGCTACCGTCCACCAAAGTTGGCACCAAAGATCAAAGAACATATAGAAGATGAGAGTATATGCAGGAATATTGAACTGTATGGCTTGGAAAAGAAATATAGTTCTACTTCTTACATCTCTATATCTTGGAACTAACAGAAGGGACACTTGCCTTATAGGCTTGTTGCGAGGGTCTATTGGAAAGAGATGAGCTTTGCTGTGTGTTTTGCTTTGTGCAGTTTTACGTTTGAATCTGTAAACTGACCAGAGTAAGGTTTGCTCTAATGGGGCAATGGATGAATGAATGAATGAATGAATGAATGAATGAATTTCATATGCCACAAGACCGCTGTTTCTGCTGCAACTGACTAACATGGCTACCTCTCACTACAAATTTTTAATAACAGCATCACTTGTCTAAAAGCATATTCAGCATATTCCAATACAATACAATATATTTTAAACAAAATTGCCTTTAATAGCTTAACTCAAATAATTAACCTTAAGTAGCACAACATTAATCTACATCATACAATGAAACCTTGATCTTTTGTACCTTCTGCTGGCTTAGCTGTTTGGCGAGAGCTTTACTGTTCTGAGGTGGATTTTCCTGAAATTTTTGTTGAGTTTCTTCAACTTGCTTAATCCAGTTATCAAGGGCACCATAGGTATCTCTGTAGTACTTTAAAGATTTATTGATACCCTCTAAGTCACGCAATCTGCGTACATAGAGAGCAAATATTTTCAGTGAGGACGAAAAAATCATATTTTAATGAGTGTCGTAATAAGATAATGATAGTCAACAATAGTTCTATAGTACTTTCAAGTCTTCAAAGCACTTTCTATGCATTACCTAATTGTAATCCTCAAAATGCTAATGGATGATTAATAATTATTAATACTTCTGACATTCAAGATTGATGTAGAGTACATGAGAGCGCAGGGGCCACGGGACAGGAATGGCAAAAATGAGATCTAATTATCCTGATCGGTTACATGGGACCCCATTGCTGTGATTCACAGAGATCACGAAGAATATGGAAGTGTAAGTTGACGGGCCAGATTTCACACAGTTAAAGTAAATACCATTCCAACTCCCTCATTTTTGTTACGATTGCATACTTCACTGGTAAGAATTGAAAGGGCAAACATTGTTAGTGAACAGAATTTTGTACAAATTTTTGTACTCCTATCATTGTTTTATTTCTTTTAAAGGAACTGAAATCAAAATGAATGGGGACTTACAGCTTATCTGGTATGAACATGCCACTGGTTTCTACCAGAAATTACTGAGACCTACCCACAGCTGATAAGAAAATGTATTGTATCTTATGTGTTCTAAACTTTGCGATCTGTTTCCTTCACTCTGTTTCCTTGATTTTTGCTCCCATGAAATATTGTTTCTCAAGAGAGGGGTACTAACCTGTTTTCAATCTGAGAATGAACATTTTGCCATCTTTCGGTTAACTGATCTGCCTTTTCTTTGTGCCAGTCAAAGTCAAGGTCACGTTCCTTGTGTGTTTTAAACATTTGATCACTAATTGTTTTGGCTTTTTGGAGTTCATCTTCAAGGGCATGGAATACTTCTCTTTTTTCGTCAACCTCTGATCGCCATTGCTGCAAATAAAATGCACGATATCTCAAGGGAGATCATAACGCTATTGGTTCAGAACAACATATGACATGTATTGCAACACACTATTTCCCAGGAAAGTGTCCTCCAGATGGGACAGATTACAAGTTTCATGCCCCACCACAGAAAATAGTTGTAATGTCTGTGGGTGATGGGATGACATAACACTACCACTCAGCATTCACCCTAGCATAATTAGTAAAACCACCAAATTTTCAGTCAATATTAGTGACACTATGAATTGCATAGTGAACAAGATTAAGAGGAAGATTTATGGTAAGTATAAAAATCTCTACAGTTCAAATTTCTCTCTGCTTTCTCTCCTTCACAACTGTAAAGAAAGTAAATGGGGCTGCAATAGAAAGAACTGGGGAAAAGGGAGAGGAATGTGTGCAACAGTTCCTCCTTAAGTTTTCTGTTCCCTGGGTACACAAGTCAAGGAAAGACAAAAGTTACGGTTTCAGGCCCTTCAGCCTTTCTTGGTCTACAGAGAGAGCTGCTGGAGGAAGGTCTTTGGAAAAGTTGGACTGCTTTTTTTTATATAACCAGAGTATGCTGACTAACTTAATGAATTACAAAATGATGAAAAATGATGGGGGGGGGGAATCAAATTGGCAATCTTTAAAAAGTTTGTTGACCAATATTCAAATATTTCTTATTTTAGTATTTTTCCCCTTCCCAAAGGCTTATGTTGGTGTAGCATGACAGAATATGTCTCCCCCCCCCCGCCGCCCTCCCGTGGCCCTCCTGTGTCACCTTAAGGAGCTCTGGAAGGCTGCAAGTACCCACCCACCCTGATACACACACACACACACACACACACACACAGACAGAGAAAGAGAGAGAGAGAGAGAGAGGTATTGGTAAAGGTTGCAGTGGCTGCTTCAAGAGCAGAGATGACTGCTCCCATTCCAGTGGATACAGGGTAAAATATCTATATTACTGGAAGCTGATCAAAGTACCGTATGTTTTACCTTAATACACTGTGGGCAAAGTATGGCTGCTTTAAAGCACTGTTTTTCAGAACACAACAATCTTACCTTTAATGTACTCATCAAGCCTTCAATATTACTCTTGTCAGCAATTAAGGTATCTTCCTCGCATAGTTTAGTCTCGTACAGTTTTACTAGTGCCTCAGCTCCTTGAGTGTTTTTGAGAACCAAATTTACAGTTTTTAACCTGAAATTAAAGAGTCACTTATTAATAATAGCTTCCACGTGCATTTATCTACTTAAATATGTTTTTACTTTAACATAAACATTATTGTTCTTAGTCATCTAAAAGCATATCTTTGTTCAGCATCTTAAAGAGAAACTTCAGATTCTGTATCTTTGATCTGTTGTAATTAAAATATATTTTAACCTTTTGTTACTGTCCATGGAGCTTTCTTGGCAGGGATACTGGAGGGGCTTTCCAGTTCCTATTCCAGGTGGACCACATTCAGTCAGAACTCTCCACTATGACCTGTCCGTCTTGGGTGGCCCTGCATAGCAGAGCTCATAGCTTCTCTGAGTTACTCAAGCCCCTTCGCCACGACAAGGCAGTTAAAATATCGTGGAAGACAGGATGGCTTGGCGCGCTCTGGTCCATGGGGTCACGAAGAGTCAGACTCGACTTAATGACGGAACAACAAATTAAAATACAGTGGATCCTTGTATAACAAAGAGTTTGTACAACATAAAATCTGTACCACATAAAAAATTCCAGAGATAGGGGGAATTTGCTTCACATAATCGCCTATGGGGCGAATTTGTACAACATGAAAATGGGATCACTGTTTTCAATGCATTTCTATGGGAAATTTGTATAAAGGAAAATTTGCTTAACATAATTTCATTTGGAACGAATTAATTCCTTTATACAAGGTACCACTGTATATTATTAAAGAAGGAATGAAACATTATCCTCCATCTTCTTATTTAAAACAGAAATTTAAGATTATATTTTAAAAACTATATATGCCGATGTATATTTCATTTCTTGTGATAAACGGATTATATTTTCCTGAATGAATTAAACCACTTATTTCTCTATGTAATAGTTTTTCTTTGCCACTTAAGCTTCTCATATGTGCAATAAAATGCCACTGACTTAATACCAACTGTATCTATTTCTGATTCTCTTTCTTGTTCGGTTTTACACGTCCATTCATAGTTATTATTCTGCCAATCACAATGCGGGGTCTAATGCCTTTACTTACTTTTCTATGTAAATGGAAGACATTGAGTAAATCTGATTCATATTCTGAATCACCAAGTTAAGCTCTGACCGCAGGGTGGGGACAGAGGGCGAACCTGCAGCTTGATTAAAGAAGTCATCACATTTGTCTGTGATGGTTTCCAAGTCTTCTTTGAGCCGGTCCAGCTCTTTTTTCAGCTTCTGCAGAATAGGAGAACAGAGAACAGTGGCTCTCAAAGGGTTACAGTAAGCCTTCTGTAACTAAAACAATAAAGTCCATAATATACATGAAAAACTCTCATGGGAACTAAAGATTTGTCTTCACTCCCAGTTTTTTGTGGAGGAGTGAATGAATGAGGAGGAAAACCTTCAAACCTATTCTGATCCTGCCAGTTCTCTGCGGACAACTTTTTTGACAGTGCCAGTGGACCCTCGTATAACAGAGGGTCCGTACAACGAAAACCTCGTACAACGAAAAAAAATCCGCCCCCTCCCCCCCCACCTCCGTCCACCACCTGTGGCCGGAAGAGGACGGGGGCGGTCGGGGAAAGAGGGGAGGGGAGGGGATGGGGCGGCAGACAGAGGGGGGGCGAGCCAGGGAGGGGTGCCATTACCTGGCACCTGTGCAGGCATACTCCGCTTGCCACCGCCGCGGATGCTGAGGTTCTTCCCGGCGGCGGCGGCGGCGGCTCCCGGGACAGCCCCGCGAGGCCGGTGACGGGAGCCGCTTCCAGCGGGGGCAGCAAGGCGGCGGCGGCGGCTCCCGGGACGGCCCCGCGAGGCCGGTGCGCCCTCCCGCCTCCTGCAAGAGGTGAGCCGGCGGGGGAGAATTCCCCGGGCGCCGGGAAGAGGTTCGGGGGGGGAATTCCCACCCCCCCCTCGCCCCCAAAAAACTAGCACCATTGGAATGCATTGGAACGGATTAAATCCAGTTTCAATGCATTCCTATGGGAAATTAGAATTTGTATAACGGAAACCTTGTATAATGTAATTTGATTTGGAACGAATTAATTACGTTATACAAGGTACCACTGTAGTTGTGTTGGTTGTAAGCAATGGACATCTACAGAATAGCCAACTGCCTATTGTTTTATAAGAATGAATGCTTCCAAAGGGACATCAAAATGTTAAGTGGACCAAATTATTAATTTCTCCCTTGCACCTAAGAATTTGGAGGCCTGTTTCAAATGTAAATCGAACTTCTGATTTTAAGCCCTCTGGTTACAATTTTTAACACAACATACTATGTGAGTAAGTTTGCATGAAAGTTCATACAAGGGTTAAAGAATTTCCCAGTAGATTGCTTTTGGGTGAAAACCTGTTGAGCCCATGGATTACAGTACAGCAGCATGGCCACTATACACTTCTTACATAATAGTGCTATGTGAAAACACATGTGAGATAGTCTCCAAAGACTATCTATAGGCACCAAACATAATCTATATATATAATCTATGTATTTTCTCCTAGCCGTACTGTAGGATGATTGAAAAATGCTTCCCACATTCTGGGGAATTTTTTAAAAAAAACATAATGTAATAATCTCTGACCAGAGTTATACAAAAAGGATAAAGGTTATGGGTGATGACAAAAAATATATAATCTACTACTGGTCAATCCAAGCCAACAACACAATTCATTTTAAATTGTGAATAAAATGATATAAGCATTTTTGCTGTCTTTTTGACAATTTGATAATGCTTAGTGTTTTTATTTGGTATTTTATAATTTTTGTTATCATTGTAAAATATGTTGGAATACTTGAACACAAGACAAAAAAAAGAACTGAGCAAACCAGATTTATCCTTGTTGATGCTTATTTTTCATTCAGTTATTACACCCTAACCAGTTTAGGAGGTATTTTATCAATATGGGTTGTATCTGAGTTCCAGGAAGACGACCTCAATCTACAGACTATGCCCAAGCACATTATGTTAATACTGAAGGCAGAGGTTCAGCAGACAGAACTTCATCCTACACTTGGACATAACACATCGCTTGATCCAGGCTACTGGGTTTTCAAATCCTGTATAGGCAAGCTCAAAAGATTCACCTCTTGTTCTGAAATCCGAAACACACTTTCATGCAGGTCATCTCTCTCTAGAGGGGTCCGAATCTGCCTTATCAAGCGATCTTCACAATTCTCCAAACGAAGTCGGATGTTCCGAACTTCTGAGATGTACAGGTTGTAAACCGACTCCTCGTGCTCTTCTGTTTGAAGAAAGATATGAACACAAGAAACATCAAGTACTTTCTGCCATCATAATGTATGGCCAAAGTTCCTTAATCTTTCTTTACAGTTCACTGCAAATCTTTTTGAAATACAGTAATACTTCGTAAGACGAATGCCCCTTAAGACAAAAACTTTGTAAGTCGAATGAAATGTCCAGGAATAGGAAAACTTCGTAAGAGAAATTTTCCTATGGGATGCTTACCAAGACTAATTTAATGCATTCCTATGGGAAACCATATTAAACCATGGCTGTTACTTCACGAGCCGCTCGCTTCGCGGCTAGCCTTCTTTTCTGTGCGAATCGATCGTTTCAGTCCGCACGCTCCTCCTTTTTGGCTGCGATGCCACCCCGACCACGCCCCCTTTACCGTGCTCCAAGCGGGGCGAGTGGTTCCCCTGGCTGCTGCCGGGAATCTTTTCGCTTCGCATCTTGCTTCGCTCCCAACGTCACGTGTGGTCTCGGTTTTTGGCTTTTATTTCAAGTTTTTTAAAAATATATTCAAACAGGGATATCGGTGCATCGCTATATCGTTTCATCGCTTTGCGCTGTTACTTCCTCGCTCGAGTAGGGGCGGCGGCGGCGGCGGCGGCGGCGGCGGCGGCGGCGGCGGGATCAGGAGGAGCCGCTGCCGCCTCGCCCGGCCAGAGCAGGGCACCCGGGGCAGGCAGCGTGCAAGCGGCGGAGGGCGGGCGGCTGTGCCATGCGGGGCTCCCCCCGAGTAGCGGCAGCGGGGGGGGGCTGCCAATGATGCCAAGAAACAGTTGAAATCAGTAGAGCCATTGCAACTGACAGTCCAGCATCAGTGCATCGATACGCCGTCGGTAGGAATTTTTTTAAAGGACGGATGGAAAATAACGAACGTTGAAAAGTGGCATGCGAATGCGAAGGGAGCACGTGAGGTTGTGCTCGAATCGGTCCTAAAACTGCAGCTCGTGAGTACTGAGAAACAGGGGCGGGAGCGAAGCGAGAACACGTGACCGCCACGTGACCGCCTCCGAATTCAAATCGAAGGCAATATCGCTGCGGAGTGCTGCGCCTCGTGAAGTAAGGGCCCATGTTTTGTGGGGTGAAATTTGTCTTAAGAGGTACCACTGTACAAAGGGAATAGGCCATCTATATCACCAGTCACATGGAGGTAAGTATCTTGTGTTTTTGTTTCTAGGCTTCTCTATTGTATCTGATTTTTTTGGTCCTCCAAAAAAGGGGATATGTGGAATTTCATAAACTGGAGATAATTTGCACATCTTCCCAAATGCAGCAATGAAGACATCACAGAGAAGCAGAATGCAAAGAGAATTTGTTTCTTACTTTACAATCATGTATCAAACCCCTTCTTCAAAGCTCTCTCAAGCATTTTCTTTCTTACACTTATAATGAAAGCAGCTGTGTGAGCCCCATCACAAAAAATAATATGCACATCACTTTAGTCATAGGTATTATCATTCCATTTGTATACACACACTGATTAACTGGACTGCCTATGGTTCTTTCAAGGCTGATTTCATAATAAGATCATATTAAAGCTATAGCAGTGATTTCCTTATCACTTATTCCATATACAGCATATAGTCAGCAAAATATACCTTTGCTGCATACACTGACTTATAGGTTCACTTTAATCAGTGCATTATTTTGTATGATAAAGTCAGCCTGAATGCATAATAGAATGCATCCTCGCAGCCTTACACATTTACATATTGGACATTTGACAGTATTATATCATTTTCGGAACAAATATGGAATATTTACGACAGTAAGAATAAACTTCAAAGGCATTTTTCTTAAAGCATACTGGCAATCTTATTTTTTCATAAACAGGATTTCTGCCACTCTGTTATTCAGAAAAGGAATGTCATTACACCCCCACTGCCCCTCAAAGTAGCATACTACGGGTAGCATCAGTACTTGTAACAGACGGTGTCAATGCTCCATAACATCTATTCTGCTCTTCACTTTTGTGAAATAGTCATGCTAGTCCACTTCAGGTGTACAAACCTAAAAATTTATCAGCACCATTAAGGATCTTGAGAAGTGATATTATTACCCATTTCTTAATTTGCCTTTCTTACCTCTTTCTGCAGACTTCAGGAGTTCTTGGTAATACTGCTTGCACACATTCACCTCCCGTTCCAACTGTGCAATGTCAGCAACTGAAAAGACCTTAGACTCCTGACTGTCTTCAAGGAAATCATCAAAGCGGGACTGCAAGTTACTTAAAACCTGCTGATGTTCCCCTGGCAGGAGAGTCTTTATCTAGGAAATACAAATAATTGGAAGAGGTAATGTCTTTCCAGCAGCGAGTCTCATTTATTGAACCGTATCTGATTAAGTACCCAACTGTAGGATGATAATGCGTGAAAGTATACCGAACATGATGCTATTAAAGCCTTTGCCTCTATGAAGACTGTATTTCAAAAGAACGCTTGGGAGGTACCGTTCTCTTTGATTCAGAAAGATTAGGAGAAACCAATTCCATTGACTCATTGAGATGTAATGTAAATGCAATGCTGAAAAACATGTATTTTTAGATACCCATGTAAATGCCCCAGTGAGTTCTCATTGGACTTGATATACAGGTGTCACAGATCTCAAACCATCATTTATACCTCAAACATTTTGCTCAGGTAAGTTGCGCATCTAGAGGAATCAAATCCACAATGTAAAACAGGGAGCTCTCCTCAATCTTTACCTACCCCAGACATAAGATAGAAGGTAAGTGGAACCAGAAAGCTGTTTCACACTAGGATCCTGATGGTTGAAAAAGGAATTGGTCACCTACTAGCATGGTGACCATAGATATACCAGTCTGAATGATACAGTTATTTGGCCCGGCAGACTGGTGAGGAAACCTACCGAAGCAACATTACTAGCTCGAACTGTTTCAATTTCGTTTGTTAAGTAGTGCCAGGAGACCACACTCTTCATGTTAATATGTGATTCATGCCACAGAGCGAGGACGTTCTGATATTGCTGCTCAATTCTGAAATGCACAAAGCAGAGGAAGGGGAAAATGGCAGGAACAAAATTAGCTGGAGTGCAAGAGACAATCAAACGGCCTGTTATGAATTTCGAATATAAATAGATTTTTTTAAAAAAAAATGTTCCTGAAAGTTCCTGAATAAAACCAACAAGGACGTCCATGTTTTGTGTATGCACACCAACCTGTTTGCAGTGTCTATTGCTTCTTTGTTGGGTGGAGGGACAGTAAAGCACACAGAGGGCACCATGGCCTCGTTACCACTCGGACTAATCACTTTCCATTTTGCACGGTGGGAGTTGCTTGCCAGGACACATTCATCATCTTTGTAAATGGTTATCTAGGGTTTTTAAAAAAAAAGGAAAAACAATAAACAAAAACAGAGGACCAGAAAAACGAACGAGCCAAACACATTCCTACTGCATTCTTACAAAGCAGTTTTGAAAGCACTGGCCCCTGAAACAGTGCCAGGAACAAAAGTGGAGCAATGACCCAACCCCCCAACCGGAAAGACAAAGGAGGGCTATGTTTACTATAGGGGGGACTTCCAGGAACAGATCGTTAAGGCAACCCCCACTATCTTCTCACGCCCACAACCAATTTGAGGAAACGGAAGGTTCCGACCTCGATTTGTCTGTAGTCACAGATGGCTTTAATTGGAATCGATGTTTTGAGTGGGTTATCGGGGTTCCTTGGCTTCAGCTGAACCACTGCCTTGGCTCTTCCCACAAGGCCTGCCACTGTGCTCTTATACTGCAGGAGCTGTTCTTTTTCTTCCTGAATTCCATTTTTTTTTTTAAAAAAAGAACAAAAACATTAAAAGCACTACGAAGTGAGTTTTCCTTTAAAATATTTTCAGTTGCCTCTCTGTGCTGTCCTACAAGGCATATTATTGACATGGGGCTGAACTGTCCACATACTAATTACTATTCATAAAATATTACTGTATATTATTAATTTATGGAAATATCAACATTTCTAGAAGAATGCATGTTGTGATCTACTTGATCAACAATGAAATACGGCTGAAGCCATGTGTCTTCCATTTTCAAAAATAAGCAGAAACTAACAAAATTAATAAAGCATTATGGTCGGTATTCAACTGCAAATTCCCCGCAAAACAGACCTGTTAAATTAATGGAACTTACACACATATTGACTAAACACATTCCCGCTAATCTAATAGATCTACTGTAGTTGGGACCAGCAACTGGACTGAGGCCTGTTGCTGAATACTGGAGTCTAATATGATCCCGCCATCTTGACCGCTTTTATTGACTATCAGTGTTTTGTTTGTGTTGTATACAGTAATACCTTGGTTAAGAGTACCTTGGTTTATGAGTGTTTTGCAAGACAAGCAAACATTTCCTCTAAATTTTGCCTTGATCAACAAGCAATGTCTTGTAATACAACCACTGGAGCAGGTCACATATTCACAAGGGAGCCAATGGTGGCTCTCTTTCTCCCACCCTGCTGGATTGTGAGTGATTGTCTGGAAAGTTCCATCTCAAGCAGCCTCCAAAGCAGAGGGAGGAGAGAGGAATAGAGGTTTCCCTTGCACCAACCAGGAACGTTTTCAAAGGGGACTGCAAGTTAGGGTTTTATTTCTCTTTATATTTATATTTTTATTTAATTTGTTTGTAACACCCTTTCTTGTTTTTCAAACTCTTTTTAATCACAGGACAGCTAGCCAAGTGTGTAATAATGACTACAATTGCACGTAAGTACTGTCACATTAAAAACACAGAGTAAAATTCAGTTGTTAGTCCCAAGCAGAGCAGATTCTGCAGCCAGGCACCTAAACTATGGTGCGAACATGGACTTCTAGCCAAATTCGTTTGTGAGTTTTGGCACTTTGTGTCTACAGTATGAGGTCTACAAATAATATAGAACCACAGAGTTGGAAGGTATCAAGAAGGCAACAAACAAACAAACAAACAAACAAGATAGTACCAAGTTTAAGCCAAATATTTCAACTGTTTATTTTTCATTATCACCTTTGTTTAAGGTGAGGTTTTTTGTTCATTAGTTTTGAAGCTACATTAGGAAAATATGAATATTATTGTTAGGTAGGAGCATATTATTATATGTAGGCTTACTCTGTGTTTAACCCTGTTCCATGTGCAGAAATGCGTTCAGCCATGCCAGCCACATGGCCACGGACTTGCACAACACTGGCTCTTTGGCTTATAAATGGAGATAAGTGCTGCCCCTAGAGTCGGACACAGGTAGCACACATGTGCAGGCTTGGCAGGCATGTCCAAACTTCGGCCCTCCAGGTGTTTTAGGCCACAATTCCCAGAGTCCTTTGCCATTGGAAATACAGGCTTGGAATTCTGAGAGTTGTGGTCTAAAACATCTGGAGGGCCGAAGTTTGGACGTGCCTGACTTATGCTGTGGTCATTCTTTGCATATCACTTCTAAAGGGCACAATGACTTCAACAGAATATGTAAGGGGTATGAAATCTGATTGAAGAGGTTTTAAGCTCCTACCATGGACTCCTGGATCAGGTCTTCCAGTTTATGAATACTGCTGGATCGATCGCAACTGTATTTTCGATGTACAGCATCTCTTAAATTCTTCAAGAACTCTGTAGCCTCTTTAGCATGATTGAAAAACTAGAATGAAAAGCAGAATTCTATTTTTAAAAGAAAAGAGCAAAACACTGTCACATATCCTGTCCTTGTGAACAGCCAGTACAATACTTTGAAGTTCAAGGCAGCCATACTCAAGTGTGTGGTGTAATATTTCTAGATTTCTGTCCCAGAGGCCTTAAATGAACTCACAGACGAAGGGGCCAGATATTTCATCACTGTGACGTTATCTTATGTCACGAAGAAAAACAACCCCTTCATTCTGTTGTCAAAATAAAGCGACATGATATAAGAAAGGGAGTTTGGCTTTTTCCTATTTGAGACACACAAAGAACTAGGGGTAAGGTGTAAGTGGAGTCAATATATAAGCCTCCTTATGGGGTTAAAATAAAGTGATATTATACATGGATTCTTTTCACACAAAAATACAATTTCAGGGGGGAAAGTAATCTAGTGTAGTGATTCATCTAAATCTCATAAAAACACTGGTCAGGAGGGGGGAAATGGATTTTGAAATCACACACTAAGGAACATAATACTGAATTCCTCATAAAGAATGTGTATTCATCACAAGTGCACTTCTAATCAACCAGAACACTACAGTCAATGAGTCCTCTGAGTTTCAAAAGCTGACGTCTGTATCAGAGTCTATGGCACTCTTTGCCAACATGTAAGGCATGCTAACAAATCCTTTTCCCCACGGATGATGCTGAAGTGGAAATCTGTAGTTCTTCCATACTTTGTGATACATACCTCAAAATAAGCAGTGTTTTCTCTTAGATGTTGTTCAACACATTGGCAAAGCTGCAAAATCCAGCTCCACTGTGTTTGCAATGCAGCTCGATAAGCCTTAAGGATGCAGACAAAAGAGGAGAATCACGTTTGGTTACGCGGCCACACAGTGCAAACAGAAAGAAAACAAATGTTAACTCCACTCAACTTTCCTTGGTTTGACAACCTAAATGCCTTTGCCTCATTCCAATAGGAGAAAAAGACATAATCGCCCAATTCCTGTTGTAGTTAGGAAAAAATATGTAATGTTTACCAGTGAATTGCTGTAAGTTAAGAAGCATCCGTAGGCAGTACAGCATTTGTTGCATACTGAGTCATACAACTCAGTGTACAAGAGATAAGGCCTACAGAGAATTTTTAGTTCATGCCAATTCACCGTCAAAAGTGCTGGCATGCTACTTGGAAGAGAGAAGGGTAATGTAAGCAACTATATTCTCTATAACAATTAATTATCAAGAAGTTGCTTGTCAGATTAGCTGCCATTCAAAACCCACACTTGGTATTCTTGTATTTGTGCTCTGTTGACACTGCAGTATTTTTGGCCAGCAGAGGCTGCTCTAAACACAGTATATTCAGAATCCCAACCACAACTCAAACTTCTTTTATTGAAATTAATGGGGTAAATCCAAAATTAGTTCAAACTGGATTGGACCCACTGGTGTCTATGAGAACTGGTTAACAGAAAGTGGCGATTTTAACACATGGGAACTAACACGAGATTTTACCCAGGGAGTGCCTTGCCTTTGATAAGAGTATCAGTGAAATTTGCAAAATAAAGCAAAGACACAGTAATCATCTACCTAGCCTGTGGCAACATCAATCCTAAATAGCCATTAATTATTTTAAATCAAAATAGTATGGGACTGATCTCTCCTAATGCTGTAGAATCAACAACTCCATCACCTCACAGGGAAGTCTGAGCACACCTGCGGTAGCCGGCATGAATTTTAAAATAAAACAGATTACCTACAATATACTACTTGATCCCCATCCAAGATAAACCTAATGTCCAAACAATATCTCAGGTTTATGAGTAAGAACATGCGCCTGGACTTCACACCCTTAAAAGGAAGCATTGTAATGAAGCCTTTACAAGTGGAAACTCCCTGAAAATCCCTTTACACAAACACATCGAAACTACTGTCCTGTCACAGGGTGCAAATTTCAGTGTTGCTGTCACATTTCTGGGAGTTGACGTATTGGAGTTCAATGTTGCGTGTCTTGTAGCATTAAAAAACAATGGAAAACAGAGCAGGGGGTGGAGAGGCCGAGGAATGGAATGATGTTTTCTAAAGGAGAACAGGACAGACTGCCTGGCACTCTGGAGAGGAACTGTCCAAACTGTAATATTTTGCAGCAGGCCCTATAGATTTTGTTTTTAAAAAATGCTGTGGAATCAGCTTTTGTGGACACTTCAGCAGATTCATGTCATGTTAAGCTGAAAGATCTATACTATATACAAAGGGATACAGCCATCTTTTCTTAAGGCAAACAGTGAGGGCCAAAGGACAGGAAATGCTAGAGTGTGGCACTAACTGGATCACCCATCTGAACACAGCCCAAACTTAGACAGTATGCAAGCAGACATTCTGATTGAGCATCTTCTGAAAGTATTGCAT
The DNA here is from genome assembly GCA_037367245.1 of Phrynocephalus guinanensis. NCBI lineage: Eukaryota > Metazoa > Chordata > Lepidosauria > Squamata > Agamidae > Phrynocephalus > Phrynocephalus guinanensis. The sequence continues at coordinate 157,883,116 of CM074733.1, read as the reverse complement.
GGGGCTTCAAGAAGGCAGCTGTAGTGCTAAGAACTGCACACTGTGTCAATACCCTACCAAAAAGAGTCTTGAAAGATGTCAAACGTATGTATGCTCCTGTTCTGGAGCCGTGTAAAACCTACCTCAATAGTTAATCTTGCAGGGTGGTTTTCAAACAGCAGTTGTTCTGCTATTTCCTGGACTGATTTAATAACTTCTTCCTTCTGATCCAACTCTCTCATCAGTTCCTTGCCAATGAAAAGATGTCAGTTTAGAAGCCCAGGAGCATATCAGAAAAAAACCATATTAAACATTTATTATATATATATATTATATATATATTAACTACGCTTACAGTATGGTATTCCTTCTTCCTTGTTATATTTGTGTTTCTTTCACTCCAGTCATACGCAACCTCCTCCTCCTCTTTCTCATTCAACCAAATAAGTTCCCTGGTAGCACGTGATACAAAATTGTGCAGGGTATCAAGGTGTCTTTCCTGATTTCTTGAAGTATTCTTTAAAAGGCAATAAAAGAAAACCAATTTTCACTTCAAAACCATTCAGTAACAAGATAACGACGTCACTAAAAGCTGGACTTCCAAACAATGATCTTACCAAGAGTTTTGCATATTGGCTTTCCAATTTGTGCAATTTTTCTGCATAGCTGAGTTTAAGGGGAGCAGTCATCTGGATCTGTACAGAATAAATAAATAAATAAATAAATAAATAAATAAATAAATAAATAAATAAATAAATAAACAGGCATGTAACAGTTAATAGAAGGATAATATATTTTATTTTATTTGAGTAATGAGCACAACAAAGGAACATTCCTGTAATCCAAGGGCAATTATGAACCCAATTATTATCTGATGAGTAATGCATTTCAAAAGATGTGATGAGTATATATGTAGCCACAAGGTGCTTCGTTTAAAAAAAAACAACTGTACCTCGCTGACTTTTGCTTCTTTAAGGCTTGACTCAAATTCTTCAATTGCTTTGTGAACGTTCTTGTGATTTTCCACATGGCTTTCAACACTTGGCAAATCTGAACCCCATTCAACTCGATCAAGTTGTACCTTGTAAGCAGAAGGTGAAAATTAAATCTGAATCCTCAAACCTCTGAAGAAAAATGATTAGAGCAAAAACTGTGCATGTAAAGATGTTACCTGCATTTCATCTACCCATCTTAAGAGGTCCTGAACGAATTTCATATTCACTTCCTCCTCTGTCAAATTCTGATCAACGAATGCCGATTTCATCAAGGGTTTTCGGACCTGCATCAGTTTGAGTGTCTGAAGTGTACCGGTGTCAACTCCAGTGACATAGCTTTGAATCAATCGTGGTGGAAAACCTGGTGTGTAGGCAGGGGTGATGGCTGGAGTGAGTCTTGAAGAAAGGCCAGATGATAAACCTGATGTTAGACTGGATGAAGTCAAGGAGGGTGATAAGCCCTGGCTCAGTCCAGAGTTTAAACTAGGGCTTAGGTTTGGTGCAAACCCTGAGTTTAAGCTTTGTGTTATTCCTGATATCATCATCTTGGTCTGTTCTGTCGTCAGTGTCCTTCCCTTGCTGTAGATGGAGGAACACTCGGATCTTAAGGCCATGAGATCATCACGAAGTTTTGCGACCCTGTTTTAAAAAATGCAGAAAAGTATTTATCACAGAAATGAAAACAACTGCATACTGTCTCAGAATGTTCATAATGGAGTATAAAGATTAAAAATTAAACAATGATAACCAGTGCGATCTTGTACTCTTTAAAAGTCAGCTATGTCAGGGCAGTGGTTGGTCCAGTCATTTCAGAAAAATTAAAAATACATTATAATAAAAGGGGCTTAATTAAAAACAAGTGATTCTAGAAAGAGTGGAAAGAAGATCAAAGGTCACTCTTGCAATTAAAAACAGAATGTGAAAAACAAAGTAATTCTTTACTATTATATCAAATTTAAAGCACAATTCAGTGAATGTCTACTCAAAAGTAAGCCCTGCTGTTTTCAAAGAGGACTTATTCCCAAGTATGACATGACATGACATGACTGTTGTCTTATAATTCCACTTCTAACTGCCTTCTAATTGCCTCAGCTTGTCTTTCTGTAATGCCTCCTAACTATCCCTATGAACACGTTCACAAACAGCATGTCTTTTATCAACCAGATTCTCCACAGGTACACCATCCAATTCTCAGTAGTGATGTCTAAAACCATGACAGGAATTAGTGAAGCCATCACAATACTATGAATGCCTCATGACATTCAGGGGCTTTCTCTGCACAAAGTGCAGTGTGTGTAAGACATTATTCATATGAATGCATCCTTAGGAAACGGGCAAGTCAAACACAACTATGTGAACGGGCCTACATCGTACTATGGTCAATGGGACAAATTCTTGCAAAACGTGTTCTGCATGCTAAAGTTTGTTCTACCCAATAGCAGTGAATTGTTTTATCAGTCCCATCTTATACTTCATGGAAACAGGGAAAATCAAATAACTGGCAATATCTCAAAAGGCCAGTTTAATAGACCTAGGACTGGCCCATCTCTGCTGTCTTTCTGGAAGCAGTTAAATACCTTCCCCTTCAGGCAAGCTTTCCTTGAATGGGGGGACTACCTAATATGTGGCTTTTATATGGATTACCATGCATGATTAACATTGACTAATTTCATAAGAACACCAGTGTTTTCCATGTTAGTTTCCACCCCTCATAATTGCTTTTTTTTTCTTTTAGCGTGCTCTTTGTAGCTTTAATGCTACCTTTGAATATTCTTTGAAGATTCCTCTTCAAATTCCCTGTTCTTAACTTGAATATGTCTTAAATGTTCTAGGCTGTATATTACCACTCATTATTGTAAGCCACCTTGGGTCCTTTTCCAAGGGGAAAGTTGGAGTAAGAATACTCAAAACAAACAAACAAACAAACAAACAATACTGCATGTTGCAAAGGAATCAGTGCTGTCTTTAGACCAAGCCCTGAAGATCTGAGACTACTCCCTTATTAAGATTATAATCTATACTCCTAATTAAGATTAAATTTTAGAGATATTCCACACATCAGAGATACTTTCAAGAGTAAGACAACAATTCAATACAATGAGCCATGTAGATCCACCACATAAACAAACTCATAACTTGCCAAAGGAAGACAAATTAAACTACATTTGAGCCTACAAAATGTCGTACATGCATAGGCATTATTTTGAAATTAGAGTAATCCTGTGGAAATGGCAGATGGACCCACCATGCAATTTTATTATGTCTTTGCACACTCACTGACAGGAATGCATCCTTGAGTGCTTGTATTCCTAAATAACAACATAACTGCATGTACCTCTGAACCAGCTGATCTGCTTGATAATATTTTCCATCAATGAGAATCTGGGCATCCATGACTTGCTGGCGCAGTAAATTCTCAGATTCCAGTAGATAGCCCGCAATCTCTGCCTCGTTTTGAAACTGCAGACCTGATTCTAATCGCTTTGCATCCTATACAAAAAGATTAGTTTTGTTGTGCGTTTTACTGGAAAAATAAACATTTTCCTAGAAACCTGATTGATTTTTGTACAGCTGCCTTTATCTTTTAGAATGTACAAATACTACTTTTATATTCAGAACTGTTGTGCGGTGTTTCTCTGTGAGTTAACTCACATTAAAAGAAATGTGCATCCTATACAAAAAGATTAATTTGGTTGTGCGTTTTACTGGAAAAATAAACATTTTCCTAGAAACCTGATTGATTTTTGTACAGCTGCCTTTATCTTTTAGAATGTACAAATACCACTTTTATATTCAGAACTGTTGTGCGGTGTTTCTCTGTGAGTTAACTCACATTAAAAGAAACACCCAATTGAGAATATGGGAAATAAACCCTTTGTGATAACTGTACCTAGGACTGCACCTTTAATAACATTCTACTCAATTAGCTTCTGTATTCTAGATAAATGCAGTCCATTACAAAAATAGATATAGTACTGTATATAATTAACAGACAAAGCTAAAGTATTCAGTTGTCTGTTTCAGCTTCTTCTTTTATCATTAAAGGAGTATGTTTCCAAGCCAGGAACTGGAAATATAGGGGACAGTCCTGTGAACTTCAAGAGTGGTGATTGCACACATCTGTTGGACAAAAATAAGGAAGAGCCTTGTATCATCACACAAAATGATTTATTATGGAGTACCGTATAACCTTTGTGTACACTTTATCTTCACCATATATCTGATGAAGGAGACAGTAACGACAAATAGCTGTTGTGAGGGTTTTGGCCTGTTTGGTCATGTTCTGGAAGTTTTTCTTCTTGATGTTTTGCCAGCCTCTGTGGGTGGCATCTTCAGAGGGCAAGGAGCTCCTTGCCCTCTGAAGGTGCCAGCCACAGAGACTGGCATCAGGAAGAAAAAACTTCCAGAACATGACCAAACCTCACAACAGCCATCAGATCCCGGCTGTGAGAGCCTTCAAGAATACAGTATCCACAAAATTTATGCCATAATACAATTTGTTAGTATTCAAGATGCCCTAAGCACATTCGATCTTGCCTGATTTAGGAAGCTAAGCAGGGTCAAACCTAAATAGTAGACATAGTGGAACTGTAAAAGGTGCAGAAGAGAGCGACTAAAATGATTACTGGGCTGGGGCACCTCCCTTATGAAGAAAGGCTAAAACATTTGGGCCTCTTTAGTCTGGAAAAAGGGCGCTTGAGGGGGGATATGATTGAGACATACAAAATAATGCAGGGTATGAGTAAAGTGGATAGAGGGAAGCTCTTCTCCCTCTCTCAAAATACCAGAACTAGGGGACATACACTCAAATTGAGGGCTGGGAGAGTAAGAACTGACAAAAGAAAATATTTTTTCACCCAGCGCGTTGTAAGTCTATGGAACTCCCTGCCACACAATGTGGTGATGGCATCTGACCTGGATGCCTTCAAAAGGGGATTGGACAGATTCCTGGAGGAAAAGTCCATCACAGGTTACAAACCATGATGGAGATGTGTAACCTGCAGGGTTTAAACCAGGGTACTTCAAGGGCCAGATGCAGGAGAGTGGTATACAGATATCTAGTCTCATGCGCTCCCAAACACATCTGGTGGGGCCGCTGTGAGATACAGGAAGCTGGACTAGATGGGCCTTTGGCCTGATCCAGCATGGCTCTTCTTATGTTCTTATGTTCTTATGTAAATAGTACTTGGATGGGTGACCACAAGGGAATACCAGGTGCTGTAGGCGCCTGGAGTAGGAACTGGCAAATCTCTCAAGTACTCCTGCCAAGAAAGCTGCATGGACATGGGGTCATGAGGAGTCGGTCACAACTGTAATGACACAACACACACACACACACACACACACACACACACACACACACACACACACACACACACACACACACACACAGAGAGTTCCACAAGGGTCTTTGCTGGAATTCTACAAAGAACAGAGACTGAACACATTCATAAGGAAGTGATGCCTGTTACCTCACTACAAGGCTCCCCCATTTCACATGTTTTATTATTTTTCTACTGGAAATATTTTAAAATCTCAATAGCTATGGCCACCTACATTAAAATAGTGCAGACCAATCTGTTTAAAAGTTTTTATTACCATGACTGTTTTTGAAATGGAGAGAAAGTTCCCCCCCCCCCAACGTATATCCTGCAAGACTAAAACAATGGTGTTTCTATATTTATTTCACTACTGGAATTGTAGGTGGTACTCTATTTATTGTGACAGGTCCATCAAACCATGTGTTTGCTGGGGATGCTTGCTCTAACTAAAAGTATAGCCTAAAACAATTTTTTGCTGCACAATGGCAGGTGAAAGCATATTCTGTTTAGCTCCCAGGAGTAATTCCTGCTGGTTTGGAGACTTGAGCAAATTCATGAAAATAAAGCTTGTTGTCAACTGCCCAGGTTACATGGGCACAGCTCTCTTTAACCATAAGATGGCAGCTAAGTCACAGCTGGATCAAGGTCTACTGTGAGGAAATTTCTAACAGGAAGATAAATAAGACAATCTTAAGATAGTAGCCATGACGGAGAACCCTTGGATCTACAAACACCCTAAAAGTTCACTTGTAAAAGTTCACTTGTAAATATACATACACTTGCAATTGTTTTATTATACTCAGCCTGTACTTAAAGGAAAGATGTCAACTTCCCAAGAATTCTTTCTCTCCTCAAAATGCACTGGCTGGGGACAGACAAACATTTGAAAGAGTAGTGGAACCCTCATGGGCACATGTTCTTTGTTTCAAAAACAACATTGTGAACACATTTTGAACCCTTTCTATCACCTTTCCAGTACTTCATTTGAAATTAATTTTCTGCTACTGACAAAAGAAGAAGCCAAAAAAGAACCTTAATGAGGTAATCTTATTCCAATATCCTGTTGACTAGCTAATGAAGAAATCACGAAATTGCCCTCCTCACTCCAGAAGCCTCCTCATTACACAGTTATTGTCAGAATGATTGTGAGATCAGCCACATGGCAAACAGCCTGCTGGAGATGAGAGGATACATCATTTCTCCTTCACACCATTTTTAGGCAACAAGGTATGAACCTCTCTGTTTCATCAACCATTTTTAACATGAGTTTTTGCGACCTCACTCCATTTGGCATCTATCAATATACATTGCATGCATTTCTAAGAGATATACCAGAATATTCTTGTTTTAACAAACAGAAGCCTTCTTTTTAACTTTGCCACATTTCTGAGAGATGCTGCGATAATTGTCATTTTACAGACAAGGCCTTGGGGACAATGCATTTGTTCTTCAACCTGCCTAGTGCCTGTGCCAAGATCTGACTCCAGATTCTGCATTGCTAACTATATTCCTTAAATCAATGATATATCCCTGTTTCTGTAAGGGGGAAAAAGGAAGGAAACCATCTAATCAAATACACTTACTGACTGCACAGCATTTCGAGCCAGCATTAGTTTGTCTTCACAGCTCAGGCTGTCTCGCTGAACTCTGTTTGCAATCTGCTGCAGCATATCTAACCTAAAAGAAAATTAAGGCAAACCAAAGTCATATTTGTTTGTTTCTGTTTTTCAGCTTGAAATAATATGATTGCCTTCATTGTGTCACCTAATAAAACTGATACCACATCCTGCAACTGAATGCCAATACTTACCTGGCTCCTTCCAAGGGGCCATTACCAAAACTTATACAAGAGTTAACTAGGGTCGGACCGCAATTAACAGAAACGAAGTTTTCATTGGAATCTATGCTGGTCCGGGTGCTAGTGCTGTTGCTGAACAGAGAGTCGCTGCTGTGGTAGCCATAACTGTTAGCGTTCATTTTGTTCCGGCCAAAGGACTGCTCCCCTGTCCATATAAAATACCAAAAAAGGCCAACTCCTTGCAAAAATACACTGCTTCCAAGGTCTTGGTTGTATTAAAGGCAGCTCAGTCTTTGCATCCTTAAATAGGTCTCAGCGTGCATGTTCAGAACCTGCAAAAAAGTACTCTGCTTCTTCTTCAGAGGTTTTGCCTTCAGCTATATATGCCAATCTGGGCTTGGCTTCTTTAGCTTGAATTGACTGTGCAAGTATGGACTAATCAGGATGACTAGGGCGTTCACTAGGAATGAGAGATGCCAAATAGTTTATGTAAGTCTCATCCAATCTCAGTGATTTAAGTGATCCAAGGGGGAGTGGGGGAAGGGTGTTCTTTTACAACTCGGGCAACTTTTAGTTGAAGAAAAGTGGCATCCATGAAAGCACATTTGATATGATATGTTGCTGCTGTTTTAAGTTAAAATTGCATTACACTCAACCTGCTTTTACATAGGGGTCTCAGCAGTCTTCTGTCCAGATTCATATCCACTTAGTTCCAGCCAAACATAATGCAGCATCTGGTGCTTCCATATGGTTTGGGTCCTATACTAAAAGCTTATACTCCAACAATTAAACAAATCACAAACCCCATATCCAACTTAAAACTGTCCCAAATTAAGCTGTGCTCGTTTCACCTGACGTACAGAATACACCTAGTAATTTTCCCTCCCGCCTTCCTACAAAGATAGCACTCAGCTTGCTCAATAATAAAAGGCAAGGGAAGACAGAATCTCAGCAATTAAAAACCAATCAACTGAAAGCACAGCAAGAGGGACAGACAAACAGCAGTTAGCATGCCAAAGGGAAACACGACAGAGAACCTGTTTGCCTACAGAGAGACGCGTAACAACAGAGAGGGGACCAACCTAGTCCCTCCTTTGATAAAATGCTCCACAGCCTGAGAGCAGTGATTGAGAAGGCCTTCTCATGCCCCCAGAAAACATGGCCCTGATAGTGAGAAGACAGATCAAGACCTCTCTTTAAGAACTTAAAATCCAGCCATGCTCATATGCAAACTTTCAAACAGCCCTGAGCTCAAGCAGCGTAGGGGTTTGTCAAAACCAGCACACTGATTTATCTATCTATATATCTGTAACTATCTACTGAAATTATTAGATTATCTATTATTAACATTTGTCCATATCTTCATGTATCATGTAAAAGCTCTGCCAAAGGCACCACATGTATTGTACTATATAGTGACAATCAGTAGAAAATTTAATGCTGATACCATATCCATTCATGCTTGTTAGCTTTGGCTATTAGTCCACAAGAAACAAAATGTAATGATGTTGTGTATGTGTGTGTGTGGTTTTTATTTCCTCATTTCATATAATAAATGAGCATATGAGAGATCTCTTTAATGCCCTTAAAAGAAGCTGCCTGCCACACCTATTAACTATAGGGATATGCTAATGCCATACCTATTATTCAATAATTCCACGGTCTATAAAACTCCACCCAAATTACAACACCATAGTTATCAACTATAAACAAGACTAGCTGCCTCTGCAAAGACTGTGTTGGCTCACTGTTCCTATCCTATCCTCCATGGTTTCCAAAAGATCGTACAGAAGACTGTAAGGAACTTGGAATGTAGGGACGACTATGGTCTCTGAATGTCAGTCTCCCCACAGTCAAATGTATTCCCATGAATTACTTAAATTCGTGGGAACACATATCAAAGAATGTCTGTATTAAATCTCTCTCTCTCTCTCTCTCTCTCTCTCTCTCTCTCTCTCTCTCTTTCTCTGTACACAGATACACACACAGAGAGAGAGAGACTCATTGTTTTTACCCCCATGCTGATTTTTACCACCCAGAAGAAATATTCTCAAGCAAAATCTTGTTGGGTCTCCTTGAACAAGCATTACACGTAGCAAACAAGACAAAGATATGGGGCCATGGACATGTCAAAAGCAAGCTGAAGCCCAACAGTCCATTTGTGCATAGGATATGCAGCACCCTAAACTGCTCTTAAGAGGAAGGAGGTTCTTTGGCCGCCATCTACCATCTACCAGAATGGCTGAGGGTCTGGAGGAAATGTCTTATGAGGAACGGCTTAGGGAACTGGGAATGTTTAGCCTCTCTAAAAGAAGACTGAGAGGGGATATGATAGCTATGTTTAAATATTTGAAAGGATGTCATATTGAAGAGGGAACAGGTTTGTTTTCCATGGCTTCAGAGACTAGGACTCGGGGCAATGGTTTCAAACTACAGGAAAAGAGATTCCATTTGAACATTAGGAAGAACTTCATGACAGTTAGAGCTGTTCGGCAGTGGAATATGCTGCCACGGAGGGTGGTTGAGTCTCCTTCTTTGGAGGTTTTTAAGCAGAGGCTGGATGGCCATGGCAGGGGGTTGGACTAGATGGCCCTTGAGGTCTCTTCCAACTCTATGATTCTATGATTCTATGATTCTATGATCTAAAGAGGAGACGCAACAGAACTGAAGAAAAACCCCACAATCAATGTGAAATAGGCCTTTTGTTCTGCCTTTTAAGGCTCAAGGCAAGGCTTGGAAAATAGAAGTCTCTTGTAACATCAGGCCAGACATGAAAGAGAGACAAGAAGATCATATAGAAATGAATAGCTGGGAAAACCGGGATTCTTCTTTCTTCAGGAGATGTCGGAAGGACAGTTAATTGGAGGAATTTTAGGAAGAGCAACAGGATTGGAGGGGGTCGAGGTGGCAAATTAATTATGCAGGAATTTTATTGTGGAAATGATGGGCAAGGAGGAAAGAGGTAAATCTTTATCTTAAACAATTCCCCGTTAAGGTTCTATTCATACTTTTTCACAACACCGATGATCCTTCCCACCGATTCCATGTATTGTTGGCTAATTTGGCCCTAATATTCAGAAATATATTTGCTCACAGAAGAGTAATTTTCATAAAGCATGCCAGAGGGGCTTTTCTGAAGAGACCTCAAAGGGGAAGGATAGATCTGGTGAGTAGAACCAAGCAAGAGTATGCTGGAATAGCTTTACAAGTTGGGTAGGTCTTGTGGCTCCACTTGTCCGGGGGGGGGGGGGGGGCCAAATGGTGATGCTGCGACGCAGAAGAGAAAAAAGGAGAACAAGCAGCCTTTATATTCATCATGCATGTTTCTACAGAACACAGCTTATAGGACATCAGGAGACAGTATCCTTGCACAGCTGCTGGAGTCCAGTGCTGATGGTATCATCTGCCAGAACTTTCTCTCCATGTCCTGGTCGTAATTTTGTACACGGCATCAAGCTGCTTCTGTTTTAGGGTGCTCCTAATTGGATTTTCAAGTACCTGTACTGTAATTTGAAATGCTTCTTCATATTACACCCAGTGAGTTTTCATGGCTGAGTGGAGATCTGAACCTGTTTCCTGAGTCCTAGTCTGACACTCTGTTTACTACACCAAAGTGCATGTTCCTAATAACAGTTTACTCAAGTATTGTGGGTGGAAAAGAAAGGTATCAACAGGGGTCGCCAAGTTATCATGGTAACTTTTTTTTAATCCACAGCACACTATAACTCAACAACATCAAAATAGATGCCTTGCGCAAAAATAGGTGGCTACCGGGTGTTCACTACAGCAAAGAGCCTCTCAATCCTGTCAACTTCCCTGGCATGAACAATTTATTCAAACAACATCATAAAATAATAGCCTGGATTAAGGATTATGCCTTTTACTGTAAGAAATGGGACCTCTTTTACTGCAAGAAATAACTACAGTGCATGTATGTATGTATGTATGTATGTATGTATGTATGTATGTATGTATGTATGTATGTATGTATGTATGTATGTATGTATGTATTACCAGACCCAAGGCAGTTTACACTACTTAAAAGGCAGTATTTAAGTTAATAACAGAGAGTATAAAAGACTAGAAGGATCAATGAGCAGAATACCATAAAACAAAAACAAAACACATTCAACGAGGCAAGGGACAACAATCCATTTTAAAAATCCCCACTCAGCAGGCATATAACTGATATAGGAAATAAAATTGTTACATAATAGCTATCTTGTGTTCAACTTTGCATGAGCCACTTAATAATAATATAAGGGAGTAGGCTTAGACAATGTACTCAGTTCGGTACAACACTGATCACAAGAGGACTTGAGGCATCAACTGACTCTTTAGCCACTATGTCCAAGGTTGGTTTTAATCAGTTAATTCTGAGTGCCTGTGCCTACACTGTGGAACAAACCTTGCACGGGTCATTTTCACGGAATTTGTAGAGAAGCATCTTGTAAAGCCAAACACCCACATACCTTTCAACTTCCGGTCGAAGCCTTTTCTCTCTTTCCAGCATGGCAATAATGAGCTTCCCCCATTCCTTCTCAATGTCGTTTGGATGATAACCTTGAGGAAGCCTGATACGCCCAAATTCTATCCAAACCTTCAACAACAAGGAATGCTTCGTCAAGCTAAGATTAAAAGGCATAGCTCTAGCACACAAATAATGCACAAAAAGATGCATGCCTTACCTCTAGTAATTTATACAGGTGTTTGATTTTTGATTTATCGATCTCCTTTGGTGGAATTTCTGTTTCTTTAAATTGTAAATACTGGTTATAAAGTGCCTGAAACAAAAAACATACAATTATATTTCTAAGCACACAAGACTCATTATTTACTCAGAACATTTGATTCAGTCTAGTTTATGAGAAACTTTTCAGGCCCATCCATGTGAAAAAGGCTTGTGGTCGTTTACTCACTGTCAGTGATAACAAGGCACTTCCTAGAGTTACAGAGGAAAGAGAACCACTCTTGTTAGTTTCCCATTTAGCTTTCACTTGCCACATCCACACCTAATGTCAAAAAAACACTGACTCTTCCAAGCATGGTTGAAATCTGCAGACTCGCTCCTGAAGCTATAGAGAACTCAGTTTGATTTCTTTCTTATGAACGGGCTAAGAATCCAATCCAATAAATTTGTTTTAGATGTGGCAATGGCTTGCGCAGCCTCAGACAGCACGACATTCTGCTGCCTCCAAGCTAGGGAGATCCCCCCTATTGCTCAATCCTTGCAAGAATGTCGGAAAGGAAGGTGCGTGGCTCCTTCCCAACTTCCCGATGGCTGCGGGATCACAATGTTCCGCGTGTAATGGACCAAGAACCCAATCTTTCCATTGTTATTATGAAAGTAAAAATAGGTTGACCAAGGGTCAATTTTTTGTGTCTGCAGATGTGCTTCATCATGCACTCCAAGGCATAAAAACAATTTTGGTGGAAAGCTGGCCTTACAGGTAGAGGAGCTCTAGGAAGCCTTGCCTCTGGCAAAATACCTTTTCATGCACAAGGTGTCTTCACCCTGGAAAGTATTCAAGAATGCCAATGCACTATCAACCAAGAATCCCAGGACTGCATCGCACCATTCTCATAGATTGGATCCCAGCCATAGGCAATGTGGGACTGAGTACTAGGGTAGTGAGATAGCTATTGCTACACTGAAGTTTTTAGAAAAAATGACTGAACTCAATACAGAGATCAGGATCAGTTTCTATTTCATTTGTGTAAATACAAACTCTGTTGAGAGTTTTTTGATCATCATCCTGTGAATATGTATTTCAGCTAGTATCTCAGAATGATAATAAGCATGGGTGACTTGTGAGAAGAATTGGAGCAGGTGCCTGCTCAAATTTTGGGGTTTATACCCTGTAGAGCACAAAAAGTATGCCTATGATTGAGTTTTTTTAAAATTTGTTTTCTAGTTATGTTGTAAATTGCTTCAAGTCCCAGATTGGGTAGAAAGAAGACATATCAAATAGACAGATAGACGCATGCTACTCTGAAACAGAAATACGGAATGTTTATTTTTAACCACCCATTTTCTTGGCAAACTAAAGAAAAAAAAACATTGTTTTACTCAATGCAAAAAAAAACAACCACCCTCTCACCTTGAGTTCCACAGGATTGTTTGGAAACGCTCTGTCAGCCATTATTGCGGCATGGTGCCTGATCCACTGGATGAGGTAGTTTACCATATTCTGGTATTCAACCCACTTGACTTCAACATCCTATAGGAGCATGTAAAATTGTTTGTAAGCCAGGGGGGGAAAACTGATAGCAAACCATTTAGAAAAATATTATTTTAAAGCATTAGAAGCCTGCTGTCAAATCACTGGCTGTTTATTTAAGCACTGCACATAAGACTGAGCCCCACAGCTGCTCCCACATCAAAGTCTTCATGAGGCCCCCACAGTTTCAACCACAATACAGCAGTGATGCCAGCAACCCCACAGCTTGCTACAGGCAGATTCCCCTTTCTAAGTAACATTTGAACAAGACAGGCTCAATCGTATACTCTCTTGGCTGCTGGCCTCATCGTCCCCATTTCTTGACATATCAAACAATGTTCTTTTCTGCTTTTAAGTACCAGGGCAATTAATCATTTCTCTTGACATTTGTTTTTTATGTCAACGAGTTTTTAAAACACTCATCTTTTACTTACATGTGCACTGATGCCTTCACCACTCTCAGGTACTTTGGGAAATGCATCATAAAGTGATGACACATAAGTGATGACTGACTTCTCGTCAGGTGAGGAGACGTCAACATCTAAAAACAACATGTTGACATAGCCGATGTTAACCATACAAACGTCTTATTTCCAATACTATCTGAGACTATCGGTCCCTAGAATTCTAGTCACTAACTCACCTTCGGGATCCAGAAGTCTGGCAACGCCAAGTTTTTCTGCTACAAAAAAAGCATGCTCTAAATTTGCAAGGTTGCTTTGAACAGCAACGGTATTCATGTCTATCAGGTCCGGCCTGTAAATCAAGAACAGTAATTCAGTTATGTTTGGGTATCAATGTGGCAGCAAGGATTTTCAATAATTTAAAAGAGCTAAATACTATATAGGACAGTGTTGGCGAACCTACGGCACGGGTGCCAAAGGTGGCACTCGGAGCCCTTTCTGTGGGCACCGGACATCACCCCCTTCACAGCCACCTGTATTCAGGTTAAATGGCTGTATTGGCACTTTGCGAAAAATTAGTTGGTTTTGAAAAGCAGATTGGGCACTCAGTCTCCAAAAGGTACGCCATCACTGATATAGGATATGATGGACCTTCTTCCTTAAATTGAGTCAGAGAAAAAGCTTATTCACAAACCTGGGGTGCTATTCCTAACACTCAGCCTTTGAGATCAAATAACTGATCTCATACAACAGATACCTAATACATTTTTGAAGCCATTTTAATTCTTTTTCTCAACGACTGCCTAACCATGTAAACTTTTCTCTTAACTTGGAGTGGGGGCAAATCTTTATGGTAAAAATATGAATTTAATGCTTGATAGGATCTGCCTTACAGCAACAGGATGCACAAAGTGGTTCCTTGCTTCGCTTCTTCCTATGAGATGTCCTGCATGTCTATTTGTTTGCAGGTCCATAAATACTACCTTACAAATACATTATTCCACCAACAAGTACAATCCTATACAAATCTCTTAAGAAGTGTTCTGCTGCATTTAATGGGCCTTCAGGATAAATGCACATATGCATGCAAACTTAAAAGACCTTGTAAGGAAAAAAAATCAATGCTGTCAGACTAGACCAACACAGTTGATTTTATTATTGTCGGTAATGAGCAGTGTAACAACAACAAAACAAGAATATTAAGAAGACAATTTAAGAGGTACACTTTCTCAACAGCTAGCAACTAGAACCAGGAGCAAAACAATAAATACTCTATTTGAATGAGCAAATGGTACATAGTCATTGCCTAAGGGATTATATTTCCATTTATATAATATTTATTTATTTATTTATTTATTTATTTTATTTTATTTTATTTTATTTTATTTACAAAAAAAAAATTAGCCGCCCCACTACCAAGAGGTCTCTGAGCTCTGAGCGGCATATTAAGGACAAGCGCACTTTAAACAGCAGGATAGAGAAGATGTAGTTTTAAAAAAGATATGACCATAACAGAGATGAGTAACTAATGGTAACTTCAATGTTCTATGCAATCTAACATAATCAAAATTCTGCTCACATATACAGATTTGCCCTTCCCATTCAGGCAGCCCTTGCATACCGCGGAAAGAGCCTGATTTTATTCAAAGACAAAGTGTTTCAGTCAAAAACTACAGCAAGAATCCTCTCTTATATTTGAGTTTTTACAAGGTATTAAT
Source organism: Phrynocephalus guinanensis (assembly GCA_037367245.1). Lineage (NCBI taxonomy): Eukaryota > Metazoa > Chordata > Lepidosauria > Squamata > Agamidae > Phrynocephalus > Phrynocephalus guinanensis. The sequence goes on along the minus strand of CM074733.1, from coordinate 157,867,679 downwards.
ATCTTCAAAAGAAAACTATTCCTACATTCTACTGATATTAACAGATATATCAAGAATTATAAAGAACTGCTAGAATACTGAAATTTTAAAAGAGCTTTTTTTTTTGTCCCACTGACATAGCAGTACAGACAACCGATTTCTGAGGCTTTATTTTACAGCATACATAAACGATGTGACATCAAAGGGAAAATATTTGTTTCTAAAAGCATATGGCTGTTGTTTTCATTCTGTTGATTTCCATGGCATTTCACACATGCTGATAGTAATGAGGCAAAAACGTGACATGCAAAATACAGAATGGTGCCTGTGAAACTGCCAGCTTTTCAGACAAGAAAGGGCAAGTTGTTACACAAGCCTTGGCTGCTCATGGGAAACAAATCAACAAGAAGACACAAACAACCAGGATTTGACTGAAACCCAGCAATTATAAAACCTTCATCGACAGGAGAGAGAATCAGATTTTTATTTTATTTTATTTTATTTACAACAAAGTAATTTGATCAACTCTTTCCTTCCGAAAACCTGCACATGTCCCTCCTGAGCATCTCACATGCAAAGGAAGTTCTTTTGGGTCCAGCAGACACTTAATATCCAGAATCCAGATCATGCAAAAGAATGTTGTTGTTGGGGTGAATATATTGAATCCTATTAAGTTATTCCTGCCAGCGTAACTGAGTTGGCATAAATCTTAACTTCTTAACTTGTAATGATCTCCCATGAGAATTTCATCAACTGTGTTACATGAGTGTAGAAAACAGAGTTATGATGTTGGTTGCTTGTACCACCAAAAGAGAAGCAAACAAAGGGGCCAAGTTAAACAAGCTTCTGAATATTTCCCGAGATGGCAGCTACTCAACTCCAGCTATGTAGCCATGTTTTGAGGAAAATGAAGAGAATGAAAAAGTCCACCCTTGTATATTCTCCCTCCTTATCATGAATAGCAAGCACTCAATGCTCATTAGTACTGTCATTAAAGTTCATTAAAACTGTGCTCACATATTTTTCAAACCAGCTTTTAACACTGATTACACTTGTTTACAATCTTTTTTTTAAAAAAAAAGATGAGAATGAGAACCAGTAGTACCGTATATACTCGAGTATAAGTCGACCCGAGTATAAGCCGGCCCCCCTAATTTAAACCCCCAAAACTGTGAAAATTTATTGACTCAAGTATAAGCCTAGGGTGGGAAATGCAGCAGGGCCTGGCAGCTCCTCCTTTGTGAGCTGTGTGTGTGTGTGATGTTTAAAATGACTTTTAGCCACCGAGGCAAGTGCTTGAGTTGGTGGATAAAAGTCATTTTAAACATTGTTTTAAAATGACCTTTTAAAAAGTCATTTTAAACATGGGGGGTCAGGAGAAGTGGCGCACAATGTTTAAAATGACTTTTAGCCACTGACCCAAACTTGCCTCAGTGGCTAAAAGTATTGACCCGCATATAAGCCAAGGACCCCTTTTTTCGGCCCAAAATTAGGGCTGAAAAACTAGGCTTATACTCGAGTATATACAGTACTTCATCTACACATGGCCTAACTATCTTGAAGAAAACCCCTGGTTCATGTTTAGAGTCCAATGATACTTGCTCCTTTTTTACAAAAGCTTCAACATCACTTATATAGAAGAATTATAGTATTTTCCCATGTATAAGACTCTATTTTTGTCTAAAACTGTTAGACTGAAAATGATGGTTGTCTTACACATGGAAATAAGCCAAGGAGAGAACTGTGTTGTTGTGACACTGTAATTGTAGGCTGTAAATGCAGGGAGGTCTGTCTTATACATGGGGACATCTTATAGTTGGAAAAATATTGTACACTCTGAGGTGCATGCTCTACAAAATGACCATGCCATTGTAAATAACCCTTATTTATTTATTTATTTATTTATTTATTTATTTATTTATTTGCATTTATAAACTGCCCGACTTTCCCACTGGAAATTTAGCAGACTTTCCAGAGAATCTTGTTCTTCACAACACTGAGGAAAGAAATTCATGCTAATTTGAAAAATTCCCTACTTTACTTTATTTTTTTATGGTCAAGGACCAAGACTAAGATAATTATAAACACAAGCAATAATAAAAATACATAGCAAACACATATATATTCCATAATAATTTTAAGAATGATCCTTTAAAAAGAAAGCTTTGGACACTGAGTGTGTGAGTCTTCTGTTTTTTCAAACTCGGCATTTCTGTCATAGGCCCAAATTATCAGAAGATTGAATTGATGTAATTAAATACAACAAAGGGGCCTCAGAAGGATCTTGTTTATTGACTTCTCAGGGGACTTCTTCTCATATAACCTTTGGCTGCTTTTACACGACCCCTAAAATCCGCTGGCAACTTAAATGCAGACCCCCCCCCAAAATGTGGTTTTTGTTCTGCTTCCTGTGTTCCCACCTCCTGCACTCTGATTCTATTGCTTCTGTCTGCGGTGAGGGGAGAGAGAGAAAAATGCAGGCTCACTCTGCCTGTGGTCGGCAGCAGCTAATTGTTCCAACCCGTTAGGATTCCTGTCTGTTAAAGTGGGGGAACACAACAAAAACAAACAAAAAGCAGAGGAGTGCCAGGCATGCAATGCTTTAAAACAGCAACAAGGAACAGCAACAAAGATTTTACCTCCTCCAGACCAGGTACTTGTAAAATGCGCTGGGGCGCGGTTAACTGGGCGTGGTTGTACTTTATTTTTTTTAAAAGTCCGCTGCTGGTGGGAAAACAATTTTATGCTCCGCATCTGTGAGCATTTTGCAGCGGATTTTAGCGGTCGTGTAAAAGCAGCCTTTGTTTTCTCATCTAAATCCCAAAAGGGATATCTCAAGGCTGGGAAAACTTCTATACCTTCCAATGCAGCACAAAAGCCTGCAACTGCCATTTGAATTAAGAAGTTCCTTTTTGGTGTACAGAGGTCCTTCCGTTATCTGCACAAGGGTCACAAGGTGTGGGAACAAAAACACGGAGACCCAAAACATGTGGGAAAGTGGCACCAACGAACAGAAGGACATATGCAGGGATGTTCATGAAAATATTTCATTTGTCATCCTGTGAAATAATGTTCACAGTCCAGCAGACCCTTGTCACAACAACAAAGTCATAATGAGCTGTGGCATCATCTTGCATCTTTGGTTATCATTTTAATTCATGCCTTAGTCCTGGTTTCGAATCCAGTCCTGACTGATGTCTGGGTTTTATTTCAGCCTTGCTCTGTGATGCACCTCCTTTATTCTTTAGCTGGTCACTCTTATAGCTGTGACTAATGGCTTGTTCCAGGGCTCATTGTTCACCTCAGATCCCTGCCCACAGCCCACTTTGGCAGACAGGTTCTGACTGTAATATAGTTTTCATTCTAACCCTTTACCTCCTTGAGTCCATCTGTCCTTTATCTCAACTTACCTCAACCTCTTGGCCACACTAAGACACACCAAAACCAAAACCAACCAAATACAGTTGCTTTAATGTGATTATCAAAAGGCAAAACTAAAGGGAAATTAAGGGCCATGTGAACTTGCCTTAAAATCATTCATGTTGACAGAATGAAGCAACTTTTTACAATAAACTCAGAATAACATGATACACTAGTGAACAGTAAATACAGATAGAAGGCGAGGTTATCAGCATCATAATGCCATTACCCAAATGTAAGATACAGACAAGCTCGGAATACTGCATATCATTTTGGTCGCTCCACTGTATCTTTCAGAGATAAAAAGGGACAATCAAAATTATGAGAGAACTGGAAGATGACTTCCTACAGGGAATTATTGCAACTTCTGAAACTTATTAAAAGCAGGGAAGAAGTGTTCATTGTGTGTGATCCATGCATAGAAAAATCGAATAAAATAACTTCTCTTGAATGTGATTCTATACTTTTGACCATCCAGTGATAAAGAGTGATGGTAGATACAAGAGAGACAAAGAATTTCTTCATACATCATATATGTAATGTATAGAATTCACTGTCACAAGATGGGAAGATGGCCAGAAGCTCAGAGGGCTTCATAAACAGATTAAAGAACTTCATGAATGATGGGTTAGTCAACAGTGACTAGTCTTGGTACTTGGAAGTTCAGAAGAAAAAGTGGTAAGAAATTAGCCACCGGGAAATAACTCAGGGCTGGTGCCATTAAACCATCTTTGCAAGATTTCATTGTCCACTGTCATAAACAGGAAAATGGATAACATTTAATCTCGGTCTAATAAGTCAAGGCTCTGCCTACATTCCAGAATCCTAAAGGTTTGTCATCTAGGATTCACAGGTATATAATTCAGAATATTCAGGAAAGCCACTTCAAACTGTTATCAGCACAAAGGCACAAATGTTGCTGAAATGGATGTTCCCATACAGCATTCGTGTTTATTTTTACAGCACAGCACTACAAAGCACAATCAACAGATTGGATTGCCCTACCCAACAATTTGATGTGATGCTGTAAATCCTGAGATGCAGTTTTATCATAGCTACAGGTGTATGTGGTTTTCACAGCATAACAATAAAAATATAGTATATGTGCCTATACTGTAATATTTGCAGAAATCCAAATAGATTATACTGCTAATATCTAGGTGATGCAAGCAAAGATTAGATCTAATAATAATGGAAGCAGTATACTTGCTAATAAAGGAGGGAGGAGATATAAGAGACAAAGGAAAATATTCAAAGTACTTAACAATTATGCTGTAGAACATGAAGGAAGAGAGTTACAAGGAGAGCAGAAGTGGTTCAGGCAAAGAGAAAGCTAAATTGGGCAGAGAGAAGGAACAAGGGAAAGTTGAAATGTATGTTATAAGGATTTCATAATTATGGTAGATGTTTCATATAAACATGCACATGTAACTGCACATGGTTATATGTCTTTTAGTAAACCTGAGAAAGGAGAATTCAAGAGAATTCCCACCTGAAAAAACAGAATAGAAACTTGAAAACATGAAAACAAATGGAATAGAAAAATTGACTGCAGTTTTACATGTCTGTTCATCTGTCAGTCTGTCTTATAGGTTGCCTTTCTCTTCATAAGATTAAATCACTGTGCCACAAAGCACTAGATTTTTGAACACAGGCCATCATCTCAAGATTCTGCCAGGGTCAACTCTTTGATAGATTCTAGGCTTCCCCCTTACTGACTAGTATTCATTCTTTGTCTATCCCAACTATCAGACCTTTCCAATTTCTGGTATGGCCCCAACCTTTGCTGCTACGGTATTTTTGAAGGCAAAGTTGATAACCTTAGTTATATCTATAGGATTGTGATCTCTGTCCACAGTGCCTGTGATTACAGAACACCCTGTTCTTAACAATGGGAAATGAAATTTCTCAGATGTATCTACTGTCTTGTAAGAATGTAGGTCAATGAATACATTCGTAGAAACTGGTCTAGCATTCTTTGTTTTTCAAACTCATCATTTCTGTCACAGGCCTAAAGACCGATTTATAATAGTTAAATACAACAATCTAAAAGTGCATCCAGACTTTTAGATTAAAGCTATGTGTTTGAGTAAATTCATCATGAGTAACAATGTGTGAGTAATGTCATGTGGTTCAAAAAGTAACCTCTGAACAGGAGATATGAACAACTGTTTCCATGACACACAAGCAGCTTGCTGTTGTGTCATTACAGCCGTGACCGACTTTCTGTGACCCGCATGGAGTTTTCTTGGCAGGGATACTGGAGTGGCTTGCCAGTTCCTACTCCAGGCACCTACAGCACCTGGTATTCTCTAGTGGCCTGCCATCCAAGTACCAGCCAGGGTCGACCCTGCTTAACTTCCAAAATCAAAGCAAGATCGTAGGCAGCTACTACACAAACAGCTAGAACTGTTTTAATCCTTTGATAACTAGCTTAATGGTCCTCAAATGGTATGTGAATAATCCTTTACTGAAGTAAAAAAGGCTAGTAGAATGGTATTTCTTGACCTGCTTCAAGTAAGCCTCATACTGTATGAATTTTGCAGACTAGAAGCCGAGAAATGAGGGCTGGAAACGTAAAATTAAGTGAACACCCAAGTATAGTCTTATTTGTTTTTTAACTGCTGTAATTTGACAATGTTTGCCATGTGAAATAAATTCCTGATCTATATGCTCATCAAGGTTAATAACAGATGCTCAAGGCAGCCTTAAGAGTTCTGAAAGGATTTAATTGCTAAAAGCAATCAAGGACTATGCCAGAACATGTGCAGCTTGGGGTTGTTGTTTTTTTTGGTGTGTTTTTTTTTAAGGTAAGCACGCAAATGAAGAAGGAATGGAAAGATCTCTAGCTTAGCCCACGCCTGTCCCACCTTTTAGTGAGAAGGCTACACTGACAGAAACGGCTGGGATTCTATCAAGCCTTGCTCAGTATGAAGGGAAAAAATCATGCACAGTTCTGAACAATACGTTGTGCAAAAAAACAGGGCACTTTGTTAACTCTTTTAGCTCCGTCAGGAGCATGTCTCAGAGTTTTGATCTATTACTACATTTGCATGCATTCAAAGAAAGAAAAACTCACCAGGGAGGTAATGTTAGTACTGCAGTGCAATTTCCTATATTGCAAATGTTTTTTTTTTTTTTAAAAAAGCAGCTCACCCAAGGCCACTGAGCTACAGATAAAGTGATCTGAATGGACACATTTTCCATTTCTCTATTTACATTCTGAATCATTATTCCATAGCTGTGATGGCATTCTCTGCAATCTAATCTTCACTACTTCTACTTCATCGTCACGCGCACCAAACAGATTTCAGGTTTTATGTAGAAACTGTTGCTAATATTCAGATTCTGGATTGAGATGTTTTCTCCACTCTTTTTCACCCTCAATCCCCAGCTACAAAACATACAGGGATTTTAAAAAGAAAACCAAAGGCCCAGCACTCCCTATAGCAGCGGCAGCAAACCTTTGGCACTCCAGATGCTTTGTACAATGCCTACAGTATTTTGTCACTGGCAATACAAGCTTGGAATTCTGGGAGCTGTGGTCCAAAACATCTGGAGTGCTGAAGATTTGCTGCCACTGCCCCATTGTAAAGAAAAAAGACACACAACATCAACCAGCAAAATGAGCATTTATATGGGAAAAGGTGGGCCTGGAATGTAAGCAATATAACTGGGATCTGAATAAATGATCAGCATATCAGTAAAATATGAGTAAAGCAATCCATCACCTCCGTTAAAGAGACAAGCTGCCTCTGGCTCCCTTTTCATTTATCATTATTCCAGGAAGATACTTATCAAAAAGTGAGAACAGAAGCAGAAGTGTCATTTGTTTTTACTTCTTTCTACCCATCATCTTCTGTGTGTCATGTCTTAAACCTGAGGACATAGATGGTCATGATACTTATCACTGTAAAGTGCTCTGGACACATTTCTGGCCAAAGGGTGGGCTAAAAATGCCACCAAGCAAACAATAAAGAAGACTGAAATAACATCTCATTTGGGTATTTGATCTGTACTGTTATCTTAAGAAGCCTCTCTCTATTGTAGGATATTGCCTCAAAATGGTGTTAGTCTAAATCGTAATGGCCAACTTCCCAGAATTCAGCAATGTATTACTAGGAAGAGAGGCCACCACTGGCTATGCAACCCATCCTAATCCCTCATCAATGTAATAAATGAACCTGGATTAATGAGATCTGATAGAAGCAGAGGCACAGAACAAGAAAGGCACAAGGCAGCCTAATATAATGTTTTGTTTATAGCCGGCCAGAGAAATATTAGCGTAAGCTGCCTGCAGAATTGTTTTTAAAGCAGAAGTCTGACAATGGGCATGATCCGATCCAGTCAGAGTTGCAGACAATTAAAGCTCCCACATTCCAGTGGGACAGACTACTAGAGCATAAATAAACCAGAATCCTATTGGTTATTTACAACAGTGTAACCGTGTAAATCATACTCCTTAAGTCAGGCATGTCCAAAGTCAGGCCCGGGGGCCAAATGTGGCCCGTTTTCAAATTTCGAGTGGCCCACAGCCTCTTCTCCCCACCAGCTCAGGCTGTCACACATGCCCACCAGCTGGCCCCCTCCCCATACCAGATAGAGACGTCAGCTTGCAGTTTTACAGTTTGCCTGACCTCCCTGTCCATCCCCCTAGCCACCTGCCTGGCCTAACCTCCCCTGGCTCCGTTGCTGCAATGTCCTCCCTACCTCCTTGCATGTCCAAAGTCCACCCCGGGGGCCAAGTGGGCTGAATGGTCGGCCCCCACACATTTTCACCTCACCAAATCTGCCCCTCCTTGCAAAAAGTTTGGACACCCCTGCCTTAAGTTGTCATTTTCTATTCTCTGCTTGAATGTCTTGCTGCTAAGGATTGCACTGCAGCCAAGATACATAGCTTCATTACAAAGCACCTTTCTTCAGTAAAATTTGGATTACCAGATTTTCCCTCCTTGGTAGAATGTTTATCTTCCCCTCATAAGAAAAAGCAGGATCTATTCTGTACAAAAAAATGACATGCAAAAACAAGCCATATGTGAGGAATCTTCATCTCTTTCCTTTAAAGTCTATCCTGTAGCTATCCAAGGCCCGACACTTAGTAATATTTTGTTTCTTTCAGATTTGTAGCCAGAGGCAATCGACATGTTGCAGCAAAGGCTGGCACTGCTGCTTCTCATATCTTCAAGGAATGCATTCAAGTTGGATCCTGATTGCCTGCAACGTGTTTTAACATCGCTAGGGTACAGCGTGTGCCAACCCTTGCCCTGAGGCCTGGCACTCCAAACCTCTCCAGTGGATGACTGCTTTGGCTTAAGGCTCAAATTTTAAAAACTTTCCCCACCTCGCATTCTTTTCCTGTTCCTCTCCCACTTTTTAAAAAACAAACAAACATCTGGATGCTCACGTGTCTCTCTTGGTTCCACGAAATCTAAATGTGCACGGCTTGTATGTCATTTCTGTGGCAACCCCTTCCTGTCCTTCTCAGGCAAGGCGACTGGTTCCCCAAACACACAACTAAAGCTTCCAAATGGCTCGTTAGAGTAAACAGAAATATCTCCCTGGGCTCTCAAAGGGCCACAGATTGGTCTCTATCACTCACCTCCTAATGCAAATGTAAGGCAGTCCTAAGCTCTACTCAGAGCTGAACACACTTTAAGGAGAACAATTTGGAACGCCTTCAGCCTCCTGGATAACATTCCTAGCCTTTTCAATATTATTCCTCTAATGTCATGCCAAGAACAGTGCTCAATAGTCCAGGTGTGCTCTCTTTCCTTTTGTTACATGAACTGTTTGCCTGCCCGTTTCCATTCTTCTCCCAATTGACACAAAACAACTGAAAGACTGGCGGTCAGTGTTCCTGCATAGTTTCTCTCCACCTGTGTCTACCCATAAAGAGAAAGCAAAGGAATGCCCCACCCCAAACAAAATAAAACAAGATGAGCTTAATTTAATGCTCCCCCACATAAATGAATCTTTGCCGTATACATCAGGCACCTTCTTTCAACCCCATCCACAACTGAGAGGAAGCCAAAATCAAAATATGTGCAATGGCATATGTTTGCATTCACCCCTTCCTAGTTTTGCCTCTACAGATTGTCCCTCTTTCTGTGGCTTTACTTCCCTTCTCCTTTTATCTTTATACTCACTCTGTGTTGTGCTCTCAGCCCTAAATGCAAAATATATGCATTGCAGTGTGGATACCAAGATTCTGCAAGACGGCGTGGAACTAAGTAGAAAGGCCACCTGTTTGAGGATCTCCTCATTTTCATTCCCCCGTAACATACAGGCTTTTGGCCATCATGTCAGTGAACCTATGCTGACCAGAACCAGAAAATGGGTTAGAGAAGATATCGAAAGGTAGGCGTAGGTGCATCCAATGCCAGGCTCTACCTCTGCCCATGGTGGCAGGTTCTCCTAACTAGAACCACAAGTTTCTGTGAAGCAGAAACACATGGCTCACTGTTCTTTAATTTGAAAGTGGCTGCTGGTACCTGGACTCTTGAGAAGGCCCAGGTCCCAAAACAGCCCACTCCACTCCACCCTTGAGCTCCACCACGCCCCTGAAATTGAGTAGTGTAGTAGTAGTAGTAGTAGTAGTAGTAGTAGTAGTAGTAGTAGTAGTAGTAGTAGTAGTAGTAGTAGTAGTAACAACAACCTTTATTATCAAAGTACAACCTGTGTACAATGAAATTGACTGAGCCACCCCCCCCACACACACACAACAACAGCCCACTAAAAACCACTCATCCTCATTTTACTCGTTTCACTTTGCAGATCATAGCCATTTATGTGTGACCATCCATGGGAATGTGCTATTTGAGGTTGCTTTGTTGTTTACACTAATCTGGAAATGGTCCATCTCCCTTCACAAACATGGACAGCACAAGGGTTTGATATAGCTTTAGGAGAAGTAGGAAAGCTGGCCCTTCGTCTGGCAGCCCTTCCATTTCAGTCCAGTGAGGATTTTTCATTTTAACAATATTCATCACAGAGGTGCTCTTGAGGAAGAATTTGCAAAATTTCCCAAAGATATATGCATAAAAGATGGTGCTAGGGTAGGTGTCTTTAAAAATGTTATTTGCCTTCTACATAGTCTATGGACAATATATACTAAAACACCATAGTAGATCACCTTACTGCTGATCTTATGCAATTAATTACAGGAAGCCCCAAGTCACTAAGATTTTGCCCATCCTCCTTGTTCACCACATTCTGCCTCAAATGCATCTCTAAAGTCTCTCTGATCAGCCCCAAATCCCAAGCGTGAGATTGAAACAGCTTTTCTGTTTAGTTAAACCATCACCACATTCTGCCAATCTCAAACTGATGTATCTCTAAAGTCTCTCTGATCGATGCCCCAAATCCCGGTTCCCAGCGTGAGATTGAAAGAGCTTTTCTGTTTAGTTAAACCATATGCTATGCCCGATTTCCTAGCCACGTTTAGGTAACACAGACTTTTCTTCTTGGGCCAATCTAAAGTAACACTGATGTTCATTACATTAAATTTCAATACTTTTTCCCGTCTGCAAACGCCAAAAAACACAAACAAAGAAAAAAAATTTATAAAAGATTTTTCACAGTAGCAAGAAAAAAAAGAAATTTTATTTTTTTTACACCTGCGCAGTGCGCAAGAAAGAAAGAGTGGAGAAAGCAAAGAGCCAACCAATCGCATGAAAGAAAGAAAGAAAGAAAGCCAAAAAGCCCCCTAAAAAACCCTTTCACTCATAAATGGATTTTAATGTTGATATAAAATTGCAACAAATAAAGAATATAGGGTGGGTTATGACACAGACATGAACCTCGGAGACCTTCACTACTCACTGTTGCACATTATTTATTATCCATATTATTGCATATTTTGTTGTAGTTATATCCCTTGGAGCCTGCCCCCTTCTTCCGGAATGGAACTCTGGGCGGCTACCCCACAATCCAGGATACAAAACTACAATAAAAAAAGGAAAAAAACGAAAAACAAGAAATCAGAGAAAATTCCAATAAAATGGAGAGGGTCAATACCCTTCGGAAAAAATGAGGCGGGTGGCAAAAAAAAAAAAAACTTAAGTAAAAATAGGATATATCTTGCGATAGTATTTTCTCTACAAGAGATTTAATTGGAAATTTTGCGTAGTCCCTGTAAATTTCTGTGACCATTTCTTCTCAGAGAAATCTCAAACTCCACAGGATTACTACAGTTCCTGTGCAGGACTGGCTTCTCAGGATTTAATTGGAAATGGAAGAAGATAGTCCAATACACTGAGGTCTGCGTCAATTTTTACATGCATTTTGAAGAAGAGAGATCTAACTTGTTTATTAACACATGTTCTACAGTGCTTGAAAGCAAACATCAGTTTTAGCTTCCACTATCTCCACAAGTCCCAACATCCCTAAACATCCCTCTAGCTGTTTACACATGGTTGTTCCTCTTGCCTGTGTTTAAGGAATGCCAACAAAAAGCAAGAAACTCTGGGACTTGCGGTTCTTGAAAGAGCATGGCATGGGACCTTACAGATCTCTCTGTTTCCCAAAGCATGGTTTTCTACCAGAGCTTGGGCCCTGCTCGTGATACGTAACACGGACAGAGCCACACCTGTTTTGCTCCTTCATGGAGCACTGCATGACAATTTTGTTCCTTGTGCTGGGCAGGCTATTTCAAAATTTCTCATAACTAGGAACCTGATCTCAGTTATCCTGTCATCTGATGAGGAAACAGCTCCTGTTTTTACAGCCATTGGGAACTTGTTCCGTTGCCTTAACACAAGCCCCACGATGCAGCGTTTAAAATGACATAATGTAGTCAAGCCTCTGCTCATGATCTGTGATGCTCATGGGTTCAGGTTGCCAGCTCAGGGCTGGCTCAGCCTTCTATCCTTCCAAACTTGGTCAAATGAGCACCCAGCTTGCTGGGGGTCAAAGGTGCTGTTTGCCCAATTATGTTGTAAAATGCTCAGAGAATTGATTGGTAAATATACGCCCAAGCAACAAACAAATACATAAGAAAGACCCTTATTGACAGGCTTCATTTGTTCAATGTGGTAAGGAAAAGATAGGAAATAGAAATCAGGTGATTCTTTGATCAGAAAAGTAGAAGCCTCCTATCGGAACAAAAATGAGTTTAATTTATCTTCTTCTTCTTTTTTTAAGAAACAGAGAGAGGACACTACAGGATGCTAACCCCCTGCTGTTCCCCCTGCTATCTTTGCACCATACTGAGACTTCAGCAGACACAGCATGAACATTTTCATGGATGCTGCCAAAGTCATCTGGTGATGAATTTCCTTTTTTAAAAAAAAAAAAAAGGAAAGTTTTTTTTTATTTTTGGAAAGCAAATTTCTGTGTGCAACAGAATAGTATGCACCCTTGTGAATATGCTCCAGACACTGTGACTTCCATGACATTCCTTTAGCCCTAAGTTGGGTCATGAGATGAAGGTCTAAGGAAGGAAAGCTCCAAGCAACCTGGACCGGTGGGCAGCTTTTTTCAGCCTGGGGCTGATTTTTGAAAAGTGTTTGTGGGGGCTCCATTCCTTCATGGAAAGGATCGAGGAGAGGGGATGAAGAAAGGGGAAAAGCAGAGGAGGCCAAAGAGAGTGGATGCAGCCAGATTTAACGAACGAATTGGGCCATTTGCCCACCATGCATGCAAATCACAGCTGAGTTCTGTACATGGCCACAAAAGAGTAAGGAGCAATCGAAGACATTTCCTGCCTGCAAGCCACAACTCGTCTACACAGGATGTTTAAATATCCTCTTTAAATACTTATCCCTCATTGCAGCTCGATCTGGAACCATTGGGAGCCACATCTGACCCACAGGACAGGGTTACTTATCCTGGATTTAAGGTACACAGATCCCCAACCATTCAGAAGAAAAAACGTTTTTCAATGTCAGACCTCCTGCTCCAATGGCATAATCCTCAGTACTTATGTCATCACTCCTGATGTAATTATGGCCACATGCTTTGCTGACATTATTCAGGCATGCGTACATTTACCTGTATTTGTGAATGATGGCATTGAATAATTTCCCATCTCGCCAGCAGGTAGTGAAATTTTCACAACGAATTCCAGCATAACCCTCAGTCGTCTGCTGTGTCCACAGTAGCAATCTTTCTTTAGCAGACATGTCCTCTGACTCTCCAGTGACATGGATATCAGATATCTAAATTGAAATAGAATAAATCAGAAAAACTTAAAAACAGATTAACATGACAATTTATATGCAGTCCATATTGCTCCCACGCTGCTATGTTTTGAAGGGTAGGGCTCTGGCTTGTTCTTTGTGGCACTTTTACTCTTTCACGCCTATTGAGAGTACAGTGGACCCTTGTATAACAAACGGTTTGTATAACATAAAATTTATACAACATAAAAAATTCCGGAGATAGGGGAAATTTGCTTAACAGAATCGCCTATGGGGAATGAATGAATGAATGAAATTTTATTTACGGTCATCGACCAAAAACCACCTATGGGGAAAATCCGTACAACATAAAAATGGGATCACTCTGTTTTCAATGCATTCCTATGGGAAATTTGTATAAAGGAAAATTTGCTTAACATAATTTCATTTGGAACGAATTAATTCCTTTATATGAGGTACCACTGTACTATATAAACAAAACAAAAAACAACCATTGGAAGTGAGGGAATCGGCCAGTGGTATCAGCAGCACCCGAACCTTCCCCCACACCACATAATTCACAAGGAAGTCAACCCGAGCCCTGGCCTCTTCCTGCAAATTCCCAGAGTGGCACCAGAAAGCTCGGCAGACAGCCCAGCCATAGGGGCTTAACGAATTCAAGCGCCTCCACTCAAATGGAAACCAGGAAGCTGCACTAATTCAAAGAATGTCCTCGGGTGGCCTCTGCCATTAGGGAACACATGGCACTCAGGCCAATGACTCTGTAGGCGAGTTCTGTAGTGAGGAAAGAACACAATAAATGCCCTTCCTTCTCCCTACCTCCTTCCGCAACTTAATACTTAGGAGAGGATAGTTCAGGCAAAATGCATCAGACCCAAAGCAGTAAACACTGACAAGATGAAGTGGATATCAGGAAGCCTCTGGAAAGAAACACCCGTGACTCCGTGAGGGTTTGATGAGGCTATGCAAGTACCAACAGCGCCACTTTCATAAGGAAATCAATAGAAGAGGATGAACCTTCAAGGGTACCTTTGTCCCCTTTCATTTTCTGTTCAAAAACTCAGTATGGACCAGTAATATCACCACTCCTATTCCTTCAAGGTTTCCATTAAACCTTTTGAGCATAAGTGATGGGTTGCGTCCACTGTGACTGGTGGAAAGAGGATCAACTACTGCTCATCCTCTAACAGGCAGTGGCACAAAAGCAGAGCCGGGGAGAAAGTGGGTATTCATACATGCATGTACATTGAAGGAAAGGAAAAGAGAAATGTTCACACACCCATAAACACATGGGAAAAGCAGGGTGGGGGGGAGAGATAGGCAAGGAAGCGTTCACTTGCAGACTAAAGAAAAGAAGACAGGCTGGTAGAAGTGGGCTGGGTGTGGTAGTACAGTACTACTCTACAACGGGAGATGGGGCAGTGTTCCATTTTCCTGCTGGGTCAGGCTCTACTGCAAAGCACAGCTGCAAGAGGCTATTACTTTGCACATGGCTAGAAATTATGGAATCCTTTTGCAAGTAAGAAAAAAATAGGCTCTTCTTAAATAGAGAAGTACTGGGACACACTTTTCTCATTTATTTATTTCATTTGTATGCCGTTCTCTCGGAAGAGACCCAGAATGGTGCACAATATAAAAAGAATAATAAAATAACAAAATATGGTAAACATTAACATACGCAAATGCATGCCACATAAGAGGTAAGACAGCAGTTCCTAGCTTCTGAAGACCTTCCCACCCCCCACCCCCCACATCCCCAAAAAACTACTCTGCCTTACATCTGCTTCTGAATAGCCACAGGGATGTCACGCTCAGCAGGGACATTCCAGAGGGGGGGGGGGGGGAACAATACAGAAGGGTCTTTTTCAAATGCACTCCAGCTGGACAGCTTTTGCTTTTGGCCCGTTTAGAAGGGCAGTTCTGGATTGTACCACCTTACAATGCATGCAGGGAGCTTGCTCTCCAGAAAGCATAACTGAATCAATGTCATCAAAAGTTCAGGGAGACAGCTAACTTAGGAAGCTTCTATTTAATGTGTTATTTTTACGTGTTCAGGGAAGCTTTTAACTGTACAGTTCCCTTCCAAAAAATTACTTCTTCCGATCCACCCCTACATTTGACGACTATAATCCAAAAGATAAAAGCAGTATTCAGAATCAGCAAGCTTGAATTAGCTAGCGGTTAGTTTTCCACAGCCCAAGAGCACTCATCAACAGAAGCCAGCTGTGCAGCCTGTATGGTCCACGCCAGTTTTGTGTATGGCACTCTCAGCCATGTGAAACCACTGGAAGCTGAAATACTCTGGGTATTCAGACTATGAGGCCTGGAAGTACTGAAACACCACACATATCCCCTGAATTAGAAATGTCTAGACAGGCCCTAAAAAGCCAAACTCCTTGGCCTTTAAGGGCTACGCTGATTATGGAACATGTACAAGCGAATACGCTAAATATCCTTCTTAACATCTTCTTTCCATTCATGAAGTACACCCAGGCACTTGATTACAAATAAACACATAATTTGGGAGGGTTTTTTGGGGGGGAACTGTGTTGTCAACTGAACGTGTCAGCTATGTGGAAGGGGGTGTTTTCATTTAAAAAGCAAGCAAGAAACAGGCCGTTTCTTAAAACACACTTGAAATCAAAACAAAACTTTTCTCCCATGCCCCCAACCCTTTCAAACATTCAAGGGAGCGAATTATAATTACGACCCCTCACAGATTTATAAAAGGACTTCAGACCTTTGACCCACTTCATAGCTGGCTGGGTTTAAACAACTGTGTGCAGCGGAAACAACCCAGCAGAAACCGAGCACACAAGATCCCTCTTTCCCTAAGTGACTATTTGCAGGCAGCAGAACAATCTCAGAGGGTCATGTACTGTATATCTGCAATGACTCATGCACATGGCATCCCTCAGTTACTATTCAAAACCAAGGAGGACAACATTTTATTTTAAACTGCCATTGATAAACACTCCCTTTTCCAGCTCCTTTTAAGGGTCTCACAACAAATAAGACCATTCACAATAATTTTCTCATACCCCAGGGCTGCTCAACTTTGAACAGGCCAAGGTCTACTTTTTCGGGCCCAAAGTGCCTGAGGGCTACTACACTGAAACCTCTACTTACGAATTTTATCTGTTCTGAGCACATGCTGTCTTAAGTAAAAACTTTTGTAAGTAGAGCAGCGGTTTCCCATAGGAATGCATTGAAAACCAATTAATCCATTCTGGAGGGATACAGATTTCAATGCGCCATGGCCCTTGAACTGCCTCGCTCGGCTGAGACAGTGGGCGGGCAGACCCAGAACTTTGCTGGGGCAGTGGTGGTCCTTGGGATGGGGGAAGGAGGGGTGGAGAACTTATCCCCTCACTTTTTAAATTGATGGTCGGTGGGTTATTTTTGAACCCTTCACGGGCTACCTGTAGCCCACGGTCTACCTGTTGGGCAGGCCTGTCCTACAGCATATTGTGACTGTCCTACAGTCAGAAGACTTTCACAGCAATAATGGTAATGGGGGTGCTCTTGAGACCAGGAAACCTTTTTACACTAGTAAACACGATCATAACATTTTCACTTGGCAGTTTCATTCCTAGTGCCCTGACCTGCCTTCTGTTCATGTTTTGACACTATTCCACAATAAACATCATGGTTGGAACCAGATTCATTCCCAAGGGAATAAAGCCATGTTGATGCTACAAGGACTATGAACAAGCTGAAATATATACTTTGGTATCAAGCAAGGGTAAAAGATTGCACATAGCTCTAATCACTGATAATTAGGGCATGATACGCTACATTCGGCAGCTACACGTTTCTAGATACAAGATCATACATTTGGCTGCTGGACTTTAAAAGTGCAGCAAGTGCTTCGTCCGGGCTCAAGGATGTCAAGGAGAGACTCAAACTTTTATGCCATAATGAGTTGTGGCTAAAGGAAGATTTCAAGGAAACTAGACAGACGTGCAGGGACTAATACCATTAAGAGCTTCCAGATTACTCCCCACCCGTCCTGTTACCTCTGATCTGAATGACTAGGTTTTCTAATCTGTCTAACCTCAGCCTTGTTCCACCTCACCTCTTCCAGAACTTGGCTTCAAGGCCACAGCTTCAACCTTGCCATTTTGTATAATCGTCCTCTGAACCCTATGTCATCTTAGCTTTAAAAGTGCCATACATCCAATATAGGTTTCAGTGCATCTCAGCTACAATCCACTGGTGCTGCATCATTTTATTTTAAAACCCAGTGTGAATGAATCACAACCCTGTGCAACAAGTTCTCATTTTCATGAGTTACATCTGACATGTACCACGTACCAAAACAGACTGAAAGGTGGATTGTACATGGAATATTTCTCCCTGAGTTTACAGTCTCTACTCTTTTCCATGCCATCTAGTTTTTAACAGGCAGGGAAGTCCTTTTCTTATCCTTTGGATGCAGAAGCAAGTATAAATCATATGATCCACCCATCCCATTCAGCCAGGCATAGGTCACCCACCAAGGAGAACACAGCAGATGCTACACAAGGGAAGGTCAATATATGCTAGACCAGTGGTGGCGAACCTTCGGCACTCCAGATGTTTTGGACTACAACTCCCACAGTCATTTATCATTGGCAACAGAGGCTTGGAATTCTGGGAGCTGTGGTCCAAAACATCTGGAGTGCCGAAGGTTCACCACCACTGTGCTAGACTGCTTCACAATAGGGAAAGCCACACATTCTTCTCTCCCTCTGACTTACTTCCTCATATTCTGAAGCTCTAGTAGTCCAAGGAGGAGGAGGAGGAGGAGGAGGAGGAGGAGGAGAAAAAGAAGAAGAATTGCTTCCCCTACTTGTCCAATTACTGCCAAAATCACATAGTGGACTGGAAAAGATATATCAGATTTATCACAAGATATGTATGTAACAACCCAAATCTGGCTGCTTAGCATAGTAAATGGCTCTAGAGCAGTGTTTCTCAACCCGTGTGTTCCCAGATGTTCCTGAACTGCAACTCCCAGAGATCCTGGCCAGCTCAGCTAGTGATGAAGACTTCTGGGAGTTGCAGTCCAGGAACATCTGGAGACCCACAGGTTGAGAACCACTGCTCTACAGTAATCACACTTAATCACTTAATCAATAGCGGTTTAATGAGTTAATTCCTCCATATAGTCCATTGCTGCTAACCTGCTTTATTTGCATCTTGTGTTAGTTTAGTAAGTAAGAGTTAAGATTAAAGTCCATTTAAATAAATTGAACCTGTGGAACAGTTAACTCACTAAATCCCCACTGATTCAATGGGCTCACTTGAGTACAATTAACTATGTTAAGAAAAAAGTTTTTTTAATCTAAGAAAGATAAGGGAAAGATTATCATGTTAGAATGTTTCTAGACACTTAACTGGACATAATGTTTTACACAAATCCTTTGATTTCTGTTTAATTAATGGGAATCTCCAAGCTAGCTCAGCTCCATTTAAACAATTACATTAAAACAGTGGGTTAATTATATGGTTTGTGCAATCCTTTCTATCTTTCTTTCTGATTCTTTAAGATAACCAGCTTCTAACTTACTCACAACAGGAGCATGGCATTATGACAATATGTTGAAAAATAATCTAGTCTGTCTGTAATAGTACAATGCCTTCTTGTATCAGCAACTTCAAGTAATCAAGATATTGATGTGGCAATCTGGAGTTTCTATGGCACCACTTATGATCTTGAGAGACCTTTCAGCAATATAACTGAAAGGACTGTGCAAAGAACTCTCTTCAGCAGTGCCTTTTAGGTGCCTCTTAAAGGTGTCATGTCAGCAGCAATGATCAGCCAATGCTCCTATCTGCCTTATTCCATGTTCTAAAGCAAATCCACCTTTCCCCTGGTTGCAATAAAATGCTTTATATAGTGATAAGAGACACCAATGAGAATGGCACTTGACATACAGGAAGTATTTTGCCAGCTCGAAGGTATTCAGCGTATCAGTCAAGCACAGTCAAGAATGTTTGGTATCAGAACTGGCTGAGTGTTGGTTCTACCAACCACCGGTGATTCTGTGCCGGGGTTGAGTCCTGGCTGGAACCTGACATTAGTGCTTGGGAACCACCATGAATAAGTTAAGTTCTCCTACAAAGTACGTAATTTCACCACACGTTATTACAGTCTTACTATAATGCTTTGTGACCAAAATTGAACATTTTCTACATCCAATATTTGGATAAGAAATACAGAAAATAAGCCCTTCTTAAAGAGGGAACAATTTATCCAGCAGAAAACCAAATGCCTAGTGCCTTTCGGCCCTGTTGGCATGAAGACTTTTCTGTTTATGGGAATGAGATAAACTGCTTAGAAGACTGAAGGCTTCTATCTGCATTTAAGATCCTTGCCCAAGCCTGACTGCTGAAATCTATTGATCTTCTTATATTTAGTTTCAATTCTAGCAATTTTTGAGCCAGGTCTCTGGAATAGTTGGGGTCAGATCAGGTCAAGGAAGTTTTAGATGACACTAGTCAATTACGATCAATAATAGCCTGGCTTCCAGCTTGGATTTTGGGCAGAAAGTGTCTTAAACATTCTGGTAGCTTGATTACATGGATGGGGAAGTAGACACCTTGGACCCATCAGTGGCTAAAAAGACAACTGGCCATAGTATTCTTCTGGATCATCTCTCCTCTGGATGGGACGTCCAGGCAAATTGTTCATAATAACTACAGTCCTTACTAGTTCTTCTGGAGGACAGAAACAGAACATAGTACTAGCATCTTTTGCTCATTCTCTTGACTACTGGGATTCTGGATTCTTCCAGGATATATTTTATCCCATGCTTTTAGTGCTGAGAAATTTAATCTGGAGAAGCTAGGACTTGCAGGTTGAGACATCTGTTAACCTATATGAGAGTTTACAACTGTCTTTAAATGGGGTGATATTATCTCTGAAGGTCCAGGTACACCATCTGGGAGGTACTCTGGACTCAGCATGCTTAATGGAACTGCAATTACACTTAGTTACAAATAAAAAGTAATTGCAATTTGTTTCATTTTCCAGTAATAAAATAATTATATTACATTAAGACTATAAGTTAACAAAAGGTCACTTCACTATTTCTGTGGCTTGAATGTGGCCTGAAAAAAAAGGGGGGGGGAATCATGGGGGAACAGTTTTTTTCTGTTTTTTTCCAAAAGCCTTTGGGTTTTTTCCCCGAAAAACTGGAAAAATTAAAAAAATAAAAATGATAATGGAATATTTTATTTTAACATGATGAATAAAATATTTTAAGACAGGGTGTTCTAATATTTTCCAAATCATTTCTAAAAATATGCTTATTATCAGATTATTCTAATTTCTGTGCACTGAGGACAAGCAAGTCCTAGGTTATAAACTGAACTCTCCAATGCAAGAACAATATGCATTTCTTCTTTTAGAAGGTGCTGCTACTGTCACAAGGAAAAGAAAAAAGATTTCACTTTTGCTTTTCCGTGTGGGTGGGTGTATTTAGTTCTGTTATGTTCTGTCCTCTTCACTAGGCCTCAAAGCAGTGGAAGAAAATACAGAGCAACAAAAATGATTCTGCTTAAATTTCATGCCCGTTGATTGAAACTTAACCAATTCTGGATTTTTAAACATAATTTCGTAGAGTTTTTTTTCTTCCCCATAAACTAGTAAACAGTTCAGGAGATTGTTACTCCATTTGTTACTTACAATTACAAATAAATATTATTTAAACAGTAAATTCTGTTTGTAATAATTATTTGGATACACTATATTTTATTATGCTAGTTGTGATAATTTTATGCCAATTCAAATTATCCATAGTCATATTTCATGTTCCTAGAGTAACAAAATATGACCTTCAAGCCGTAAAAGGAGGTGGGGTGCTAATGTAGCATTTTTTTTATTTTTTCCAAAAAAAAAAAAAAACCATTTCCCCCTGGGGGGATGGTTTTTTTCCCCAAGCTTCAAAATTTCTGGAAATTTTTCATTTCTAGTCTGGAGTACAGCCTTAATGACCTGCAGATGAAGAAAATCACATATTTTAATGTTGAGGCTTTATGCTCTGTTGTGAGTGTTGAAGTAATGCAAAGACAGACTGAAAAAATGTGTTTTGTATCTCAGATCAGCAGCTTGTAATGCACAGATATCGCCTACTAAAGATAGCTCTTATCTACAATTGAGAAATATGAATGTAAAGTTACTTTTAAGATGTAACTACAATAATGTCTAAATATCCCCTTTGGTCAAATTACTTTTAAAAACTAACTTTCCAAGTTCTGGAGGCACTGCTGCCAACTATTGCCAGAAATGCTTTCAATCAACTTGGGTTGGCAACTGTACTGTTATTCATAGAAAGTTGGCAAATTATGTCATCTGAAGGATCTCTTACACCTTTATGAACCTGCCCCAAGACTGAGATCACATGAAGCCTCACTTCCTAATTCATCTATGACATCCACTAGATTGGTGGGGAAACAAATACAGTACTAGGGATTAAAGTTTTTGCAGCAGTGGCACCATATCTTTAGAAATCTTTTCCCAGGCATGTGAGCCTTCTTTTTTTAAAAAAAAATGTGGGGTGTGTAGTTATTCCAGTCCATTTTCAATAGCAAGGGCAAATCTTAGTTTCTGCTGCTTCTGTTTAACTGCATTTTCACACATGTTATGATCTTGCAAACTGCATTGCAAAAAGCAGCACACTACAAAGGGGAGGACAAAAATATGGGGAATGAATAAGTAATGAAACAAGGGCAGGGGGTATGTAAGAAGCAACTGTTGCACTGAACATTTAATACAGTGTTAAATAAGAAAGCAAGAGAAGACAACTGTAGAATGGTGAAAAGGAGAAGCAAGAGAAGAGAACTGCAGATTCCATTTCAGAAAATGGAACGTTTCCACTTCAGATACTTAACTCATGCAGTGTGTGTGCTATAAATTCCTATCAGACCCCACCTACTTACAAGAGCAGGTACTGCCCACTATCACATCACAGACTTCAGAAGTGTAAAAGCTGGTTTAAACATATGCAGGATATTACAGAGACTTAAGTTTCAAAATGGGCTATTAAATATTTCATTTAGAATGTACAGTATTTTACTTTTGTATTCAATGTACCTCCCATCTTGGCACATATATTTAAAAACTATTAATGGAATAGTTAGCTCTCCTGAAATCACTGCATGTAAAGACAGTGACATATAAGATATGATAATTAAGGATTATTAAGTTAAATTAAATTAAATTAAATTAAATTAAATTGTTATTCAATATTTCTTTCCCTTTTTGCTTTTTATTCACAGTAAAATTAATCTCACGCTGTTCTAGTGCTGCAGTACATTTACCTGGCTCCAGTTTGGTAAAATGCTTTCCTCTGCATTTTCCAATGAAAAAGGTGGTGATCCAGAATTAGAAAGTACTTGCTGTGGACAGCTTTGTGCTTGAAGTTCAAGTGAATGCAAACTATAACTGCTTTTCCATTCTGGGGGTTCAGCAGCATTTCCAAAAGGAGTTTCATTTAATGCGTTTTCTTGACACTGATCGCTTGGACTAGAAACTGAGCTAGATTCTTTTTCCAACTGAAAGACTTTTCTGTTTTCTGGGGATGTGAACTCTCCATCACACAAATATCCATTCTCTTGGGTGGACCTGCTCTTTCCTGGATCTTCTTTCAGTTCTCTAATTAACAGTCTCTCCTGTTCTTCAGACTTAGTGCCTCTTCTGCTACTAAAGCGGACTCCATCCACAGTGGGAGAATCACAGCTTGCCTCACTCAGTGGTTTTGCTTTAACAAGATGAATGGCCACGTCTGTACTCACAAGCGGATCAGTTCTGCCCAACACAGGCTCCTGTATAGTGGACTCAGACGGTGCCATTTCCCTGGGATGTGCTCTTATGTCCGTCAAGTCCTTTGCTGCCACATGAACTGGCTTCTCAAATGCTCCGATTTTTTCTGGCTCCTTCTCTTCTTCACATGGCCTCCTTCTTGATTTCCTCCTAAAGTATTTTCTTCCAGGAGACTGTTTTGCAGGACTTAAGGGAGCTCTGGCAGGATCCAAACACTGTTCATCCTTGTCAGCCCTGACACATCCACATACATTCCCCATTTGGCTCAGAGTGTATCCCAGCCACACAGAGAGACGCTGTCACTGCTCGGGTGTGTGTAAGCAGAACTCATTTCCAGTTTGAATTGAAGCTGCCGGCTTATGCCCTCGTATCTTTCGGACTGCACTCCCATCCTCAGGACGTGGCCATTTTGCTTATGAGAAATGCATACGCAATAAATGTTGTGGCACAGTGCCCAGGCTGGGCCTGTGTCTGATTAGACACTAAGGCTTATTTCTGGCCACCAATCCTCTTAAGCAAACATCACTGCCTCGGCATTAAACTGTAATGCCAGTGGCCTTTTGCAGGAATGACATAGTGTCTTATCAGCAATATAAAAGCTCAGGAGAGAATTTAGCCATCATCTTCCTACCAATTCAAAGAGAAAGTAAAATGAACTTTGAAACACCAATACATTACAGTTCTACGAGGTAATGCCAGAGAGTAGAACACCAGAAACTCCCTTCAGTTTTCAAGTCTGTTTAGCAGCAGGGAATGAGAGAACAAAATCTGATTCTTCCTCACACAGATTATTCTTTGGGGGAAAAGGAATAAATAAGATCCCACAGATGAATGGTTTAATGTCTCAGCGTGATCAGAGTTTCTACAAGCAAAGAGCAGTTTGCGTGTGGTCGTGAATTCTAGCTGGACATCTCAATACTAGCATGCAAAGCAAAGAAAAATAACCAGCCCTAAAGTAAGCTTGGGTAGAAAGCTTTAAAATTCTTGCAAACTGGAGATTATTTTGGTACAAAAGTATAATCTCCTAAGCTTCTTTGAGTCCACAGGGAAAGGTTTTATTTTCTCTGCTCTCAAGTATGTATTTTTTTACCAGTTTATGAAATCCAGTTACTCTCCAGCACCACATTTCAAACATATTCGGTGTGTCTGTGTTGTCAGCATTCTTTATTGTCCAGTTTCATATGGTGATCGGAAATACAAGATTGTGGATAGTCTTGGTCTCCAAGGATACATCCTTACATCCAGGAGCCTCATGGTGCTGTGGTTAAATGCCTGAACTGCAGGTAAAACTGTGCTCATGATCTGGGGTTCAATCCTAGGTAGCAGGCTCAAGATTCACTCGGCCTTCCATCCTTCCAAAGTCAGTAAAATGAGTACCCAGCTTGCTGGCGGGGGGGCCTGCATACTGTAATTAAAATTGTAAACCACCCAGAGACTACTTGAAGTGGTATAGGACGGTATATAAGCAGAACACTTTGCTTTGCTTTGCTTTTGATGATCTTTTCTAGTTCCTTAATTGCTGCACTTCCGAGTCTCAATCCTCTTCTGATTTCTTGGATGTCATCTCCATTTGGACTGATGATTCCATCAAGGCATATAACTCTTAACTATCCCAATTTCTTCACTGTCCGTGTTAAAG
The DNA here is from genome assembly GCA_037367245.1 of Phrynocephalus guinanensis. Classification (NCBI taxonomy): domain Eukaryota; kingdom Metazoa; phylum Chordata; class Lepidosauria; order Squamata; family Agamidae; genus Phrynocephalus; species Phrynocephalus guinanensis. The sequence continues at coordinate 157,842,691 of CM074733.1, read as the reverse complement.
TGGTGTAAGTTTTCTGTAGTCATGATTTTTGACCTGCTTATTCAAGAGTAGTCATGCTTTGGCACTTTCTTTCACTTTCATTAGAAATCATTTCAAGTCATTGCTGTTTTCTGTCATATCTAAATATTAAATTATTAATGTTTCTTCCGCCAATTTTCCCATCTCCTTCATCTGAACCTAGTCTGGCATACTGTTAATCAAACCATGGTGCATGTACTATTGCCAAAATTTCCTTTTTTTGTGGGCTCAGACAGAATTTGCTAATTGCAAGTCAAGCTGTAACAAACAGGACAACTCTGAAGGCAACCCTGGCTTCCTAAGGTAAGCAAGTTTCTTGAATCATTCCACCCTAAGTATAACTACAACCTGATACATGTGTTAAAACAAGAACCCAAATCCTGCCTATAGATTGAATAGCAGTGCTTCAAAACACAACCTGTGCTCCTGATAAATGTTTTTGTTAACCATGCTTGCCATTAGCACATAGGAAAAGTACCAGAAGTACTTATATCATAAGGATCATGGTTCGCACAGGGCCAGAACATCAATGTAATACTCTATCAAGCAATCTCAATGAAACCCTATGGGGACTTGTTGGCTCCTTAACATTTACTGCTTGTGCTATCCTTTAAATATTTAATTACCCTATTAGAAATTTTGTATGACACTGAACTAAGGAAAACATACCTACTAAGAAGAGAAAATTTCACAAGCACCTACCCTCTATCATTTTAATCAAAGAACATTAGGGGAGAAAGTAAGAGGTCAAAGGTTCAGAAAGCTAACAAAGACTTACCGGCTTCCTGTGTATGCACACTACGCAGTATAACAGCATTAATATGAGATGACATCATGATGCAGTACAGAAATCCCTGACTCACACACACTGTTATTTCCTAGTGTGCACCATTACATCATTTTATCTCTTTCCTAAGATATTTTATCTCTTTCCTAAGACAAAGGCTTAATTCCATGGCAGCCACTAGATGTAGAACGTCACTCAGTTTTAAACCAGGACAATGGAAGTTTCTAGTCTCTTTGTTCCTTATACTTCTGGCTAGGTAAATATGCAACAAACCACTTAAACCAGTAAAACCGACAAGTCTAGAAAAGACAATTTTTTAAAAAAAAAATCATAATGTAGCGCTGTGGAGCATGAGCCATAAATGTTCTCCTCTTCAGACAAATTAAGAGAAGAGTACACAAGGAAGGAGATACATCACTAGCCACACTGCAATAAAACAAAATTGTCCCCCCCCCCATTATTTTTAATCTGGCTAAGGATGACAATACTGTTTTGGTAATTTTTGAAAAACAGGCATGCTCTTCCTCTGCCTGGAGTACGTTCACATTAACAGTAAGTTATGCCATTCAAACAATAATTTTGGTGTTACAAGTTGCCAGCTTGGCATTACAGTATTTTCTCCAATTGACTGGAAAGATGATTCAACAATGATTCAAACTATTAATCCACTGTAAGCACAATGAGGCTGCGAGAATATCTTGTGTGTAGGCCAAAAGCCAGTGACACTGAAATATCCGTGTAACGCTATGTTGCACATCTGACAGTAAAATTCACACAAAGGTCTTAGTCACATCTAGCTAACAGTTCTGCAAGAACAGCTGCACAACTAGTTGCATAATCAACTGCATAATGAAGTCGACACAACTCATAACCTTCTGCAAGTGTAACTTTAAACTTGCAGTGGGTTTTTCAAGCTTCAACAAAACCCTCAGCATTTTTCACAAAAAGGTGTATTTTTACTTTTGAAACACAAAATACAGGTTTGTTTGGTTTTGCTCAAAATATATCTGCCCCACAAAAACTGGGGGAAAAATCTCACAGTAATTGGCAGTTCTTTCAATACAATGCCTCAGTAGGTTGAGACACCTTTTTTCAACGAAGACAAGAAAAATTGCAAATATTCATGACATCCTTGATTATAAGTGATAAACATAAAGGCAATGATGAAAGGAGACAGTGCAATCCTTCTATAGAAGCATAATTGTCTGTACCTCTAACATAACCGCAACTAAAGATTGAGAATGCTGAGAACAGTATTAATTCTGCTTTTTAGCAGATGCAAATGGTATCAGTGAGAACATTTATTTCCATCTTTGGAGTATAATGGGAAATATGCTTATATTTTTTTATTCAGAAACAAATGTGCCCAGATGTCAAATGCTTTAGAAATCCTTTTGTTGCTTAACAATTCATTGTCACTGTATGACATTTTCCTCCTGTTGAAGTTGTAACTGCATTTTTTTTTTTGCTTGAAACATGATAATTGCAGTCTGATCACCATATTACATCCGTTTAATTAATCTGGAACCAACAGAACTAGAGCAAAAGTATGCATGTACATAACTGAGCATATAGTATTGTAAATTGGGAAATGACAATTCTGTCTTGTTCAGAAAGTAACTGTAACTAATGTTACCAGTTTAGTTATAAAATGCAGAAACACAAGCCTTGTTTGTTTCTCATACGAAAGGTGGTTTGCTGCACTTGATTGTATCACTTACAATCAAGAATGAAGCATAAGAGGTAGTCTTAGGTCTACCCTACAATGTTGATTTTAAAATAAAGAACAGGTATACCTAAGGAGATGATGCTGGACAAAAACCAACCGAGACAGCTATTTTGTAAGTTGGCTTTCCTTACACAAAATGTACAAAATAAAGTAATAAAATTATGTGATTTAGATTTGTGGTTGTCTTTTCCAGAATTTTCTAAGCAGAGAGTACTCGGAAACGGCTTGCCATTTCCTTCTTCCAGGGGTGGGGGGGCACCCTGGGACTGTGCAATTTGCCCAATGCTACACAGAATGCACACAGAATCAAAATACAATAGAAATAATATACTGTAGTTCCAATGCCTAAAGACTATAAAACTCCAAAATAATCAAATCATAAACTGGCTCCAATATTTAATTGAAAAAAATGGAAGTCCGGATATTAAATCTGGATGCATAACAGCAGATTGAAAAAAAACAGTGTGTGTGTGTGTGTGTGTGTGTGTGTGTGTGTGTGTGTGTGTGTGTGTGTGTGAGAGAGAGAGAGAGAGAGAGAGAGAGAGAGAGAGAGAGAGAGAGAGAGAGAGAGACCAAGACAGAGAGACAGAGATTCTCTATAACAGGGCTGTTCAACTTTGAAGAGGCCAAGGTCTACTTTTTCCAGCCCAAAGTGCCTGAGAGCTACTACACTAAAACCTCTACTTACAAATTTTATCCGTTCTGAGCACATGCTCATAAGTAAAAACTTTTGTAAGTAGAGAGGTGGTTTCCCATAGGAATGCATTCAAAACCAATTAATCTGTTCTGGAGGGAACAGATTTCAATGCATCATGGCCCTTAAACTTCCCCGCTCAGCTGAGACAGTGGGCTGGCAGACCCAGAACTTTGCTGGGGCAGTGGTGGTCCTTGGGATGGGGGAGGGAGGGGTGGAGAACTTATCCCCTCACTTTTTTATTGACGGCCAACGGGCTACTTTTGAAACGTTCGTGGGCTACCAGTACCCCGCAGTCTACCTGTTGGGCAGGCCTGCTCTATAACAGGCCTGCCCAAACTTCGGCCCTCCTGATGTTTTGGACTACAGCTCCCAGAATTCTAAGCTTAGATTGCCAATGGCAAAGAACTGTGGGAGTTGCAGTCCAAAACATCTGGAGGGCGAAGTTTGGGCAGGCCTGCTCTATAATCTATAGATACATATGTCCAGCTCCATCAGACCATGCTGCTCTGTGCCTTCCAAGAAGATGCCTGGCGTCCATCTTGCAAAGTGAACTTTTAAGAACTCTCTCCTGGCAAATTACATCCCTTGCCATGTTTGGACTTCTATATCTGCTTTGAAAATGAGAGCTTGCTCTCGAAAGCTCAACCTTTTTTATTTTTCTACTATGAAAGTATCACCCATAGTCTAGTTTTGCTTTTGTTTTAGTGGCTGCATGGCTCCAAACCTCTTTTTTACTGCAAAGACACATAAATAGATATAGATGCCTTTGAGGGCTGCCTTCTGTAAACGGCAGCCAATGTTATATTTAATATGAAGGACCATAAGGGAAATAGCAGCTTTTCACCTCCCACAACTAAGGATTAAATTCCAGATATTAAATACTTCCATGTTTAGATCTAGGACAAGATCAGTCATTGACCTTTTGTCTGCCTCTTTTAAATCATGAGCACATTATAACTGAATTCTTGAAGACAGAATTCAATGCCTCAGGAAGTCCAAAGGTACTCTTAAAAGGAAGATGTCATTGTCCAAGCAACAAAACACTAAAAAAACCAATTCCAAAAGAGAACAGACTGCTCCTTCCCCTGTGTTCCCAAGGATTTGAGTTTCTGGCACTAACTCCCTAGGCACAGTCATTCTGTCTAGGGGCCCAGTTGATGTCTCTAGTTATTTCCAAAAATCCAAGCCCAGAGAAGCAGGGAATATGAATCCCATTTTGGTACACAGACTTTTTACAGAGAGCTGGTAGTGATAGGTGATGGAAATCAAGCTCCACGTTTCTGGAGCTCTTGGAGCCTCCTTCCCCATGCCGGTTGCCACTTGCACCAGCATTGAAACTAGTTTGGGTTCAGTTATCTTTGGGTAAAAAGAATATCAAGGCTGGGGTGATGTTGTGTCAGCTGGAAACTGCATTCCCAGGACCTCAGATCCCCAACCCCTTCCACAGCTGAACAAGATGGGTGGCTTCCCTTGTCCTCTATCCCTGTTTGCATCTCTGTGGGGGCACAAATGATCATTTGTGCTCAATGCCCCCCTCTCTCTCCCTCCCTCCCTCCCTCTCCTGGGAGAGTCAGAGACAACCCCATCAGCAACACTAACTGGTCTTGCCTAGCATATTGAAAGCACTTAGAAAAATACCTTGGTTTGCGAGCATAATTTGTTCCAGAAACATGCTTGTAAACCAAAACACTCTTATATCAAAGCAAATTTCCCCATAAGAAGTAACAGAAACTCAGATGATTCGTTCTGAGCTCCCACAGACCACATACTGTACACATAAAATGCCAAAACTCACAAAAGAAGTTGGCTAGAAGTCCACATTCACACCATAGTTTAGGTACCTGGCTGCGGAATCTGCTCTGCTTGGGACTTGGATTTTACTTTGGATTTTACTTTGGATTTTTAATGTGGCAAGAATAAAGTGCAGTTCATAGCTCTATACACGCTTGACTAGCTGCCCAATGAGAAATGGCTTGACAAAATAAGAATAATGAAAATAAATTAAATAAAAATAAATCCCTTCCTACAGGGAAGGAAAGGCAGGATAAAAGCTGCCTCCTCCTCCTCCTCCTCCCCACTGGCTTCATAAAGGAGGAGGCGACAACGGGAAGGAGGCGGCGTGGGCAGGCGTGGGTGAGGAGCTGGCGCTCGCTGCTTTCACCTATCAACTTCACCCGGGACCCGAAGCAGTGGGGCCTGGCTGGGTAAGGAATGTGCCATGGCACTCAAGGGGCTTGACATTTGAAAGAGTCTGTAATAAAATAACTACAGCCTTTTTCAAATGTCCCGCCATAGCACTCTGGCCCCCAATGCTTCTCCTGAGCAATGAAGAAGCCAAGACCAGAATGGGAGGGACAGCAAGATGCGGGACCTGAAGGGGACAGCGAGGGAGGAAGAGGCCAGCAAGGGAGGAAGAGGCCAGCGGGAAGGATGGACAAATGAACCAAAAGTGTCCTCCCTTCTTGGCTGGGCTGTCCCGGCGCTCCGTTTCTTCCCCCAGAAACTGGGGAGGGAGGGGCTTTGTGTGGTGTGTGTATGTGTATCAGAGCCAAGGAGCCAGACAGGAAGAGACAAGCCCGGTTTATTTCCCATGCCACTGGCTTGCAGGATCCCCTGCTGGGCTTCGTCTGCAACAGGAGACCTCTATTCCTCTCTTCTCCATCTGGTTTAGAGGCTGCCTGAGATGGAAAGTCACCCACAGACCACCAAGGGGAGGGAGGGAGAGAGAGCCAACATTGGCTCGTTTGTGATCATGTGACCTGCTCCAGTGCTTGTATATCAGGACCCTGCTTGTTGATCAAGGCAAAATTTAGAATATCTGCCTGTTCTGCAAAACGCTCTTAAACCAAGTTACTCTGAAACCAAGGTATTACTGTATGTTATGCCTAGAGATTCAAAACAGAGGTAATAAAATATTTTATCACCTCAGTATATGTGTGGGATCCAGATTAGTGTGACAGCCATTCAAATAGAGTCCAAAGGCAACAGGAAGAATATATTTTTCAGTGATTGTTGTTTGGTTTACCATATTTTATTTTTACATCCCTGTTTGGCTTATGTGAACAACTGCTCCTAACTGGCATATATTTAGATGATGCTTTGAATATTTGTATTAAAAATGCCAACAGCATACCATGAATAGCAGATAAATATTTAAAATTCTGTCCATGTTTCCTAACAATGGTATGGTCATGGTAAATGAAGATTAAGAATCATCTGGGCAAAAATATTTGCAAACAAATTGCTGCTTTGAAGCACTGAAGCTGAGAACCGATTGTTATCACATACCATAAGAATCAAAAAGAGGCTTTACATAATTCTGTTAGTATACTGACTGCAATCATTCTAGTGCCCTCTAGAGTGATCCTGCATGACTGACACTGACAACATTTTAAACAAGAAAATAACACTTCATTTTTAACCTGTAATCTGTTTTCAATATAATTAATATTCTAGTAAAGCCAGAATAACACAGTGTACTACAAACTGAGTGCAGCAGGACATTATTGACTTAAGTAAAGGGGATCCAGCTAAGCTGACCTTCATGGTTTCAAGTCCGTACAGTGCAATACTACAAAATCTTAACAAAAGAAGTTTGGGTTGAATGTTCCAGTTTTAATCATTTGAAAAATTTAACAAAGATAATTATTTTTCCAAATCTTAGTCCAAGGGGACTGTATCAAACACTAGTTCTACTTTGTTATTGTAATCCATTCCCACTTCAATACCCATTACAGGAACTGAAGTGTCAAATTAAATACAATGTCTTGCATCTGATTTGTCCTCACGTAATGTTCATATAATTTGCTGTAGCTAATTGCAATGTATAGTACACCAATGAGATGCTATGGCATACGTTTATCATGTGCCTGGTCACATGTCCGATTGCACAACCATCACATGCCATGACATCTTGTCAATTAGCTGCAATCATCTGTGGCAATTTACATAAATCTTATGCAAACATCAGTAAAATTCCAGCCAATTTGTACTTCAGGTTACTGATTCGAGTAAATATATGGAGTCCAATTAAAATTTCATAATAAAGACAGTCCTCTGTCTCTCCTAAGCAGAATTCATGAATTAAAAGCAATATGTAACATCTGATTTCTACCAACAGAAATTTCACAGAGTCTGGCTCTCATGATAAACTACTATACCATCAGGAGGGAAAATCACATACATATTCGACGCCCATCACAGAAAACCAGTTCCATGTATTTTATTCATTTATTTGACTTGTATAGTGCAAGCCATTTAGCCCAAGGGCTATTCTGGGCAGTGTACAACATATCATAACACAAAAATATGCACATCCAATCAAAGTATGCCAACTACGACATAAATCAAATAACAAATACAACATAAATAATAAAAAATTGTAGAATAAGAAATTAAAATATAAATAATCAAGAAAGCCATCAAATTAAATAATACCTATCCAGGAATTTTAAAGCCACTTTACCTGAAAATGTAAAATTATGGTCCATATCAATCCCAAAGTCAACTTGGGATTCCCATCTGTTATGTCATCGTTCCTAATGTTCACCAGTTTCACCTGCCATTGTGTGGGGGGAATGCAAAAAATAATAATTAATAAATATAGAAATGAAAATGCATATTATTTTTCAAAAGTAGCTGCTATACCAAAAATTGCACAAACTGGGAACTGGATAAAAACCAGAACAGAACAGAACAGGATCTTGATAATAAAAACTGATAGCACAACAAGATGGATGTGATGAATACACATCAGAACGATATTTTGGAATTCAAAACCAAATTACTGTATGCTTTTCTAATGCTTTCATGCCCCCAAACCAGTCAGAACATAACAGAATGGCCGCAAATGGCAACTTCCAAGTAGGATCAGCCAGAAAATATCATTCTATGCCTTCTCCAAGCTGTTGAAATCAGCTTTGCAGGGAGGGGGAAATGATACCTGGTCCGGAGGTTACAGCGGGTGCAAAATGCGGCGGCTAGGCTGGTGGTGGGTGCCCGTAGATACGAGCACATCACCCCAGTCCTGGTTCGCCTGCATTGGCTCCCCGTTGTCCTCCGGATCAGGTTCAAGGTCCTGGTTTTGATTTTCAAAGCCCTCCACGGCCTGGGACCAGAGTACCTGGCGGAGTGTATCTCCCAAAGGACAACTGGGTCCAGACCCACGAGACTGGTGCAGGCTGAGGGTGGCCACACCCAGAGAGGCACGGAAATCGCGCACGCGAGACCGCGCCTTCTCCGTGGTGGGCCCCTCGCTCTGGAATCATCTTCCCAGTGAGCTGCGCCTGTTGGAGTCCCTGCCCGCCTTTAAGAAAGCCTTGAAGACCCACCTCTTTAGAGAGGCCTTTGGCGACCTTTTCAGTTAGTCTGGTTTTTTTTTATTTTTTTTTTTTTTAATTTTTGTTTTTTTTACGCCCGGGCCCTGCCTCCATCTTGCCTCATTTTTGTTCTGTGCCTTATTACTTGTTTTTATTGTTGTAAGCCGCCCAGAGTTCCCTTTGGGAAGATGGGTGGGATACAAGTCTAATAAATAAATAAATAAATAAATAATACAAAAATGAAGAGCAAAGGACACCTCAAAGGTGCTCAGAAATCTACAAGCTTACTAAGATGTAATGCAGTTTGACTTAACCAATACTTTCTCTGGAGTACGCAATTAAATGAGTTTCTTCTTCTGATAAAATCTGAAACCCTTCATCCATCCTACTGAACTCAACAGAAATGTGCTTTTTAACAGTAAAGTGGAGGGTGACGCTGAAAGCACACTTATCAGGAAGTGTGAAGATGTCTCTGAAGACAAATGACAACTAACAGTGTAGTGTGCTTAATAAAATTAACAGTGTACTGGAATCTGCTATGTTACTTCATTTCCTCTGTGTTTCACTTGTGTTTTTAATATTGTTCTTATAAGTTTTAATCTGATCATTGTTTGTCTGTGAGAATTCTTAATCATCCAGATGAGTTTCTGGAAGATGAGTCATTGCAACTGGACTTCTTTTCTTGAAGGTGGATAATGGTCTGAATAGGCTCATTAGGTTCCTTCTGACAAATCAGAATCACTTCACACCTCCATAGCTAACAACCCATACTTAAGGGGTGTTGGGAAAGGTTGCATAGGTGGCATTTTCACGCACCCTAGAACAGTGTCTTAACAAGACTATTCAGACCACTGTCCACCTACAAGCCTATTCAGGCCACTGTCCACCTAACAAGCCTATTCAGGCCATTGTCCAACTAATGAGCATATTCAGACCATTGTGATGTGAAATCAAGGTGAACTATAAATTGGAGGCCTCACCGCTACCTTTCCTCAGACTGACAAAGCTGTTTGGATGAGTAGTGAAATGTTTCGATCTCTCAAGAAAAGAAGCTAAGTTGCCACGGCTCAACTTCCAGATGATCACTGTTTGATAGAGTATATTATCATAATTTATTATCTAGCTTTTAACTCTGCTTCCTTTAAATTCCGCCTTGAATCTTTGGCAAGAAAAGAAGCATCTAAACAAACAAACAAACAAACAGATTTCTGTCCACTGATCTTCATTCCTCCTTAAAACATTAGTCACCTGCAAATCTAAAACACTGAAGGGTAGATTTGTGGGTTTAGGTTTGTGGGTATTGTTTGTGGACATTAAGTCTATTATTTCTTGTTCTAACTGCTCAAATGCAAACATAGGGTATTTTAAAAATTAAAATATAAGACAGGGAATCGGTTTCCCCTGAAAACTAGTTCAATAGTGCTATATAAATTGTATTAATATATTTCATCTGGAAAAGAGAAGATCTTAATATATTTCATTTATTAACCTTAATCTGGTAATCATTATGGAAATGTAACTACCAAAATATCCTGAAAAGCATCATGTATTTGATACAAACCAAAAGGGGGTTGGAAAGGATAAACCAAAAGCAAAACAATATAGACAGTTATCATGACAAACACCAGAAGATGGCACTGCAGGTGCCCTGTATAAAGTAAAACAGCCTCTCTAATAATCCAGTAGCGGAAATAGGTGGGGATGGAAATACTGTACTATGTATATTGCTATACAGTATACTGTTTTGAGATCTAATAGGACTTTGCTCATAAATGAAGTGATCAACACAAGTTTAGGAAACTAAGGACTTGCTAAATTTTCTTTCATTGAAATCAGTGGTGCCTGAGTGCTTTCATATTAATGCAATGTGCACAGGCTTCCTTTTAGCTAACCACTATGGCAGTGGCACCTGTGATACAAAAGATTCAGCACCTCTAAAAGTGTTAGACTCAGTTAAAGTCTTTACTTCCATTTACTTCTTCTCACTTAAAGTCTCTACCTCTACATCCAGTTGAAAGAGTATTCTGCAGGACGGAGAAGATGGGAGGGATGGTTGACAGAGGGTTGGGGGAATATGGCTGTAGTGATGCACTTGGAGGTGAATAAAAAAACTGTGTGGGTGGGCAGGAAGAAAGACTGGTGGAGGCCAATGCCTCTTTCAACAACTCCTCCAGCCAACCCATGAAATGTCCCTTTAACTAGTTGCTCTGCTTCTTTTTCTTCTCTGTGTCTGCCAATATCTGCAAAAATGTTTCCATAAACTCTTTCAGACACATGTCCTCATAATACGGGAATGGTTATACAGTACATGAATCAGAGGACTGAGTATCCCAGGAAAGGAAAGGATCTCAACAAAGGGAGCAGATTGTACTCCATCCATTACACAATCACACAGGGGCAGGTATCATCTGGAAAATTCTCAAGCTATGCTCTTGCAATTCACGAGAGAGAGAAAATATTAGATCCATGCCAACGCTTGATACCCTTCACCACTTCTAGTGCAGAAGCCAGCTTTTTTGCAATCTATTCCTTCAAAGCAGTTCCCAGTGTGGGCCCATTCCTACTATCTAGTTTCAACCCTCTCCTATGAATTGTCATCAGAGCTACCTGGAGTCCAGCTGGTAGGGTTCATGTCCAGAGGAATGCAGGTGAAGTGAATCTCTAGTACAGTGATCCCCTGACTATCGTGGGGGTTAGGGACCTGACCTGACCCGCAATAATTGAAAATCTGCAATATGTGGATGCAGGTCGAGTCAGGCTTGGGGGAACCTAGCTGGGGCTCTTGTACTTACTCCCAGGCTGGCCCGACCCTAAACGGACCTGTAAGAGCCTTCCCGGACCTTCTGGAGTCCCCAAAAGGGCCTCCCTGCGAACCGGAAGTGACTTCCGGTAAACCGGAAATCATTTCTGAGGCCTCCGACAGGCCTAGAAAGGCTTTTGGAGGCCTCAGAAATGATTTTCAGCGATCTGGAAGTCACTTCCGGTTTGCAGGGAGGCCCTTTTTAGGCCCTCACAGACCCGTTTGGGGCAGCTCCAGCCCTGGGGTAAATATGGGAGGCTTGAAACAAGACTTTCCCCCCTTACCCCAGGGGGCCTTTTTTCATATACTGTGGTCCCGCAATATAGCGGGACTGCAGTATATGAACCACGAAAGGGCGGGAGACCACTGTAAAACTCATCTGCAGCCTTGTTCTAACACAGATGGGGATGATGCACACACACAAATTCCTTTACTGCCTCTATATTTGATGGAGAACAGTATACTAACAGTACCATCTGGTTCATATCTACTCAGAAGTACGAACTACTGAGTTCAATGAGATTTACTCCCAGGTTAAGTGTATGATATAGGATTCTGACTGCTGATATTGCTTTCTACTCTGGTTGTGGTGGTCCTGTACTCTTCCTCTCCGTCTTCCTTGTGGACATACAGCACTAAAATATTCACAATATTGATTTCTTTTGTGTTGTCATGAGAGAACATTAGGGGAATATAAGTACACATGGAAAACGAGATGTGTGTGTCTGCCAAATGAGGATGAGGCATGATGTAGGAAAATAGGAGAGTGCTGGAAATATATATATATATATATATATATATATATATATATATGCATGTTAGGGTGGATTCGGGTTTCTTCCCGTGTAGAAATCTGGTTGTTTTGGCGACGTTTCGACGAGGTCTCACTCGTCATCTTCAGGCTGGTGTTCTGGCTTCTTTCTTCTTGAAGCAAAGCGTGATCTCAGTTGAAGTCCTTCTATAAATACTGCTGGGGGGTGTGGTTTGCTTGCTCTGTTGCTGATTGTAGGTTCATTTGTTCTTTTGTGATTTGCTGTGTGGCTGAGGCGATCGTTAAGGGCTTAACTGCTGGTGGGTTAGATGGCTGTTTAGAGACATCCTGTGTGGGTGAGGTGCTGGATGTGTGTCTATTAGCCTTTTGTTTCTTAACGACCTTGGTGATGGGTGTTCTGGTAGCATCCTGGGCTTTGGTGGAGTGGGGTCTTGTGTCTTGTGAATTCATTTTGGTCTGGCTGCGTGTCTGTGGTCTCCCAAAGTTTTTTTGGCATGTGTAAGTGTGCTCCATGTGGTGGCTGGAGTGGGGAGTAGCGGTAGATGGTGCAGTCGTGGTTTTGTTATTGGATGGTGGTTTCGTTTCATCTGTGGGAAGGGTCTGGGTTTGTGTTTGGTGTGGATGGAAGGTGGTGGCATCTTGTGTCCTTTTGGACCTGGTGTCAGTCTTTGTGACAGAGGCTCGTCTGTTGACCAGGGCTAGTTTCCAGATGTCAGGCAAGCGGGAGGTGTCATCACGTTTATTCATGTTGTTTGGGTGTTTCTCTATTTCAATGGCTTCCATGATTATTCGACTGTTGAAGTGTTCAGTTTTGGAGATGAGTTTGGTTCTTTTAAAATCAATTTCATGACCTGTTGTTTTTATGTGCTGGAAGAGAGAGGAAGATTTTTCTTCTTTTTTGACTGCGTTCTTGTGTTCTGCGATGCGTGCGCTTATTCTCCTGTTTGTCTGTCCGATGTATGTGGCTGGGCAGACTTTGCATGGTATTTCGTAGACTCCTTGGTTTTCTAGCTCAATCTTGTCTTTGGGGTTTCTTAAAATGTTGGCTATTTTTTGTTCGGTGCAAAAGGCTGTCTTGATATTGTGTTTGTGGAGAATTTTGCTTATTTTGTCTGTGGTGCCTTTGATGTAAGGGAGGAGGGCAGTGCCGTTGTTCTCTTCTGTTTCTTGGTTCTTGGGGGGTGTTTCTTTTTGGATTAGTTTGGTGATGGTGTTTTTTTGGAATCCGTTCGCAATTAAAGTATTCGAGAGGGTGTGTAATTCAGTTTTTTAGGTGGTCTTTGTCAGCGAGGCGTTTGGTTCTGGAGATGAGGGTTTTTGCTACGGAGTTGATCTGTGCAGGGTGGTGGTGTGATTGAGCATTTAAGTAGCGGTTTGTATGTGTTTTTTTTCCGGTAGATGGTATGTCCTAAGGAGCCGTCGGGTTTTTTGTAGATTAGGACGTCCAGGAAGGGAAGTTGGTTGTTGGCTTCTATTTCCATAGTGAATTGTATTTTGGGGTGTAGGCTGTTGAGATGTGTGAGAAAGTTGTTCAGTTTGTCTTTCCCGTGTGGCCAGATAACAAAGGTGTCGTCAACATATCTGAGCCAGAGTTTGGGTTTATGTTCGGACTTCTGTAACGCGTTGGTTTCAAAGTGTTCCATATATAGGTTTGCGATGACCGGTGAGAGGGGTGATCCCATGGGTGCTCCTTCTATCTGTTTGTATCTTTGTCCATTGTGGATGAAGTATGTGTTGGTTAGGCAGTGGTTGGTCAGATCTAGGATGTGCTTGGGGGGGTTGTATTTGTTGTGGATAGCTGTCAAGGCTTCTTGAATGGGCACTTGTGTGAAGAGCGAAACAACATCGAAGCTCACGAGTAGGTCATTGGGTTGTAGGTCTTGTTTCTTTATAATTTCTATGAAGTGGAACGAGTTTTGTACGTATGAAGAGATGGATTCTGCATAGGGCTGGAGTTGTTTGGCAAGAAATTTGGCGAGGTTTTGTAGGGGTGAGCCTATGGAGCTGACTATGGGTCTGAGAGGTGTTCCTTCTTTGTGAATCTTGGGGAGGCCGTAGAGCTTGGGGCATCTGGAAGATTTCTCTCTGGGGATGATGCTTGGCTTGATTTCTTCACTTAAGGGTGAGGCTTTTATTTTGGCTTTGGTGGTTTTTTCCAGGTAGGTGGTGGGGTCTGTGTTCAAAGGTATGTAAGCAGGGTCTTGTAGTAGGTTGGATAGTTTGGCTTGGTAGTCAGATGTGTTCATCACCACTGTGGCATTGCCTTTGTCTGCTGGGAGAATGATTATGTTGTTGTCTTTCCTCAGGTTGATGAGGGCTTTTTGTTCTTCTTTGTGTAAATTGCTTCTGGGTGGTTTGCTGGAGCAGAGGATATTGGTGACTTCGAGTCTGATTTTGTTGGCTTCATCTGGGTTGATTTTGGTTAGGCTGGCTTCCACTCCGCATATGATGTTTTCAGTGGGGATGTGTCTGGGGGCGACTGCAAAGTTGAATCCTTTGGACAGGACTTTGGTCTCTGCGATGGTGAGTGTCCTGTCTGATATGTTGTGAACTGTTTGTTTCATGGGCTGCTGTGGGGGGTTGGGCTTCTGGCGTTTTTCCAGTTTGTGGAGTTTGTTGGTGTGTATGTCTGTCTTGTGGGAGGTCTCTGTTTCAGCTCTCCAGGCGGCGAGTTGCTTGGATTTGTTCCAGAGTGTTGGGTGGATTTTGTTGCTGAGTTTGAGGTGGAGAGTGAGTAGGTCTCTGTTGGTTTGATCTAGTAGGTATCTTTTCTTGTGTAGTTCGTTTCTGATTAGGGCTAGTTCTGTTCTTTTCAGGATCCTTTCGCTGGATGGGGTTTTTGAGTGGAATTTCAGTTGGAAGCTTGTGGGGATCACATTTTTATCTCGGCAGTTGCGTAGGAATGCAATGTCACATAAGATGGTGGCTCTTCGGACTTCTAGTTTCTCGTAGGTTCTGGTCAGCTGGAAGGTTTCCTCCCCGTAGAGGTCGGATATTTGTTTTCGTAGATTTTCACGGGTATAGGTATGCATGTTAGGGTGGATTCGGGTTTCTTCCCGTGTAGAAATCTGGTTGTTTTGGCGACGTTTCGACGAGGTCTCACTCGTCATCTTCAGGCTGGTGTTCTGGCTTCTTTCTTCTTGAAGCAAAGCGTGATCTCAGTTGAAGTCCTTCTATAAATACTGCTGGGGGGGTGTGGTTTGCTTGCTCTGTTGCTGATTGTAGGTTCGTTTGTTCTTTTGTGATCTGCTGTGTGGCTGAGGCGATCGTTAAGGGCTTAACTGCTGGTGGGTTAGATGGCTGTTTAGAGACATCATGTGTGGGTGAGGTGCTGGATGTGTGTCTATTAGCCTTTTGTTTCTTAACGACCTTGGTGATGGGTGTTCTGGCAGCATCCTGGGCTTTGGTGGAGTGGGGTCCTGTGTCTTGTGAATTCATTTTGGTCTGGCTGCGTGTCTGTGGTCTCCCAATGTTTTTTTGGCGTGTGTAAGTGTGCTCCATGTGGTGGCTGGAGTGGGGAGTAGCGGTAGATGGTGCAGTCGTGGTTTTGTTATTGGATGGTGGTTTCGTTTCATCTGTGGGAAGGGTCTGGGTTTGTGTTTGGTGTGGATGGAAGGTGGTGGCATCTTGTGTCCTTTTGGACCTGGTGTCAGTCTTTGTGACAGAGGCTCGTCTGTTGACCAGGGCTAGTTTCCAGATGTCAGGCAAGCGGGAGGTGTCATCACGTTTATTCATGTTGTTTGGGTGTTTCTCTATTTCAATGGCTTCCATGATTATTCGACTGTTGAAGTGTTCAGTTTTGGAGATGAGTTTGGTTCTTTTTAAAATCAATTTCATGACCTGTTGTTTTTATGTGCTGGAAGAGAGAGGAAGATTTTTCTTCTTTTTTGACTGCGTTCTTGTGTTCTGCGATGCGTGCGCTTATTCTCCTGTTTGTCTGTCCGATGTATGTGGCTGGGCAGACTTTGCATGGTATTTCGTAGACTCCTTGGTTTTCTAGCTCAATCTTGTCTTTGGGGTTTCTTAAAATGTTGGCTATTTTTTGTTCGGTGCAAAAGGCTGTCTTGATATTGTGTTTGTGGAGAATTTTGCTTATTTTGTCTGTGGTGCCTTTGATGTAAGGGAGGAGGGCAGTGCCGTTGTTCTCTTCTGTTTCTTGGTTCTTGGGGGGTGTTTCTTTTTGGATTAGTTTGGTGATGGTGTTTTTTTGGAATCCGTTCGCAATTAAAGCATTCGAGAGAGTGTGTAATTCAGTTTTTAGGTGGTCTTTGTCAGCGAGGCGTTTGGTTCTGGAGATGAGGGTTTTTGCTACGGAGTTGATCTGTGCAGGGTGGTGGTGTGATTGTGCATTTAAGTAGCGGTTTGTATGTGTTTTTTTTCCGGTAGATGGTATGTCCTAAGGAGCCGTCGGGTTTTTTGTAGATTAGGACGTCCAGGAAGGGAAGTTGGTTGTTGGCTTCTATTTCCATAGTGAATTGTATTTTGGGGTGTAGGCTGTTGAGATGTGTGAGGAAGTTGTTCAGTTTGTCTTTCCCGTGTGGCCAGATAACAAAGGTGTCGTCAACATATCTGAGCCAGAGTTTGGGTTTATGTTCGGACTTCTGTAACGCGTTGGTTTCAAAGTGTTCCATATATAGGTTTGCGATGACCGGTGAGAGGGGTGATCCCATGGGTGCTCCTTCTATCTGTTTGTATCTTTGTCCATTGTGGATGAAGTATGTGTTGGTTAGGCAGTGGTTGGTCAGATCTAGGATGTGCTTGGGGGGGTTGTATTTGTTGTGGATAGCTGTCAAGGCTTCTTGAATGGGCACTTGTGTGAAGAGCGAAACAACGTCGAAGCTCACGAGTAGGTCATTGGGTTGTAGGTCTTGTTTCTTTATAATTTCTATGAAGTGGAACGAGTTTTGTACGTATGAAGAGATGGATTCTGCATAGGGCTGGAGTTGTTTGGCAAGAAATTTGGCGAGGTTTTGTAGGGGTGAGCCTATGGAGCTGACTATGGGTCTGAGAGGTGTTCCTTCTTTGTGAATCTTGGGGAGGCCGTAGAGCTTGGGGCATCTGGAAGATTTCTCTCTGGGGATGATGCTTGGCTTGATTTCTTCACTTAAGGGTGAGGCTTTTATTTTGGCTTTGGTGGTTTTTTCCAGGTAGGGGGTGGGGTCTGTGTTCAAAGGTATGTAAGCAGGGTCTTGTAGTAGGTTGGATAGTTTGGCTTGGTAGTCAGATGTGTTCATCACCACTGTGGCATTGCCTTTGTCTGCTGGGAGAATGATTATGTTGTTGTCTTTCTTCAGGTTGGTGAGGGCTTTTTGTTCTTCTTTGTGTAAATTGCTTCTGGGTGGTTTGCTGGAGCAGAGGATATTGGTGACTTCGAGTCTGATTTTGTTGGCTTCATCTGGGTTGATTTTGGTTAGGCTGGCTTCCACTCCGCATATGATGTTTTCAGTGGGGATGTGTCTGGGGGCGACTGCAAAGTTGAATCCTTTGGACAGGACTTTGGTCTCTGCGATGGTGAGTGTCCTGTCTGATATGTTGTGAACTGTTTGTTTCATGGGCTGCTGTGGGGGGTTGGGCTTCTGGCGTTTTTCCAGTTTGTGGAGTTTGTTGGTGTGTATGTCTGTCTTGTGGGAGGTCTCTGTTTCAGCTCTCCAGGCGGCGAGTTGCTTGGATTTGTTCCAGAGTGTTGGGTGGATTTTGTTGCTGAGTTTGAGGTGGAGAGTGAGTAGGTCTCTGTTGGTTTGATCTAGTAGGTATCTTTTCTTGTGTAGTTCATTTCTGATTAGGGCTAGTTCTGTTCTTTTCAGGCCTAACCAACACATACTTCATCCACAATGGACAAAGATACAAACAGATAGAAGGAGCACCCATGGGATCACCCCTCTCACCGGTCATCGCAAACCTATATATGGAACACTTTGAAACCAACGCGTTACAGAAGTCCGAACATAAACCCAAACTCTGGCTCAGATATGTTGACGACACCTTTGTTATCTGGCCACACGGGAAAGACAAACTGAACAACTTCCTCACACATCTCAACAGCCTACACCCCAAAATACAATTCACTATGGAAATAGAAGCCAACAACCAACTCCCCTTCCTGGACGTCCTAATCTACAAAAAACCCGACGGCTCCTTAGGACATACCATCTACCGGAAAAAAACACATACAAACCGCTACTTAAATGCACAATCACACCACCACCCTGCACAGATCAACTCCGTAGCAAAAACCCTCATCTCCAGAACCAAACGCCTCGCTGACAAAGACCACCTAAAAACTGAATTACACACTCTCTCGAATGCTTTAATTGCGAACGGATTCCAAAAAAACACCATCACCAAACTAATCCAAAAAGAAACACCCCCCAAGAACCAAGAAACAGAAGAGAACAACGGCACTGCCCTCCTCCCTTACATCAAAGGCACCACAGACAAAATAAGCAAAATTCTCCACAAACACAATATCAAGACAGCCTTTTGCACCGAACAAAAAATAGCCAACATTTTAAGAAACCCCAAAGACAAGATTGAGCTAGAAAACCAAGGAGTCTACGAAATACCATGCAAAGTCTGCCCAGCCACATACATCGGACAGACAAACAGGAGAATAAGCGCACGCATCGCAGAACACAAGAACGCAGTCAAAAAAGAAGAAAAATCTTCCTCTCTCTTCCAGCACATAAAAACAACAGGTCATGAAATTGATTTTAAAAGAACCAAACTCATCTCCAAAACTGAACACTTCAACAGTCGAATAATCATGGAAGCCATTGAAATAGAGAAACACCCAAACAACATGAATAAACGTGATGACACCTCCCGCTTGCCTGACATCTGGAAACTAGCCCTGGTCAACAGACGAGCCTCTGTCACAAAGACTGACACCAGGTCCAAAAGGACACAAGATGCCACCACCTTCCATCCACACCAAACACAAACCCAGACCCTTCCCACAGATGAAACGAAACCACCATCCAATAACAAAACCACGACTGCACCATCTACCGCTACTCCCCACTCCAGCCACCACATGGAGCACACTTACACACGCCAAAAAAACATTGGGAGACCACAGACACGCAGCCAGACCAAAATGAATTCACAAGACACAGGACCCCACTCCACCAAAGCCCAGGATGCTGCCAGAACACCCATCACCAAGGTCGTTAAGAAACAAAAGGCTAATAGACACACATCCAGCACCTCACCCACACATGATGTCTCTAAACAGCCATCTAACCCACCAGCAGTTAAGCCCTTAACGATCGCCTCAGCCACACAGCAGATCACAAAAGAACAAACGAACCTACAATCAGCAACAGAGCAAGCAAACCACACCCCCCAGCAGTATTTATAGAAGGACTTCAACTGAGATCACGCTTTGCTTCAAGAAGAAAGAAGCCAGAACACCAGCCTGAAGATGACGAGTGAGACCTCGTCGAAACGTCGCCAAAACAACCAGATTTCTACACGGGAAGAAACCCGAATCCACCCTAACATGCATACCTATACCCGTGAAAATCTACGAAAACAAATATCCGACCTCTACGGGGAGGAAACCTTCCAGCTGACCAGAACCTACGAGAAACTAGAAGTCCGAAGAGCCACCATCTTATGTGACATTGCATTCCTACGCAACTGCCGAGATAAAAATGTGATCCCCACAAGCTTCCAACTGAAATTCCACTCAAAAACCCCATCCAGCGAAAGGATCCTGAAAAGAACAGAACTAGCCCTAATCAGAAATGAACTACACAAGAAAAGATACCTACTAGATCAAACCAACAGAGACCTACTCACTCTCCACCTCAAACTCAGCAACAAAATCCACCCAACACTCTGGAACAAATCCAAGCAACTCGCCGCCTGGAGAGCTGAAACAGAGACCTCCCACAAGACAGACATACACACCAACAAACTCCACAAACTGGAAAAACGCCAGAAGCCCAACCCCCCACAGCAGCCCATGAAACAAACAGTTCACAACATATCAGACAGGACACTCACCACCGCAGAGACCAAAGTCCTGTCCAAAGGATTCAACTTTGCAGTCGCCCCCAGACACATCCCCACTGAAAACATCATATGCGGAGTGGAAGCCAGCCTAACCAAAATCAACCCAGATGAAGCCAACAAAATCAGACTCGAAGTCACCAATATCCTCTGCTCCAGCAAACCACCCAGAAGCAATTTACACAAAGAAGAACAAAAAGCCCTCACCAACCTGAGGAAAGACAACAACATAATCATTCTCCCAGCAGACAAAGGCAATGCCACAGTGGTGATGAACACATCTGACTACCAAGCCAAACTATCCAACCTACTACAAGACCCTGCTTACATACCTTTGAACACAGACCCCACCACCTACCTGGAAAAAACCACCAAAGCCAAAATAAAAGCCTCACCCTTAAGTGAAGAAATCAAGCCAAGCATCATCCCCAGAGAGAAATCATCCAGATGCCCTAAGCTCTACGGCCTCCCCAAGATTCACAAAGAAGGAACACCTCTCAGACCCATAGTCAGCTCCATAGGCTCACCCCTACAAAACCTCGCCAAATTTCTTGCCAAACAACTCCAGCCCTATGCAGAATCCATCTCTTCATACGTACAAAACTCGTTCCACTTCATAGAAATTATAAAGAAACAAGACCTACAACCCAATGACCTACTCGTGAGCTTCGATGTTGTTTCGCTCTTCACACAAGTGCCCATTCAAGAAGCCTTGACAGCTATCCACAACAAATACAACCCCCCCAAGCACATCCTAGATCTGACCAACCACTGCCTAACCAACACATACTTCATCCACAATGGACAAAGATACAAACAGATAGAAGGAGCACCCATGGGATCACCCCTCTCACCGGTCATCGCAAACCTATATATGGAACACTTTGAAACCAACGCGTTACAGAAGTCCGAACATAAACCCAAACTCTGGCTCAGATATGTTGACGACACCTTTGTTATCTGGCCACACGGGAAAGACAAACTGAACAACTTCCTCACACATCTCAACAGCCTACACCCCAAAATACAATTCACTATGGAAATAGAAGCCAACAACCAACTCCCCTTCCTGGACGTCCTAATCTACAAAAAACCCGACGGCTCCTTAGGACATACCATCTACCGAAAAAAAACACATACAAACCGCTACTTAAATGCACAATCACACCACCACCCTGCACAGATCAACTCCGTAGCAAAAACCCTCATCTCCAGAACCAAACGCCTCGCTGACAAAGACCACCTAAAAACTGAATTACACACTCTCTCGAATGCTTTAATTGCGAACGGATTCCAAAAAAACACCATCACCAAACTAATCCAAAAAGAAACACCCCCCAAGAACCAAGAAACAGAAGAGAACAACGGCACTGCCCTCCTCCCTTACATCAAAGGCACCACAGACAAAATAAGCAAAATTCTCCACAAACACAATATCAAGACAGCCTTTTGCACCGAACAAAAAATAGCCAACATTTTAAGAAACCCCAAAGACAAGATTGAGCTAGAAAACCAAGGAGTCTACGAAATACCATGCAAAGTCTGCCCAGCCACATACATCGGACAGACAAACAGGAGAATAAGCGCACGCATCGCAGAACACAAGAACGCAGTCAAAAAAGAAGAAAAATCTTCCTCTCTCTTCCAGCACATAAAAACAACAGGTCATGAAATTGATTTTAAAAGAACCAAACTCATCTCCAAAACTGAACACTTCAACAGTCGAATAATCATGGAAGCCATTGAAATAGAGAAACACCCAAACAACATGAATAAACGTGATGACACCTCCCGCTTGCCTGACATCTGGAAACTAGCCCTGGTCAACAGACGAGCCTCTGTCACAAAGACTGACACCAGGTCCAAAAGGACACAAGATGCCACCACCTTCCATCCACACCAAACACAAACCCAGACCCTTCCCACAGATGAAACGAAACCACCATCCAATAACAAAACCACGACTGCACCATCTACCGCTACTCCCCACTCCAGCCACCACATGGAGCACACTTACACACGCCAAAAAAACATTGGGAGACCACAGACACGCAGCCAGACCAAAATGAATTCACAAGACACAGGACCCCACTCCACCAAAGCCCAGGATGCTGCCAGAACACCCATCACCAAGGTCGTTAAGAAACAAAAGGCTAATAGACACACATCCAGCACCTCACCCACACATGATGTCTCTAAACAGCCATCTAACCCACCAGCAGTTAAGCCCTTAACGATCGCCTCAGCCACACAGCAGATCACAAAAGAACAAACGAACCTACAATCAGCAACAGAGCAAGCAAACCACACCCCCCAGCAGTATTTATAGAAGGACTTCTACTGAGATCACGCTTTGCTTCAAGAAGAAAGAAGCCAGAACACCAGCCTGAAGATGACGAGTGAGACCTCGTCGAAACGTCGCCAAAACAACCAGATTTCTACACGGGAAGAAACCCGAATCCACCCTAACATGCATATATATATATATATATATATATATATATATATATATATATATATATATATATATATATATATATATATATATATATATATACAATGTTGCATAAGTCACATGACATCAGCAGCAGCAAATTTTCAGAAATTAAAAATGTCCACATTCTGCCCCAAAAAGCTCTAGTCTAGTGTAACCCATTTCTTCATTGCCAACCCATGGAGGCTATGGGATGGGAAGGAGAAGTCTTTAATAATGCAGAATGCCACAGTTGGTACAGTCCCTTAGGTAACATCATTCCAATAAAATCATCTAAGCAGCACCACTTTTCATTAATTAATGACTTTCCCATCCTGCAGTTTAAAGGGATTCCCGATTAAGCAAGGAATTCCACAGGAATCTCAGAAACTTTCTGACAAAAATCAGAAATGTTTTATTTCTGAAAAATTGCCACTACTGATGGCATCACCAGCCTTATGCAGTGTTTAAGTTACACAAGCAGAATTTCAGCCAGCAAGTTTTAACTTAGCTTCTTATAGTATCTTACCTGTCGTCTTTTCAAATAATCAAGTGCAATTTGTACATTCTGTAGTCTGTGAAAACGCATCCGACCTTTCTCTCTGGGCTAAGAACAGAAAAGGAACAGTGTAAGGTTTCCTATACAACATGCAGTACAGGTATATTAATTACAAAGCAAGAAATATCCTTTTGGAACTATCTACAGTACTTAAAATGTTCACAAATACCCACACTTAAAAGATAATCAAGAAGTTTCATAGGAACCATAATGGCACTGGAGAAAAGTAATTGTGGTTTAAATTTTACAGAAGCCCTTTTTTGTCTTGCTGTCTTCTCTCTTTCTTTTGATTCATTGGCACATGAAGCATTATCTCAAGTCCACTGAAGCTAAAAAGAGTTCATATAAAGGTTTATTTAAACAGGCAATTAGGTTCCTTTAATGAGATTTATGCATAAATATTATGTGTATATTTCATACATCCATTTCAGCATGAGGTTAATTGCACCACATGCCACCTAGAATGTCTCAATTCATACTGTAGGCCTTTTAAGAACTCTGACTCAGCAGAGTGGCAACTACATAGAGGAGCTAGCTCAGAACTAGGCCATTTGATAAAGTACTGAACATTCTAATCTAGTTGTTGACTAGGGAGGTAAAGGACAGGGATTACACCTGGTCGGGGACCATTGTTCCTTCCCCGGGATCCTCTGGCAACTGGGACACCAAAAATAACATAAAGTGCCCTGCAAAAAATTAATTAGAACGGCAAAGCTTCCAGTGGTGCAGTTTGTGAGAATAGAATTTGGCGATGTTAAGAGTGTGGCCTGTTTTAAAAGTGTATCACTATTCCTGGAGGTTTCCAGAAGCTGCAGTTAACTTTTTTCTCCTGTTGCTGGAAATGTACCAGGCCATGGGAGGGCTTTGGGCCACAATATAGCCCTGGAACAGACATGAACCGATGGAGTAGCACATTCTTACCGCTGATTGAGAAGCACTACTGTAACCCTGAATGTAACCCTAAAACTCACCTTGTTGAGCAGATTTGTTCTAACTGGGGACATAAAATAAAGTCCATTAAGTCCCTCTGAATTGGAACAGTTAAATGTGCACCCCATCTCTTCCACCAAAAGCAAACAAGTGAGAAGTGTTTCTCTTTGGCTGGTTCATGTGCTCTGTTTGCATTTTAAGCACAAACTATGATTGAGAGGTGTTATGTCCACACAGTCTACATGCCCATCAACACTATTCCCTAGAATTAACTCTCCTGACTTAGCCAATAAGCTGCCTGTAAGGATCTATGCACTTCGATTAGCATGTTGGTAGCTGTTTAAACTTTAAAGGAACAACAGTGTGACCCCAGAGACCCTTCTTTTTAAGTGGTTCCTCCTCAAAATGCTTTCAAGGGTGCCAATACAGAACTGCTCTGGATGCTTCAAGACAAGTAGTTTTATTCGTCACACTCATGGCTCTAAGCAACATTCATTATGGCATGTTCTAGCCCTTCTGTTTTACAGTCTCTAGGAACTATGCCGAGGCTTCTCACACAACACCACCGACATGAATGGAGGTTAAAGAAGAGCAGTGCTTGCTAGGATACATCAGAATGTTCCAAACACATATTTTTGGCTATTAGTGTACATTCTGCCAAGAACTAGCACTTGGCAGAATGTATGTAATTATTCATTTCCCCCAAAGGAAATAATGCCAAATAATAGGTCGTTAACAAGCATTTCACTATTAACCAGTGAGAAGCTAATTTTTGCCACTGAAATCTATTCAGGGAAATGCAGCTTTTCATGGTCTATGAAGAATGTACAGTACTAGTATGGCCTATTTATTTGGAAACGTATTTGCTACATATCAAATTTTTCTCTTTTTCTTTTCATTTTCTGGAGTACATACATGATACTAGGAAACGTACATGTGGAAGACGATACACCAGTAACAGAAAAGAACCTGAATTTTTTGAGGAAGATCTTTGATCAGGACACTACATTCCCACCAATTCCTTCTCTATCACCTTTCTGAAAAACCCATGCGGGTGATTTGATATTTTCTACATGTATCCAACTATGTAAGTTATTCCAAATTCCAGAAGAGGTAAGCACACACTAGACAAAACCCTGTCCTCCAACACCTATGCATTTCATGCTTGTAGAATTTCAAGCTTTACCAAACAATTCCACAACTTTTATTTTCTGGCAAAACTGCTTATGGAACACAACACAGAGGAAAAAAGGTGAAGTCAGCTCAATGAGCTATTAAGCAAAACAAATTATACTCTGTAAATATAGCAAACTTGCATGCAGTTAGTGTAAAATCATTAGGAGGAAGAAATATACAGATATTAGTATTTACATTGTCCATTTAGCCATCAGAGAACAGTTGGGTGGAAGGAGTTACATCTATGTGACTGGATAAATACAAATACTGATGTCTTTCTTCCTGGCTTCAGATTTTTCACAAACATTCACAAGAATGGGCAGCAGTATGATACAACATAAGAACGTCTACAGCTCAGCAATGAATTATTTCCTGAGACGAATCTCTAAAGCCAGCCAAAAAAACAAAAGGGCTTATTGCGGATACAGCTTCAAGACCCCACATGCTCCACTTTCCTTCAAGTGCCATGTTCTCGTAGAATACTGACGATCAGCAGCACAATCATTTTTTTTAATCTAAAGCTATTCTAAACAGAGAAGCTGTGCCCACTGCAAACTATTGACTTAAATGCTTAAGCCAGAATGTTCTTCTATGGTCCAGGCCACACTTCCCATTTATTTTTCCTTGAAGGATAACCTACAGCAGACCAAGCTATGACAGACCTTTAATATCCTTAAACCTACTAAAGAAATTGATGGCTTTCCTGTGCTCTCAGTAAGAAAACACATTGAACAATTCTCCTTCCCATTAGGCTTTGGTCCATGGCTCTGGGTGCAGAGCACTATTCCCCAAGTAATCATGGAGCAGTAGAAGAGAATGATTTGGATTGCACACCTGCCTGTGCACGTACACACACACACATACACACACAGTGAGCAAGAAAATGAAGAACTGCTCACTGGCCCAGCTGGACATTTGCCTGGTAAAAAGGAACGTGACTTGGGTCTTACAGTGTGGTTCCATCGTGGTCGATAAATAATCTCCCTTGAACTTCCCTGAAAGCACTATCCACCAATAATAAGTACTGTATTGGAAAGAAGGTGGATACAGCTCATAGTTTAATTTCTCCCAATGCCCTGGAGAAAGGTTATGGAGGGTCACTGTGAAAAATTAAAATGGATTATGACTCTTGCTGCCTCTTGTTGCCCTGAGCCAGATTTTGGGATGGGGACTTAGAACAGGTTTCAGGGTTGTGTCTGTGACAGGGTTCTAAGGCCTTAGCAATCGCACAAAGATGCCTGATGCTGAAGTCAGAATTTGGAGTTGCCCTGCCCCCAAAATATCAATATGATCAGGACACAAATACATTAATTTCATAAGTCTGAGGGAAACCACTAGTACCAACCCTAAAATGCCTGGCAGTGGCACTAAATAGTTGAAGCATGGCACTGAGACATGATGATGAAAGAAAGCCAAGCCGCAATAATCACTAGAATGATGAAAGAATCCCAGGCAACTTGGTATCAGCCAGATTATTACCATAAGAAACAGCACTGTGAAGCAGCTTGTGCACCACTGGCATCATGGGAGCTTTAGAGTCAGCTGGGCATAAGGAAGCGCAAGCAAACTGACATTTTATAGCAGCATCCATATTCGGTGGCTTCCATCCTAGGGGTCCTTTCTGTGAATTGAAGGGCTCCAGATTTTGGCTTACCAGAGAATCCATCTGGGGAAAGGTGGAAGGCAACCAACCACCAGCATTCCTCCCAGTCTCATGTAATGTTCCAGCCCTCCAGAACAATTGTTTGCATGGAAGGGGGGAGAGGAGTTGACAAGGATATTTGGGGGAATCAAGAGTTGCCCCTTTATAATGGAAAGGCACCCCATCTGCAAGCCAAGAAGCCTTCATACCCTGAACACTGTGTAGGGAATATGGTCAAGGGCACAAATCACAGGAAGTCTCCAAAGCAACACCACCAAACATAGCACTCCTTCTAGCAAATTACTCTTGAGCAAGTGTGTTAAGGGCTGAATCCAAATGTGCCTTTACAACGGTTGTCTGGTTATTGTTCTTCACTAATAGAGCAATGCCCACTCTTTCCAACTTCTCTGAAAAAAGCTCCAATAGGTGCATTTTATTCCCAGAGAAGCATGTGCACAACTGCAGTCTTAAAAGTTCAAACTTCTGTGCACAAAATGCTTAGGAACAGAAAACACATGCCCAGAGAAAACTTGGGAAATGGCTGGGATGCACTCTATGCAGAAAGGCATGAAATACAACAAGAAGTACAACAATAAGATCAGTAATTGTCAAAAAATAAAAGCAAAACATGTTATATGGAAAGTAATTTCAATATATTCTTGAAGGCTTTCACGGCCGAGATCTCATAGCTGTTGTGAGTTTTTCAGGCTGTTTGGCTGTGTTCTGGAAGTTTTTCTTCCTGACATTTTGCCAAGACTCTGTGGGCGGCATCTTCAGAGGGCAAGGAGTGCAGGGAAGCAGGAGTTCTCTATGTGCTCTGGGGTACAGAGTGAGTGAGACTGTGTGGTTTTAAAGTTGTGGGAAAGAGAAAACTTATCCTATGTAGGAGAATAGGTGCTAGTCATTGTATTGTGATGGAGAGATTAAGAAGTTTCCCTGCAATCAGCGGTGGCAGCAATCCTCTGTAGTTGATGGGTGTTGTTAGCTGTTCTATTGTGTGAACTGATCACTGGTGCTTGTGGCTGGGTGGGAATCACTGAACTTTGACCTTTTGCAGGCTGTAGTTTTCAGCACTAGAAGCCAGGCTTTGTTGATTTTTAGACTTTTTTTTTTGTTGAAACTGTGCTTATGTTTCTGGAGTTCAATGGCTTCCCTGTGTAGTCTGACATAGTGATTGGTAGTGTTGCCTAGTACCTCTGTGTGCTGGAAGAGGATTTCAATGTATTTTAATATATTTTAAAGCCAAAGATGTAGTCAGGTATTTTCTGTGGCCTCATAAAATGTACAAAAATGTCAGAGGGCAGATGCTAAGGAATATGAATCAGTGCATTCAAGAAAAGAAGACACCTCAACAAGTCTTATGGCTTTAGAATGACAAGTTTTCCCATGCCCAGGCTAATTCTTTTAAGACTGAAGCAACCTGTTTGGGACAAATCAGTACCCCATGTCTTGCCATGCTTTTTGCTTATAAGCAGATATTTCCCATCTGAAAGACAGAAGTTATTATTTAAATGCTTGTTCATCACTTGCTATAATGTCAATGAATTATCTCAAAGCTATCTCTACACTCTTATCTGTTAGCAAAAAGATGCTATATCTTCAGCCAATGAATTATCCAATCCAGAAACCCACTGAACTCCAAGTGACTGCATATTTTTCACATCTGTCCCTCAACATCCTTCTCTTTCACCTCTCATTTGTTTTTTCCCCATCTGTTTAACATATTATTACAAACTCCCTGTGGCAGGGACCGTCACTTCCAAGATTAATAGGGTTATGGATCAGGTTGCAGATGATGCAATGTAATTACATTGCCACATTCAAGCCAAATTTGAATGTTAGAAATTGTTTCACTAAATTTGTGGCACAGTCTGTCTTTAAGACCATGATAAAGAAATACACCTGGAAGAATTTAAAATGTTTAAAGTTTGAAAACAGAATGGCAGAAAAGGACAATCCGCAAACAACAGAGGGGGAGCGGCACAAGGAGCTTTTCAAAACTTTCCAGTCATTTCAGAAGGTCTGGATCGACTGTCCAAAGTCATTGGTGTTACCAAGTGTTACTCTACATTAGAGCCATTCCCCTGTATACACACATTCGCACAACACACAATGCTCAATCCTTTCTAGTGGATTACACAGCACACCACACTACAGATTTACTTTCAAGTCAGTGATCACCACACATCAAACGCTATAGTAGTAGAGTTATGGGGGTCGGCACCTACCCCCTTATCCTCATCCTCCTCATCCTCATGCTGTTGAAACGTGCAAGCTTCTGTTGAACTCACCAAACGTAAGGTCTTCAAAAAATCTCGCTCCCTTGGCTAATGAACATAACAAAAAGGAGATAGGAGAGCAAAGAAACAATACACGGCACAAATGAAGAAGAGAAGAAATACGAACAGAAGAAGAATCTAATGAATGAGACAAGTGCTGAGCAAGGAAAGTAGAAATGCTGACAACAAAAAGAAATGATACCACAGGGAGTGTTAAGACAGTTACAGGTGGGCGTATTTCCCCCCTACAGTTTATAACATTTTAGCTTTTATGCATAAAGAATACTTAACATCCCACACCAGCTAGTTCCCCCCCCCCCACAAGTAAAAACAGAAAAGACTTATGCACTCCAGGGTGAAAAATCTTACAATTACACAGGGAGGGAATAAAATATTATCCAGTTATTCAGAATTCCCAAATTCTATACAGTTCTGAAACTTGACTTTCTTTTGAGTCCCGCAGTTACTGGAAACAATGAATTAAGAAAGAGTCTGGACAATCAATATTGGTTAAGAAAACACCCTGAAGCCTGAGACTATTAATCAAATTCTTAAAATACTCACCAAGGTGTCTCCTGAAAGAACTTCTAAAAGAGAAATCAAGTTATGTCCATCTCTCAGGTCTTCATACAGATCATTTACATGCTTCCGAACCTAGAAAAAAATCAGATATTAAAGTCAATGTGCTGTCTTTTCCCAGCATCTATGATGTGATGCTGCTTCATAGTTATGTATCTTTACTCAGTAAGGCAAAACTTCCATGTAAATGTCTGTAAAACTACAGTCTAAGTTTTAAATTAATCTTACTGTCTTGCAGAATATTCACTCCATGAATTCAATAACAATACACTTAAAAAAAACTGCTAGAGGAAAAGAATCTTACTGTATATTCAATAGGAAATCATATTTGCACCCATAAAATCGAAAGAGTGAGAACAAGAGCTATAGTGTAAAGCAGAACATAAAATTATGAAAATATTTAAAAGCATGTCAGCAATGTGACAGCCAATACACCTGAAGCAAAATAGTACCTGGACTTAATAGAGTCTACTGAGATCAAAGTAATACCATATTTATATGAGAGAAGCATGAAATCAGTTTGCTAGATTGGCTTCTGAAAACCTGAGATAATTTTTCTGAAGAGAGGGAGCTCTGAGAAGAGCAGAATGCCATTTTTTTTTTGTTATTTTATATTCTCCATATTTCCTCCATAGCCACACCAACTTTTTCAGAACATCCCCTGTATCAGAGATGGAGAGATAGTCTGTAGAGGCCTCCCCATTCCACCTCCCACATAGAGAGACCATCCCTTCATTAAACTGTATTCAGGAGATGTTCAACACAAGTGGGAACAAAGTCAGATTCCTGGTCTACTGATTTAAAACTGCAAGATTATATTTAATTTTCAAGAATTTCAGTGATGCTATAGATCTGTGTTACTTCTCTCTCTCTCTCTCTCTCTCTCTCTCTCTCTCTCTCTCTCTCTCTCTCTCTCTCTCTCTCTCTCTCTCTCTCTCTCTCTCTCTCTCTCTCAAGTTGATACCACCTATTGGGTATCAACTGCATCCATAGCACATGACCGTCAGTCTGAGTCTAACCATTCTAACACCATTCAAAGCAACACACACCAGTTGTCTTTGCTATACAGGTTCCAGGCCTACCCGTGGATAATGAAATCTGTGGATAAGAGAGAACGCCAAAACCCCGCCCAAAACTGCTGTTTTGTGACAGCAGCTTGCTTTCTGGCTGCAGTTTTGAGACAGTAGCCTGCTTTCTGGCTGCTGTTTGTGAGAGTAGCTTCCTTTACACTGCTGTTTTATGAGAGCAGTTTGCTTTACAGCTGCTGTCTGTAACAGTAGCTTGCTTTGCAGCTGCTGAATTATTTATTTAATTTTTTTCTGCAAACCGTGGATAACTGAATCAGTGGATAATGAACCAGTGGATATGGGGGTCCTACTGTACTTGCAATCAAAACTAGATCATATTATTCGGCTGAATGTAAGTGGTAAGAATGTGTTCACCTTGTTTCTAAGATGTTCTTTGATTTTTCAGATCTATTGCCCTAACACTAAATGTCACTCAAGCCATTTAGTGTTATGGCAGCAAATCTGAAAAATCCAAACTTTGGCATCTAAAATTAAAAATATTGTATTTTACAGATTGCAAAGAAATGTGAATTTTCCCATAGTAGTCTGTCAAATAAAAATGAATATCTACCCACCCAATGGGGCAATGTGGAAAAAAAGAGGTATGGGTAGTAAATTTTCAATTAATGTAAACGATTTATTTCTGGGGCCAGATTCAAGTTACAGCATAGTTGTGGCGTTCATCCTGCAAAAGTTGTATTATGCCAGTGAGGGTAGTTAAGAAGGTCTGACTCTATAATACAAACTGTGAGTGAACACAATTAAAACTTAATCCGGATAAGCTGGAAGAAATGGAAGAGCAGAGGATCAGGGGACCAGGGCTACACAGCCAGTGTTGCTTTCAAAGACTACAAATTATATTATATTATAATATATATATAATATGTATAATTTCTTTGGTTTATAATATATAGGTTACAATATATATTATAACCTATATATTATAGACCAAAGAAGTTGAGATTGTTTTTCATTTCCTTTTTTTTTAATGTCAAGAGTGGGATAACTATTTAACTGTGATAGCCCTTTGGCAATTTGAATATTACTGAATAATTATTACTCCTGGTAACAACCTAATGAATATTCAGTGCCTATCCGTTCATAGCAGATGCCTGACTACTTGGATAATTTCCTAAAAAGCAGTCTTATTTTTCAGATAATTACACTGTATATTTTGAAGGATTATCATGCATGTTTCTGAACTGTATATCTAATTGCCCTAGCAGTCTTTCCAGTTTGGAGCTGAACTAGCAGGAAAGGAGTGGGGGTGGGGAATGGTGATCAAGTCCAAGCCTTATTCTCTAGTCTACTCTTCTTTCCTTGGCTGAACTGCTCCCAGGTGTGTTTGTTATGTTCTCAATTTGTAGATTTCAAAGGAGGCCATGAAGCAAAACCAAAAAGTTACCCTAGAAGCTGAACTTGGTTGCTAAACACTAACATACAATTCAAGGACAAAGCAACAAGGACAGATATCAGTGGTAGGAAATCCATCATTCTTGCCCAGATTTCACAAGCAGTATGCATGCAATCATATCAGATGCCTTGAAAGAGATATGGAGGACAAAAGAGAGAGAAGAAAAAGAAAGAATATGGAACATATAAAGCCAGAAAGGAGGTGCCAAAGAGAGAGAGGTGAGCCCCCCCCCCAAGTGCAAATTCTTAAGGGGACATGGGCCACCCCACCTGGCATGGTCCCACAGCTGCTTCTTACACTCCTTGTCCACCTCCTGCCAGGGGGTGTCAGGCCCTCTTCTGCCATTGCTGCCAGAACAGACCTCAAGTGGCTGCAAGGCTGCTTCATGGCATTTCCTACTGCATCATCATTCCCTACCAGACTCATGTGTTGGGGGGGGCATGTGACCCATGACCTGCAATACTTGCCTTGCCCCAGGTGTTGGAACACATGCTATACCACTGAGGACAAGACAGGAGAGTGGTTTTCTCTACTTTTGGCTCCATCCACCACTGGTTTAAGACTTGCCCACTGCTGGCATGCAGTTCCTAACAGATGATTCTGAAGGAGAGTGGATGTTGTACATGGTGAGGAGGGCTGGTTGCTTACTCTACCTTCATGCACATCATGAGGCAATGTGGCTCAGTTTCCTGGTTTAGGTTTTCACTGAATAGCTCAGAAATGATCATGTCAACTGTGAACATTACAGAAACTACATACCGTGTTTCCCCGAAAATAAGACACTGTCTTATATTTATTTTCTCTCGAAAAGACACACTAGGGCTTATTTTCAGGGGATGTCTTATTTTATTAAGTATAATATGCTTGAATGTCAGCCCTGCACACAACCATAGCCACGCCCATCACTAGGTCTTATTATCAGGGTAGGGCTTATATTTAACAAATGCATAGAAATCCTGCTAGGGCTTACTTTTGGGGGAGGTCTTATTTTCAGGGAAACCGGGTAGAACAAGCACACAGTGTGCCTGCTGCCTTCACACATAGTTACAAATATATTACTTGCTGCCCCATAATATCCTGTGGGTGATCAAATCACCTTTAATTAAGAAGTAATAGTTGCAGCACAAGTAAGGACAATCTAAGAGTCAAGTCATCAGGTTTACCCTTGCCAGCTGCCTAATATTCGTGGCTTCCCAGAGAGCCACTCAAATGAAATACTGGCTGCATTCTGGTACTGTATCATACTGAACAATTTTACAAAAATGAGCCACAGTTCACTTTAACTTTACATGTTCCTCTTCTCTTCACCATGGCAGTGAGTACTGCTTGCATTTTAGATTACCAACAGGTTTCCACTACATTCAACCTATAATATACAGCTCATCTTAATTATAATTAGTGAAAACACACCACTTCTAAAAACTATGGTTTGAAATTGGGTTGCTTCCACTAGTTATAATAAAAAGCATAGCTGTGAAGATCAGACAGCACGACAACCTGCAGTTAATGTAAACTAGATACAGGAAACTTCCAGATTAATCCTCATGGGCGGTATATAAGCAGAAGTGATAAAGAGCAGAAAGAAGGAGAGCGGGATGTGTGAGCACAGCACTCATCATGGCTCACTCACTCTCAGCATTCCTACCTGAAATCTGGCAGTTCATTTGAACACAACCATGAAAACATGCATGCACCCTGCTAGAACCTGAGACATTTGGGCAAGTGGACAAAACTGGGGCTTATGTGTAATAGCAACAGAATCTTTCCCAAGGACCTGAAAAGATGTAGAGTTAAGACTGCACCGAAACCGAAACCAACACTCAATAATTGAATGCCAATGCACATTTTGCTCCCAGTGCCTAGTCAGGGAAATCAAG
The DNA here is from genome assembly GCA_037367245.1 of Phrynocephalus guinanensis. Classification (NCBI taxonomy): domain Eukaryota; kingdom Metazoa; phylum Chordata; class Lepidosauria; order Squamata; family Agamidae; genus Phrynocephalus; species Phrynocephalus guinanensis. The sequence goes on along the minus strand of CM074733.1, from coordinate 157,808,558 downwards.
GCATTTTTACTTAACTGGAAAGTTGGGTTTCTCCTCATAGTCAGTGGTATTGCATCCCTCTGTTTATTTCCCCCCTAGCTGACGACTTCCTGGCAGGTAAATACAATGCAAAATGCAATCTTCGTTTTTCTATATTTCTAGAACACTTCTTAGCTTTTTATGTCTATCCTTTCAAGTTTTCCAAACTGTGAACAAACATTTTACATTACTCAATTATACATGAAGCATTTTGCTTAGAAGGGCATTGAATTGGTGATGTACAGATTTCCATATGTTTCTCTGTCTGTTAACACAGGTGGTTACATTTCCTTGAGGACTCAGCATGCATACTGGTTTACAGACAAAACAAGAATGCCAATTAAGCTGCCATCTATGGGATCTCCGGGACACGTTGAGAGAATCTGTTAGATTCTTCAAGATTTATTGTGAGACTCTCAGGACCGAGCAATGTGCTGCCTCACGCATGCAGATTTGTGCAACATCCATACAACAGCCAGGTATGGAAGGCCTAGCCATTTGGCTACAGAAAGGATGCCAAGTTTTTGAGAAAATATGTATCATTTGTTTCGTCCAGTTTATACCCTGGCTTACTCTTAACAAATCAGGAGACAGAGAATTCTCATGTAGTTTTTAAGCAATCACATCCCCAACCATTTATATGCTATAAATATAGAACCAGTCAGCCTAAGTTCTTCTGTGGCTCCTGGCACATTGCTGTCTGTACACAGACATCACTAGTAACATTATTTGCCTTGCCCATTCCCAGTGACAGTCTGACCACAGCACAGCTGAACGTCTAAAACAAGAAGAAAAACACAAGTCCAAAAAAGAAGGAAAATCTGAATGTGACTCATGTAGGAAACCTGAGATCTCTGTTGAGTTCAGGCATTTGGTCCAACCTACGTTTCTGAAAAGCCCACAACCGAGGCCAGCAAAATTTTATGGAGATCAGTGGCAACTAATCCCCACCCCCACAATAGTAATGGCTTCAATCAGTGGTTTATATACAACTATTTAGCTATAGAATTAAATGTCTATGCTGCCTTTCTCTCAATTAAGGGATCCAAGGCCACTGACAAGTTATTTTAAAAAAAACCAAGCCAACTAAAACTATTACTTTTTGGTGCCCATTATCCATAGGCTTCATGGGCTACCACGTAATACTTGCTGGATGGCACTGTTATGTCAAAAAGCTTTCCGTGTTTGGAAATTCTTCAGAGATATACGTCAGTGGAGGTGTACAAACACAGCCTCCATAGCTGATAGTTATACATGTAGAAAGGTTTATAAATGAGGGCTTGGTCTGAAAATCTGATGGGCACATACATTTGGATTTCTTAAATGTTGGTACTATATGACCATGCAGCTCTTCTAGGTGTCTGTCAAATTTGTAATATTTTTATGGGTTGTTGTTGTTTTAGAAAATCATCTTTAGTTTGTTAAATATTTGTAGAGGCTCCACTGAAAGAAAGTACAGCTTGCGTTAGGGACAGTTGCATTGGCACTTTGCTGCTGCCATCTATTAATATGGGCCTTTTTCAGCAAGCAAACTGCAGTAAAAATATCACATCACCTATTCTTCGCCTGGCTACTTACTTTGTCATATCACTCAATGTGAGCATGCTCATATTTACTAAAACTATTAACAGAGGCAATTAAATCACTCTCTGACTCCCTCTGCTCTTATCATCTCACAAATAGCTTTAGATGCTGTATCTTTTAAATTAAGGAGTACTGCCAAACATTCTAACAAGTATTCAACTCAAAGAAAATCAAAGGCGCAACCAACCATCCTACACCACATAATTAATACTTATAATTATTTTAATAATTATTGATGAAATGCAGCCAGTGTGGCTGGCTACATTTCAAGAGAATTGACAATTTTATACATGATAACTAGGAAGCACTTTCTTCCTATAAAATTAGAAGCACTTTACAAATTGCTTCTCTAGATACAAAATCTATTATTTATTTTCCCTATTTCTTTTTCAATGGTGGCTGTTTGTGTAACAGGCTTCACAACGAAAGTATCATAATCATTTTTTTCGTGCAATAAAATTACTATAACTGAGATGTTTCTCCCCTTCAAAGCTTTTAGAATACGATTTGTCAACAATTCTTTTCAGATTGTGATTGTCCGTAACCATAGGAAATGGCAACAAAGAACTAATGGAATATATTGCTGATAACACTATACAGGCAGCATAATTTATACCAAATAGGATAAGAAAAGCAGAACAGTATTAATTTTGGTTTTTTGTTTCCTTCCACTTATGATATATCTACCTCCAGGTAAATGTTAACTTGCTGTTCCAGCTGCTACATGCACACCTTAGGTATACATCCCCCCCCCTGATGTACAGTAGCGGCAAGAAGGGACGCCAGGAGAGTGGACAAAATGGAAGCAAGTAAGTCGGTGAAGGTAAGGGGAGGCAGAGGGAAGGAACTCTGCCAAGGGGCTCCTTGGGCGGCAGGGAGAGGCAAGGCCGATCTCCCGCCGAAGTCACTCACACAGAGAGAGGTAGCGACACGTAAAGGGGTGCCAGATGCTGTGTGTCACTGCCCTTCTACCCTCTCTCGCCATGTACAGACTCCCTCCACAGCCCAGCGCTGCCACATCCTTATGTGACCAGGAGGGAGCTTTCTCTCAACATGCCCAAAGAGACCCCTTCACCCTCTTGGTGCCAGGCTAAGCTGTGAGAAGGCGCCCGGAGCCCCCTTGGGGGAAAAGAGAGCCTGCCCTTGCCTCCTCTCCCAGGGGCAGGGCAAGCAGGAGGCCTGGCATGTGTTGGATGTGCACTTTGGGCACCGCCGCGTCACCCTGTCTCCTGCCCTGGGGAAGGAGGAGGGGAAAGCCACCCTCCCCAGGCCTTTCCGCCTGCGAAGGGTGGGAGGAAGGAGAGAGGGAGGGATGGCCAGTGGTCAGGAGGAGCAAGCGGGTGTGTAGGTTTCGACGAGCGGTGGTGGGTGGCTGAGGCGTCCCTCAGGAAAAGAGCCCTGTTGTCACCCCTCACCCTCCTCTCAAACAGAGAAGGTACCGCTGCTGCCTCAGCTGTCTTCCCTAAAATGGGAGTGAACTCCAGTGGCAGAAGCCCTTCTTTTCCTCCTCCTCCTCCTCCTCCTCCTCCAGCACCATTTCTGCCCCTCTGCCTGCTGCACCTCAGAATCCCCCACTTCCGCTGCCCTGCCTGGGCTGGGCTGGCTGGGGCTGGGGCTGCATCCCGCCTCCCACTCCTCCCCGTCCCAGTCCCCCCCCCAAGCCTGCCTGCCCACCCGAGGATCCACCACTGAAGCCGGCGCCACTGGACAGCGCACAGCCAGGGAACCCTAGGGGCCCAGGAGCCCCGCTGCAGGAGCTGGGGCTCCGGCATCAGCATCGCTGAAGCAGACTGGGGCCGCCGCCAGAGCAAAAGGAGTACCCGCCCGCCTGCAGGACTCATGTCCACCCCCTCCTCACGGCAGCCCCGTGAAGAGGGAAGACAAGCCAGCAGGCAAGCAGACCAGGCAGCCGCTCACGAGCCTGTCAGGCACACCAGGATGGAGAAAGTGGTGGTGGAGGCTGGCGGGCTGGCTGTCAACCCACCGCCACCCGGGCAGGCAGAAGAAGCACCTCCACAGCCCACCCTCCTGCTCCTGTGAGGGGGGGTATTAAATATTAGTACATAAATAAATGTAAGGAGAGTGGTGGTGGGAAGGAGGCAGGCAGGCAGGCAGAAGAGCTTGGCTTGGCCCCCCACACATTCTCAGCCGACAAATCTGGTCCTCCTTACAAAAAGTTTGGACACCCCTGATATAGGTAACTAGCAAGAAATCAGCCCAGCTTCTCTCAGGGGTATTGAAATATTTTTAAAATCTGACATACAGTATTTTTACTAAGGTCTTTGTCAATGTCTTCCTCCTGACTCAACAAATATTTCCTGATCCCTTCTATCTCAAAGAAAATATGCATTAGGTTTAACCTCCTCATTGATCCACAAATTCTCAATATTCTTATAACTGCTTATAACCTTATATGTTTACACTGACAATATGTTTTCAATGTTAGTTTCCTTCACTCATAACTTTTACATGGAATTTTACTCTCTTTTTTAACTGTGCATGTTTTCTTGTAGCTTTAATGTAATGTTGTCTATTAATGCTGTAATATGTCCCTCAATTCCCTGTTCTCAATACCTTAACAATGCAGCAGAGCTGAAGGCCGCTATTGAAGCATCCTGGTCTTCCATAACACCTCAACAGTGCCACAAGCTGATAGCATCCATGCCACGCCGCATGGAGGCAGTAATTGATGCAAAAAGTACTGTAGTTATAAACACAAAGTCTATGTGATCCTATCGATTCATATAAAAGACACATAATAGGTAGTCCAAACCAAGTACTGAGTATATATGTATGCTTATGCTTTTCAGAAATCCGATATTGTTCTATTTCCAATCCTTGTGTTATTGATGTCATGTAGTATTCTAATTTTCTGAGATTGTGAATTCGGGGTTTTCATAAACTGTATGCCAGAATCAACACAATTATACCAAAGTAAGGCTTGACGTATCTCGCTTTGCATGTAGTGAGTCCATCTCATATATTAGTTTCACCTTTTGAGTTGATTTACTGAAATGAAGCAAAACGTTCTGCTTATATACCGCCCCATACCACTTCAAGCAGTCTCTGGGCGTTTTACAGTTTTAATTAAGTAATGCAGGCTACACATTGCCCCCCGCCACAGCAAGCTGGGTACTCATTTTACCAACCTCGGAAGGATGGAAGGCAGAGTCAACCATGAGCCTGCTACCAGGGATTGAACCCCAGGTCGTGAGCATAGTTTTACCTGCAGTGCAGGAATTTAACCACTGTGCCACGGTGAACATTTGCACAATATTCTGATTTTTTAAGTTTCACCTGTAAGCAAGGGTAAGCGCCTCACTGCAGGAGGAGACAGGGCTTTTTGGTGTAAAGGAGAATTCAGAATCAATGTGTTTTATCCCACAATGATAAAAAAAGGGAAACAAAGAGGGAAAGAGGCTTTTTTAATCTGTGGGAATTACTGTGAGACAAATGTGGTCCCTTTGTTGCCTTACCCTCTTCAAAAGAGCCAATCAGTAAGTGGTTTGAAAGAAATGTGCCTGTGCCCCAAAACCAAAAACATCTAAGCTTCTTTGAAATGCAAATGGGGGAAAAGTGATTTGTGGCTGTAGCGTTTCTTATCAGAGATGGCATCCAGGTGGCGGTGGCAGCAAAATGTAAGCTTGGAAATCTGATTTAGGTAGGATTTTCAGGTCTCCTGGTGCTGGCTGGAATCTCAGGGAACTGCTCTGCTTCTCTCATTTCCTAAGTCAAGAGACAAATCTCAACCCAAATAGTACTAGAGGACAGGGGCTGATTTTTCTCTCTGAGTAGCTCGAAAACTTAGGCACACCTTCACTAATACATTTTGAATGAATGATGTTCTTTTAGTTTTGTTTTCATTTGTAATATTTTTGCTTTTTATTATATCCTTGTAAGTGTATTTTGTAACAGTTTGTTGTATGTTGTAAATCACCCAGAGTGGCTTTCTGCCAGATGGGCAGTATATAAATTGAATAAATAATAATAAATAATAATAAATGTCTGCACCAGGTCACCAAGAGCAACAATATTCACTGACTCAGCACAAAGGTTTCTGGATATGTGTTTTGTTGTGTTGTGTTGTTGCAGAGTTGTTATACTCAATATCCAAAACGTGAAGGGGAGAGGACTGAGGTGAGAGCCAATGAGTACATCCGCTTAGGCCCATGGTGGTATTTGGGCCAAGGCAGATGTTAAGAGGACTAGCAATCAGAAGGAAAGACTACATAGCAGGATGTAGAAAAGGGAATAGCTCTTGAAGAAGGCTGTGCACTGATACACACTGAGTATTCTTAAACTGAAATAAAGACTATTTTCATTTCCTACCTCCTAAGACCTAGTCTCCCTTTCTGATTCCTGATACCATTGGTTGTACCAGTTGCCTATATTTCTGTTAAGAGGAGTGCCTTCTTCTTTCACAAACTCTGGTAGCTACAGCAGAAGAACTTATAGGTTTGGTGCTATGCTTCCAACTGGTCCCTGGAGCAACAAAAGAGCCTGGGGAAGCACACCACCATGTCATGTATGCTGCAGATAAGACTGATGCAATGAGTGCAAGATGACCTGGAAACACTTCTAATCCCTACTCCCCAATCTGTGACTGCCCTTAAGTCAGTCTCAGTGAGTAACTCAGAGGCTCAACCCTTGCGCTTAAGGTTTGGGCCCCAAATCTCAACAAATGGGATACCTCTGACTTTGCAATCCTTATGACGGTTATAGTTCTGAGCAACCCACCATTAACAGTAGCTAGTCTCTCTTTATTTTCCCAGTTCTTCAAATCCTTCCTTATTGAAGTTGTACAGTATGTTCAGCACTTTACTGGGAAAGCAAACAGCACTATAAATTTAAAATATCTGGCAGTGTTTTTAATTATAGACTTTATCTGTCTTCATATGAAAGTCCTTATAATTTCAACTGAAAATTGTAAATGAGGGAGAAATCTAAGTTTCCTAAATAACAGAAACATTGTGATGTTTATAATTATGTGGCATGGTGAATAATAAATATGCCTGCGCTATTTTCTGAGCATATCCAAATGCAAGAGCCAAACACTTCCCTTGGGATAAGTAGTACAGCTCACAGATAAAAGGCCAATACATTTTCAAAGCTTAATCTCCATACAGCAATATTATGCAGATAACAAGAAACAGCTTGCTGAATTATGTATCAATTAATTCTGAAGCCTTCAGCTGATTTTAGTTGGTAAAACCATCTGACATGTTAATATCCATAAAGGATAAATAATAAAATATTAATCAAGGTCCATGCTAATTAAGATTTAATTGCAAATAATCCATCACAAAGAGAATGAATTAATATATTAACAATATCAGCCCTCCAAATTATTAATACAGAAGAAAGATCAGATTGCTTTAGCTTTGTTAATGTGAATGCCACCAAGAATTCTAATGGCTGTGCATGCTTAATTAGGCACATATATCTGACACAGCTTTCTGATTTACACACTGACCCACTGCTAGAGGTGCAAAATATAATTTCACCCCAGAGAAAGACGGAATGGGTGGAAATAGGGATATGCATACGATAAGGACAAATGTCTCCTCCCACTTAAGGAGCAGACCTATGGTAGAACATCACCAGTTTAGCTTTCTACATGTCAGTGGCACAGCTGAAACTTGGTGAAAGCATGGTCAAGATAAGGGCAGGAGAAGCAAGAGAAGGGAACTTATATCAGATCCTATATCGTGTGAAGTTAAAGTCCTGCCCCCATTAATAATGCAACATTCTACTACACCCAAACCTGGCAGAGCAATTTTTGCTCACAGTGGCATACCTTTTTGATTAATAAATGCCCGTCCAACTAGATCTTCTTTAGCGATGGCACTTAGGGTGACCACCCCTAGAGAAGCCCAAAAACCTGTTACAAGAAACCAGGCTTTTTCAGTGGCCGCCTCTGCTCTTTGGAACAAATTGCCAGGTGACATCCTTTTAGCTCCATCTGTGGCAATGTTTAAGAATTATTTGAAGACCTGGCTCTACTGTGAGGATTTTGGTAGTGCTGCACGTTGCTCACCACCTACCTGACTCCCTATTGTTATCTGTTTGTTCTATGACTGTGTTTGTTACGCTTACTTAATATATGTAAAATGTTGTTTTTATTATGTTGTTTTAACTTTACTTGTACACTGTGTGGAGTTGTTCTCTGAATTAAACTTGGCCGTGTATAAATAAATAAATAAATAAATAAATAAATAAATAAATAAATAAATAAATAAACTTCCATCAGTGATTGCCCCACCCCTTTGACACTACAGAGCAAAAGGTATAGTGTAATTTAACAGCAACCACAACATCATACCACCGTTACTATAAAGGATGCCTACAAGAAGACCACAAGACATTTAACAGGTCAATAAGCATAGCGCTATCTCCATCTGGCCTCATTCTGTGTCCACGTACACTTACAAGTAGGATGTCTAGTGAGATCTAATGGGAAGAAAGAACATATGGTACCCCAAAAAAGAGCACTTTGTATACCAGTCTGGCCTTATACCCTACAGACAACCTCAAGCACGTTGCATCTTTTCTTTTCTTTTTCTCAAGTTTTATGCCACCTTTTCCTAAGGAAGGATTTTGAAATGATTTAAAAGCTCACCTTTTTATAACTTTTCAGTGATTGAATAAAAATGTTACACAGCCCAGAACTTCCCGTCAAGAAGCTGTAATCTCATTAAGTCAGGCTTCCCTAAGTATTTTAAGGAGTTTTTCCCAAATCATTCACCCCACATACAAATTCAGAATTCGTGGAAGTGAAAAAGTTTGTCTTTCCTGAAAGTAGAAACATGCTACCCCGCAACATCTCTAAGAGTCATGCACTTCAATCCTAGCAAGCATGTTGTACTGAAATCTGTGGGATTTGCCTCACTAATTTTTTCAGTAAATATTTTAAGATTGGCTTCCTGATATTAATAGCTTCATTCATTATGACCTTTCATTAGCAGGAAAGGGAAAAATTTTTCTTTCTTCCACCTAAGAAAAAAATAAACCAAGAAAGGGACCTCCCAAAATTAGCATCATGTGAGAATAATGGACTGCACTGGTTGGCTTTGCTTCTTTCATTTCATTCCCACTGCATAGGCAAGACTTGGAGGGTGAACCTCTGCAGTGGGGAGCTTTTCCATGCAGTTTTGAACCTTGCGCAACCTGAGAGACCAAGCGCAAACAGAAAAAGCTTTTCATTAAAGAAGACAGAGATGTGGACAATCTCAAAGTCAAGCATGGAAACACAACTGAAAGGATGTGTGACACACACTCTATTCCTCATACAATTCTCATTGTATGCTGGGTAAATGTTGGGGTGTTCCAATCACAACACTATCCAGTTCCACTCTGCCACAAGCCACCTCTGTAAAACCACAACAGATGGTGTGACCTCCAAGGAAAAATGGACCCAGCAAGCAGGCATGTGAACTTACCTTCATAAGATGCTGGTTTATCCATTTTGTGAATGTTTTCTTTTGTACTTTGTCCCGCTCATCTGGGAAGAAGAAAAAAGAGGGGGAAATCAGTACAGTATTTCTAAAAATAGCACTCCCAAAGACATTGAGATGCTATGTTGAAAATGCTGATCTTACTTGGGGGGAGGGGAAAATATGCAAGTAATCATTGCAAGTTGATCTGAAACATCGATTAAAATGAACTGCTAATTGTTGTAGCTGGTTGTTAAACAGGAGAAACAGCAAGGAAATGAAATGCCAAATATGCTGATTAAATTGGTAGTCAGGGAAGGAGTATAGCAAAAACAAATTTCTTCGGTTTATGGATCAATTGCCTAGATATATTAATTCATTCTTCAAATGATTTATATCATGCTGTGCTATAGGTCTGACAGAAAATCACCATTAAATAAAACAATCTCTTAAATCTCATAAAGAGACAATATAAACATACAGTGGACCCTTGTATAACAAACAGCTTGTATAACATAAAATTTGCACAACATAAAAATTTCCAGAGATAGGGGAAATTTGCTTAACATAATCGTCTATGGGGAGAATCCGTACAACATAAAAAGGGGATCACTCCATTTTCAATGCATTCCTATGGGAATTCGTATAAAGGAAAATTTGCTTAATATAATTTCATTTGGAACGAATTAATTCCTTTATACAAGGTACCACTGTAATTCCATTTGCTACCTCTTCAGATTAGCAGTGCCATTGGCATATTTTTAAATACACACATGACCAGCACCAGTTACACCCATTTTAAAATGACTTTCAAAGGCTTTGCTAAAGAGCCAGTCATTGGCTACATGCTTAAATATAATCTAACACCAACTAATGCATTAGAGACTATCTGGTAGTGGGGCAGCTAAAGAAAATCTTGTAAATAAAATAAATAAATAAATGGATGAGTATTCAGCAATCCAAAAAGTTTAATGTGACATGCCCATCTAGCACATTTCAACATCAGTATACAGTTCATCACGCAAGAGACTGTGGTACACCGGGGGGGAGGGGCTTGCAGGGTAAACTGCTGAGTCATAGGACTTGTTTGGAAGCTTGAATCTACCCAACAGAGTGTACATCTACAGACAAACTCTCTCTTCAACTTACAAACGGAGATGACCGCTGGCCCCTAGGACTGGAAACAACATGACTTAATTGTCAGTGGAAACATTTACCTTTATTTTACCTATTCTATCCCTCAGCATTCAAGTATTTGCATGCTCAATATTAAGGCGGTGTGTGCACCTTCTAATGATTAAGGGAAAGAACACAACACACTAAGTGTAGGTAAAAAAAAAATAACAAATCATTTTATAACAAATTGATGTCTTTCACCACTTGGGGGAGCACCTCTTCTTATGAAGTATGAAAGACATATATAGCTAGTTTGACAGAGACATGAGGAATGGGGGGGGGTTGATGTTTAACAATGTAAGCAAATAGAGTATATGGGAGAAACTGATCCTCAGAGTAATCTGTCCTGAGGTCACTTCAGACCTTCAACAAGTTTGAAACCAGCTTGTTAATTACTACATTATTTCTGAAAATAGAAGAAATATTGAAATTACGTGCTTCATCCCCTTCTCTCACTAGGCATCTAGACACACAGGACCTGGAGCACACATAAAAAGCTTTTAGATTACTGCTGTTCCCTGATGCATAATTCACGCTTCCATTGAAGCTTCCAGGCTCCGCTAATTCCAATAGTCTTGTGAGCTCCTTGTAGGATTTCTGTAGGGTTGATTCTGTGCCAACCCAAATATCCTTCTCTCCTCAGTACGTTTATCTGGAATTGCAGACTGAGTCTGCTGATTCTTATATATAGTAAAAGTCTCTCGAATTAAGGAAGGAAGAAAAAGGTATAACTGATTGGCTGATACAAAACATAACCTAAAAGAAAGTAATTGAACTGCTTGCAATTAGAACCCCAAAGAAAAGCCTTACAGTATTTCTTTCCCAAAGCAAAGATGTGTGAAAATAAACTAAAAAACACCTATACAGCACATAAGTTATCACAGTTTTATATTTCATTCTTGCTCATTTATTTATTTATCTATACATGTCTAAAGAGCTACCCTGTCGTTTTGCACCATAACTGGACCACACTATTAAGTTTCTTGAACTCAACTTCAACTGAATGTGCGTGCAAACTTAATGTGCATGTGTGTCAGGAAAAAAAATACTTCTGGATAGAAAGAAAACAGCAAGTCCTCTCCCCGTTTTAAGTAAACTTTAGCAATCCTCTCAGTCTGCTACAGCAAACCAAATAACGGCCACATGCATTGTATTTCACAATATTGGTATTGCATGAAGTGATGGCTTTCAGCTTTACAAATCACTTCAGACTGTGTGTTATTCAGAAGCCATGAGTTCTGGCCAGTACTCAGGAGTCTGTCAACAGCACCTGGATTAATTAAATAGTGTGGTAAATATACAGAATATCTGCTATAGCTATAATATTTCCTTTGTGTGCCACCATTTAGTCAAGAGCCTACTAAGTGGTACAAGGACAACATGGAAATACTGAACATTTTTACTGGCAGCTGAATGTCCCATGTAAATCATATTTTCAAGTTTTTGTACTGTTATTAATGAGCCTTTGACATAGCAATTCAAAGGGTTGGGGAGCATTTATAATGCCTGCCTTCCTCAAATAACTTGTCTTCAGGTAGGTTTTAGATATTCAGCACAGAACAACTATTTCCAACTACCCATAAGGGGTTCCCATTTCTCTTTCCCCCCCACCCCACTTTATGTAAGCATAAAACCTAAAACTGCAGGCAGGAAACGAATAAACTCAGGGAAGAGCTCTAACTCAACTCTTCACTTGCTGTGCTAATTTTCTGCTGAAAAGATGTTTCTTTAATTGGAAATAGACAGAAAGAGAGAGAGAGAGATTACCGTAAAATGTGACTTGCCCACCCAATCTTACATCCATCATGGATCGACTGGGTCACAGTTTTAGAAAGTCTGGAAGGCATACTGCCTCATTCTAAGAATGGGTAGGAATCCCTGACATTTGAGGGTAAAGTTCCCCTTGTCTACTTGGTCAATGAACTGCCAATGACAAACGATAACAGCAGGTGGTGCCTAGAAATCCCTTGAAGACTTTCTACATAGGTAGGGTAGATAAAAAATCAATGGTTTTTAAATTTAAAAAAAAGATTTTTAATATTTAAATAATATTCACCCTGTCCAAAGGTCTTAGTGGTATGAAGCTGCTAGGTAAAATCAAATAGAAATGTGGAATTAGACAACATTCATATTTTGCATACAGTGAACTCACTTAGCTAATTATGGGTTCTACAGATTTCCAGACAAAAAAGGAGCAGAAATCAATAGTTCTCTATTCAATCAGGACTTACTATTAATTGGATTCAGTCTCTTTGTTTACTTTGAATTGCAGTCCAAGACAGTTTTCTATTCATATTGATGTTACTAGAAATTTAACCAGTCACGGGGGTTTGAAGGTCTTTTGTGGAAATCATGTAAAACAAAGACTTAGTCTTTTAGAGAAGTCCCATCTATACAAGTTTTATTCAATAAAGCTCAACACAACCACCAACAGTAAGTTCAAATCAATTAGACTTATGTTGGTGTGGCCTAGCAAGTCCTATTCATTTCAGTGCATCTGTTCAGCTAGGAGAAGAATTTGATTGAGCCCACAGTTTCCCAATGAATCAACTAGGTCATATTCTGTACTATTTAAAATGTCCAAAATGACAACTGATGTCAGTCACAACATGAAAAGTATTCACTTGACTGGGAACATTCCCAGTGAAGAAAGCCTGACTGAAGGAAGCTACAGAAACCACAAATATGTACTCTTTTCATTTAAACATATGCTATCTTCTCAAGTTACAGCCTAACCTCAACTTAAGTACCAGTCAACAACTACCAGCAAATGTAGGACTTATTTGGCAAATGTCAGTAGCCAGCAAGTGTTCTTCTAGAAAAGATATTTCAGTCATGTATTTTCTCTTGCTAAAGCATGCACCACCAGTCCTCCAGGGCTGGGGAGGAGAAGACATGTGATATGGTTTGCACTGAAGCTCATCAGTTGCCTGGAAGGCTACAAAAACAGACAGGTCACATCAAGAACATTTACTAGCACAAGTGGCCAGTGGTCTAAGCAGGGAGGTGACCCCCTCCTACATCATGATTATTTCCATTAAAGGTAGCTGGTATGACTGGACAGTCTACAGAAGGCTCAATTTTATACCATCATACTTTATGGAGAAAGCCACCAGGAATTGGTTTCCTGCTGGTACTTCCCTTGTTAATAATGTAGCCTAGGATTTCCCTTCCAACTTTTGAAGCATGAGATAGGATGAAGACGACAATGATGATAATGATAATATTAGTACAGCTGCTGATTTATCCATATATAGTATATACAATGCACTCATGGACAAACTCTCCTGCTTACTTTTTATGTATTATATATTGAAAAAGGACTGGGGCAATAAAACACCACCCTTTACTTCAGATACAGCCTTAGAATATCTAAGCTCCGGGCCTCATCTAAGAAACTACCTGGCATATTTTCCATCTTGCCAACTCCTGGCAACTCCATCTTTTGCCATGTTTTAACCTTTCAGTACAGCTTTGAGGAAGAGGGTTTTGCTCTAAAAATATCAGCAACTTTTTGTTATTTTTCTAGTAGACTAAAGATATCACCTATTCTACTTTTGTATATGATATATGAAAAAGGTAAATAGCCCCAGCATGAACAAAAAGCGGCATTCTTCCCAGCCCATGGTGACCTATTGTATATAAATACTGTAATAGTGCCCAATAGTCTGAAATATAATCATACTCTAGTACTGTATTACCAAGAAACAGAATTCAGGATAAAGCTATGATAATATGCTATATGCAGAAGGCAACTAACTAGATTGGCATGTGAATCTTGCCACAACACTGATAACATGATGGCACATCCACCACACCAGAGTGCAGCAGAACTAGTGAAAGGATACAATGGGAGATACAGTCCAACAACCTCTAGAAGGGCACAGATTCCTCGTCAACACTGTAAAAAAGACAGTGTTTTTTTCCAGATTACTCAGAAGGGACTGCAATGTGTCACTGTATGCACACTGAACAGTACTGAAGGGCAGATAACGTGCACTCTGTCTATCACAATGATTTCCCCATATTTAAGAACTCTATTGCACAATTTTAACACAGAAGCTGCAAGGTTGCTACTTTGCAGTTTCAATCGAACAAAAGATTTTTTTTCCTGCTTCAACATGTCCACAAGAGACAATTGGAAAAAGCTGGCATTCCTATACATATTGAACACCCCTCTGCCAAAGTCACAAGTATGACACTCAAACAAAATCCTTTCAGCACTACAGAACCTTACAACATCCCTTGGTAGTTTGAGTTTCTGCTGGTCCATCACATATAACAATGACACCTGAGGAGATTTAGTATCACTGTGAAGCAAATCATCATGACAATCATAATCACGTTCATCTGGGTATCAAGGTATAAGTCATTTTATTTGCTCTTGCTAGGCTCACAAAAAATGCCAAGGTGCACTAATCCATCAGTGTGGTCTCCTGGATTGCTCGCCAAGATTGCAGCTTCCAAACTTGCTCTATCTCTTCCTCAGAGGATGAAAATAAATCACAGTTTCCACTCATGTTAAATTACAGTAAAAATGTAAAGGCCCGGAAAAAAAACCCAGAAAAAAATCAGGAAAAAAATATGTTTTCTGTTTTTTCGGAAGACTTTTGGGTTTTTCCCCCTGAAAAATTGGAAAAATTGAAAAAAGAAAAAATGAATATGGAATGTTTTATTCTAACATAATGCATAAAATGTTTTAAGACATGGTGTTCTAATACTTTCCAAATCATTTCTTTAAAAAATCATTGAAACTTAGTTCCACTCCCTGCCCATTCATTAAAACTTAATCTCACTTTCTTCTATACATTTTCCCCCTCTTCAATTCTTTTTACGAGAATGGGGTTTTTATTTTATTTTTATTTAACACTGTGGAGAGGAATTATGAATTGTTAATTCTGAATTTTTAAACATTGCTTTGTATTAGTATTTTTGTTCTACATAAACTAGTAAACAGTTCAGGAGAGTGTTACTTACAATTACAAATATATATTATTAAAAAGTAAATTGTGATTGTAATACCGTAATTGTTTGGATACACTATATTTCAATATCCTAGTTGTGATCATTTTATGCCAAGTCAAATTGTCCATAGTCATATTTTATGTTCCTAAAGTAACAGAATGACTTTCAAGCTGTAAAAGGGGGTGGGGAGCGCTAATATAGCATTTCAATTTTTCCAATTTTTCATTTTTCCAAAAAATTCTGGTGTTTTTTTTCCTGGAAGAAAAAAAATGGAAAAAACGGGGGGGGGGGGGTTCCAAGCTTCAAAATTTCTGGAAATTTTACATCTCTAGTCCAAGCAACAGTACTTTGTTTAATTCTACAAGCTTTATTCATCTACACTGCTTCTTAACATAAAGACCAAGACACTATGTAACACAGCAACTGTTTTTAAAAACTTGAAAAGCAGTAACACATCTCTTAGGCTTTTAGCATATTTGAAGTTTTTACATGCTCACCCAACCATCTGCCAGTTTAAATTATGGAGGAAGATCCATGATGTTGGGGCTCTGTTGTGGTTCAGCTGGTTTTGCTGACTCCTTGGGCGTTTATACACGACCCCTAAACTCCGGGGCAAATGGCTCCCAGCTCCGGAGATTAAAAATGTTTACCCACCAGCTCCGGAGTTAACAGGAAATTAAGTGCGACCCCGCCCACTTTAGCGCGTCCCAGCGCACCTTTCAAGTACCTGCTTTTTGGATGTGACAAATATTTGATCCGGTGTAAGTATAGTGAGTGCGGGGCTCTCCTGGCTTCTGTTTGTTCTTTTTTTGCACCCCGCCCCTTTAAGAGATCTGAATGCTGCCCGGAACAAAACGGAGGTAAACCGGCATTCTTTTCTTTCTTTTTTCTCCCTCCCTCAGGCAGCCAGCAACCAGGAAGTGCGGAGGGGGGTGGGGACAGAGGAAGAGCAACGAACCCCTAAGATCTCTGGTCCGAATTTAAGTGGCCAGCGGATCTTAGGGGTCGTGTAAAAAGGCCCCTTGCTGGCTGGCATCTTGCTTACATTAAATCAGCCCATTTATAGGCATGGATGCTTTATACAACCTTATCTTTTCTTCCCACATTTTCATTCCAGTTGCAGATTCCACTAGGACGAACCTAGAGCAAAATCTCATACACTCTGCTACCCAAGGGAACTATCTCTGATAAACGGAAACTGTAACATTCTCTCTTGTCTTCTTTCTGCCCTTAGCTAGCAGACTCAAAGCATATCCTCACTGCTTCCGTAGCAAACACCATGCATTCTCTATAGGAGCTGGTGCAGACCTAATGGACTTTTTAAAAGGCATATCATAGATAACATGAGGTTAGATACGATTTTGTTTTTACTCTGCGATGGCCTCTAATGGACATTCAGTATATTGCCCCTATTAACTGTTACTTCTTTCTTTCTTCTTTCTTTTTTCTATTTTCAATGTTACATCTCTTTGTCCTGAAAGTAACCTCTACCAGGCGGTCCACTTCTGTTCAAATGTCCATGGTGTAATAACATTTCCGGGGTTACATTTCTTATATCCTTAATCATATAATAATTTATTTATACAACATTCCATCTCTGACAACTCCCCCATCAGGTGAGTGTGGAGGTGTCTTGCTTGTATGCTTTCTCTGTTGCTCAGCAATCAAATTTCACAATCTTGGTAGCTCCATCTGCCTCTCCAGCCTACAGTAACGTAGGAGGCTTCCAGCAAAAAGAGAGTTAGGACTGTCAGATTGCTGCAGCTGAATGCAAAGGGAAGACAGGCCTATTGACATTATGAAAAGCAGGAAGTGACAAAAAGGTTGAATTAGCAGCCCTAGGTAGATAAGGTAGAACAATTGCGAGAAGAAAAAACATTAGCAGCCTCTCTATCAAAGAAAGACACTTCTCTGGAGAGCTGAACATTTTAAAAGGGCGGCTGACAGGCAGTTCATTGTCCACCCACTGGAGTTTACGTAAAATACTTAGGGAGTACATGTGGGCTGGGAAAAATAGGTTCCAGATGAATCACTGTACGTTATGTTTATAGACACTGTTCTGCTTCTCTTCCTTTTGTGGGAGCTTCCAATTAAATCAGGTGGAAAGAAACAGCTGCAGAAAAAGGCGAGAAGTACTAGGCCTCCATCAAACATTTATTCAGGGTCCATTTTATCCTCTGCCCTTTCTAGAGCACAATGGCTGAATTCAGCAGCTCGACAAAAAGGCAAGTGCAGCCATGATTTTCTGACAGCTAACTTTGTAGAACCACATCTCACTACTTTGTTCTACTAATTTTAGTTATTTTTGGCAAGTGCAATTAATTTAGTTCCGTCAGAGCCTCAACTGTTCTGTTGATAAATCCCACAATAAACAATGTACGGGCCAAGAACTGAAGAGCTGCATACAAATTTGCAGAAACAAAACAGACAAAATAGCCCAAGGATTAAAAAACAAATCTGTCTATCACTCTGGTGCTCACCAAGCATGCTTCTGATCGCCAGAATTGCAAAAGATGTGGATTTGTATACCACGAGTTCAGGTATTTCTGCATCAGACAGCAGCCTATAATTAATTTGGTGTTTGGGAGTACAGTATAATGAAAATTCACCCTTTTGACCCAGCCAGTTAATTTCTCCAAAAAAATCCTCTTCTCATTTAGGGGGCATTTCAAGGATTGCAGTGACCAGCAAACATAGTGCCACCGCTACAGAAAAAACATGCTATCCGCTATAACCACCATTTGTGTATGGCTTGTACAGAAGAGAGAAAATAGGTTTACAGAACAGGATATTCATGGCAAGAGCAAACTCCATTCAATATGACTGGAAAGCAAGAAAACTCTAATTGGGAGAATGATAAAAAAAGGATTACTAAAATGGAAAGTGAAGGTAAGATCGTGGAAATTAATTACTGTTAGAACAAAAAAGGGGCAAAACAAAGGTTAAAGAGAGCAGTGATTATATGAAAGCCTACTTTTTTTCAGTTTCCTAGAAATGCTTAAAATTACTTCAGATGGATTTCATCAAGACTGAGTAAACCACATGACAGAACGAAAACATTGTATTATGCTGCCCTGCATAAACCTTAATGAAAACAAGTATATAAACCATGGGTATGTAGATTAATGAGATTAGATTTACTTCATGGTATGTAAAAGGCAGGTAGTCAAAGAGATAATTCACAGATATAATGGCTGCATCCAAATTAGTCTGTAGAGAGAAAGGGCTCTCAAAAATGTCTAGCTGGTTACATAAACCTGGCATAATCCACCAGCCATTTGGAAATGTCATTCATACACTTCATACACTGTTAGTAAATCTTCTCTTAGGGATACAGAAGATTTGAAGGGATGGTTCTAGATCTTAAGGAAATCTTAGATCTTGAGAAAAATATAGTCTTCCCACATCAGCCAAGATATAGGTGCACTCAATAATTGCTAGAGAAGAAGATCCCACCAAGTCACTATTACATTTGGTAAAATGAAAGCTACCTCAACATCCCAACTGGAGTTACAAAGACTTCTTGCTTTCCGTTAAATATGTTTCCTCGGGTGTGATTTTCATCAAGACTAGCAGTGACATCAACTAGTTCCCATTTCAGTGACAATGCTGAATTAATGCTCAGGGTTACAAATCTTTTCACTGAGGAGAATAATTTAGTCACTTAGCTCTATTATCCCTGTTCTGTTACTGTCAAGCCTAAGAGCCCAATTTGTGACATGTGGCCACACAGCTTAGCTTTGGAATTGGCAAAACCATGTGGGTTGGGAATTTGTACTCTCAGCCCGTGTCAGGTTCAGATCACAATTTACTGACTTTCTCCCTGGCAATTGCTGACCCTACCCGCGTGGAGCCTGACCCTTCCATTTGGGGCCGCCCCCCGCAGGTTTCTGGATCCTTGTTGGTTTTCGGAGGCTTTTGGGGGCTTTCCGACAAACTGTCTGATGACCCGGTCGACTACCTGGTTGACAGGTGGCATGTGGCTGCTGCCGGGGCTGTCGACCGGATCGCCTTATCCGCTGCTGAGCCCACTCTTTGCTGTGGTTTATGGAGGAGTTGCGGGCAATGAAGCAAGAAAGGAGGAGGCTAGAGAGCAGATGGAGGAAGGATCGGATGGCATTTAATCAGGCTGTGGTTTGTGCAATGACCAGACACTATGTGCGAGCGATCAGGAACACTAAATGATCTTTTGCCTCCCTGAGAATTGGTGGGGCTTCAAACTGCCAGGCGGAGCTGTTTTAAGTGATTCGAGACCTCACCAATCCTGGTCTGCCTGGGCCTCCTCCTAGTGATTTAACTAGCGAGTCTTTCGTAGCCCTTTTAAAGTCTAATATAGAGGCTATGTATGCCGATCTTGACTCCAGTTGTACTAATCTATCTCCAACCAACCATGGCCGGTGCTGCACCCCCTCGGTCTCCTCATTTTGTTGAGTTTGGGCTTATGACACCAGCTGACGCCTCCAGGGCATTAGTCCACTGCAGGCTGGTGAATTGCCCTTCCAATCCTTGCCCATCCTGGCTTATTAAGATCACCAGAGGGAGCATGCCAGAGTGGGCTGCTACCATCGCCACCGCTTTAGGGATGGGATCAAAGGATGGGGCCAAGCCCATCTTTTAGAAACCTGGCTTGGCATCAGACAATATGGATAATTATCGTCCAATTGCCAGTGTTCCCTTTATTGTCAAGCTGGTGGAGCAGATTGCTGCCGAGCGGCTCCAATCGTTCCTGGAGGAAGATTGTGTCCTGGATCCTTTCCAATCTGGGTTCACACTGCTTCACAGGACTGAGAATGCCTTGGACGCTTTGCAGGATGACCTCTTGAGGGGGGCCAACAGGGGCTGTGCTACCTTGTTGGTCCTTCTCAATTTGTCAGCGGCCTTTGATACTGTCAAAGACGGTATCTCCTGGGCGCAGGCTCTCTGAGGTGGGGATCGGGGTTCTAGCCTTCTCCTGGCTCTGCTCCTTCCTTCAGGGCCATGCCCAGCGAGTAAGCCTAGGTGGAGAATTGTCATCTCCCTGGTCAGGGAGTCAGCAATTTCCCCCATGCTTTTTAATATTTATATGAGGCCACTGGCTGAGGTCATTCAGAGGCATGGGGCCTGCTGTCATCAGTACACTCATGACACACAGCTCTATATCTCCTTTTCTACCTTGATCGCTGTTTGGACGCCGTGTTGGAATGAACCAGGTCTAACAGGCTCAAATTCAACCCCAAGAAAACTGAGGTTCTGTTCTTCGGGGGGGATGGGTACGGTGGTCCTCTCCCCAGTCTGGGGGGGGTCTGCGCTCCAGGTGGTTGATAGAGTGAGGAGTCTGGGCATTGTCTTGGACGCAGTATTGTTCCTGGAGTCCCAGGTGGCTGCCTTGTCCAAGTCAGCCTACTACCAGCTTAGGCTGATCACCCAGATTCGCCTGTACCTTGATGGTGACTCCCTGCGGACAGTTGAGCATGTGCTGGTCATCTCGAGGATTGATTTTTGCAATGCTTTCTACATGGGGCTTCCCTTGACCCTTGTCCGGCGATTGCAGTGGGTGCAGAATGCGGCAGCCAGATTGGTGGTTGGTGCAGGTCGCTTTGACCACATCATGCCAATTCTGGCCCACCTGCACTGACTACCCTTTGCCTCCCATATAAGGTTCAAGGTACTGATTTTGGTTTACAAAACCCTCCATGGCTTGGGGGCTGAGAATCTAGCAGAGCAAATCTTGCAAAGGTCAGCAACGGCCCAACCCACCACAGCATCCTTGGCGCTTTCGCTCTGTATGAATAGAATAGAATAGAGTTTTATTGTCATTATGCATATGCAAGATATGCACAACGAAATTAGAGTGCTATTCCACTACACACTCTAAACATACAAAACACATAAAACACAGAAACACCATACAAAATATTAAAAACTCTTAAAATTGCTTACAAAATTTAAAACACTACTTAAAAACTGATTAAGATGGTGCTAAAACTGTCGCATTTAACTTGGATACCGCTCTGTGATAAAAACTGTTCTTTAGTCTATTTGTCCTTGACCTAAGAGTCCTGTATCTCCTGCCAGACGGCAACAGTTCAAAAAATTGGTGGCCAGGATGCGAAGGGTCTCTCAAAATTCTAGATGTCTTCCTTGAGCATCTGGAGTTGTATAATTCTTCCAAAAGAAGAAGAGGACAGCCCACTATCCTCTCAGCAGTGTTTATGACCCTCTGGAGTGCCCTTCTATCTGCCACTGTGCAACTCCCTCGGAGGCCCGTAAGGTTGTTACCCATAATTGGGCCTTCTCAGTGGCTGCTCCCACGATGTGGAACAAACTACCTTGCAAAATGTGCCAAACAGAGTCCCTAACAGCCTTTAAAACATTAAAGACCTGGCTTTTTAGGGAAGCATTTGGCGATTGGTATTGCAATGTTGTGTTGCCCTGTCTTCTTGTACCTTTCTCACCTCCCTTTAGTTGTGCCTCTTGCCAGGGCTTTATATTCCATTGTGTGTTTAGTGTTATGTCTTTGCTGTTTAATGATTCATTTGTTCTTAATATTTGATTATTTATTTGGCGTTCATGTGAACTGCCCAGAGTCCATTCTGGGAAATCAGGCAGTCAAGAAATGAATGAATGAATGAATGAATGAATAAATAAATAAATAAATAAATAAATAAATAAGGGCCACAACCTGGATGACAAAACTGATGAAAAATAGGGTAGGTATACAGCAGGGCAAGTGTGAGACAACAGAATCTGTATTATTACCCAAATATTACTCAATATTGCTGCATTATCGCCTAAACATTTCGGCGCCAGGTAAAGACCTTCCTGTTCCAGAAGTTTTTAATTGATACAATATAGACTGTGGGTTCTCTGATGGCAATTTTATTGTAATGATTTTATTGTGAGGTGTTTATTATTGTTTTAATTATTTATTGATATTTGATGTTTTAACTGTTTTAATTCTTTGATTGTAAGCCGCCCAGAGATCTTTGGAGAGTGGGCAGCATATAAGTTGTAATAAATAAATAAATAAATAAATAAATAAATAAATAAATAAATAAATAAATAAATAAATAAATAAATAGCTAAGAAACATATGGTTCATGCTAGATTGGGGAGAAGAAGACAGGGTAAATTCAAAAGGGAGATGTGCTCAAAATTTTTCAGAAACACAGGAAAAATGTGATATACCCCTGTAGGAAAACAATGTAGTTCCTTGATAAGGTCACATTACAGGATATGTTTTTCAGGCTTATTACAAACACGTTCATGTTTTCCTGCAGCTTTTGGTTCTGTTCTTCAGATCCTGAAACAATACTCTGTCCAATAGACTGCATCTTCTGGACACAGGCTGATGATCTGCATGTTCTTATTGAAGGTCTCCTGTCATCTCTGTTTTGGTTGCCCATAAGGTTGCTGGCCATCAGTTTTCAGGTAGTAAAAAGTTTTGGCAACGGTGGAAGGTGCCGCTCTTAGGCAAATCACAAGTCCTCAGCCTCACCTTCCATACCAAGTAGAATAATGAATCGCTCCATGAATTTCAAATGGAATCATTTGAAGAAAAAGCAGGACACAAATATGGCTATGCTGATTAATACCAGCTTTTTCCAACTACATCTCAATGACTCGTTGTTTTAAGTTTCTCGCATGCCTACAGGCAGATTTATTCGATGCAACCTGAAACCTAGAATTTCTTCTCTCTTGAAAATGTCACACTCCCCACACACCAAGCTATCCTATGGTACCTTTTAATGCTAAATACTGTTGAAGTAGAATGCCAGTAGATCATTATTATTACTATTCATTTAAGTGCTTGTTAACCTGGCCCTTGCTTATCATAATATTACCCAGTTTATCAAGTATATTGAAAAAATATTTCTGTTCTGTTTTCAGAGTTTCTCTTGATAAAGATGAAAATGATTACCGTATATAGTTTTATCTTTTCCCTGAATAATTATCTCACTATATACTAATTGTAGAAATGCCTCAAATAATAATACACAGCATTTACATGATTCTCTCAGATCAATTTGCATATATTATTTTTGCCATCTTTGCAAAAACTCTAAGGCTCATTCTGTGTAATCCTGTCATAATATAACAGCATTGAGGCTGGACAGGTCAGAACAACGGCCTAAAGCTGACTGCTGACCTCCTGGCTGATATGAAATGTGAGGCAAGAGATTTGAACAAGCTCATTCTGGTTACATAGCTCACACTCATCTTTTTAAAAAGAAGCATATAAACAGTAGGTAAAATGGATGAAAAACTAAACACTCCAGCTGGAGGTTTGCAATTTGTCTACTTGTTTATTGCACTTTCTCTAAATGTTGGAAGGCTTAGATGGCAGCAGTGACATTAACTGCTTTTACAGCTGTGGATAGCTCACTCACTACTGAAACCCTATTAGCAGCCTACATGAACTTCATTTGCTTATCTATAAACCAGTGTCAGTAACATTAGACTACTGTAATACATTCTATACATGACTGGCACTACAGCCTATTCAGAAAAGTTGGGGATACAAAAGAGACAACAAAACTGGCAGCCAGCAATATTTATACTAATATATTGAACACCATTCAGGTGTATGCATGTGTGTGCATGTGCGTGTGCGTGTATATATGTACATAACAATTCTCTATCCACCCACTGCCACACTGATGGTCATTTTCTTAGCATCAAGGATGAACTGTCATTGTGCCCCAAATGACAATTTTATTACTTTTTCTATTACTAATCTCTTACAGGTGTTTTGTTTCCATCTACAGATTTATTTGGTAATGATCAATCCTATGTTCCACTGTGGATTGACTGGTATTCCTACCAAGAACATACACTTTTTTTAAAAAAAATGTACTTCTTCAGTAAAATTAAACACTCTGTCTAGCATGTATTTAACATTTAAATCTGAACACTTTATGGGAGGAAAGGTAGCAATCTTTTTCTATATTTTACAATGTTCTAATATTGCAATTCTTTGTAAAATCACTTTCTAAAGATCTAGTAATTATGTTTTATATGCTTATTTACAACATTGTAAGACATCTTGAGATGTTTACATTGAAAGAAAGGTAGTATATAAATAAATTTAATTAAATAAAATTTTAATTGGTTTCTTTACTACCTTGGGATTAGAGTGTCATAACAATTAAGTATTTGTTAGGTCACTTAGTTTGCTCTTTGAATTTCATTTTCAAAAAAGCTAAATTGTTGTAAACCGCCCTGAGTCCCCTACGAGGGAAATAGGCGCGGTATATAAATGTGAAAATAAATAAATAAATAAATAAATAAATAAAAATAAATAAATATAATTTACATATAAGTGTATTCTGAGTGCAAGTGTCTTGGATAAATTCACCTCCCAACTAACTCTGTTGAAGCCAGATAATAAAATTATAAAATAACCAGAGATGGGCATGAAGCCCATCTAAGTGCTTCTGATGAGGATTCTCCCTGCGCAGCTGATGAGTGGTTTGGCTGCCAAAGCAGGCAAGGCTAATCAAAACTAATCACAGAATGAAGTAGATGTAAAATCCGCTCCAATGGATTTTTCGTAATTCAAAATGTTCATAGTTCAGAACACAGTTTTCCATAGGAACGCACTGAAAACCGATTAATCCATTCCAAAGGGAACCGATTACCATAGGACAGGCATGTCCAAACTTTGGCCCTCTAGATGTTTTGGACCACAACTCCCACAGTCCTTTGTCATTGCCAATCTAAGCTTAGAATTCTGGGAGTTGTGATCCAAAACATCAGTAGGGCCTAAGTTTGGACATGCCTGCAATAGGATTTCAATGCTTTCCTATGGGAAGTCTGTCCTGACCCAGCAAAGCAGGGGAAGAAACCCCCTCCAAGAGCTGCCAACATCAACTGTGTGGCAGTGGTGAGTGGTGGCCAGTGGCTTTATTCCTGCTGCCTGGTCTCGCTGCAGTGATTTGGTGATGCCATCCATCTGACCCTCACCTGGATCAGAATGGATGGACCCGATCTTGCTGTCCCATGATGCTGCACCACCCCACTCGACCCTTGCTTGGCTCAAAGCCTGCGCCTTTCTCCCTTTTGAGCCAGGCAAGGGTTGGGCGGGTGGTGCATCCACCTGACCCTTGCCTGGCTGAGAAGGGGAAAGCTAGGATGAAGCCGCCGCCACCCCTCCTTCGCCTGGGTCTCTTTGTCGAGCCGTTTTGACGCAAAGACCCAGGTGAAGGGGGGGCGGCAGCAGCTTGTGGACTCGTTCGTAGCACATTTCCTCTCCAGACACACCACTTTTGGAATGCTCAGAGTGGTGTGCCTGGAGAGTCAATGGGCCACAAATGAGCCTACAAGCCACTGCCTCCCCTTCACTACTGCTAGCAAACTTGATCTAATTTGAACGCTGTGGAAGCAATAACTCAACAGAATGCATTTTTGAACCTGACTTGACTAAAAATGGAGGACTGCCTTAACTACCATGTTAGACGTGTTATTTTTTATGCAGTAGTGCCTTGGTTTAAGAGAATAAATCAAACATTTATTCTAAATTCTCCTTTGATTAACAAGCAGTGTCTTGATATACAAGCATTGGAGCAGGTGACATAATCACAAGTGAGCCAATGATGATTATCTAGAATGTTCCATCTCAGGCAAGCCTCAAAAGCAGAGGGAGGAGAAAGTAATGAAGGTCTCCCTTGCGCCAGCCAGGAACATTTTCAATTAGAGTGCAAGTTAGGACTTTTTATTTATTTATTTTTAGTTAATTTTGTCTTAAATGTCCTTTCTTATTTTTCAAACCAATTCTAGTAATGAGGCAGCTAGTCAAGTATGTATAGGGCTACAAGTTGCACTTTATTATTGTCACATTAAAAACACAGATTACAATGCAGTTGTAAGTCCCAAGCACAGCAGATTCCACAGCCAGGTACCTAAACCATGGTGTGAACGTGGACTTCTAGCCAACTTCTTCTGTGAGTTCTGGCATTTTGTGTGTACAGTATGTGGTCTGTGGGAACCCAAAACAAATCATTATTTCCATTATTTCTTATGGGGAAATTTGCTCTGATATAAGAATGTTTTGATTTACAAGCATGTTTCCAGAACAATTATGCTCACAAACAAAGGACATATTGCACAATTAAATCCCAAATACATGTTGAAAAAGCACAGGGGGAAAACAGAACTTTAAAAAATAAACACTATTTTACATAACTGAACATTAAGTGGACCTACAGTCTTGTTTCTTTTTCTTTAATATTTTGTTCTCCCTTATCCTTTCATTCCAGCAAGATGCCAACAAAAGAAGATAAAGGCTTCTTTATCTTGAAATTCCTATTGGGAGCAGACATTTCATTGACCACATCTTTTTATGCAGGAGTTAAATCTGTATCTTCTGAAATTCATTCTTTTCTTCCTCTATTAAAACTTTGCTTTCCTTTGGATCTGGTCACCTTACTCAATATTCAGCACTCAGACTCTAGTAATCAACTTTAGAGAGATACCAGCTAAACACTCAGACTCCTTGATAACATAAATGCCCATCTTCTTCAGATCTGTATTCAAAGCTGCACATGATCAGAAATGAACATATAAGAAAGGCCTGTTTAATACCTGACAGCACCACATTCTGGAAGGTTTATCCCAGTGATGCATGCTAATACAAATTCTGCTCCCTAATGGAATGGTTAATTTATCACACAAGAATAACTCTGTGTACAATAACAACTTGAGGAACCAGCCAGTTAGCAATAAGTACTTAATTACAACTATTACTATGTGTGTTCTAGTACCGAATTAATCAGCTTGTAAAGAGACAGACAGACTTAGGAACATGAAACATGTAAAAGAGAAAATTAAATGAATACCATACTCAATCATGCATGAGGCTTAGATGTGAGGAAATTAGCTTCAGAAGCATGCTTGGTGTCTAAATTAGAGGCATACAGATTTGTTGCTTTTGGACTGCACAGACTGCGCTTAGTGTCTTCTGAACCTATTGTTAGTTCTTCCCATCTTCCTCCAAAAATGTTATGAACCACTTACATCCCATCAAAACCCTCTAGAAATTTTCAACAGATACAAACGATCTTTGGCCTGAAAGTAATAAAAGGCCTGGCTACATTTCTTTCCACTGGTACACCAGAGACAGGCTGAATTTAAGCAGCTTAGCCTCTAAACAATTACAAAGAAAAAGAAAAAGAAACTGACTTGTTCAATAGATCTCATCACAGATCTGTACTGTATAATTGGGCAACAGAAAAGCAGAGATTGTGGTTTATTGAAGAAAAAAATAACTTCAGAAGATAAAACAGAATTTGGATTATACCTTTCCAAGGACTCTAATGTGCAATTGTACAGATAGTAGTGGGATGCCAAAAAATAAAAATAAGTAAGTAAGGAAATAAAACTGCATGTACCAGGGCAAAGAAGCCAGTAGCATACCTTGGGAGGACGGGGGAGCAAAATCCCTGGGGTGCAGAGGTCTGATGGCAATTGCGCAGCTCACGCCTCCCGCTGCTGTTAATGGCGGTAGTGTGCACGTTCGCCATCAGGGAAGCCATGTGCCCCTTCTGCCAGAGGAGGATCCCCTGGTGGCACCTGGAGTGGTGGTGCTCCTGCCCGAGTGAAGCAGCTCCCAGGCGGTCATCAGGGGGGGCAGCGGTTGTGCCCGACGGAGCCGGCGGGAGGAAGGCAGACCCCAGGAAAGGCTGGACTGGGCTGCTGGCAAGCCGCAACAGCAAGGGTGCGGTGGCGGGCAGGTGACCTGCCGTGCCTGGGCCAGCTGTCGTGGGGCAAGCGCATCCCTTGGGGTCCGAAATCACTGTTCCTCATGCCAGGAGTTGGCTGGCCAGTGCCTGGGGTGCGCCACTTGCCTCTCACTGCTGAAGGGGCTCGCCTCATTTCTCGGCATGAGAAAGTGCCTCCGCCCCCACTGTCTAGGCTGCGGAAGGCTCCTCCACTCCCTCCCCCATTGAGGTGGGACTCTTCCTTGCCTCCGCTGTCCCTGCGTTGTGCGGTTTGCACAGGAAAGCCTTGTCTGGGAGGGAAACCCCCAAAGAGAGTGTAAGAAAGAGGGCACCTTCTCCCCCTCCCCGCTTGGGTGGGTGAGATGCAGCTGGAGGGCAGGAGGGGGCGCAAAAACTGACTTGGTCCCCAGGGACTCCAAACCCTAGCTATGCCTCTGAAAGAAGCTTAGGGCTGCTACATTTCAGCCCAGTGATAGAGAAGAAAAAGAACTCCAGCTACTAGAACCTAGAGAATGGAGCAAAAGGAAAGGTTTGAAGAAGGCTTATTGGCAGTCCTGGATTCAACAGCTCTGAATCAGTCATTGCAGCAAAACAAATTAAATGAAGGCTTTTGGGAACTGCATACATAAATGGAACCACTGAAAGGGTAGAGCAGAATGGAAATCATAGGGCCAGAAGCGTTAGGCTTACACAATGTTTTTAAACAAAGCAAACAAAACAGGGAAACAATATATTTAGACTGAATACCAATCTTAGTACAGCTGTTTCCTGTGGCCAAATTTAATTCAAGTGGGACTTTCCTGAAGTTGCATGCATAAAGTGGGATTCTTCTTCTATCACACTTCACAGAATGTTTGCATTTCCTTAGGGGACATGTGCCTATAAGGCTAGGTTTAATGGTACGTTTTTACTGATGATGGGCCTCAGTTTTCTCCAGGAGAGGCTGGTGCATTTAACTAATTTGCATGTGACTTTATGTTTGTGACCTACAAAGCAACCACTCCTTTGATGCTGTTTTTATTCCACCTGGAACTGCAGATTTTTCCAATACTTGTCTTTCACCTGGAACGTTAGATCTTCCATACTTGTATTTCCACACGGGGCAAGACTGGAGCCTTTTAAGGAAACATTATTCACAAAATTACCTGAGCACAATATATGCCAGGCTTTTCGGTCTAGCAACCTGCCTGCATTCTCTTTTCTTATGCTCACACAAATTGCCGTTTTTTTTCCGCTTTATAAGACATACTTTTTTCCTCCTCAACAGTAAGGAGAAATGACTGCGTCTTATACGGTGAATACACCCCCTGCCAGGAGCCTCCAGAGCAGCTGCTGCAGAGACCTCCAGAACAGTGCAGGTCCTCGCCTCAGCTGCAGCCCCAGCAGAGGCTTCCCGACCCGGCTGTTAAAAAAATTAACCTTGCATGATTGATTTTTTTTCCATAGAAGAAGAAGAAAGTAAACAGCCCTACCAGAGACCATAGATATGAGAAACGGGCTACAGGCTAACCACCCACCATGATGACCATAGAGGCACTCTTCAAGACAGGAAGAATGTGAATCCAGGGGAGGGAGCTCTACCATTCAGCCCATCTTGGAGAGCAGCTCTATGGTAATCATGGTGGATCATTACTCTAGCCTGTTTCTCATATCTATGGTCTCTAGTAGGGCTGTTTACTCTCCCTCTTCTTTTCCAAGCCTGCACAACAGGTCAACCATGGGCTTACTGGTAGCTCGCAAGGGGTTAGAAAGTAGCCCGCCTGCTAGCTGGGAGAGGCGCCCCATGCTCTCAGCTCCCATGTGCGGGCCGGCCAGGTGAAATTGGCTGCCCAGAGCCTGCGGCCTCTGGGGTCGTGGCACTACTGGCACCTGGGGGTGGGGCAGAGAGGGTCAGGCCCCACCCGAAGCCAAGTGGAGCCTGTACTGCACCTAGGCCACGTGGTGGTGGGCCTGCAGGAAACCATGTGGCTTCAGGGGGTGAGCGGACCCGCCAGGCATGAAGGAAAACAGAAGGAAAAGGCAGGGGCCTAATTACCCCCCACTGCCCCTAGAACCACCTGCCGACATGGGAGGCCTGGCGGCGTCACCCCAGCCAGACTAGGTCAGCAGGGCCGCGCCAGCCTAATCAGGAAGCGCAGGGGGTAGGCGGTAGAAGAAGTGGTGCGGTGAGGGCTGCACCCGCCTGATCAGGTAGCATGGGGATGGTGAGAAAGACACAGCAAGAGGACAGGCGTTGAAGGCAGTGCCAGGCCGAGACAGCCCACTCAGGTAGCGTTGGGAGTGGAGGGGGGGGCACGAAGGGGAAAGGACAGGCCACACGCCCACCAGGCGGAACTCGGTCACAGCAGTGCGGGGCAGGTGGCGCCAGCTGCACCCGAGCCTCTGGTGCCTACCGCAGCTACTGAACCTTCCCCTCCACGGGAAGCCCGGAGGGGGACAGGGGAAGAGTTAGGGAGGTAAGCAGGCCCGGGCCTCTCCTACCACCCCCACTAAGAACCTGACACAAGCCTTCTCAGGGATAGATCAAAGTACGCAGGAGGGGACAGGAGGCATGACAAAGAGTGTTGAAGAGAGGGGTGTGTGGTGCTTGGCTACATGCCATGGTGTGGCTCGCCACCCTTACACAGTTCTCACTTTGTTCTCCCTGACAAGCTCAGGACACCAGCAAGGTAAGTGGGCCCGGGACGCTCCCACTACCCCCACTAAAAACCCGATGCGAGCTCCCGGGGTTAGGTCAAAGCATGCGAAGGGGGGTGGGAGGTCCGGTAACAGCCGGGTCAGGAAGCCTCCTCTGGGGCTGCAGCTGGGGCTGGGAGCTACACCAGGTCCAAAGGCCTCTGCAAGGGCCAGAGGCTACCCAGCATGGAGACCTGTGCAGTAGGGCAGCTTGTCTTCACATTTTACTCTCCAGCCATGCCGCTCTGGGCCTCCCAAGAGCAGTATGGCTGGAGAGTAAACTGGGACTGGAGATATACCAGGACTGCAGTATGTATGTGTGAATATTTTTTACACATACATAACTCTAAAACTAGGTGCGTCTTATGGTCCAGTGCATCTTATGGAGAGAGAAATACAGTAGGTTACATGGAACCATGTTTAAATAGCCTGTCAATCTCTTCCAGCCATAGATGGAGTTGAAAGTACATGGAATACCAGACAGATGGCCAATAAATCCTAACATTCAATCAGGTAGAGCAAGGTGGTTTATTCGAGCACATTATGTCTCTCTCTAGGTGGTCAACATGTTCCCTTGTGATTCTTGTCTGAGATTTCTGGGGGGTTTCATTCTAGAAAATGTCAGACATCACACTGAAGTAGTACATAGCTAAAAGTAATTCAAGCTTCTTTTGCAGACAATTTCAAAAACTGATTAAGAGACCTATATCTTTCTTTTTTTTCTAGTGCAATGCTGATTGTAGGGTTAAGCAGAAAGAAAAAAAGAAAGATAATACTATTGGAAATGACTTCAGTTACTCCACTTAATGTGTGTTGTGACTGAATAGTTATGAAGGTGGCCTTTTCCCCATTTCCCATTTGCCAATTTGCAAAGAAACAAACTGTCATCTTGAGGAGTCCAACAATCCAAGTTGCATAATTGAGCCCAAACCACAGCCACTGGACATATAAGAAGCATCAGCTGATATTTACACCAGACATCCATTTTATTATTCCTATTGCCCTCGTCTCTTAACAACACACTGCCATCCTTTATTCATGATGTTGGAAAAAGAACAATCAAAGGATTCTGCTCAGTAACAAAGAAATGTAGAAAAATAAACAAAAGGACTTTCTAGAAGCCAAGGGGAGACAAAGAACACTAACAGAGCTTAAAAACATGTTGAATTAAATTCAGCAACTTATCCAGTTCGAAACAAAAAGTATTTTTGTCTAATACAGTACAGACACTGGCAACAAAATAGAAAGTAAAAGGAAACTTCAGAGAACTAGCTGAATTACACCCTTGGAAACACTGTAGTCATAACTCAATAGAATGGTAGACATAATCAAACTGATTTATTTCAGTCAGCATCTGCTCCAGGATCAGAGTAGAATCTATAACTGAGCGCCTCAGAAGGAGCGTCCCCAAATAATGTGACGACTGTAAACACATTTGGACATCCCCTGGGCATAGCAGCACCCCGTTGGCTACTCCTTTCACTCTGTAAGAACTACAGTATTGTACTGGATTGCTTCCAACACAAATGGAGGGGGTTTATTGTGAGAAGATCCACTGAACTCTTTTAGTCTTAAATTTCAAGTAACTCAAGATCAACAGAACAAATAGGGGAGATGGCTGGGCAAGGATTCAAACTTATATTTCTTTTACAGTATTCTGCACTAGGTAATCAACATTGAGTTAAATAGCAAACTTTACTAAACAGCAATTAGTCTGTAGGTTCCCTGGCACAACACAAAACATATTTGTGAAACAAAACAATATTAATTACTTACTAGAATTGCATTCTAAAATATTAGAAAAACAACATGGACTATGATCAAGTTACATAATAATCACTGCTCCCATACTATTAAATCATGGAAAGGCAACACAAAATAATATTTTTATGAACCCTACTGGAAGGGAAACCAGAGCAGGGAAGAGACTCTGCTCAGCTTATTCAGTGGCGTCAGTTTGGGCTCCGACCCCCCCCCCACCACATACACACTGTTTCCCTTCCTTTCTGCCAGGATTTGTTTATTTTCTTAATCTGGGGTTCAAAAGGGCGGAGTCTTGTACACAGCAGCGTCTTATAGATGGGAAAATATGGTACCCTCCTATGGTGTAGTGAGAAATATTCTCTAATTGCCATTTAAATTATTTTTCAAGAAACTGTAGGCAGGATTTTCCCTATTTTTGGATATTCTTTTATCACTCTGTGTTTTTAAAAAAGAAAAAAGCAACAGAAAAATAATGGCAATGCAACAAAAGCTCTTCTCGTATTTTAAGGTATAATGGGAATGATGACTAACAGAAACAAATTACTTCTGAAAAACAACTTTCCAAGTCTCCTTACAAAATCTCTGGCCAAGATTCAGTTGTCTGCAACAGTAGCTCTGTGGCAGGACGACAATTTTCAGACAGAGCCCTCCTGTCTAGCAGGCGGATAAAAGTAAGAAATCGGGAAGATGCTGGTGAGGGTTCTGCTCTACTAAACTACTCTTTCCCAGTATCTTTTCTCAAGCCCACTTTATGAAATTGTTTAAGCTCAACTGGGCTTGAAATGTCTGATATCCAATTCAGTTGCTACCTCCTAAATTAATGTCACTTGTTGCATTAAGTCCCAGGATAACCTTTGTGTTCTTTTTTTAGGTCACTCTCTGGTCACCGTCTGCTCCTGGTCTCCTTACAGTGTTACACTCCCTCCATAAATGACTCCCCTCTTGGACCCTGGAGCTGGTGTTGCTGCTAATGGAAACAAAAATAATACGAATAACCCAATACTCCTTGTATTTTCTTTTCTTTCTTTTTTGGTCAACCTTAGAGAAGCAACAGTCCTTTTCCATTTTTTATGTTGTTTACTAAGTATGCATGGAATGAAATAGAAGTGAAGTAAGCACCTGAAGATCAGTTTTCTTCCCTTCCAGTTTATTGTGGCTTAGCCCTTTAATCATGTAACCATTCGTTCTTTTACTTACTCAAATTAACGTACAAGAAGAAACAAAAACCAAAGATGAAAACAAATAAAGTAGAAAATTGACATAACTACAGTAAAAGCAAAGCATCAATCCATGCAACCTTTCAGACCAACATGGCTTCAGCTTATCTCAGAATAATCAGTTTTATAATCCTATGTTACCCTTAAAATCAATATTTTAACACTTCAGTAGGGCATAAACTGCTTACAATAATATTTTGCTGATTCCACAAACCTAGTGACAAAATCTTTAACTTGTAAAAGAAAAAGAAATACAGTATAATAAAGGAAAGTAGATAAAGAAAACAAAATACTGTATTTTTATGAATACTTGTTGTAATATCTAAAGCAGGGCTGTCCAACTCCTGGAGCTCTTAAACTTTCTATTGTTTTTAGGTGCACACGCACCAGCGCGCACATACAAGTGCTGCAGCAGAAACACAGGCAAAGGACTGGTTGGGAGGGGTGGCAGGGACCTGCTGCAGTCCTCCTGCTTCAGATCTCCCCCTGCCCAGCCTGGTTTTTGCTCCTCCCCCGTGAGCCCACGGAGGAGGATCAGGCCCAGCATCATGGCCGGGGCGGGGGGCAATGAAGGAGAGAGAGCTGGAGCCAGACATGCCTCTGCTGCCACCCCTGGTTTCTGGGCGTGGCGCCTGGGCGGAGTGGGATCTTCCATCCGGGCCCTTGCCTGTGCCGCTGCCACCGCAATTGCAAATGCAGCGGCTGTTTTTTGCCTGAGGAGGGTGGCTCGCCTTCCTCCTTCTCCCTCTGCCGACCCTCCCTCGCTCCCTCCCCTCCCTGGCTCCCTCCCTGGCGCTCCGGAAGGCACGCTCCAGGTGGGCGGGTCAATTTTTTTTTCTTTGGAACACGCCGCCGCTGGTGGTAGATGTATAGGCTGTCAAAGACCTTGTGGGCTACTTCAAACAGCCCCACGGTTGACCGGTAACCCACAGTCAACATGTTGTGCAGGCCCAATCTAAAGTATTCTGCAACAGTAGGATAACATGATTATTCATTTGAAAGTTTTCAAAATTCTAAAATGTTAATTGGCAAAGATAAGTAAATAAATCACAACTGCTCCAAAGAAACATGGAACATGGCTATCAATGACAAATTGTGATTTGAAAATAAGCAAAAGTGTATCTCATAGAAATAATTTTAAAGCTATCTAGAATCATTTTTGGCACAAGTATTTGAGGACAGGCGCACTGAGAATTAATAGGCCAACTCCTCTGCAAGGAAGTACTATACTACAGCCAAAACTTTGCTCGTCACCCAGGGTACAATCTCAGGTAGCAGGTTCAACATTCACTCAGCCTTCCATGATCAGTAAAATAAGTACCCAGCTGTTGGGGGAGGGGGGAGCAATCTGTAACTTACCTAATTAACTTGCAAACTGATCAGAGTGCTTTGAGCAGTATGGGGCAATATATAAGCAGCACAATTTTGCTTTGTTTTCACTGATTCTAAGGGGCCTACTCTATGACTTACTACACAGAAGTCACAGTTAGAGTATACTCATTTGAATCAATTGAAATTATTGAGTTGGCTGATTAAATCCCGATTGATTCTATGCCCCTACTCTAATGCAATATAATACATGAATCAACAGGACTATTTCACACTGTTTTTGCCTCACTGTTTATAGTCAACTCTCTGTATCTCTGTGCGTGCATAAGACACGTACAGAGAGATCACAAGCCACCCATACCAACTGAAGTGACCACTTGGTGTATCTGACAAAGTAGGCCTTACCCTATGAAATATTATGCCATAAGAAAAAGCCTGATGTGTGCACATGGAACATTGCCCTTCTAAATCATGCCTCCACAGCATGTAGAGAGTGTGAGAGAGAAAGAGACTAAAAGTCAGAGATTCACACACATCCAAGCAACTAATCTATTTCAGGCACAGGGATTGATTACTAGAAGCTTGACTGCCAGCATTTCTGAAAAAAATGAATCCCTGCCCAGGTTTAGAATGTATTTTTAGCTAATGCAAGCACAAGTGCACTCTGCCACACTGAACTGACACCCTCATTTATGTGGCCTTTAAGAAACTTTAACTAACACTGGAGCAAAATGCCACAGACTCCAGTGGAAATGGGATTACGGTTAAACAAGCCCAAAGGAACTTTCATTAATTCAGTAATCAACTTCAATCCTAAATTGATATTCTTGATTAAGTAAGTTTTAGAAATTATTTCAGTGTAAAGTTTTCATTATTTTATTTAACTTCCATAAATTGTCTATCAAAAGCAACACAAAGCAAAGTGTTCTGCTTATATACTGCCCCATACGACTTCAAGTAGTCTCTGGGCAGTTTACAGGGTTTTAAAAAAAATTATGCAGGGTATACATTGCCCCCCCAACACCACAAGCTGGGTACTGATTTTACTGACCTCGAAAGGATGGAAGGCTAAGTCAACCATGAGCCAGCTACCTGGGATTGAAACCCAGGTCATGAGCACAGTTTTAACTACAGTACAAGCATTTAAACCATTGCACCAATTATATTCATATTCTATATTATACCTAGACAAAAAGTTTTCAAACATAACACTGTTCTATTATGCTTAGACATGCATTAATTTAGTTGTGACGCATTAATTTGTTGCTACATGTTGATAAATCGCAACTTTTAAAAAAGGTATAAGTTCCCCCCGCACATGCGTGCTAGTTGTCTCCAACTCTAGGGGCAGTGCTCATTTCCATATTCAAGCCGAAGAGCCAGTGTTGTGCAAGTTTATGGCCATGTGGCTGGCATGGCTGCAAGGAAACATGGCTGCAAGGAAACACTGTTTTACCTTCCCGCTTTTTACAGCAGTACCTATTTAACTACTTGCATTTACATGCTTTCAAACTGCTAGGTTGGCAGGAGCTGGAGTTATCAGTGGGAGCTCACTCCATTGTGTGGCACCCAGGATTCGAACTGTCGAGCTGCCAACTTTGCAGTCAACAGTTTCGGAGCCTTAGTCTGCTGAACCACCATGCCCCTGTTTTATAATTATATGTTTATATGATTATATAATTATATAACTGTTTTACTGTTAATGGGGCTATTTTTCATGGTAAGTGAGATGTTTGAGCATTGGTTTTACCAATTCATCACCCCGGTGAGCTTCCATGGCTCAGCAGAGGTTCAAACCAGGCCTCCTGAGTCCTAGTCTGTAACTCTAACCACTATACCATATATATCATGTCAATAATTTCAATCAATTTTTACTGTAATTTACCTCACTTAACAGGCTACATCTGTGACCATCATAGCAGTAGTCATATTGTAAATTCATTATTTCTGTAACATTTAGCAAACCTCATTTCATGTCCTTTCCTGACAAAGTACTGTTGTGTAATTATGCCTATATCATCAAAAACAGGGGTTGCTACACTGTGTGCCACAACTCAATGGATCACTGTGAAACACAGCCAGGAGCTCCATGGGAAAGTGGTAGAACATAGACCTCTATGAACAAGTCCTCTGCGGCCTATATAGTTCTATGTGAAGCAGGAAGTGGAAGCCATGTCTCTGCCTCTCACTTTCCCATCTCTATGGTCCCCAGTAAAAGTGCTTGCTAGGTGGCCTAGTGAACTTCCTGGATGGCCTAATGAAATGGGTTGGCTGGGGGGGGGAGTCAAGTTCCTGCCCCTGGTGATGCAAGGGCAGCCATGGCCAGTGGTCAGTAAATCAAGGGAGCTATGAGGCCAAAATGTTCAGGAACCACTGTCATGAACCAATGATCTCAAGGCAAGGAAACAAAGAGAAAACAATAACATTACGAAAAAAATAACTGCTTATAGGCATTACCTGATATCCAACAGCAAGTTACAATTAGAGTACATGCATAGAATTAGTAGAACTTACGTATACACATGATCACTCACCAAAATGCCTACTAATTTAATCGGTCTACTCTAGTTGTGTCTTACTAATGAATGTCCACCATTATAAAGGTAGATGGAGCATCAAGCTGCCATTTTCAGCTCTCCATTATGCAGTCAATTAGAGGTGACTCTAACATAGTAAAGATAATCAGTAATATGTTTAGCATAATGGCATTTAATTTCATTAATATGCATATATAGCAGCCCAAAACCCAAAGACTGCTG
This sequence comes from Phrynocephalus guinanensis, assembly GCA_037367245.1. NCBI lineage: Eukaryota > Metazoa > Chordata > Lepidosauria > Squamata > Agamidae > Phrynocephalus > Phrynocephalus guinanensis. Next base: position 157,770,939 of record CM074733.1, on the reverse strand, counting down.
TAGTAAAGGTTCTGTGGAAAAGGTAGCATCTGTTCATTTCGCTACTTTTATTTCTCATGAGAATTATCTATATTGCAATATATATATATTCTATATGGCATTTTCTCTTATTAATGTTATTATTGCTTGTCTCCTTGTTACAGGCATTTATTTATTTCCCAAGATATCTTCTAATAATCTTTTAATATGGTAAAATTAATACATCCCCCCCTTCCTTATAAAATTCAATGGACAGACCATCTGGGCCAGGAAAAAACACAGTATCCAACTTGATCATCAATCTGAGTTTTCGATATATAAAGTCAGTGCATAAAGACATAAGCAACTGATGTGCACAACTATTTCTACAATGAGAAAGCCTGCATAATATGATTTCCCTTGATAATTGACGTCATGGAATTATCTTGCAAAAACATTTCTTCATATTTATATGGTGAGATTGTCTAAAATCCTGTTGCTTAGCAATCACCTAACAAGGCGGGGCAAGGACGCCCTAGCGGCTGCCATTGACTGGGTGATTGCCTGAGGAGCCAGAGAAGGGAAGTGTGCTCCTGCTGGTGCATGGGCGATTGCCCAGAGGAGGTGGGGAGAGAAGTGCATGGCGCCCATCTCTACCTAGCATAGTGAGTCATACTAGAGTGGACACATTAAATCAATGGAGATTTTGTTAGTCAATTCCTCTCTAAGTTCCACTATTTCAAATAGACTTACTCTAACTGTGACTTACTATGTTAAAGTAAGTTGCAGTTAAAATATGACTATTTGAATCAAGGAAACTTACAGGAAGGTTGACTCATCAAATCCCCATTGATCTAACTGGTCTAGTCTAATGCAATTTACTATGCTAAAGAACAAGATTTTGGCCATTATGTGGCAAAAAGTGCTTGTTGAGGATTTCCAGATGCAATAATATACAATCCTGCAACAAAAAAAACTTTTTAGTAGATCAGTATTAATATCAAATTAAGAAAAGATACGTTGTAGAGACTACTCCATATTAAACTTGACTAAAGTTAGATCATTAATGTTCCCATTATTCTACCTGCCAAATAACAACCAATTTCACTATGTTTTAAGTTTATTAATAATGAACCACTATTAAGATACCAACAGACCATGACAAAAATGGTCCCTAACCACTAAAAAGACTTCCCTTCCATGTGCTTCCCCTCTTTGAACCACACAAAACACTTACACACTATAAAGGATTGCTTTAAAAGAAAAGCAAAATCAAATTCTCCTTTGACATATAGACTTTAACACATGGTTAGTTGAAACTAGGCTATGTGAAGGAAAACAACAAAACCAGCACGTAGCTAGAAGCTATAGCTTAACAAGCTACCAAGTGGTAAAACTAACTAAGCAGCTCCCCAGAGAATTTGAAGGAATCTAAATCTAAGGAAGCATGAACAGCTTTGCAATTAACAGCATAACTTTTCACTTTTTATTGCACCAAAGATATTGCTGTTTTCAGAGACATGTGTCCCTTCAATATGTGATGGATATGATCTCACCAAATCCCACATATGACAGCTGCATAAAGTCTACTTATGTGGGCTTTAAACAACATTCAAGCCTGCCACTCAAATACTAACAGCTAATATTAATGCTCCAGCAATAGCCCAACAACACTGGCTTGCATCAAAATATTTTCAAAACACTACAGCTGTTTTACAGATGAACAAAATTATATATCCATTTGCTATTAACTTTAATATTGAATTTTTAATGATGCAAGATATCTTTTCACACTCATTGTTCTTAGCTTTTAATGTAGGCTTTAATGTTTCTTGCCAATAGTAGCATGCTCATTGTCTCCAATTTTGTATATTGTCCTTCAATGTTGTAAGTCACCCTGGGTCCATGCAGGGTAAAAATACTGTAAATAAATAGAAGCTGAGATCCTTTAGAAGGTTAAACCTTATTGTTTATTCTCGCTTCACTTTTGTTGCATGACTTATTCTCAGCAGATAAGCATGGGATCATTTGCATGAAGACTGTGCAGAGAGGGCAGCATTGATGGATGGAGTCCTTCAAGTGTCTGTAACCAATTCAAGGTGCTGGTCATGACCTATAAAGTCCTTAACCATTTAGGACTATCCCACAAAATAGCTGCCCATCCCACCCACTCCTTATGATCCTTGATGTGACATCTAAGGAGACAAAAGAGTAAACACCAGAAACTGTGCTTTCTTGGTCATGGCCCCTTCCTTCTTCCCTAGAGAGGTTTGTCAGGTGCCATCCTTCTTGTCTTTTAGGAAATTAATAAAAATGAAATTATATAAAGCTGCCCTTTTAATAGTTTTTAACCCATGATCCCAAGATGTTCAAATCGATTTAAATTTATTTGGGGGGGGGTATTTAGGTAGCGACTGGGATTTTGTTTTATTGTACATTTTATTATCTATTTTATTTTATTGTATAATTGTATTTTATTTATTTATTTATTTATTTATTTATTTATTTATTTATTTATTTATTTATTTATTTATACAATTTATATGCCACCCACTACCCAAAGGTCTGTATATACATTTTTTCTGTACTGTATATTTCAATTTTGTACTGTTTGATTATAATGATGATTTGATATGCTGTGAACAACCCAAAGAGTGTTTGTACCAATGGGTGGTATAGACGAATGAATGAATGAATGAATATGTTTTACCACCTTCCACTTGCACAGCTAGCATCTAATCTAGTTCCCAAGGGGACCCAACATCAAAATGGTAACAATACCCACCCTTGAATCCCATCCATTAGATCAAGAATTTGTATTTCACTGGAGATACTGTACCTATGCAGAGATCCACTTAAAACACCTCCACTGGGCAAAAGGAAAGGCTTATATGTCCTGTTACAGCCCCAAGCATGGTTGGGAAAATTACAGAAACAAAAATTTCAGAGCTACTTAACAGACACCAAATCCGATTAGGTTCCTTTGCACCAGTGATACCTCAATGGAAATGTATAATCTTATGCAGGAAATCTGGGTAGATCCTGCACACAAACCCCACAAAGAAATCTAGAAAGCATTCAGAAAATCTGTGACATAAGGAAAAGAAACCAGCAGGTTTTGAGAGGTGCTAATTTCATTCACAGGTTAGATAATTTGACTGCAGAAAATCTCACAAAAAGGAAATTGGGTTCAATGCGTCAGACTGCAAGTTAAATCACTGCAAGTTTTTTGTTCCCTCTGCTCCCTGTGCTACAGTGAAAAAAAGTATTTTGCGAAAAAGAACAGAAGGCTCTAGTACAGTGGCTCCCAACCCTGGATCCCCAGATGTTCTTGGACTATGGCTCCCAGAAATGCTGGCTAGACCAGTTAGTGGCAAAGGCTTCTGCGAGTTTGAGTCCAATAATATGTGAGGACCCAAGGTTGGGAACCACTGTTCTAGTGCAGGGCTGTTCAGCTTTGAATAGGCCAAGGTCTACTTTTTCCGGCCCAAAGTACCTGAGGGCTACTACACTAAAACCTCTACTTATGAATTTTTTCTGTTCTGAGCACGTGCTCATAACTAAAACTATTGTAAGTAGAGCAGCGGTTTCCCATAGGGATGCATTGAAAACCAATTAATATGTTCTGGGGGAACATATTTCAATGAGCCATGGCCCTTGAACTGCCCCTCTCGGCTGAGACAGTGGGCTGGCAGACCCAAAACTTTGCTGGGGCAATGGTGGTCCTTGGCATGGGGGAGGGAGGGGTGGAGAACTTATCCCCTCACTTTTTTTATTGATGGCCAGCGGGCTACTTTTGAACCCTTCATGGGCTACCAGTAGCCTGTGGTCTACCTGTTGGGCAGTCCTATAGTGTAATGCTGATCATGTTTATTTTAAAAAAGCAGCTAAGTATCCTGTCTCAGTGTAAAAAAAGCCTGCATTTTCCTGACTTTTTCATTCTACCTCTTTACACAATGAGAATGCTCTCAGAACCAAACTGAATGCTAATGTACCCTGCCTTTCAGTTTTCCAGCAAAAGCAGCCTAAATTTCTAACTTGTGTGGGTACTTTTAATCTTTGCACTGGAATCCAATGGAGCTGTACTCTTTACATATAGGTATACAATCTGATCTGGTTTCAGAAACTACCGTAAGCACAGCTGGGGCTGGTGAGTATTGAATGGGAGACCACAAAAGAACACAGGATGCCCCTCTGGACAGTGCTAGGAAAGACTTTGACCTGAAAACCTGAAGGCTGCTGACCACCAAGAGCTGACAATACTAAACTCGATGAATGAAAACTCACTGGCCTTAGTATAGAAGATAGCTTCCAATATTCCTCATTAAGAAGGCATTCAGGAATGAAGGAAATTTACGGATGGTAAAACCAGTGCAATATTGCTGTCGTTACCTTAAAATACACTGTGACATTCATCTACTTCTAAAATGAGACAGGCTAGAAAGCCAACAGAAGTGTAAACTCTGAATAACCGGATTATCACACAGACAGTCCGCTGCTCCTTTTGCAGGGAAATAGATATGATGTCTGAAAGAAAGCACTACTGTGCAAAACAGGGCCACAAGCATTCTTGTGCTTCTGTCTCTCGTTCTGCTAAGAACAGCGAGGATAGAGCAATTATTTCAATAACTTTAATGGAATCTCGAGATCCTTCTGCACGCATTCCCTACGTCTTCCCATACTCAATCCCAAATGCAACATTCCAGTATCCCTCTCTTTATGCCTACCATACAAGAATCTTCATTTTTATCAAACACCACCCCTCCTCTTTCCTTAGCTCACTTCTTGAGAGCTGTCAAACCCTTGCCAACATTTCCTGACTTCTGCAAGCAAAGCTCTACTTCATATGTGAACTGAATTATTTTAGTGTAGTACTTGCATAAATTTGTTTGATTCCCAGATGATTTCTTTTCCTAATTAAATGGAATGCAATTCTGGGATTTATTTATTTATTGTTTTTGGCACTTTTGGAGAAGAAGTTGCAGCACATGACTTGGACATATTCTTGGGTGCATTACGTCCGTGGTGGCTAAACATAGAGCAATAACGAAAATGGCTATTGATCGCAAGATTCTACGTGGCTTCCATTACTGCACTGTGGGTAGAGCATAAATCTGCCACCGGAGACATGATCTATTAGAATAGATTTTAAGTGACTTTCCAGATGCCATGAAATTTTCCTCTCTTGCATCAATTCAGACATAAAAGCTGTTCCAAAAGCACTAGATGAGCTCATTTCTACCTGCAGGCAGCGTCTATGGTTTTCTAATTTAAATGCTAGTCCAGGTCCAGTCTATCCAGCTATGAACACTACAGTGGATGTTTTTCTTGAAATCACAGTCAAACATCCTTCTCTCTTTATACATGAATTAAGCTACTTTCAATCTCTCTCTTCTTTAAACTATGTTCTACCATCATGTCTTGGACTATGTTTGACATACAGTACCTTCTTATAAGTATTCAGATATATCTGGAAAAAATATTTAATTTCCTGGGTTAGTAGCTTATTAACAGTAATATTATTTAATAATAATATTAGTATATTCCCCCTTTATCTATTGCCCCAAAGTCTCTAGACTGTCATTCATCAAATGCTGCATTTGTTCCCAGACTCTAGAGAGAGAAAGATGTCCTAAAGCAGGGGTCTGCAACCTTTAAGACATAAAGAGCCACTTGGACCCGTTTCCGACGGGGGGGGGGGGAAACTGGGAGCCGCAAAACCATTGCGACATTTAAAACAAATATATACAACCGCCGCCGCCGTTCTCGCTGTTCCGCCTCAGCAACCGGGCGCTGGGCCAGCCGCCGTTCGAGGCTCCGTGAGGCGATGACCCGCGCTCCGGGCCTACCAGCACCGCCGCCACCACCGCCACGGTCCCGCAGCCGGAGGCGAGGGAGCGGCGCCCGCCTCAGCGGTTGAAAGGACGGGCCTGCGACCCTGCGGCTGGTCCCTTTTTTTGGACGTGGGCGAGCGGCGACCTCTCCCCCCCCACACACACACCCTTCTTGCAGCCGTGGTGTGTGTGCGTGTGTGGGCAAAGTTTGGCTTGTGAAGGAGACGGAGGAAAGGGGCGGGTGATGCCCCCCCACACACACACCCTTCTTGCAGCCGTGGTGTGTGTGCGTGTGTGCGCAAAGTTTGGCTTGTGAAGGAGACGGAGGAAAGGGGCGGGTGATGACACACACACACACACACACACACACACACACACACACACACACACTTCTTGCAGCCGTGGTGTGTGTTCGTGTGTGGGCAAAGTTTGGCTTGTGAAGGAGACGGAGGGAAGGGGCGGGTGATGCCACACACACACACACACACACACACACACACACACACACACACACACACACACACACTTCTTGCAGCCGTGGTGTGTGTGCGTGTGTGGGCAAAGTTTGGCTTGTGAAGGAGACGGAGGGAAGGGGCGGGTGAGGCTGAAAGAAGCGGGAGGGCGAGTGGCGCGCTGGGCCACCGTGGATCTCCCCGATCCGCTCCTCCATTCTGCTTTCAGACCCCCTTTTTGTCCGTCCAGGCCGCCGCCACCACCACCACCACCACCACCACAAACCGACCGGCTGCTTGGGCCTGGCCGCCGCCGCCTCCCCTCGCCCTTTTCCCGGCCGGGCGCGGCCATTGTGCCCGCTTCCCCTTCGCTGCCGCCGCCTCCACCTCCTCCACTGCCGGCGGTGGCGGGAGGAGGGGGAGGAGGAGGATTACCAACACGCGTGGCTTCCTGCTGCTGTTGCTGCTGAGCGGCCCCTGACCCCTGTGGCGGGAGGAGACCCCGGCAGCCTATCCTATCCTCTGGGGACCTAATTTCTCTCCTAAAGTCCCCCTCGTTGTTTTTTGATCTGGTTTTACTATCTTGGTGAGTATTGAATGGAGACCACAAAAGAATGAGGAATGCCCCTCTGACCGATGCCACCCCCACCACCCCTCCAACGCCGCCGCCGCTGCCGCCGCCATCCTGGCCCTGGCCGGCCCAGGAGCCTTCGCCACAGCCGAGGAGGCGGTGGCGCACCGGCAGCGGCAGCAGCGGCTGCAGCAGCACCAGGAGGAGGAGGAGGAGGAGGAGGAGGAGGAGGAAGATGAAGACGAGGAGGACAGCGGCGGCGGCGAGCTGGAGTTTCCCCCGCGGTCCTAGTTTAAATGTCGCGGGACCCCTTCCACGAGGGGAACCTCCCAGAGCCGCGGCAAAGGTTCCAAAGAGCCGCATGCGGCTCCGGAGCCGCGGGTTGCAGACCCCCGTCCTAAAGAATGACAAGGCTAGAAAAAGTGCTAATAATGATTTACCAAGGATGGTATTAGAAGGCATTAGAAGACAGGATTTGTCCTCAATAATACGGTCAACTGCAAGTGTTATCAAAGGAAATGTTCCTGATTTCCTTTTAGAAATTAGCCAAAACAATGTGTAGCAGCAATTTAACCATTTGTATCTCAAAGAGCCTTTTCACACGACCCATAAACTCCGGGGCAAATGGCTCCCAGCTCTGGAGCTTAAAATTGTTTCCCCACCAGCTCCGGAGTTTACAGAAAATTAAGTGCGACCACGCCCACCTAAGCGCGTCCCAGCGCACTTTTCAGGTACCTGCTCTCCGGGGGTGAAAAATCCCTGATGCGGATCTAACGTAGAGAGTGCCGGGCTCTCCTGGCTTCTGTTTGTTGTTGTTTTGCCCCCCGCCCCTTTAAGAGATCTGAATGCTGCCGGGAACAGAGCGAGACCGGCAGAACGGAGGTAAGCCGGCATTCTTTTACTTTCTTTTTTTCTCCCTCCCCTCACGCAGCCAGCAGCCAGAAGTGTGGAGGGGGTGGGAACACAGGAACAGCGACAAACCCCCAAGATCTCTGATCCGAATTTAAGTGGCCAGCGGATCTTAGGGGTCGTGTGAAAAGGCTCAAAGTGTCTTATGTTTTCTTGCACACAAAGACAATTTCATGATTCACAATGCTGCATTTGAACCAAATTATGCCCATCTGTTTAAATTAGATGTCCACGGGTAGAAATGGCTATTTCCAAACAGGCTGAATCACCTTTTCCCCATGTATGCAGTTGTGGGAATCCCCCTTAACAAATGGTTTCCAGAGCATTCATCTGCCGAAATTCCCTCATGCATAATCCATCCCTTTGAACTTAAATCTAGCATGAAATGAAAGAGATGAATAGCTTTTTTTATTACTACTAGAAGTGTGATAAGATGTGATTTTGACTAATGCCCTTGAGTCCTCTGTGCGGTGAATACCACTCTTGGACCTTTCAAACAACCTAGAGTCTCTCTATCCATGTGCATATGTACTCAGAAGCAAGCCCTATTGCTTTCAACTGCATTCACTCCCAAGAAATTGTGTGCAAGACTGCAGACTTGAAGCCTCTGTTGTGGACACAAGTTAGGGAAGATCAGCTCCCTCATTTACCTCATATAATGTTGCTCTCAGGGGTATAAGGCAGCCTTCCCTGACATGGTGCTCTCCAAACAAATTGGACTAGAACTGCTGCTACCCTTGATAAGGGGTTTAGACTCATATTTGGAGGACTAGTACACTGGGGGACACTGGTAAGACCTGGGTCAACTACTGGTTTTAGGTCACCTCTCTCTCTCTCTCTCTCTCTCTCTCTCTCTCTCTCTCTCTCTCTCTCTCTCTCTCTCTCTCTCTCTCTCTCTCTCGATGTGGGCTGACAGTGGAGAAGAACCACCGAACACAATTCAGCAATCTAGAGTTTGTCTTTGCCAATCTTTAATACAGTATATAAGCTCTAACATGGAAAGCTGCAATCCTATGCACATGCAACAAGGTATAAAACTGACTGCACTCCATGGAGCTAACTTTGTTGATATGTTCAAAACTTTTATGCACATGTTACAGATAAGAATCTGAGCACTATTAGGTGAACATCACTGATTGGTGTGATATCGTCTTCTATCTGCCCCACTCCAGCCATAACGCACATAAATAATAGGAGTCCACTCTTGTTTTCAGCTTTTGATTTCAACAGGATTTGGACTTCTCTAAATATATTTTCTTGATAATATTTGGGCACTGATGACCTTTTACATATTGTCTACATCTTTGTTTGGTACCATTTTACTTTATGCAACAAGGCCATTCGATAATATTTTTATTATCTGAGTAATCATTTGCCTCATGACCGTTTACACAAAGTCTACTGGATAGCTTATTTCAGTTCTCCACAATACTAAAAGGAGTTTATTAATCTGCTTGCCTGTAATTGTTAAGTATCCACTTCAAACACATAAACGATTTGAGCTCTCTTATTGACAACATTTAACAGAACTGCTATGTAATAATAAAACAAACTAATGCTACCATTTCAGACTGCAGCCACCAAGAAATGGCTTCCTTGCTGTGTGAGCATTAAATTCCATCTGACAGAGAGCTAAAAGATTTCCTTCCACCAAGCAAATCAGTAAGCAAAGTGGTGGTGGTGGTGGTGGTGGTGGTGGTGGTGGTGGTTGTTCTTGGATTTCAATACTGCACCATCTAACAAGGCCACTCTGGGTGTTTTACAAAGAGACATCATAACAAATCAGAACAATATCAAATACAAAAGAGAATAGCAAATAAAAATCCACAACAAAATCATAAACACAAAGTGTTAGAGCAACATCATGCAGCAGACCTTTCCCAAAACTTGAGTGTCCCCTCGATTAATTGTGCCTTTTAGCCAGAGCCACCTGGACGCTGCTGCTTCTCTTTAAGTACCTGACCACAGGTTTTATTCAATACTTTGATGTGGAATAAAAGGAGCCACCTTGGTGAAACTACTGCTCAAATCTCCGTTGCAGCCTGATAGCCCATGGGTGTTGTACTATGACTAAATGCTAAGAAAATGTATTAAAACTAATTTAGAATGTGATGAGGCAAAGTCATTTTGATCAAAAGGAAGTGAATTTATTTTGAAATATTAAGTAGGTAGCCAGAAGGAAAAGGCTACCTACTTGATAGACACAAGAATAGTCTTCACTTTCCTATTTTTTCACCAGATGTACAGGCCATACTAAGGAAACCACAGAAAAAGCCCACTGCCTCCCCACAGACTCTCAAACCATCACTGCTCACAAACCTCACCCCCCCAACATTCTCAACTACCAATCAGTGCCTAGAAACATACATAAACATCCCAACACTCAGATGTCAACCATTCCAGCACTTTTCCCACAAATGCATTCCCAAGCTGATACAAACCTCAGTATATCAGCATTAGCAGATACGCACCAACTCTCCCATATGGGAATTGCCACATACATGTATGCAATTCTGCAGGGCTGAGTCTGGTGCTAAATACAAAAGCAGACTTTTACTTAATATATCCTGAGTCTTGTGCCATAGCGGCTAAACTGCTGTACTGCAGCCATAACTGTCCTCACGACCCGGGGTTCAATTCAAGGTAGGTTCAAGGTTTTTGTTGTGGTTCACTCAGCCTTCCATCCTTCGGAGATCAGTAAAATGAGTGTTCAGTTTGCATGGGGAGGGACAATGTGTAGCCTGCATACTTGCTTGTAAACCACCCAGAGAGTGCTTTAAGCCAGGCTTGTCCAAACTTCAACCCTCCAGATGTTTTGGAACACAACTCCCAGAGTCCTTTGCAATTGGAAATACAGGCTTGGGATTCTGGGAGTTGTGGTCCAGAACATCAGGAGGGACGAAGTTTGGACATGCCTGCTTTAAGCACTATGGGGTGATACATAAGCAGACCATTTTGCTTTCATAAACATGCAGGAGCGGAACATCAACCTTGGTTTTTGTCCACAATCAAAGAGAGTGTATTTGGGTTTGTTAGTTTTTTCATTAAAACTACAATGGGGTTCATCACTTTGAGCCCTTTAAACCAAACTGCAACACTTTGAGCCCTTTAAACCAAACTGCAACTATCTTTACATCACAATGTTCCCAGCTCTGAGAATTCTTAAGGTCAGCAATAATACAGACCATGATGGTCCTGCAAGTGCCCAAATCTGTACTCTGAGAGGACAGGGGCACAGATTGGAAAAATATTTATGGAAGTGAGTGGTATGGAAGTTGTGTGCTTATTGGGTACCCCACAGTCGCTTTCAAAAAAAGGAATAGCAATGGGGAAAATTCTGATAATCAAAAATCTCTTAAATGCTCATCTATCTTGTCCATGAATTATCATGGAGGTATCTTTTGTAAATAATGAATAAGTGAATGTTTATAACAACCTTAAAATGGCAACATTATGAAAAATGGAAACTTGAACTCAGATGGCTAGAATGTATCACAAAACAGACAACTCTATATAGCAACTGGAAATTAATGCTATCAACTTCCAACTGGAAATTGTATAAAAGAATGTACAATGATTTTATTGTATTAGCTGTTTTCCAGACAATGCGAGTATCATGTGCCAAAAAACAAAACAAAACAAAAACTTTCCTAAAGCAGGAGGAGAAGCCAGAAGCCAGGAAAGCTGATGATAGTGACTGCTTGCCTCCCCTTATATTCCATTTTTCCTGTATGAATAGCAAGTTGCCTAAAAGACATCTGCTCTCTCTTCTCCACTAAATTTATCATATTGCCTATGGAGCCCCACTCTTTGGATTCCTAAACCTAAAGACCTAAAGTGATATACGTATTATGCAGACAATAGTTTTCTGCTATTTCACAACCACTAACCCTGGACATCAACAGCATAAGTACCATATGCTACCATTTGCTCCAAACATATACTGCTCATTCTTTCTGAAGCACCACAATAAAAAGGAGATGTCACATATTCATTAACAGAGCGGAGAGATCTAACCATAAAGCAAATGGAGACTTCAATGCTATATACAATTACAGTATCTGGAAACAAATCCTGCAACAGACTTGTTCTGAGACTGTACAGAGGGTACAGTAGAAGATATAATCCCTTTCTCCATTCACCATGATTTCTGGACTGACCAGATACAAAGAGGATCTACCTCCTGCTTTGTATGGAAGCAAGGATTTCAATAGGTGACCCTCAAAGCAGACAGGACAAAGGAACTGCTGAGGAGAAACAAAACCAAGTACTTGAATATAAATCTAGTTTTTCAGCCCTAATTTTGGGCTGAAATAAGGGGCCCTCGACTTATACAGTGGTGCCTCTGATAACGAATTTAATTCGTTCTCAGAGGTAATTTGTTATCCAAAAAATTTGTTATCTGAAATGTGGTTTCCCATTGAAATGAATGGGAAACCAATTAATCTGTTCCGGAGGTCCGCAAAAAGGCAAAAAAGCTGGGGGGGGGGCTTTCAGACCTCTTTATAAAATGCAGTTTAAAGGCTTGCAGTGCTGGAACACACACACCCAGAACACCTCACTGCAGTGCAATGCAAACATGGACAAGAGAAACCAGCAAGACTACTCCAGCCTGTTCCCACCCAAAATGCAATGGGGAAAAATGCAAACAAACAAACATAAGCAGGAAGAAAAATCCAGCCAATTTTTGCCCACAAAGCAATGAAAAAGACTGCAAACATGGAGAAATGAAACCAGCAAGACTACCCCAGCCTCTTCCAGCCAAAAATGCAAAGAAAAACACTGCAAAGATTATAAAAGCTAGCTCCCTATCTTACCAAGTTCGAAAGGTCCAAATCCCTCAGCAAAACATGTCCAGAATGGCTCCAAAACACCATAAAAATGCTCTAACTCCTCCCACCCCTCCACAAACTATACACCCTGCAATGCATGCAGGGTACACATTTTTTTGCAAGGCATTATGAAACATTTGTTATCCGAGGCAGCCCATAGGGAACATTCGCTATCCGAAGCAGCCCTATGCCTGCAATTTTCCATTTGTTATCCGAGGCATTCTTTATCCGAGGTATTACTGTATTTGGGTCAATACTTTTAGCCACTAAGACAAGTGCTTGGTTCGGTGTCTAAAAGTCATTTTAAACATTGTGTGCCACTTCTCCTGACCCCCCTTTGCATCACAGGGGGAGCGGCGTGCAATGTTTAAAATGGTGGCTAAAAGTCATTTGAAACATCACACACCACTCCCGGAGCTCACAAAGGAGGAGCTGCCAGGCCCTGCTGCATTTTCCACCCTAGACTTATACTCGAGTCAATAAGTTTTCCCAGTTTGGGGGGGGATTAAATTAGGGGCCTCGACTTATACTCAGGTCGATTTATACTCGAATATATACAGTAAGTCATCTGACTAGCCTATTAACTCTTAGCTGAACATTACTCCCCAGTTCTTGGAAAAAACTTACAAAACATCTCTGATACTGTAGGCACAGCACTACATGCTAAGAATCACTAGGTGTTTTCAGACTAAAGAATGGCAAATACATGAAAATAATAAATTAATAAAGTAAATAATAATAAATAGGAAGTGGCAATATAAGTTCCTCATATTGCAATATACCAATAGGATAAAAACAGGACAAAACTTTACTTTGAGCAGCTCAGGCGTGGAGGTTCATACATTGGTTTGGAGGTGTTTGCTTGGAACCATTATTGGTAAGACCTTACATAATAAAAGACAAAAGATTTTGGGAGAGGTGGGTCCGGACAAACCTGAAGATTTTGGAAGAGGTGGGGCGGGACAAAATTGGCCTAAATTTTGAGGAGACAGAAAACTGGCGGCTCATGGGTATTCAGTAAGAATGGCTGCTTTATAAGTGGTCACTTGTAGGTGGCCACAGAAGATGTAGGGTCTGTTCCACAAAACGGAAGAACAGATTTCAGATGATGCAGTATCTCTAGGTTCAGTTAAGATATATAGATCTTTACTCTAGAGAAAATGAGGTAAAGCATAACTATATCCAGAGACATCCATATAATAGGACCCATAGATCCATGCTATTCTTATGTTCCAACAGTGCTTTGAGTATTTATAATTTCTTGATTGCTTGCAAATTAGTCCCCCTCAATGAATGTCTAAATGAATCAGGGAGCTGAAAGTAACTAACAGGCTTCATTTATTTAACTGTTCTTTGCTCAAGAGCTCTTGCATCAACATCAGATTCCTAGCCTCGTATTATTTGAAAAGCTTTTCCCTACTGTAGGAATTCTTGATATTGTTGACTTTGGAAGAGCTGACTCATCTTGGGAAGCTGCTTTATTTAACAGTTTTATTATCACCCCAGGACCAACTGCCCTCTCTTCTTGCATGCTATTATTCCAAACTTCTTTGATGGAAAAAAGTCGTATTAATTCTCAGCCCAATTAATTCAGCCAACCAACCTTTAACTGCCAAAATAATATGTTCATTCTGCACAGCTATGAAGTTATTGCATGGCTGTTATTGCATGGCTTCTCAAACAAACTGGAAGTTTCAGATTCTACAAACCTGTATACAATGCACACAACAGCACTCCTTTATGGAAGCACCTTTTGAGATTAAACTTAATATATAATTATATCTCATGGATAAAGTGTGCTTCTGACCTGAAATGCCTGTAAAACCTGATATTATGGATGAAAACGCAGCACAAATGCTATAGTTCTATGAGTAAACTATTATTTATTTATTTTATTTTCAATGTTCATTTGCCACTCTTCTGAAAGCTGTCAGGGTGCTTTGCAAAATCAGGATTGTTTGTAGGTGATGGATATTGTAGGTGATGGATGGATGGATGGACCAAGAATGAATAAGTGAAAGAGAGAAGGACAGAGAGAGAGAGAGAAGAGCAAACTGATAAACTGGTCAGAATCCTCTTTGCATAACTTTGATACTGCACAATCTGGTGGCAATCTTTGGCTATTATAGATTCCCCATTCCCAATCCAAAGTTCCCCAAAGTTTCCTCAGGGCAAAAGAGAGCCCCAAAGAGCTTCAAAACCTGAAAGGAGGGGCAGAGAAAGAAGCTTTCAATTAATTGAAATTAAATATTGCTGTTGCTAGCATGGCATCACCCAGCTTGAGTAGCTTAGAGTTGAACAAGAGAATTTTGGCCTGTTACATTTTAGAAACCCCTAAAATGTATTTTAAAGCCAAGAGAACAAAAACAGCAACAATGCTTAAGCCAGATATACCTTCCTGAGAAGAGAACTCAAAAGACTGTGGACACCACTGAGAACGTTCCTTTCCCATTAATCATGAATTTCAAGCATTCAAAATACTACTGAAGGGTATGTTAAAATACTATTTTAAAGTATTTCCTATATAGGTGGGAAAAATGAAATCCATAAGGCATGTGCCGTTCAGACCATTTTTCCAGTGCATCTCCATACCTTGACTGTTCCCTAAGGGGTTTTATTTTTGTTTTTATTTCTGTCAAGAACTTCATGACAGTTAGAGCTGTTTGGCAGTGGAATATGCTGCCACAAAGGGTGGTGGAATATCCTTCTTTGGAGGTTTTTAAGCAGAGGCTGGATGGACATCTGTCGGAAATATTGTGATGGGGTTCCTGCATGGCAGGGGGTTGGACTAGATGGCCCTTGAGGTCTCTTCCAACTCTATGATTCTGATTCTAAAGATAGAGATGGGCACAAAATGAAAAATGAAACACTGTTTTGTCTTTTCATTATGTAACAAATTACTTTGTTAAGTAATGAAACAGTAGGATGCATTTTGTTACGAAACACCATTTTTTCCTCTAGGAACGAAACAATAAATCCTAGAAGAACCAAAATGGCAGAGGAGTTTCTTTGGACTTTTCCCTGTAAGCCCCTGAAATATGGAGAGGTTTGGGGTTCAGGGAGCTGAAAAAGCGGTCCCCATAGGAAAAAATATTGCTAATAGCCCTCCCGTAGGCAGGCAATTAGCGGCTTCCCGAGTCAATTAGAAATGATTTTCTCCAAGGGGGACCCCCTTTGGATTGTAATAACCCAGCCCCCTGAATCCAAAACCTCTCCAAACCTCAGAGGCTTACAGGGAAGAGTCCAAAGAAGCTACCCTGCCACTTTGGTGCTGATACCTAGCTGTGATCAGTATTTTCGAGTATATAACCATAACAAAACATTATGTACTCAAAAATACAGATCACAGCCATGTATCAGCATGGAAATGGCAGGGGACCTTCCTCAAGAAGAAAAGCAGGGACGGAGGAAAAATTCTCTTTAGTAGTTCTGAATGCTAAGGCCAGAGGTGAGATGGAGCACTCTGTTCTGCCAGGGAGTTTGTCATGTACTTTCTTGTTGCCTACACAGCCAGCCAGCCAGCTGAGACGTGTGGACCAGGAGCAGTCCTTCTACAAGTAGAACCTGTGCTCCGTGTTAACTAAACTACATCATATTCCAAATCCTTTCACCATTCCAGTTCCAGACTAGAGAGGATAAATGTTCCTACATATTTTAAATACAGTAGGACCCCCATATCTGAGGGGGATTGGTTCCCGGCCGCCCCGTGGATAATGAAATCCATGGATAAGAGCGAAAGCTCTTATCCAAGGGTGCCAGGGTCAAAACAGTGGGAGAGCCCACCAACATTCCAC
The DNA here is from genome assembly GCA_037367245.1 of Phrynocephalus guinanensis. Lineage (NCBI taxonomy): Eukaryota > Metazoa > Chordata > Lepidosauria > Squamata > Agamidae > Phrynocephalus > Phrynocephalus guinanensis. Next base: position 157,754,589 of record CM074733.1, on the reverse strand, counting down.
GGAACCCCAAAATGGTGCCAAGCCACCTCCACCACTGACCTTGTGGGCAGATGTGCAGTCAGGCTCTCCAAGGTCGCATGGCCTCCTCCTCCTCCGTCGCCCAGCTGGTGGGCAGGCAGGCTAGTGCTCCTGAGCTGCTCGGCCACCACCACTGAGCTTGCAGGTGGGTACGCGGTCTCCTCCGCCTTGCCGGCGCTACCCTCCCCCAATTGCTCGGATCTCCACCCCCCTACCGTAGCCGGCGCCGCAGCCAGACAGAGGTGGGCTGCATCTGCCCGGACCACTTGCGGGCTCATCACCGCTACCCCCCACTGCTCCTATCTCCCCACCCACACACACCATACCCAGTGCTGCAGCCTGCTGGAGCAGGGCTGCATCCGCCAGGACCAATCCAAGAGATAATCTTAAAACACATAGAAGAACAAACTTTGCTGAGAGAAAATCAGCATGGCTTCTGTAAGGGTAAGTCTTGCCTGACAAACCTTTTAGAATTCTTTGAAAAGGTCAACAGGCATGTGGATTTGGGTGAACCGGTGGATATCGTCTATCTGGATTTTCAGAAGGCTTTTGACACAGTCCCCCACCAAAGGCTGCTCAGAAAATTGCACAGCCAGGGGATAAGAGGGCAGGTCCTCTTATGGATTGAGAACTGGTTGAGATCCAGGAAACAAAGAGTAGGTGTCAACAGGAAATTTTCACAATGGAGAGAGGTGAAAAGTGGTGTGCCCCAGGGATCTGTCCTGGGACTAGTGCTTTTCAATCTATTCATAAATGACCTGGAGACAGGGATAAGCAGTGAGGTGGCCAAGTTTGCGGATGACATGAAACTTTTCCGTGTGGTAAAAACCAGAGAAGATTGTGAAGACCTCCAGAAGGATCTCTCCAAACTGGGGGAATGGGCTGCCAAATGGCAAATCCGTTTCAATGTAGCCAAATGTAAAGTAATGCATATTGGGGCGAAAAATCCAAACTTTATCTATCAACTCATGGGCTCTGAGCTATCTGTGATGGATCAGGAAAGAGATCTTGGTGTCTTGGTGGACAGCTCCAGGAAGGTGTCTCCCCAATGTGTGGCTTCGGTGAAGAAGGCCAATTCCATGCTAGGGATTATCAAAAAGGGGATTGAAAATAAAACAGCCAACATTATAATGCCATTATACAAAATGATAGTAAGGCCCCACCTGGAGTATTGTGTACAAAAAAAAGGTGTACAAAAAAAAAGGCGCTTGAGGGGGGATATGATTGAGACATACAAAATAATGCAGGGTATGAGTAAAGTGGATAGATATGATTGAGACATACAAAATAATGCAGGGTATGAGTAAAGTGGATAGAGGGAAGCTCTTCTCCCTCTCTCAAAATACCAGAACTAGGGGACACACACTCAAATTGAGTGCTGGGAGAGTAAGAACTGACAAAAGAAAATATTTTTTCACCCAGCGTGTTGTAAGTCTATGGAACTCCCTGCCACAGGATGTGGTGATGGCATCTGGCCTGGATGCCTTCAAAAGGGGATTGGACAGATTCCTAGAGGAAAAGTCCATCACGGGTTACAAACCATGATGGAGATGTGTAATCTCTAGGCTTTAAACCAGGGTACTTCAAGGGCCAGATGCAGGGGAGTGGTATCAGGAGACAGATATCTAGTCTCATGCGCTCCCAAACGCATCTGGTGGGGCCGCTGTGAGATACAGGAAGCTGGACTAGATGGGCCTTTGGCCTGATCCAGCATGGCTCTTCTTATGTTCTTATGTTCTTATGTAATTCTGGTCTCCGCATCTCAAAAAAGACATAGTGGAACTGGAAAAGGTGCAGAAGAGAGCGACTAAAATGATTACTGGGCTGGGGCACCTCCCTTATGAGGAAAGGCTAAAACATTTGGGGCTCTTTAGTCTGGAAAAAAGGCGCCTGAGGGGGGATATGATTGAAACGTACAAAATAATGCAGGGCATGAGTAAAGTGGATAGAGGGATGCTCTTCTCCCTCTCACAAAATACCAGAACTAGGGGACATACACTCAAACTGAGGGCTGGGAGAGTAAGAACAGACAAAAGAAAATATTTTTTTCACCCAGTGCGTTGTTAGTCTGTGGAACTCCCTGCCACAGGATGTGGTGATGGCATCTGGCCTGGATGCCTTCAAAAGGGGATTGGACAGATTCCTGGAGGAAAAGTCTGTCACAAGTTACAAACCATGAGGGAGATGTATCATCTCCAGGCTTAAAACCGGGGTACCTCAAGGACCAGATGCAGCGGAGTGGTATCAAGAGACAGATATCTAGTCTCATGTGCTCCCAGACGCATCTGGTGGGGCCACTGTGAGATACAGGAAGCTGGACTAGATGGGCCTTTGGCCTGATCTAGCATGGCTCTCTTATGTTCTTATGTTCTTATGACCAGACATGGGCTCCCCGCCGCTACCCCCTATAGCTCCGACCTCCCCCCCCCCACCGGCTTCACGCCCCAACCTTGTGTGTGGGCAGGCTCTCTGGAGCTGTGCTGCCGCCCGCCGCCCTGCCCCTGCCCAGCTCGTTTGCAGGCGGGCCCTCCTGAGGTGTGTGGCCACCCCCTCCGGCATCACTGCCAAGATTGCAGTTGGGTGGGCGCTCATGGGCCACGCCGCCTCTTCCACCGCCACTGCTGCTGTCCACTTGGTTGGCAAACAGGCAGCTGGCCCTCCTGAGCTCACCTCTTCCTCCTCCACCACCACCACCACCCCAGGGCCAAGGGTCGCCCCTTTGCCCGCCTCCTCCTCCTCCGTGGCCTGAGGTCCACATCTGCTCCTCCACCACCACCTCCGCCCATGTTCGCCATCCGCAGATAATAGAATCAGCGGATAGTGAATCAGCTGATACGGGGGTGCTACTGTATACCATTCTAGGGAAACTGGTTGCTTTCCAGTGGAAAGAGCAACATTTCATTTACAAAGTAATGAACATTCACTTGTTTAACAACTTAGTCATCAAGCTCACTTCATGGGAAGAAATCCTACCACCTTTGAAATCAAACTATATTGTACTGAAGCAAAATGACGCACAGCATTCAAAATTGAGTTCAAACATTTCCAACATCCTTTCATAATATTTCACATACCCAATATTATCTGAACCTTATACTATTTTTCCCATGTATACAATGCTTTTTTTTAACCTAAAATCATGGCACTAAAAATTAAGGGGCATCAGATACACAGAAGTAAGCCCACAACATGGAAAGGAAAGGAAACAGCATGGGGTGGGGTGGGGTGGGGTGGAGGGGAACTCAAAGAGGATTTATTATTTTATTAATTTGAGGTCTTAAAGTGGGGGCATCTAACACATGGCAGTGACTTATAGATGGAAAAATATGGTAATAACGATCATTGTGCAGTGACTATTTGTTAGGGCAGCTATGGCACTGCACCCTAATGGCTTCAGGTTGCCCTACTAAGCCCATTCTTGGCTATATTCTTGCCAGAAGAAGGATTATAGTTTCCCACATGAGCCTTCTCAGCATTTAAGACTTTCAGAGGAGGCCTTCTTCCTGGTCCCATTGCCAGCACATGTCTATGGGTGGCTCCTGTGCCTTAGCTCCTCCAACTGCTCTAAGTACCAGCTGCTACTAGCAATGTTTACCAAGCCTATACTGTACTGACTAAATTCCACGGCTTCTATTATTTTATGAAACTCTTATATCTGTTTTGACAACATCATTACAAAGAAAGAGAAGACTATTTCCTAAGACATTACATTAGCAATGTTCTAAAAAGTTTCAGATTCACCCTCATCACAAAATGTCAAAACATAAGCTCTGCATTGTCTTCAATATGCTAATGCAATCTTTTAAAATGTATAAAGAAGGCTCTGATCATAAAGTATGCAACATGGGGTTACAATGCCACAGTGTCTCCAATCCCAAATGTGATGGAACAGTGGTTAAAGAGCCTCCTGGTGCATTGGTTAAATGCCTGTCCTGCAGCTAAAACTGTGCTCACGACCTGGGGTTCAATCCCAGGTAGCCAGCTCATGGTTGACTCAGCCTTCCATCCTTCCAAGGCCGGTAAAATGAGTACCCAGCCTGCTGGGTGGGGGGGCAATGTGTGGCCTGCATAACTAAATTGTAAACTATCCAGAGAGTGCTTGAAGCGCTATGGGGCGGTATATAAGCAGAACACTTTGCTTTCGTATGTACACAGGACTTCTACTGCCAGCTGCAGCATACAATGCTGAACAGCAATAATGGAAATTATGTTGTAACATATTGGGGGAACACCAGGTTGGGGAAGGCTATAAAAGACTCTCCTTTTCAATGGTATCTCTTGAGTCACAAGTAAGAGGCTACTTCATACATCACTACTGCTGGCAGCCATCTTCTCTCTCTGCACTTAAAACCACCACAAAATCAACAGATAGCACTTAGGCGTCTCTTACTGGACACAGAAGCAACATCATCAGATTCTTAAACCACTCAGAGAAGGACAAGCAAAGTCACTGGGACTCTTCTCCCAGAGTAAGTGGCTTGATGTTTCCATAATGTTCAAGCCCTCCACCTGACCGAGTGCAATTTTTCAAAGTTGACAGGTTTCTGCTACCACACTCCTTGTCTACAGAAAGGCTAGTAATACTAATGAGCCCTCTCCCGCCTGGGTCCCGAGAGAATATTTCAGAATTACCATGCTCAAGGCAGTCAAGAATCAAATGTCAGTCCAAACAAAGCAATGGAATGTGAAGGCAAGCCAGAAATATTTACTTTCAAACAAGCCAAAGACTTTGCATGAGCTCACAGGCAACAGTAGTACAAGTGAGGCAAATGGGATATCAACAGGATGCCTGTTTCTGCGAAAGCAGAAACAAACAAAACCAGCTGGTTTTTCCTGATCAGTGTAAAGGTGTCAGCTGGTAGGTTCCGAATGTTGGTAAATTTGAGTATGGTGTATCATTAAATCCAAGACCTTCTTCAGCATCCCTTGTCTCTTTCACCTATACATTTTTCTAATGAAAGCCTCAATATTGTTCTATTTAAATTCCCAGAAACGTTGCTATCATTTTACATTGAAGGTCAACATACTGGTAAAAATTCATATACATGCAATATTATCAAAAATACTATCAAATCCAAATGACATTTTATTTGTTAAGAATGTAGAGCCATATTATGTTTATTTTCGGATCTTTGTGTTTTCCAGCAAAAGAAATGTGAATGGTAAGTAACAAAATATGAATGCCACAAGCAGAGTACATGTTGCTATATTCTACAGAACCCAGATATTGCATTTTCCCATCTATAAGATGCCTCCATGTATAAGACAACCCCTACTTTTCCAACCCAAAATTAGTATTCCAACCACGAGGTTCTCTCGTTGGCTTACTTCCATGTACAAGACAACCCTCAATTTTTAGTCTAACAATTTTAGACAAAAATATAGTCTTATACATGAAAACATATGGTATATCTTTCTGCTGACTGGCAAGGATCAACAAGGTGGAGGAAATATAGGTTTTAAATTAGAATTATGAACACATGACTGGCAAGGATCAAGAAGGTGGAGGAAATATAGGTTTTAAATTAGAATTATGAACATGTGATCAACAGCATATTTGCATAGTTAAAAGCTGGTGCACTAGTTGAGCCCATGCCTTGAGGTATCCGATCTACTCATGGTGACACATGCCTTAGTTACATCCTGCTTGGATTACTGCAGTGTTGCTCCATGTGAGGCAAGCTTCGAAAGGCTGATGACTTGCACAAATTATAGGGAGCATGTAACTCCATTACAACCACTTCACGGGCTGCCAATCTGTTTCTGGACCCAATTCAAAGTGGTGTTTATTACCTATAAAGCCCTATACAGCTTGGATCCAGGCTATCTGGAAGATCATATCAGCTCATATGAGCCTTCTTGGCTTTTAAGATCTGGGGAGTCCCTTTTAGGACACAAGAGAAAGGTCTTCTCAGGGGCTCCTCCCTGGCTTTGGAATGTGCTGTCCCAAGAAGCCAGATTACCCCTTTCCTCTTGTCCTCCCACCATCATCAAAAACCTTCCTCTTCAGACAGGCTTTTAAGCCATGAGTTAGCTCAAGTTTTTTAACTTGAAGATCTTTAAATCTTTTTTTTTTGGATTATTTTTAAACTTGACTTTTAAAATTTCAAAATGTATTTACTTTTTTAATGCCTCTATAATGTGTTTACATATGTAGTGAGCCACCTTGGGTCCCACCTATGGGGAGAGAGGTGGAAAATAAATAAATAAATAAAAAATAAATAAATAAATAAATAAATAAATAAATAAATAAATACCTCCTTCTTGTATCTTTTATTTTCTGCTGAGTTTGTTTCTTTTTCTTTTTATCTTTTTGCATGTTACCTCCTCCCCAACAAGAGACAAAGCATTTCCATCGCAGTTAAGACTATGCCACACTTTCTGAATGTTGGCATGGTGAATCATTGCTCTCCAATAAAATATACTCTAAACAGAAGAATCTCAACACTAAAGCTGCAGTCTTGTGTTTGCCATCTCTCAGCTCAATGAGTGTCTTGCCTCTAAAATAGATCCTTCTGCTATTTGTCCCACTACAATTGTCACTGAAGATCTTTGTGAGCTGGTTAGCTATTTTCAGAGCTATGTCTGCTGTAGCCACTTGTCATGATTTAGCTCTTTCTGCTGCCAGGCACCACCCTGCCATTAGGTAGAGTGATGCAGCTGCCTCCAATAGCAGATCTGGAGTGTCATTAAAGGAATAGCACATTGCAATTTTAATGCCAGGGACAGGGGAAGTGCTTCTGGGCTCTTTGGTCTTCTGTACCAAAATAACTGGACTGGCTTTCTTTACTATGCAACTTGACTGAGCGAGGGGCTTTTTCCCTATCTGCCTCAGGTGAAGTGCTTTTGGCTGGTCCTGTCTGTTCTGCTAAGGAATTATGATGGTAGATCCTTAGTGGTACAGAAACTATGTTCTGCTAACGAACAGGCAGGAATTGTGATGACAAAAATCACCAGGCAGAAGAGAACATAGAGAAATGGGGCTCTCTAGCTCCGTTCTTGCACTAATTGTCTTTCGTGAATCGTGAAAAGCAAATTCATACACAGATGGCACTGCACAAAAAATAAAATATTATATAAATAAAATTATGATTCATGGTGATGATGCACACAAAGTGTTCTCATTCGTTTAGCAACATGTGAAGAAGTCCATTTTCATAGAGTTTGAGAAACCATAAGACATCAATGCATACATAGTACTGCCTACTCCTGAAAGACATGCAAAATTTTAGATTTAAGTGATATGGCACATCAGAACTATCAGGTGAGAGGTTACTTTATCAGAAACACCTGAATTTTTCTTTTTGCCCATCTGTTCAGAAAAGGTTAAAGTATGGCATTATAATTGATCCTATCTGTAAAGTATGTGATGTTTCAAATTACAGCAGAAAATTTGACCAGATATTGCGCATTGAAATGCTAAGCTACTTCCTTAGCTCTCATCACTTTGACACACTCTTATTAAATCAGTACTTCTGTTCAGGTTCTGCTCCATGAATATCTTGTGCAGCCTGGTCCAAAGTCCAGGTATTGTTCCAGACTGCTGCTCTACTTCCAGGTTCTATATCAGAAATGATCTTAAAAATGAAGTAATTCTGGCTGCAAGCTTCTTTATAGTGTCTAACCAGACATGACAAAGATCACTGTCTCATTGTTTACCAAGCTGGTAAAAACAGCATGTTAGCGTCTTGACTGAGAAGCAAATCCAGAGGCAGCTGACTCGGATATTTCAAAGAACCACTCTGCTACACATAGTTTTTTTAAAAAAAATCAGCCTACAAGTGTACCTTTTTCCATGTACTGTACTTTGTAGCGTTTCACAGGTGGAGAAAGTCACGTGCTTTGACTAGAATTTTGAGAACACTCCAAGAGTAGTCTCAAAATGTCACTTTTTTGCATGTCTGATGTGTTCAGCACTGTAATAACCTCCATCAAACAAGGCAGCTTTATATGCACCCTTAACCTGTATGCATTCGTTGACTCAAAGCTGGTCTCAATTTTAAAAGCATGGCAAGAGATCTCACTTTTCTTGATTCACAGATTCCCTAAAGGAAATCATTAGATAAATAATTACTAACAAGCTTCCTAGCATGGGACCCTTAAGTCAGGGAGTTTATCCTTCATCTAAAATACAATCAGTTGTGATGCGTCAAAGAAATCGAAAGAGTCTCAAGGAATTATTAGGTGCAAATCTTCAAGATGTAACACATACTCTCATACTGTTTCTTCTATGTAAGAACAGAATGACATCAGCAACACTTTTCAGATTGACTGTACACATATAATGTGCTGAGATTGAAAGATTACTTTGAAATTATTGCCTGAAGTTTTGGATTGTATTTTTGAATGCATACATGGCCATTATTTTTTCCATTTCAAAGTTGATTACAATATTTTGCTGCCTGGAATATTTATTCCAACGCAAGAAAATCAAGGCGTTGTCTCAAGAACTATTTCAGGCATGCAATGTGGCTCCATTACATCTGACCTTTATAAAATGTTTTTCCAAACAACTTTTCATACAAGCACACTTAACATGGCTACCTCATAGGTATACACTACACATTTAATTGTATGCTAAAAATGTGATTAACCTGAAGCATTACCATATTTTCCATATACAGTTTACCACACTACTTTTTTCTAAAATCATGATGCCAAAAATTAAGGGGCGTGGTATACACAGAAGTAAGCCTTTCAGGGTCGGTGGGTGGGTGGGTGGAGGAGAACCCAAACTCACCTTGCTTTTTCCCTCTGTGATTTGTTCTTTGCATGGTCTGCTCCGTCTTTCCTTGAGTTCTTCACCTTGCTGTTTTCTTTCATTTTCCCATTTTAAACACTCCTCTCAGCTTTGGTGAGTTTGTTTTTTTGCAGGATCAGGGTCTGTCAGGCTTGAGCAGCCCATTAAGAAATGTGCTCCGAAAAGAAAAAAGTTGCACCCTTTCTTTTGTGAAAAAGCATTTTTAATGGGCTGCTCAAACGCAATGGAGCCTGATCCTGCAAAAAACAAATACACCAAAGCTGAGAGGAATGTTTAGAACAGGAAAATTAAAGAAAACAATTGGGTGGTGGGGGTGGAGAACTCAAGGAAAGACAGAACCCGATTCTATACAAAAAACAAACCCACAAAAGCAGAGAAGAGTGTTTAGAATAGGGAAATTAAAGGTAACAGTAGGGGTGAAGGAGAACTCAAGGAGGATTTATTAAATGTATTTGTTTGGGTGGTCTAAAAAGTGAGGGGTGTCTAATAAAAGGTGGCATCTTATGGACAGAAAACTACAGTAACACCCATAATGAAGCCTTTTTGTGTTCCACTGTTTTGGGAATGAATCCAAGCACATTCTTAATGTTTCAAGTGATACCAACTGGACTTCAGTGTTTAACTCCGATTAAATTATATCTGACATTTTAAAATTCCCAAATAACATCTATAACATTGTTAATTAAATCATATATTCATTAAACAAAATTAAGTAGATTATTTGACTGGAAATTATTCTGAGGTGGTGACAACATAACAGTCAGCTTTAAATACAATGTTAAACTAAGTTTTTAACATATGAAGAGAAGTTGTGGCAAGCCTCTGTCATGCACAATTTCCTCTCCTTCACATAAAGGAAAAGCACAGAAAACACCAATGTTCAATTTTGATTAAACCACAGTTTATTGTTACATTCAAACCTTGGAAACTGTAAATTCTAGTAATGGTCTTTTTAAAACCAAAGGGACTGATCCTTATTTGTTTAGAGCAGGGGTCCTCAAAGATTTCAAACAGCGGGCCGGTCCACCACGCCCCAGACACCACTGGGGGCTGGACCACATTCCCCCCCAAAAAAGGCTGACATAGAAAAAAGGGGGGAGGGAGGGACAAGTGGGCAGAACCCCCCCCATATGCCATGATCATTGGCTTGCTCGCAAAGCAGGGGGTAGGTGGGGGGTTGCAATTGGTCCCAGGGGCCGGATTCAGGACCTTGGGGGGCCGCATCCAGCCCCCAGGGCCTTAGGTTGAGGACCCCTGGTTTAGAGGTAACTAAAGCCATCCTTTCAAGTTTACTGCCTTTTGCCTTACATACTTTTCTCTTTGGGTGAACCATAATTAAAGCAGGAAGTTCCTAATTAGTTGATTGAATACAATGGATGTATGTTCCTTGAATTCTGCCTACTTATGCTTAAAACTCTATGCTAGGTGTGAGCAAATTCTGGTGGCTCTGGGGAATGCCATTTGGACTGTACAGCCAGTTTTCAGCTTTTGTTCTGCCAATAGACTACCAAATGGAATAATATCAAAAAGTTTTGCATTTGGGGGGGGGCAGTAAAACAATGTAGCAATAAACTTGCAAATTATATCTTAACAAGGTAATGAAACCCCCTAATCTGCAACACAACAGACAGGACCATGGCAATGGTCCTTTAATCTAGCAACTGACCGTGATCTTAAAAATGTGCCTTCTTTCCATACAGAATGTGCATGATTCAGTCCAGCATTACTTCAAAAATAATGGTTCCCAACACTGGTTCCTGAGTCATTCTTGGGACTGCAATTCCCAGATGCCTTTAGCACTAGGTATTCTAGCAAGGGCTTCTGGGCGTTGCAGTCAAAGAACATGCGGGAAACCAAGGCAGGGAAATACACTGTTCTAAAGGGCTGTGGCTTAGATGTCTGCATTCAAATAGTATGGAAGACATCCTGGCACCATTATTCTCTGCTTCATCTGGAACTATAGCCACCCAAGAAGTACCTCCAAATTGTTGAACTATATTCTGGTTATTCTTATACTGAATTTTAAAGGATGCTTTCCGTTATGTGAATTTTTTATGAACTGCCATTCAACATATTTACTAGTTTCTACACTGCAAGTGTTGACGATTGTGTCTCAACTACACATTCAGAAGACAACAGGCCGTCATTCTTAAGGAAAAAGATTCCTGGCATGCCAGATATGGCTGCATTTCAACTAAATATTATGAATAAGTATACTACTTTTAAAAAAAGGACATATAAATTATCACTTGACTAAAAGTCTTCAAACAAATAATGGCTGTTTGTACATTTGTTTGTTAAATACTCTAAAGAGTTGACAAATGCTGTTTCAGTAATTCTCACTACAGTACAGCCATATCAAATAAGTCAGTTATGATAAAGGTTCCTCAGTCACGGCTGAATTGAAATATGAACAAGAGACTCCCCAGTTTGCAATGACTGATGAACTGATTAAATGAAGCTATTCTTAACATACTGTAAAAGCACCACTGTTTCTAAGAAGTTATTTTGAAGAAATTGATTAAGAAAAGGTGCAAATCAATCTAAGTGTGTACAAGAAACTACTATGCAACAGAATATGGAGAGATACCATGGTTTCCTATAGGCAAAAGTGTCAGACAAGGCTGCCTTTTATCTCTGTATCTGTTCAATCTATACCAGAACATATCCTATAGAAAGCTTCAGGTGAAGGAGGAGTGAAAATTGGTGGAAGAAACATCAATAATTTAAAATTAAATAATTTAAAATACGCACATGATATCATCTTTCTAGCAAAAAGCAGGAATGACTTGAAACAACTTCTTACAAAAGGGAAAGAAAGTATCAAAGAAAGACTGCAACCCATGGGGTGCCAGTGGTCCATAGGTCCCCCTTCTTCCACACCACATGTGATATAAGTTCCCTTCCTTGCCAAGTACAGTGGACTGTCGTATAACAAATGGTTTGTATAACATAAAATTTGTACAACATAAAAAATTCCAGAGATAGGAGAAATTTGCTTAACATAATCGCCTATGGGGCAAATCCGTACAACATAAAAATGAGATTACTCTGTTTTCAATGCATTCCTATGGGATATTTGTATAAAGGAAAATTTGCTTAACATAATTTCATTGGGAACGAATTAATTCCTTTATATGAGGTACCACTGTAGTATATATTGTAAACTGCTGCCACCATTAAACAGATGAAGTGTCCAGACAATCAATGAGAGCTGGGGAAGGATGCAAATGTGGTTCCATTAGGAGCAGAAGCCTTAGCCCAGCATCCCACAGGCTGCTGTGCGACCCACTGCTGTGATGCAGCTCCTTCACTGCCACATAAGGCCCTCAGGGCAAAAAATGTTATTTATCTCCCACACTTGCAGCATATTATAGATTCCTGGTAAACTAAAGAGAACACACAAAGAGACTAATGAGCAGCTAAAGGAAATGTTGGCCATGTGAATTCTCCACAGTAAGTGCTTCCCTCAAACCAAATGCCTCGCATAAACAAGGAGTCATGAATAATGCATGTGAAGTGGAGAGCAGAAGTGGGAAATGGGGACACAATATGCTTTTTAAAAATGTCTACACATTTTCTCATGGCAATGACATTGCCTCCCAAATGGGATCTGCCAACGGTCTGAATACCTTATATTCCCTGAAATCAAGGAGACATGAAGCCTGAAGTCTCAAGACATGATTTTGTTACATTGCACTATAAAAAGGGTTGTCTTATTCTGCATATTCCATATCAAATAAGAAACAAAGTGAATGTTGTAACATAGCATGAAAGACGTTTTATGGCATACAAGATATCTCCCTGGATCACTTTGGAAGAACTACAGTCAAAGAAACGTTTGTATTCATAGATTATTTCTGTACCACCTAAAGAAGCACATTTTCTCCATTAGACCACATAAAGAGGAATCAAAAATATTAAGAGAATAAACCAATTCAGTGACTACTTAACTACAAATCATTCCACACCTCTCTCTTCTCCTACAGCCAACAGCATTTCTACATTTCTCACACAGACCAAACAGTTTTTATTTATTTATTTACTGTTACAGCAAAAGACCTGTTCAATAAAGGGCGCTGGCAGGCACTGCAGAAATCTTTTAAACTCTGCTTTATATAGAGAGATCTGGAAACATGGAATAGATTGAATTTGTCGTTGATGGGAAGAATTTCGGTGATAAAGATGAACGTGCTACCAAGGTTGTTATTTCTATTCCAAATGATCCCAATACTTAGAGGAATAGGCCAATGGCAGAAGACATTGTCCAAATTCGTTGGCAAGGTAAAAGACCCAGAATAAGATTTAAATTACTAACAGATGCCAAGGAAAGGGGAGGATTTGCCATGCCAGACCTGAGATTGTATTACGAAGTGGCCTGCCTAGGTTGGATAAAAGATTGGATTACTTTAGCTGATGAGGATCTATTGGATCTAGAAGGTCATGATAACAGATTTGGTTGGCACGCTTATCTTTGGTATGACAAAGTGAAAGTACACAAAAGCTTTATGAATCATGTAATTAGAAAGTCATTACTTCAGGTCTGGGAACGGTTGAAACCTCTTTTAGAGAGACATACACCGAGATGGTTATCCCCGATTGAGGCATTGGTGATCAAGAGGAAAGATAAAGAAGGGGTGGGGATCACCTATGGTGATGTGTTATTCTTTTCAGAAAAAGGTCCTAGACTGAAGTCTTATGATATGTTGAAAGAGAAGTTAACAGGTTGGTTTCAGTACCATCAACTAAATGACATTTTTCAGAAAGATAGAAAGATGTCTGGGTTTGGATCAAGTTCCAGACCATAATTATGGGCCCAAAAAAGAAATTGTTGACCAGATTATATAATTTTTTGTTGGAGTTGAATTTAAAAGATGAACAAGTTAAAGAATGTATGGTAAAATGGGCTATGGATCTGGGTCATAATATTGGGTTAGATGTGTGGGAAAGATTGTGGAAAAAGATGTACTTTGATAAAAGAAAACCTGTTGAAAATGATGTATAGGTGGTATATTACTCCAACGAAGTTAGCAAAGATGTATAGGATGAAAGATGACCACTGTGGAAATGTAAAGAGAAACATCATATGTGGTCGTGTGAGAAAGTGAAAGAGTATTGGGCATTGATATATGAAACTCAAAAAGATTTAAAGTGTACATTCCCAAAACGACCTGAATTTTTTTCTGTTAGGGTTGGTGGATAATGAAATTAAAGGAGCAGATAGGACTCTATTTCTATATGCAACAGCAGCGGCAAGAATGCTCCTGGCACAGAATTGGAAGACAACGTATATAATCTTTGGATGAATGGAGGGCGAAAATATTGGACTTTGCAGAGATGGCCAGACTGACGTGCAGACTGAGGGATACAACCAGAAGTTCCAAAAAGATTGGCAAAAATTTAAGAACTACATGGAGATTTATTGCAAGGAATTAAAGACTCTTACCGGATTAGGATAGAGCTCGAAGGATTACTACTTATTTTTCAAATCTTTTTTTATAAACATATAAAGGGGTTTAGTTGAAAGGAAGTATGAACACGCTGGTCCACGGGATGAACAGAGGGAAGCCAAATTTCAGTAGAATGATTTTGTATTACTAATGTTTTGAACTTGATAACATTCTTTAATAAAAGTAGTGTTCTGTAGGAACAAGATAACAAGTTGTGGGAATTTTAATTGGTTTTTAAAATTTAGCTCCCCTCAGTAAATATTTGCCTACGGCACAGCATTTTAAAATAACAAATTCAGCATTATATCTTGTGAATTACTAATGACACACAGCATCATGTGATCCCCTCCCACACCATACAGCTGACTCCCGTTACAGTATTCAACATCCACAATATTTGGATGACATAGAAGTGTTCTGTCAGTGGAGAATTTTTTTAAATTCAAACAGCTTTCATTTCAGCATTATGTCATAATATTTGATGAAAGAAGTCAGCAGACAGACAGCTTTCTTTCAGCATTATGTCAAGTATCAGTCCCCACTGACAGCATATACTGTAGTCATTCTTTGCAGATTAGATCAGCTTCCATTGCAAGTCTCCAGGATAACGGTCATTATAGTGAAGTCATGCCACCAATATTCTGATGGGAAAGCTTAACTGGTTGAAGACCACATTACTCATAATGAATTTGACAGTTTCTCTGTACACGGTCACAAATACAAAAGATTTCTTCTTTTCTCAATAATTATATAATACTTTTTAAGCTTCTAAATATAGCACCAGATGAGCAAAGCACATCAGCTATTTAAAAGCAATGGCAGAATGTAAGTTGCTGACGTTTGAACTAGTTTAGTCTTCTTCTTCTCAACAATGTTGCTGAAAAGAGTTTGATCTTTTTAAATTTCCATTTTAATGGACTTAATCCCAACATTTCTTGGGACAATAAGACCTCAGAAGTCATCTACAGAAATAAATTCAATTAATATTTGTATAAGATGCAGAAAACAGGCACATTCTAACACAATTTGATCTCTGGAGTCCAACACTCAAAATTCAGAAAAAGATCATAAATAAGCAACCGTCTGCCTGTCTTGTAAATATGTACTGTATGTGCTTATGGATGTAAATCTCCATCTACATTTTAATGTTCATCCAAATCCTACGAAGCTAGCTGTATCAGTCTTTTGATGTTAATCAGGGATACACATTCAGGTTCATTATTTTTTATGTGTGACTAGTTTCCTATGGCTGCAGTTTGTGTCAGGACTAGCAAAGGTTTCACCAAGGTTCCTGACATGGAATATGTGAAAGTGTGAATGGGAAGAATGTTATCATCTGATGTGCAGGAGATATGCACCAGGATTCAGGCTTTGGAGAATGCCGACATATTTTTCAATGTTAACTTGTATGTGTCAGTTGCATGTATTCCATAATAACCAAAGCTTTGTTGTCTGTATGTGAAGAGAAGTAACTCAGAATTTCAGTGAGACTGTGTGATTGCAGCTAAAACTAAAATCCTATTATATTTACTAGGCAGCAGGCTGTATTAAATATACCTGTACTTATTTCTAACCAAGGATTGCAAGGATGGCAGTTGCAAACCTTTAAAATTCCTTTAAAAACCAAGAACAGGTATTAAGTGATTCTGTTGCAAATCAGAGTGTTACTAAAATCTGATCAGCCTTTTAACAGAAAAAGAGAGGGGGGGACATTGAAACTTAATTGAATGAAAGATGCAATGTAGTTTCTGGTTTCATAGTTGATCAAAACACCCTTGGCATTAGCCAAGATTTTATAAAAGTACTGACAATGAATCTCCACAATAATGAAATTTATGCTCTTCCTTTCAACAAGCCTTTTCTACCAGTCCACAGCTAAAAGTAGTCTAATGCTAATGTTGGACATTGTACATGCTCCATAACCGCATTGATAAAACTATCTACAGACACAAAGGAATAATTACATTCCTTGTAATGTGATTTAAAACATTAAATGAAGCAGATTCAAAGTAATCTATCTACCAGAAAAATATTTTAAGAACATATCTGAATACCAATATACAAGATATTTTCCAATGATAAACAAAAGGATCATTAAATAAAAAGGATTATATATGCATTGCCACTAAAATACATCTAGATCAACTAAACCTTGTTACCTTTTGAAAAAAAATACTATATGAAATCTTTAATGAATGTATTTGAAG
This sequence comes from Phrynocephalus guinanensis, assembly GCA_037367245.1. Taxonomy (NCBI): domain Eukaryota; kingdom Metazoa; phylum Chordata; class Lepidosauria; order Squamata; family Agamidae; genus Phrynocephalus; species Phrynocephalus guinanensis. The sequence goes on along the minus strand of CM074733.1, from coordinate 157,738,153 downwards.
AATTAAGAACAAAGCTACTTCATACAATTCTTTTGTTCCACAAACAATTTAAATAACTAATAGAAAGAGTGCAGTGTATATTTAGAATTCAAACAACTGCATTTCATAATATGGTGGGGGCTACTACACTGCTTAATAGTTATATATTGCTTTAAACACTGCTGTGAAGAAGTTCCTCAACAATTTCAAATGCATGCCTAATACTTCAAGGTACAGAACATTTTCATGTGACCTAAGATAAGAGAATGCTCAAGCAGCATTTCCACTGCAATACCAGAAATCAATAGCTGGATTCATGTTATGAAGGACAAAAACTTCTGTCTTCCTTATCTAAATGTTGTAGAAAGAAAAAAAGACTTCATGTTGTCATCCCTACCAACCCAATACCAAGATGCAAAGTCATCCTCCTTGCAAGGGCTGACAGAAAGACATGACAGGATGGAGTTTCAGGCACAGATATGTACTGCAAGGAAATAGTCTTGATATGCATCTTTATTTTTAAACTGCAACAAACATTTTAAGGCAGGGTTTATTTTCAGCTGTCAGGAATCAGTAAAATTACACTCCAGCAAAAAGTGAACAGTGAAACGGGGCTTATTGTAGACAAACATCACACACAAGCAACGTTTCAGAATACTCTCATGGAGGTATCAGCAGCATTCTGGCAATCAGAAAGAAAAGGACAGGGGCTGTCATCTAAGGAAGAAAGAGAACCTGTCCCTGCAAAATGACCCCCATCACAAAGCCACAGGGCGTTTCTATAACCTCCCGCCCCACTGCGGGGTGTTTACTGGCAGCAGCACCACCGAGGGGAATATCGAACCAGGGGGACCTGATTCTGCCACCTGTTCCCGGGCACAGCCTCCAGGAGCTATTTTAAGGCCAAGCTCCCAATGGCCAAGCCCAGCAGCCGGCAAATCCTCCTCGCTGGGTTACCTTGGGGCACCACCGGTTAAGCTGCGCCGCCGTACCTTTGTATCTCTCCAGCACGTCTTCGTAAGCCTGCAGGTACTCCTGCTCCTCGGTACAGAAGCGAGCCCCGCCAGGGGAGAGAGGATGATGAGGATGATAATAAGCCGCCATGGTGGCCCGCCCGGACCCTCCTGCAATCGCCGCCGCCGCCTCCTCCTCCTTGATCAGGTCCCTCCGAGGCTGCCGGCGGTCAGGCGCACACACAAAAAGGCAGCTGGGCGGAGGGAGGGGGCCGTCCCCGTCCGAGGAAACGCCCATGGCCGCCGCCCCCCCCCCGGCCTCTCCTTCCCTCCTTCCCTCCGCCAGCCCCGGGAGGGAGCGAGCCCAGAGCACGTGTGGGTCGCCGATGGGGCCGACTGTGGTGGGGGGGGGGGGAGAGAAGGGCGGCCGCCTCCCAGGAGCAGCAAACCTCCGCGCTCCGCCAGCTTCAAGGCCAAGGAGAACGGGCTCGCCCCACCCCGAGAGAGAGAGAGAGAGAGAGAGAGAGAGAGAGGAGGAGAGAGAGAGAGAGAGAGGGAGGGAGGAGGCAGCCAGGGATGCCGACGGCCCCTGGAGGTGACCTCCGGCTCCTTGGGTCCCCCCCCCCTAACTCCACCCCGGTGCCATCGGGGCCCCTTTGTGGCGAAGGGGGGGGGGAAGAGAAAGAAAGAATCTGCCTTCCTCTCCCGCCACGCGTCCCCGCCCCCCCCTTTTTTTTAAAAAGGACAGGCAACTGTTCACAGTGACACACACACACACACACACACACACACACACCTCCGCTGGCCCCCGGACCCCCCACCCCCAACCGGGTGCCCTTCTCCCTCCTTCGGCCCGCGCGACCTTCACTGACAGCCGCTGGGGCTCTCACTGGGCCGCGCGGTTAAGGTTTCAGAAGGAAACCAAGGTGTTTTCTTTTTTTTGGGGGGGGGGGGGAAGATTAGTCTCCGCAGAGCTGCCTCTCCCCCCTGGGCGCCTGCAGGAGAGCCGTCCCTTCACCACCAGCACCACCCCGTAAAACGGCTCGGCCGTCCTTGTGCTCTGGGGGGAGCGTGTGTGGGGGGGGGGGCGGCAGCTCCGGTTCTCCGGGCCTCCCTCGCCATGGAGTGGAGGGAGAGGTTTCATCCTGACTCCTGCGCCTAAAAATACGCCACCCACCCGGAGTCACCGTTGCTCGGGCGAGGCGGCTCGTGGGTGGGTAGTGGCAGGGGGTGGGGGAAACCTTCGCCCCCCCCAGATGTTTTGGAGCACAAGTTCCCACCGTCCTTGGTCACTGGTGGCCCTCTGGGAGCCGCGGTCCAAAACCTCTGGAGGGCCGACGGTTCCCCCACCCACCCCTGGTCTAAGTATATGGGGTCCCTTGTGTCTCACTGGAGGCGCTTTGAAGAAGAACTGGCTAGCAGCCTGGAGGCTCCCGAGGCAGCCACCCTACTGAAGCTCATCATCATCCACACCCCTGGCTGGGCCAGCCTGGCCTTGATCCCGCTTTTTCTCCCTCTCTCCCTCCCTCCCTCCGTGCGGCTGAAGGGCTTCGCGTCCGGCTCTCCTTGCCCGGGAAGCACGGATGGAGACCTTCAGCGCCCGCCCTTTCCTCTTGGAGACGCCGGTGCCTCGGAGACCCGCCGCGATCTGCCTCCGTTTTTCCGGGTGGAGTCTCCCCCATCGGTCCCCGGACGCTGACAGCGCGGAATGACACGGGACTCCTTCTCCGTTTGTGTGTGTGGGGGGGACACCACCACAAAAACAACAACAACAACAAAGACCGGGCGCCCATCCAGGAAAGCAAGCGTCGCGCCGGCCTCCGGGCGCCTTTCGGGGAGAGGGCCGCCAACCTCTAGGAAAGGGGGCTGCTGCTGCTGCTGCTGCTGCTCGGGCTCCCCCTGCCTCCCCACCCCCCACCCCCCCACCAAGAAGGAAGGGGTCAGCCTCTCGGGAGCCTTCCTTTCCCTCGGCCACCCCACCACCACCACCCCGGGCGCCCTGCTGCTCCCCCTTCCCAGTTCGCCTTTGTCTGGGTCGTCCGTCGTCCTCGTGCAAAGGCTGCTTGCGGTGAGACGTCGTGTGTCCAAGACTTTTAGACCCAGACGGTCAATCGCTGCAGGAGCAGGTCGCTCGCAGGCCAGTACCGCCGCCTCCCCCCACCCACCCCACCCCGCCGCCTTCTCGCCCTCGATCAGACACACGCGTGGCACATCCACGCTGGGAACAAACAGGGTCAGCCTCCCAGAAAGAGTCCGCCGGCCGAGCGGAGGAGGAGGAGGAGGAGGAGGGAAAGGACTGTGGGTTGGGGGGGGGGGTGGAGAGAGAAAGGAGCAACCCAGAAAGAAACACAGCCCGGGCCTCTCTCTCTTCTATACACCCAGCGCACGGGGCGCTTGGGCTGGCTTTGGGGCGGCGTTGTTTTGCTTTTTTTTCCCTGAACGAGCCACTAACTAACACAACAACAATGACCGCACTACACAGCGGGGCGGGGCCAAAGACCGAAGGGCGGAGCCCCAGCCCTGCAGGTGTCACCGCCGGTCACGCCGCCAGCTGCTCGAGCTGCGCCTGCGCTGCGCATATCTATCTATCTATCTATCTATCTATATCTATATCTATATCTATCTATCTATCTATCTATCTATATCTATATCTATATCTATATCTATATCTATCTATCTATCTATCTATCTATCTATATCTATATCTATACTACACTACACTACACACTATATACATATATATATATATATACACACACACACACACACACACACACACACAGTGGTACCTTGTATAAAGGAATTAATTCCTTCCAAAATGAAATTATGTTAAGCAAATTTTCCTTTATACAAATTCCCATAGGAATGCATTGAAAATGGAGTAATCCCATTTTTATGTTGTATGGATTCTCCCCATAGGCGATTATGTTAAGCAAATTTCCCCTATCTCCGGAATTTTTTATGTTGTACAAATTTTATGTTATACAAGCTGTTTGTTATACAAGGGTCCACTGTATATATATATATATATATATATGTTTGTCCCCGCCTTACTCAAACCTCTCCCCACCCCACCCCCTGCTGCCGGGTCTTCACCACCACCACCACCCCTCCTTCCTCGAGAGCGTGTGTCGGATCCATCTCCCCCCCCCCCGCCCTCCGCGCCACGCTGTATCGGGCGATCTGACGGAGGCGAGTCTGCTGAAGCCTTGACTCGCCCTCGGGGTCCACCACCACCACCACCTACTATCCTTCCATTTCCGATCCCCGCCGCATCCTTGCCGTCGTGGTCCTTTGACGGAGCGCGTGCGTAGGCGATTCCCGACGTCGCCCGATATAAAACAGGGGCGAGCCGCTTCCCCTCTCTTGCCCCCCCCCCCAATCTCAGGACAAAAATAAGAACGGGAGGGAGCAGCCCCAGCCACTTCCGAGGGGGGAGGGAAAGGAGAGTCTGGGTTCCTCGCTTGTTCTTACTGTCGCCGCCTCGCACACACACACCCCATCAAGCACGCGACTGTTTCTCCTCAAAAGACGCACCAAACGGCGAGGGAGAATAAACCGTGTTGTGCATGATCTTGGTGAGAAAGAACGTGGTTTTTCGGCCTCCATTGATTTCCCGAAGCATCCGCTGGAACGCGCGCTTCCTTTTCATCCCAGCCACCCACCCGCTGCTCTCCGGCCATCAGGGCTTCCCACATGAGCGCCTAGGCAGGGGCGGAGAGCGATTTCCAAAACGCAGCCCTGGAATAAGCCAGGACCAAGCGCCGGCCTGAGCATGTGCAAAGCGCTTTTCCAGACAACTCTCCATCCCAAGAGGCCTGTTATATTTTTGGTGAAACGACAGGGCTTGCAGCTATGGTTTCCATAAAGGTCCCAGCCCTGCTGTAGCTGCTTCCCCCCCCCTTCCTTGTGTGCCTCATTTTCACCCATTAATTTAACCCGACTGAGGCATTCCAATGCTCAAGTCAGTTGGTCTTGACAAATACTGTAAGAGGCTGTACATGCAGGCGGGGACCCTTACTCCACAGAGGCTCTATGGACATCACAGAGACACAACCACTGGGTTAACTCTCAAGGATCAAGTTACTTGGCCTTCTCAGTTTGCAGCTGGTTGGCCAAGCCAACTCCCTGCCCTGACCTATTTGGAAACCAAGAGAGATCAACTCTCTGGGTGCTTTGTACTGTGCACCCAGGAGGGCCTCTCTCCTATATTATTCAGGATGTGGGGAGGGGGGAGCTGTGTGCTATTCAATGGCTGTCTCTCAGCTCCCTTCCAGAACTAAGGCACACCAAGTAGGAGAGCAGTGTCTACTAGGGAAATTAGAGGAACAGCCCCACAACAAAAGAGCCATTCATTTGCAAATGTATCTACATCCCTCAAACTAGAAGGTATCCATGCAGCCCCATCTTATGTCAGGTTGCTGGAAATTGCTACTGCTCTCAAACATGCCTCTTAAGAGTACACAGGAAGGTGATCCTCCCTAGAGTACATTTAGAGCTCAGTTCTTCACCGCCAACCTGTCCGGGTATACACACCACATAATACAGACTAGGTGACTAGCCTTCTTCACTCTTAATGCAATCTCCCATTAAAATTTAATGTGCGCACCTGCACATGCTGCAGCTGTATTTTGCTCCTCATGGGCATTAAAACAGCCAGCAGGAAAATGTGGCCAAATAGCTTAGTCATCAGCACACTAGAAAACAGAGCCTGGAGGACTGAGAAAGAGGTTTTGGAGCAATGAGACTGCAATTCTATAAGCACTTATCCAGGTCTTAAATCCCACTGAACTCTGTGGAGCTCAGGTCTGAGCAGATAGCAGAGTATTGTACCTTCAGAGAATTAAGGATCAAAGAAACAACACCCCTCTTCAATACACACAGTACATCCACAAAAATGTAAACATGAAGATAGATAGATAGATAGATAGATAGATAGATAGATAGATAGATAGATAGATAGATAGATAGATAGATATACAGTTACTAGACTTCCCAAGTGCCCTTTGCCCACACTTCCACTTCTCTGCCCTGCTGCCCAAAGTACTGGATCCTCATCTTACCAGCTATCCTGAGCACAGCTCTTTCAGCTGGATCCAGCACAGATCCTCCCTGAATCTTCCTTTTGGACCTCTCATGTTTAGGCAGGTTCCAGGGCAGGGTATCACCAGGAGCCGGAGACAAGGAACCCGATTTCTGGCTCAAATCGTCTTCGTCGGAAAAATCCACAGAGGATGACATGGAGCATCTGTAAGAAGCGTTTCCTGAGCTCTAGAGAAAGAGAAGAATTGGGGGAAAAAAAATAGATCAGTGAAAAAATGCAACTGAAACAAGGCGTAACTCCCTCCTCAAAATGAAGCAATGCTGTAGGCACTTCTCCTGTTTAGATCGGCCTCTAGGGGAGGGTAAAACATCCACCTGAAAGGGATGGCAGGGAAGCTACCCAGTACCCACCTTCCGGGAGGGCAACCGTATTTTAAAATTCCCAACAAGCAGACCGCTCACCATCGTTGTTTATCTGCTTCTGCTCGTTGGTTCAATTCCACCGCCGGCAAACAGGGGCGCGAGGAGCTTCAGCGGAAACGCATCGGCGGCCGGCTTTGCGCGAAGGGGAAACGGGGGCGGCGGCGGCGGCGGCGGGGGGGGGCGGCCTGGCGTTCTGGGAACGAGCTCACAATGATCCTCTGGAGTTGCCCCAACAACCACACCACAGGAAGGAAAAGGGGAGACGGGGAAGGAGACGGGGAAGCGAGTGCCTCTCTCGCTCTCGCTCTTTAAAAAAAATGTGTGTGGTTGTGTGAGGGGGGGGGCGGCAGTGGAGGTTTGCCGGCTCCAAACCGGTAGCATTTGGCTCCCCCGCCAGGCGGAGGGAAAGAGGTGCCACCCTCTTTAGGCTGCCGGTTCAATCATTAATGAGGAGAGGAGATGGAGGGGGGGGCGGAGTGAGGGAAGCCGCCCCCATCACGGAGCCAGGATGCCGGGAGGGAGGGACGGAGGGGTTGCCCTGGCCTGTCCGTCTGCCTTGTCTTCCCAAACCAGGCCCGGGTAAGTCTCTCGTCTGGTTTTCTTTTCCTTTCCTTTCCTTTCCTTCCTTCCTTTCCTTCCTTCCTTCCTTCCTTCCTTCCTTCCTGGGGCGACGGGGGGCCCGCCACGGTCCGAAGCGTCGCGCCCGGCTTGTTCTTGGCGGGGGCAGCCGGTCCTGGGGTCCAGTCGGGCCGGCTCGGGCAGGCAGGAGAGGTGGCCTTTCTTGGCTCGCCGCTCCTCCTCCGCGCAGCGGGGCCGGGAAGAGCGCACAAGGGGCGGCGGCGCGCGATCGACACGGCTGGGGCTATAATGGCCCTTCCCGGCGGGGGCGGGCAGCCTTGGGAAGGCTGGGGAAAAGAGACTTTCCAGTCGCCCCCGAACAGGTACCAGCTGCTGCCCGCCGAGCCAAAGCCAGCCAGCCCGGAATGTAAACAAGGGATGATGCAGTGCAGGCACAAAGAACCGGAGGGGAAAAAAGGAGGGCACTTCTGGCCTCCTCCTGAGCCCGCTTGCAAGGGGAAGGCATCCTCATCCTCACACACCCCACCCCCACCCCCACCCCCACCCCCCGGGGCTCGTCTTGGGCTTGCGATGCTCCCGAGAAGGCTTTGCAGGTCACCAGGGAGCCCAAACAATGGCTACATTTATAGCCCGGCCAAAAAAAGAAAAGAAATGAAAAAAAAAAAGACGGGGATGCTGCTTGAGTCGGTGTGTGCTGTTTGCCACTGTAGCTGCACCACCTCTGAAATACCTTGCTTGGGATTACAACGTTCCTGGTATTGTCTTGTGTCCCTTCCTTCACACACACACACACACACACACACACACACACACACACACACACACACACACACACCTTCCTCTTCCCAAGGATGGTTTACACTAGACATTTTTTTTCTAAACTGCACCCATTAATTATACAGCACAAGTATCTAGCTAGCTTTTTTCTTTCTTTCTGTTTTTAAACCATGTGGATGCCCCAAAGCCTTTCTAGTACATGGGCAGCTTTTGTTGTTTCCCCACTCACATGCTTCACTTTTCTTTCTCTACCTTCGGGTAGGGAACTTCTGGCCCTCCACAAGTTTTGGGGCTTCAGTTCCCAGAGTCCAGCAGAATTGGCCCCGGATACCTGAGATACCTGGTGGCCCCCAAACATCCTCTTTCTCTTCAGGATGAACCTCCATTTTTGCAAAGGGGAGATTCCACACACGTAGGAGCTTTCTTTAGGCATGACCACAGTGGTATAGAAGAATTCGACACCATGTGGGAGAATTATTATTATTATTATTATTATTATTATTATTATTATTATTATTATTATTATTATTATTATTATTATTATTATTATTGTCCTTGCCTTACTCAAACCTCCCCCTCCTCTGCACCACATTTCACTCTTACAGACTAGGAAACGAAGGAGCAGGGAAGGCTCAACCCTCCATGAGCTGGCCCTAGGGTGAACTGAGTCCCTTCCCCAAAGGGATCAAGCAGAATGAGACCAAGACTCCTTGGGGGTTCCGCTTCCTCAAAAATCCACAATCAAAAGGGTACTAAAACTGACACAGGCACTTTTGTGACTGAGCACTCCCAGAAAGACGTTTGGGGAAATCAATCTCCTTTCCCCATCCAAACCTGCAATATGTCAAACTTTTGTGAAACGTGGTGGCTCAGTGGACTAAGGCTTCTGAAAACGGTCAGCTGCAAAGTCGGCAGCTCGGCGGTTCAAATCCCGGGTGCAACGCAGCGCAGCGAGCTCCCGCTGATAACCCCAGCTCCTGCCATCCTAGCAGTTTGACAGCATGTAAATTCAAGTAGATAAATAGGCACCGCCGTAAAAAGTGGGAAGGTAAAACAGTGTTTCCTTGCAGCCATGCCGGCCACGTGGCCATGGACTTGCACCACAATGGCTGTTCGGTGTGTATATGGAGATGAGCACCGCCCCTAGAGTCAGATACGACCAGCATGCATATGCAGGGGGAACCTTTACCTTACCATGCTCCTCTGGTCCTTAAACCTAACATGGGATTCAGCTGGAACACAATATTCCCAGCATAACACTGTCAAATCCCATCCAGATTTAGCCCCCAAATGTGCCGTAGATACAAACTAATGCCCCAAATCTCTAGAGCCAAGCTTGATTATAGCATGGGGGGTGGCAATAAAGGCCATCCTTGACTCATTGGATGTAACTCATTGCAACATTTGTGGTTCAAGATGGCATAAACCTTACACAAAAATTTGTTATGGGTGTAGAAAAAATATGAAATGTGAAGTTTACTACTAACATAAATTATAGACCTCCATAACTTTTTAAAGGCAATTGTGCTGTTGGAGAGGATGGGCTAAGATATATATTCAATCTCTGAATTCATTTCATAAGGTCTAAGATATTTTCCCTTATGCTTAATATATTAGTTTTATGTTTTAATCAATTTGTAATATTCCATTTATTATTTTACCACTGACTTCAGGTTAGCGACACTGTAACGGCTTCAGCTGGTATGTTTTAATCATTATTTTTCAACCAAGCACATGATGAATTTTAATCATATTGAAGAAAATACAGCATGAGACCTATTGGTAGTGGGGCAGCTAAAAATCTTGTAAATAAATAAATAACCCAATGAGAAAAGTGAGGTTAAAAAATCCCTGCAAATAGAGAAAATTCATAATCAGCTACTTCCCTAATTTGAACCGCAACATCTTACAAACTACTTTGAGTCCCTGACTCACTGATGATAGTAGGTCACTACCTGTAGGTCATTTCAAGGACACTCTCTGTATGAGAACGATAATACAGCAGACTGATGACATCTCTCCTTTAGTATGTTCCTTACATTCTTTGTACGGATGCACACAAGTATTACATGTAGTGAGTAGTGCCTGGGACATTAATTTGATCAGACGCAATCCTGCCATGCCTACTCAGTTTGAAGCTATATTCTAGAGAGTTTCACCCCGTGAGTTAAAGCAAATGGTGAGAATCTTAATAGCGCTTCTGCGAGGTCTGCTTAACTTGCCATAGCTAATTGTGGCTAACTGATGAGGCACACGAGTGTGTCTCAGATGTGTGCCTGGTTGAACAACCAAGATATGGTCTAGCACAGGGCTGTCCAACAGGTAGACCGCGGGCTACTGGTAGCCCACGAAGGGTTCAAAATAGCCCGGCAAGCATCAATAAAAAATGTGAGGGGATAAGTTCTCCACCCCTCCCTCCCCCATCCCAAGGATCACTACTGCCCCAGCAAAGTTCTGGTTCTGCCAGCCCACTGTCTTAGCTGAGCGGGCAGTTCAAGGGCCATGAGCATGTGCTCGGAATGGATAAAATTCATAAGTAGAGGTATTGTAGTAGCCCTCAACCACTTTAGGCTGGAAAAAGTAGACCTCGGCCTGTTCAAAGTTGGACAGCCTTGGTCTAGCATATCATCAGGCAAAATAGGACCAAGATTCCTGAGTGGTTTAGTGAGCCACAATGAGTTAATGCAAATCTTATACAAACACCAGTACAAATTGATTTTAAGTGAAACGTCTAAAGAGCGGCTTTACCAATTCCAGTGAATTTCCATAGTTGAATGGGGATTCAGATTCAGACTCCTGAATCCTAGTCTATTACTCAATCCATTATACCACAGCGGGTATTCTCTGTGTTATTATAAAAGATTTTATGTGTTTTATGTGTAATAAAGAGCTTTATTTGTTTCAACCTTTTCAAGACCTTTGATCATCCTTGGTTATAGAAATGTTATAGAAATGTTTTAATTTTTTAAAAAAAAAGTAGTAATGCAGGTCTTAGTAGCAGTAAATGGCATACAATAAAGCAGGATGATTTTATAGGTTGGTGTCTGGTCCTGTTTGCCCCATTTTATACAACCCTTGAATACTGGAACTGTTGCCACCAAGCCTGCAGAAGGATTTCTTGTTAAAGGTTCTATCCTAGGGAACGCAACAAGCCCCTAAGTGGGGAGGGAAAGCCAAACTATTTTGAGAAGGCACCTCAAATGATAGAAAAGCTACTGTACATTATCTTTTTCCTATGAAAAGGGGGGGGGGAAGTGCAGCACTGAAGGATTCGAAATTGTTTTAGATGATAAATTTTGAGAAATGCAGCAAATGTGCACATTTTAAAATTCCGAATACTGTATGTTTAGATTATTAACACTGATTACTAACACTCCCATATCGACTGGTGTGATGCTCTCTCTATATGGTGCTTCCCTTGAAACTGACCCAAAGACCAATCAGTGGGTCCAGAATGCAAATGCCAGACTGGGGGGGGGGGCTGGTATAAGCAAATTTGATCACATCCATCCCAGTTCTGGCCAGTCTCCACTGGGTACCAGTTATATTCTGGCTCAGGTTCAAGGTTTTTACATTCAGGGATGTAAGCATCTGCTCAACCCATGGATCATATCAGACTAGGGTCCTCCATGTAGCCATCCCAAGGGAGGCCTGAAAATCACCTAAAAGAGGCAGGGCTTTAGTTGTGGTGGCACCAACATTGTGGGCTCAGCTCCCAGAGGAGCGGCACCAAACATCCCCCCTGCCCTCATTTAAGAGTACAGTGGAGCCTTGTATAACAAACAGTTTTTATAACATAAAATTTGTACAACATAAAAAGTTCCGGAGATAGGGGAAATTTGCTTAATATAATCGCCTATGGGGCAAATCTGTACAACATAAAAATGGGATTACTCAGTTTTCAATGCATTCCTATGGGAAATCTGTATAAAGGAAAATTTGCTTAACATAATTTCATTTGGAACAAATTAATTCCTTTATACAAGGTACCACTGTACTCTTTATGGAGACCCTTCACGTAGATCCTGCCATTTGGTCTAATTTTACTTGTTGATTGTATTTTTATATTGGTGTTAGCTGCTTGAAACCACCCAGAATAGTGAGTATGAACTAACATGGCAGTATATAAATTAAAGTAAATCATATTAATTTGATACACTTCCAGTACAGTACTGTATACAGTATAGATATATTTTATCATACAGATTTTAAGAAATATTAAAGATATTGTGGTAATTACCATCAAATAATGCACATTTTGATAAGTTTTATGCATATTTATTGTTGCTCTAGCTGTCAAATCTGTTATGTATTGGCTGGATATTTATTTTATTTTTAGTATTTTCATTGATTTAACTCTTTTTTAACACTTAACTGGAAATATTGCATATTTCCCTTACCTTTCTTAAATATTCATTTCCTCTTCCTAATCTTATTATTTTAATTTTTTCAACACATCAAGGCAAAAGAAAGATAGCATCACAGCTTTGATCACGGTACCATGGGGCTTATTTTTAGACTTCGTACTAAATCATTTAGACAAGAGGAATACATGAAAAGATGAAAGAAAGCTACAGGCAGCATGAGGCTGCATCGCTCTACCTAGAACTGTATTGCAATTGCTTGTGTGCCACTTCCCTCTACTGGATATGTCTGACCTGAGCTATTTTTGCTTCAGTATGGCCAGCATCTCCTTTTGGCAGGCAAGCTGAACGGAGAACCAAGAAAAACCATAGCAAAACTATTTCTAAGATGCAAAAGGCATTTTTGTTCATTAGCACATTATGCAAGTAGCTGGGGCATTCTGTAGTTCATTCCAGATTTCTTTATCTGAAATGAGTCAAGTATAACATTTAGGAAGTATGAAATGTGTTTTATCTTGCATTTTTTGTCTAAAGTATCGTTGAATTTCCCTTACCAAATAATGTTCCCTTGCTGCTCTAAAGGGTTTTTTCTTCTTTTTCTTTTTAAACACTCACTGATTATATTTCTACCCATTTAGCAATCTCTCTCTCTCCCTCTCCCTTACACGTACTGTATACACATGCACATTAGGATTAATATTAGTATTTTCAAACAAATTAAGTACAGTTCTGGTTGCCACATCTCAAGATGGATACTACTAAGCTGGAAGAGGTGTGATAAAGATTAGGGGTCAGGACCAAGTCTCCTAAAGGAATAGGTCACAAGGTATTTCATTTAGATAAAGTAACTGTTTATAAAATTATGCATGATATTATAGAGAGGTTTCATCTGGCTGTCATGGTAGAACTGTGTCCATGCAGCACATAGTTGAACTAAATGGTGATGGCCTGCACCGATTTAAATTATTCTGAAAGAGAATTATACAAATTCATGATTGTTGTCAGATAACAGTACTGTAGTTTAAAGTTTTGTGCTGAGGGCGTAGAATCTTTCAGTGATGAGGCCCTATAAAGCTTGCAGTTCTGTAAGTCACTTACAAACAGTGTCATTGCATAGACCCTGCCAACTAAAGAGCTTTTTCCTGTTTTGAGGTAGATTGTTTACATGACACAATAGAATATTATTTGATTCACAAAATACTTCGGATAGCATACGGGAAAAGGAAACATCTGTGGCTCAGCTCTGCAAACACATAAGACAATAGCTTTTGTTGAGTGTGTTAGTGGGACCAAGAACAAACGCAGACAGTTAACTGATGTGTTGAGTTATCCATTCTACTCACATACGAGCCTATGAAGATGCCTTACAACTACTGTAACTCAAAACGCTAATATACTTAGTGTAGTCCTGTCTACCACTGAGTTGAGAAACCTGCGGTCCTGCAGGTGTGGTTAGACTCTTAACTCCCTTCAGAGCTAGTCAGGGGGAACATGGATCAGGAAGGATGGGAGATGAAGCTGAACAATCTTTGGAGTTCCCTGGCTCCTTGATGCTGTGATCTACACTGACTAGCAGCAGTTCTCCACAGCTTCAGGTGGGGTGTTTTTCAATCCCACCAGAAAATGCAGAAACTAAACCTGAAACGTGTCATATGTGAAGTATGTAATATGCCAGTGACCAAAACCGCTTTATACTGAGCAACAGCTACGGTATAGCCAGGGAACTCAATATATTTAGTTTCTGGTGGCCAGTAGCTGTCCAGGAGTCTTTGGAAATGCCCCAAGCCTTGCATTTTCTTCAGTTTGTCAAAAATAAACAGGTTTGGCTGGGTGGTGGGGGAACCACTGTAGTTTTGTTGAAATATCTAGCTAGACAATCAAGTTATTTCAGAGGAATGGTCTAAATAGTGCTTTCAGAATATCCTCTTCTGGGACTGACCTCATGTGTGAGGTTTATACAGAACTGGCATGCCCTCCCATATCCTTCCTGTCATTCATCAGTCATTATATCCGTGGGGGGTAGGTTGCATCTCTTCTAATAAAATGACATTGCGCCACCCCCATTTTTTTTACTTAGAAAATGAAGGATGGCTAATGAGACACATTTACTGTTTAAAGCCTTCACTTCCCCTGCTTGGTCGGGAAAACTCAGCTGCAGGGAAGGCTGGAATCTTACTGATCATTAAATCAGAGGATAGCTCCTCAAATGGAGGATGATTCTCCCTAAAGGATGGCATATGGTCAGATCACCTTATCCACAAAAGAAATGGAATGAATACATTATTAGACTGATGCCTGGTTATATTGGTGTCTAATTTGAAGGATCATTTCCCCTCAGAAAAGGGGAATGTGTATCTATTTGAATTTTTTATACCTAACCTGTCTCTTTTAATTAACTACTCATTTTGAGTTGTCACTATGTACCTGTTTTTGCAGCTTTTCATTTAGCTGATCTTGACATGAGACTAAAGTCTTCTATATTTCCTCACAACAATGTATATTTTAATTAAAGTTGAGGGAAAGGGGAGCACCCACTTTAAATTCTCAACTCTACACCTATTTACTGTATGCTAAACACTATAGAATTCAGTGGACTTGCTTCCATAATTAGACGGCCCTGTAAGTAATGTATGTACTGGTAGCTTACAATCAACCTCCACGTAATGCATTTCCCTCATGTGCCTAATCTGTTTTTTTTTTAAGGTGAGGGCATGTTAGTCAATGAGAAGAGAAGTGGGAATGGCAAATCTCTTATCATGGGGTAGTCACAGCCCAGTATCTCCCATATGCTCCTTATGTTACAAAAAACATACATAAAACAGTTATTCAAGAAGTCTGTGAAGATTCTCAGTCACCCAGATGAAGCTGAGCCATGGCAACTGAACTTCTTTTCTTGAGAGATTGAAACGTTTTGCTGCTCATCCAAGCAGCTACGTCAGTCTGAGAAAAGTTAGTGATGAGGCCTCCAATTTATAGTTCACCTTGATTTCACATCAGCCTGGTCTGAACAGGCTCATAAGTTGGACAATGGCCTGAAGAGGCTCGTTAGGTGTGCAATGGCCTAAAGTGCATGAAAGTCGCACCTATGCACCCTTCCCAACAAGCACTAATTATGGGTCATTAGCTATGGTCTTGGTGGTCGAGGTATGAAGTGCTTCTGATTTGTCTGGGGATTGATGAAAGAATCACATGATAAGTAGCAGACAGAGAGAGGGGTCAGGGAAGCTATTCATGTGTGTATTGAAAACCCCTCTCTCAACAGAGGTGGGGGACTCAGACACAATCTGTCTGCCCCATTACTGTGCACACTACTCTTGGCAGTTTTGTGATTCACTGTAAAGCTAGTGAACTGTTTAAACTGTTGCACGGTGCTAGGGGAAAGGTTCAGTTAGCCAATGTTCTCCATAGAATGTATATATACAGTAGTGTGCTTTAGTTTGAAGGAGTTGTTTCTAGTTTATATCAATTTGTTGTCCGTGCAGAATATACCTGGTACCAAACTAACATATCAATGCAATGATAAGGTGATATAGCAGTAAATGTGATAGTACAGTATGTTAAAACAAAATTATAATATATTGTGGTGACAAGGGAAAAAGATCACAGGGGTGGGTATTCCCACTGTCCAAAACATCCCATCCAGAATAGTACATCACCAGATTACCACTCAGAATCATGCCATTCTTTGTTCTTTTTGGGAACAAAACTATCACATAGGGAACCAAATTGCTCTAGCTTGAAAAAAGTAGAAGACCCCAGAAACTTGGGAGGGGGTGGATTTTGCTTAGGAAGCAATAACAGGTTGATTTTAAATGACCTTTGCATCATGAAATCGGTTTTCAAAAACTGACTGCATCTATTTTAATTTCACAGCAAATCCTTTATATATAGAAAATGTGCCTGTACAAGAAAGAAGGTATTTCTTTCATAGCCAAAGCTATTTCATGAAGAGGTCACTAGGGATTTTCACTATACAAAGAAGAATCCTTGGCAGGAACAACAAAACAATATAAAAATCCTTAGCTTTGCCGGGTCTTTAATAGAAAGAAATGAAGTTTGCAGGTTGATCTTATAGGCTTGAATGTATGTATAACCATCTATAAATGCTTATGGAGAAAGATGTAAATAAAAGGAGGTTGGTTTTCACATTTTGTAATGACGTAAAATAAAAATATCATGTGGATGTACTGAGGAGGAAAGTGGAGTGAAAGCAATTAACTTATTTATTAAGAATGCTAGATGTATTAGGAATTTGAACTCAATGCCTCACAATGAGTATCACTCCAAATAATACTTGAAAGTTGGCATCATTAAACTAAGAAAATGTGATATTGAAGGGGGAAAAGACATTAAATCTATTCCATCCCAACTGTTCTTAAAATTTATTAAAATCTCAATGTCCTGTTTCTCAAATATCTACTATGTGCTACATTTTCCACTCTAGGATACAATAATTCTACATTTATGCTACCAATGGGCTCCTGTGACTTAACAGTAGCATAAAACACAAATATCTGATAGTACCATAAGTTCTTGACTGGTAGCTTTGGCCTTGCTCACAAAGTGAACTCAGAAATCTGAGACACTCTATGGCAGGCATGTCCAAACTTCAGCCCTCCAGATGTTTTGGACCACAACTCCCACAGCCCTTTGCCATTGGAAATACAGACTTGGAATTCTGGGAGTTGTGGTCCAAAACATCAGGAGGGCCGAAGTTTGGACATGCCTGCTCTATGGGCAGCCTATTTTTGGTCTTCCTTCTTGAACATACAGAAGGGATGTCCAAAACCATTATGGTTTCCCTTTAAAACAAATTATTTTGTGATTACCCCACCTTTCTCCCAGAAGTTAACTCAAAAAAGCTGTCAAAGAGTTTAAAAAGAAAATATAAGTAGCAAAGTAATTTAAAATACTATAAAATTATTAGAAAACAAACATATTAATCTTTAAAAAAAACTCTTTAAAAATAACTGTAAAGCACATTCTCATCAAAATGTCTTCCAAGCATCTGCTTGCAGTAATTGATAGCCTACCTACAAAGAACCTTCTTTGCGTGCCAACAGAAGGACAGTAAAGAGGGAGCCAGCTTGGTCTACCTGAATAGATGGTTCCACAACCTGGGAAACGTCACTGAAAGGCCCTATCTCAGTAATGGCGAACCTTCTAGAGACCAAGCGACCAAACTGCGATTCAAAAACCAATTTTTTTTTTCACAAAGTGCCAATACAGCAATTTAACCTGAATGCAGGTGGCTATGAAGGGGCGATGGGGGGAGCAGAAAGGGCTCCGAGTGCCACCCTTGGCACCTGTGCCATAGGTTCACCAACACTGCCCTATCTTGTATAGGCACCAGATGTGCCAGTGAGTATGATAGGATTGAGAAAGGGGCATCCCCTGCCAAGAAAATTTCATGGACACAGAGTCACGAAGAGTCGGTCATAACTGCAACAACAACAACAACAACCACACACACACACACACACACACACACACACACACACACACACACACACACACACACACACACACACACACACACACACACACACACACACACACACACACACACAAAGATCTTAAAAACGCAGGTGGCTCATTCAGGGAGGATAACAGTCACTCAGGTAACCCTGACTTAAGTTATTCGGGGCCCTTAAGATCAAAACTAGCACTTTGGATTGTGCCTAGAAATGGGCTAGTAGTCCCTGCAGCTGTTATAATAAGGAATTTCAATTCTCCTTGTAATAAGCTTGGTCAGGAGTCTAGCTGCAGTGTCTTGGACCGGGTGTTTCCAAACACATTCCAAAGGCAGCCCAGTGCAAAATGCATTGCAGAAATCCAAGTGGGATATAATCAAAACACGTATCACCATGGTTGAGTTAGATTCTGGGTTCCATATTGGAATTATAAATCAGGCAAGTCCATTGAAATCTAATTTTTGTAGCAGCACCCATCTAAATGTAAATTAGAGCAATGGACTCATAAAAAACATGGTTGTTGCAGCAGGATAGGGCACGATTGTTTTTATGTCTTGTTTGATTTTCGTTTCATCTAGGACCTTTGCAGGAGAGGGGTGTTATGGTTTTTTTTTAGCAGAGTTTTATTTACAAAGAATAACTTGGCAAAATAACAATATAACATAAACAGCTTTCTTCAGCATTCCTTCTTGCAGTCACAGAGTTCTTCAGCAGAAACGTGTAGCAGCATGGATCATCATCAGGAGATTGGGATGAAGTGATCAAGTGTTACCCACACTTGCTAACCACTATATACTCAGTTGATTACACATTGTAGTCAGCTGATCCCTGACTAGCTTACTAGAGTTACAAACTCTTAAGCAACTTACTTACAATTGTTAGTTACTATACTGTTATACCCTAACAGTCCCCTCCTTAACTAACAATTGAACATATTATACATTATCCATACATAACATTCCTAAAGCTTCCACTGCTTCCAAATGTTTTTGAAATGTCAGCGGTTTCGTGAACATATCTGCCAGGTTCTCTTTAGATGGACAATAACACAATTTTATCTGTTTGTTCTTGATGGCCTCTCTGACATAACAATACCTTATGTCTAAATGTTTAGACCTTCCTTTTACCTTCTCAGAATTTGCTATATGAATACAAGCAGTATTATCTTCCATAATCTTTACAGGCTCATCAAGATTTACATTTAACTCTTTTGTGTAATACAGCATATTGCTACAAACTTCTGCTAGAGATACAAACTCTGATTCTGATGTGCTAAGACACACACAATTCTGTTTCTTTGTTTTCCATGATATGATAGTATTTGCATACATAGCAACATACCCAGATGTAGATTTCCTGTCCTCAACAGAACCTGCAAAGTCACTGTCAACATAGAATCTTAATTGTTCTTTGTTTGTGGGTGTTATAAACAGTGCATAGTTTATGGTTCCTTTTAAATACCTCAAAATATGTTTTACTGCATTCCAATGCATTTTAGTTGGTTTAGAGCAATACCTGCTGACCATGTTAACTGCTAACATTATGTCAGGTCTAGTGGTTAGAGCTATGTATTGTAGTGACCCCACTACAGACCGATATCTCTCTGTGTCAAAAAGAACACTTTCTTCTTCTTTTACAAAATAACCTTGTACCATTGGAGATCTCACAGAGTTACATTCATTCATGTTTTGGGATTTTAATAATGCAGCTATTTTATTATGCAAATCCCCTCCCTGGTAAATGCTCTATGTTCATGCCTACATATTTTTAATTCTTCCTAGGCTTTTAATTTCAAACTTGTTGGCTATTTCCTTTTCAAACTTTTCTGCTGACTTTTGATCAGGCCCAATAAATGCCAAATCATCTACAAAAACCATTAGTATTTCATTATTCCTTGTATACACACATGGATCTGCCTTTGTCTTTTTAAAATTTATTTCCTGTAATGCTGATTTAAGGCAATGATACCAATTCCTCCCTGATTGGTGCAAGCCATACAAGGATTTTTGTAATTTCCACACTGTATTTCTATTTTTACCTTTCACTCTAGGTGGAATATCCATGTAAATGGTCCCAGACAACTCTGAGTTTAAGTAGGCTGTTTTTATATGACAGTGAGTTACCACACTTTTTCTCTGAGCTGCCACTGCAAGGCAAATTCTAATGCTATCAGCATGTATAGTGGGAGCAAAAGTTTCATCATAGTTTATATTTTTCTGCTGTAAATACCCTTTTGCAACCAAACGAGCTTTGCACTTATAATTACCATCTGGCAGTGGTTTTCTCTTGAATATCCATCTGCAACCTATTGTTTTCTGACCTGGTTCTAGTTGCACCTTTAGCTGTTTCATAGATTGTAACTCTGACTGCATCACCTTCAGCCATTCTTTCTTTTCATTTTCTGGCATAGAAAGTATGTCCTCATAACATGAGGGTTCCTGCTTTACTAAGCAAATATTTACAGGTTGATATCTATCTGGTTTTCTCCTTTCTCTATGAAAACTGCGAGGTAATTCTTCCAACTCCTCACTACTTGACTCTTCCTGCTTTGTATCACCTGCAGGGACTAATTCAGAGTCTGCCTCATACTCACTGTCAGAATCACTTTTCTTAAAGCTATCTTGCTCTTCTGACTGCTCCACCTGGCCAGTTGACTCTCTATCTGGCTCTAATTCCCTTGGTTCATCTATGAATATGGCATCTCTAGATATTACAACATTTTTGTCTTTATCAACAAACCTCCAAGCTCTTTTCAATTTGCACTTTTTGGCTTTAGGTTTTCCTTTCCTTCTCCTCTCCTTGGGAATTCTTACAAATGCAGAGGCACCAAATTTTCTGAACGCTAACAGAGCTGTGCTCTTTCTCAGCACTCACTCTCAACAACTCTTAACTCTTCTTAACTGACTCTCACAGACCAGGCTACACCCTTTTAATACCATACAATCCCCCGTCCTCCTGCTGGGATTGGCTGATGATTTACATATGTATTTCACCTGCTTCCAGGGTGTTGTCACACCCTGCTACTTTGGTGCCCCCAAGGTAAGTAATTTTGAGTGCGTATTTTTTTAAAAAATATGCACTCGAAAATTATTTTTGAAAATATGCAATCAAAATTTACTTACCCTGGGACTCCAAAGTAGCAGGGATACCTTCAGAAAGTGATTTTAGGGACACCCCCTGAAATTTGGAAACATTTGGGGGTAAGGAGGCTGAGTTATGAAGCTCCAAATGGGGTGCCCCTAGGAAAAAAACTTCTACTCCAAAACTGATCGGGCAGAAGATAAGTCTGCTGCCACTTCCCATATGATTCCAATTAGAAGTTTTTTTTACTTTATAAGCCCTTAGCTTATACTTGAGTCAATACGTTTCCCCAGTTTTGTGGTGGTAAAATTAAGCCCTCGGCTTATACTCAGGTTGGCTTATACTCAAGTATATATGGTATATAACAGGGCTGTCCAAGTTTGAACAGCCTGTGGCCTACCTGTCCATGACGAATGTCCCCTGCCGTCGACCTTTATTGCACGTGTGCAAATTGCAGCAACGGCTACCGGCTCTCCTCCCCTGTTGCCCCCCCTCCCACAGCCAAGATGCTAGGCCTGATCCTCCTCCATGGGCTCAGGGGGGAAGCGGGGACCAGGCTGAGCGGGGAGAGATCTGGGACAGGGGCACCACGGCGGATCCCTGCCACCCCTCCTGGATGGCAAGGGCAGGGATTGGCTGCAGAGGATCTGCTGCAGTCCTCCTGCTTCAGATCTCCCCTGCCCAGCCTGGTTTTTGCTCCCCCGTATGCCCACTGAGGAGGATCGGGCCAGCGCCATGGACGCAGGTGGGGGCAATGGCAATGGATGAGAGAGTGGGGGGGCAGCCGCACCTCTGCTATCCCCCATTTTCAGGCAGGGCGCCTGGGCAGAGTGGGGTCTCCCGCCCGGCCCCTCATCTGTGCCTCCACAGAATGCAGCGGATGGTTCTTGTACAAAGAGACTGGCTCACCCTCCTCCTCCTTCCACCAACCCTCCTTGGTTCCCTTCGAGGCTCCCTGGCAGGAGGCCGGCTGGGCTACTTCAAACGGCCCTGCAGTCGACGGGTAGCCCACAGTCGACCTGTTGGGCAGGCCTGTTATATAAAAATGGAGAAGTGAATAATAGTATAACCCAAAAGGGACACAGCAAGTGAGTAAAAGGGTGTAAAAATAGAAAACAGAGAAACAGATCCAAAGATAAAGGGAGACATGAAATAAAAAAGCCAGCTGGGCCCATAGGAACAAATACGATCCAGATTCAAATCCCTAATCAGCTATGAAGCTCACATGAAACTGGAATTGGCTATTTGGAACATATGATATACTGTATATTTAGGGTATAAATAAATAGTGTACTGTTTGGATACCGAACACAGAAGTAATTCGTACATACCAAGCCTTTATTGGCGTAAAAGCAAGTATTACTACTGTAGGATCAGAATCAATATATACAATTTCACTTACCCAGAGTCTGAGAATATTGAAAATATTAAAAGGAAAAAATCCAGAAAAACTATTTTCACATTTATTGACAGATCTGGCTACTAGGGAAAACCAGAGACTGTTCTATGAATGCTTGCTGGTGAAGAATACCTAGCATGGTATCTGCCCCCCTCTAGTGGCCAGCTCTTGTAATGCAAGTGAAAATAATTTTTCTGAGTTTGTTTCTATAATGTGGATATAGTGTTCATTATTATCCACAGTTTCCAGTATACGCAGGGAGAGGATTGGAACCAATCCCCAGCAGATATGGAGGTCCTGCTATATAAGCAACGGGTACTGAACCAAGAGAAAGCTACTCTCATTATGTGCTAGACTCAGAAAAACTGTCACTTTGCTACCAGTGAAACATAATGCTGCATAGCTTTTATGTCAGAAACGGTATACAACTCTTAACTCTTGGAAAGAACCACTCTGGTGTCTCTTTCTCTCCAGTTATCTACTTTGCCCACAAGGGAGTATATTTCTGGTTTCAGCACCTATTCTTTAGTGAGTCACTTTTGATTTTAGTTCTTTTTCTTGCATCATCGGAAGGCGATCTATAAAATCAGGCTTTTAATGGTCTGTAGTAGTTTTTACATTTCCTTGTACAGTGAATGGAAGGAACACTTACTGGCTTTCGAGTTGGTGTGACCTGAACAGAATGGTAGAATTCTGGTTGTACTCTGCTGGCTTTTTTGATTTTTCTTTTTTTGGTCGATGTTTCTTGTTCACTTAGCTGACGCGCTTCTGCTAGTGACTGCGTTTCTTCAAGGCGAGGTATGACACGTCTTCTAATATGGCGTGGACTTGGTCTAAAACCCTGTGAAAAGGAATGGAAAGGGCTGAGATAGCATCTGACAATTCTTGTACAGTTAATGCAATAAAATATTATATAAAGTTAGTTAACCTGTAGTCCTATGGGCTTCTAAATACAGGTATTACCCAACCGTTAATACAGTTTAAATTTACAGTTGCTTTTCCCCTACTTTTTGCATTACATTTTCTCTGAGAAATGAGAGAACTGCTGAGTAGGAACATCTAACGCATAAACAAAGACTGATCTCCTTCATGAATGTTAATAATCTAGTTGCTTATAGGAAAAAATCATTACTTGCAATCCAAAAACATTAGGTATGAATGAGAGATGGGCTAAAACATGCAAAGCCATTCACATCATTCCATCAGTTAGGGCCTCTCATGTTAGTGTGTCCAAACCTGCATTTTACAGTCACAACAGGTGAATTAAATAAGGCCCCAAGCTGGATGGATAATCTTAATATTATTCACATGTTGTGACAATAAAATGCAGGGGTGGGGACATATTACATATGTCATCCTGAGTTTCTTGAAAAGAAAGTATTTTTTTTAAATACAGTACATAAACAAAAGCTATCTAGTGGAACAAAATATGTTTCCGTCTTATGCTAGGGTCAATTCTGAACAAAATATAGGGTTTTAATGACTTTACAATCATGGTTGGCCCTGCAATCAAAGCTATGTACTTATGACAAAGGAAGTGCATGGGTTTCAATTATTCATTTGTAAAAATAGAGCCTTGACATACAGTCACCCCCACCATTTCGCGGTTCAGGTACTGCGATCCCACTACATCGCGGGTTCGCAGTACCTGCACCTCAGAGCCGTGCGGGGGGGCGGGCGGCGATCAGGTCGCTCCGCGCGCCCCCCACACTCCTCTGAGAAGCCTCAGAGCCATGGAGGCAGGGGGGGGCCATCGGGTCGCTCCACGCCACCCCCTCGCGATCCTCCGAGAAGCCTCGGAGCCGCATGGGGGGGCGGGGGGCGATCGGGTCGCTCCGCACCCCCCCCACGCTCCTCCGAGAAGCCTCGGACAGGCGCGCGGTCACCCCCCCCCGCCCCCACCCCACCCGCTTCCGCATATCGCGAATTTTCATGCATCGCGGGTGGGGTGGGTCCCTAACACCCGCGATCGGCGGGGGGGGGGTGACTATATTTCTGTTTTGTTATTGAAATTATAAATGTACGGCAATTCTGTTTGTTTTGTTGTCAAAACAGAAACCATCAAAAGCAGGGCTTCCTTGAGAAATCATATCTCTTTAATTATCCTTGCACAAGGTTTCTCATCTCCTCACATTACAAAGGAGCAATCCTTTGTTTCATGACTGGCAATTGGGAGATAAGCACATGGCTCATTTGCAAGATGACAAAGCACTGGCCAAAATCCTTCTACAGCCACTGACATCAGGCAGGCAGTGTAAACAACCTGGAAGTGATTCAAAGCAAACAATGTTTATAATGGTGTAATGGTAGAAATGCTTATATTCTGGAAATATGTTATAGTCCAATAGCATACTATATCCATGATGGTAATATTTTTAAGTTTACAAGAATTGAGAATCCTAACCTATTAACTATGTCATATTCGTCTGGGGCCTTACAGTTCTAGATCACTAGAGCTCTAAGTTCTGGCAAACATTAGTCATCAAAATCCTGTTTATCATAATAATGAAAATTTAGACAAATAGTGTATAGACCCCTAAAGTCACAAGGGGAGGTTAAAAATACTGAAAAGTCATAATGAGAAAACATTTCTTGGACTACCAGACTTCTGTAACTCCCTACAGATTAGGGAAAATCCAAAGAGATTAAAGAGCTATAAATATTTATGTATAGACACAGAGACAGGCAAGAGGGCATTCATCATGGATTCATACCATTTTTGGCACAAGACTTCACCACAAAGAACAAAATCATTATGGAATTTCCTCCAGAGACTGGAGTTGTGACAGCTGAATGTGCAGTGTAGATGTATTATTTTGTGTGTGTGTGTGTCTAATAATGTGCTAAGAGGCTAAAATATTGTTCTTTTATATATTTTTACTTTTAACAGATGTAATATTTTATATATTTTAATGCTTAATCATCATTATCTTTCAACTGCAGAACTGAAGGGACCCTATCAATCCAGCCCCCTTTAAAGAGGCACAATGGGGAACTCAACTCCGTATCTCTGACTCCTCAGCCAGAGACATAAGCCACTGAACTATATTCATTAAAGTTATAATGCTTTTACTTTTAATATTATTAGAGACATATTATCTGTCTTTCTTTTAAAATATGCCTCTTTATTTATACACGATTTGATTTTTGCCTACAAATGAAGTTTTGTATTTGAAAGCCTGCAACTTCTCATAGCTATAAGAGTATTTGGATGGAAATCACATCTGTGACTTCTCATAAGTTGCAAGGATGTGTTTTTAAACTTGTGTGCCTACCATGTTATTTATAGCTGAATCACTTTTATATTTTACAATAATTTTGAAGTTATTTTGTGCATATGGAACATAGAAGCAGTACAGATAAGTAAACCTTGGAGGATCAGCCAAGCAGAAGTTGTCTGGAATTATTGCAACAAGGAAAAGACATACAGTACATTGATACTCAGATGAATTTTGATATGATTGTCTGTGGTTGTTTGGTTTCATTGTGAGATTAACCCTTAACTAGAAGAAATGACAGCTGTGATAAACAGTTGGAGCTCTAAGAACTTTCTGTAGGATATGTAAGGAGAGTCAAGTACCTAATCTCCAGGTCCGACATTGTGGCAAGCCAGCCAGAAGATCTGACATCCAGTGGCAAAACACTGCAAGTTAAAAAGTTAGCATAGGTATTTGCTGATCTGCGCCAACGTGACATGCAAGTGTCCATGCTAACTTCCGAACCAGCTGTAATTGACTACCAAAATTTATTAAATCATGGATTAAAGCCTTTTGATTTACCATATATACTCAAGTACAAGTTGACCCGAGTATAAGCTGAGGACCTATTTTTACCCCAAAAAACTGGGGAAAACTTATTGACCTGAGTACAGTGGTACCTTCCATAAAGGAATTACTCTGTTCCAAATGAAAATATGTTAAGCAAATTTTCCTTTATACAAATTCTCCATAGGAATGCATTGAAAACAGAGTGATCCAATTTTTATGTTGTACAGATTCGCCCCATAGGCAATTATGTTAAGCAAATTTTCCCTATCTCTAGAATTTTTATGTTGTACAAATTTTATGTTATACAAACCATTTGTTATACAAGGGTCCACTGTATAAGCTGAGAGCGGTTTTTCCCCAGCCAAAAATGGGCTGAAAAACTCGGCTTATACAAGGGTCCACTGTATAAGCTGAGAGCGGTTTTTCCCCAGCCAAAAATGGGCTGAAAAACTTGGCTTATACTTCAATATACAGTGGACCCTTGTATAACAAACAGTTTGTATAACATAAAATCTGTACAACATAAAAAATTCCGGAGATAGGGGAAATTTGCTTAACACAATCACCTATGGAGAGAATTTGTACAACATAAAAATGGGGTTACTACATTTTCAATGCATTCCTATGGGAATTTGTATAAAGAAAAACTTGCTTAACATAATTTCATTTGGAACAAATTAATTCCTTTATACAAGGTACCACTGTATGTGATAAATCAAACCCACCCTAGTTTTAATATAATATTAAAAAGACTAGCATCCCCCCAATGCAATATTATATGAAATGAGATCTCTGTGTCTTTAAGATTTCATCTGCTTCTAATTCTGGCACCTATACTTCACTCTGAGTCATAATCTTTTGCCTACGATTTCCCAACAGAAGAGGCTTACAATGTGCTACAGGGAATAAGATCATGATTTCAGGTGACAAATACTGAGAAAGATAAAACATACCAGCAGTGAGCTCAGTATAATGTGCTAGTTATCAGGTTACTCAGGCTGCTTTCCTATATATACTTACTTGGAAACACATTTGATGGAATTCAGTAGGAATTACTTCTGAATAGACACTGCATTCAGTTGGATTTTATTTTAAATATCCATACCTGAGCCCTCACTTACGAAGTCAGTTTTCTTTCTGAACAGAGAGTTACGATATCATTTCTTAAAATTTTCACTATCCAACTAAATTCATTGGCAAAATCTTGATGCTTAACATAATAACCTTCTTTGCTTATATTGTTTCTAATTAGTGTACTAAGTTGTTATTATTTATAATCTGTTTTTTACTTTGTTATATACTGCCTAGAGCAGTGTTGGCGAACCTATGGCACGGGTGCCAAAGGTGGCCCTCGGAGCCCTTTCTGTGGGCACCCATCATCGCCCCTTCACAGCCACCTCTATTCAGATTAAATTGCTGTATTGACACTTTGCGAAAAAAAGTGGGTTTTGAATTGCAGTTTGGGCACTCGGTCTGTAAAAGGTTCTCCATCACTGTCCTAGAGTATCTTGGTAGCTAGATGGGTGGTATAGAAATCTAAATAAATAAATAAATAAATAAATAGAGAGTCAACACTTCAATTGTTTCCATTGATTCAAATAGATCTACTCTAACTACAATTTATTATGCTAAAGTACACTCGAGTATAAACCAACTGAACATAAGCCGAGGCACCTAATTTTTCCCCAAAACCTGGGATAACTTATTGACTCAAGTATAAGTCTAGGGTGCCTTCTCCAATGGGCAGGACTTGCCCTCCGCCGCCCTTCCTAAGCCGGACATTGCTGAACAACAGCATTTAGGCAAATATGTAATCTTAAAATAAATACATGTTTGAAACTGTTCATACACAGCCATGATCAAGCTTTTAATTACAAAAACTGCAGAAATACCCTTTCAGGGTAGGATCAAAACAGATAACTTGTATGAGCACTTGTTGAGTGAAGTGAGCTACTCATTGACTAACCCAGCCTCTGGAAGTGGGACAACAGCAGCCTTTAAAGCAGCTATGCCAACACTCTTGGTCTCGGGAGATCTGGTTTTGAATCCTCACTCAGACATGGAAACGGACTAGGAAGCAAGAGGACTGGTAAAGCTACTCCTTAAACAGCTCACATTCTTTGAAATCCCCATTACAATCACTGTAGGTCAGATCCAAATTGATGCTATAACTTAACATACAGTATACATGACAAGAGAAAACCTCCACTGTAAGTGATACAAGGCTTCTAAATACACTTGCCCTAAAATCCTACTGAATTCTGTGGGCCACCTTTGATGTAAATTTTTGACAAGGGTTTTTATCCACAAAATCCATACTCAGTACAGTGGTACCTTGTATAAAGGAATTAATTCGTTCCAAATGAAATTATGTTAAGCAGTTTTTCCTTTATACAAATTTCCCATAGGAATGCATTGAAAATGGAGTAATCCCATTTTTATGTTGTACAGATTCACCCCATAGGCGATTATGTGAAGCAAATTTCCCCTATCTGGAATTTTTTATGTTGTACAAATTTTATGTTATACAAACTGTAACCAGTATAACTTGGGTGGCTGCACA
The DNA here is from genome assembly GCA_037367245.1 of Phrynocephalus guinanensis. Classification (NCBI taxonomy): domain Eukaryota; kingdom Metazoa; phylum Chordata; class Lepidosauria; order Squamata; family Agamidae; genus Phrynocephalus; species Phrynocephalus guinanensis. The sequence goes on along the minus strand of CM074733.1, from coordinate 157,709,751 downwards.
CTGTGGGATGTAGCCTAGGAGAACTAAGAGATATTGGATTCTTCAAATGTAGCAGCCTCAAGATGCAAAAAAACAGAAGGAAGCTCATAAAAGAGCTATCTATTAGAACAGGGGTCCTCAAAGTGTTCAAACAGTGGCCCAGTCCACCACCCCCAGAAGACACCACTGGGGGACGAACCACAGTCCAAAAAAAAAAAAAGGCTGACATTGGGGGAAAGGGGGGAGGAAGGGGCAAGTGGGTGGAGCCCCCCCACCCCCACAATCAGCCCATGATCAGTGTGTCTCAGGGGCCCAGCAATGCCTCCTGCTTCGGATCGCTGCCCTGAGGTGTTGCTGCTGGGATCCCTCTGCTGCGCCTCTTCTCCTCCTACAGTGGCAGCAGCTGGATGGGCTCTCCTTCCTTCCTTCATTGCGTCGGGAAGGAGGCGGCAGCCCAGGCAAACTCAGGCCCCTCAGCACCTTCTAGGCGGCCACTAAGAATGAGGAGGAGCAGCCGCGGTAAGGGCGGCAAGTGATGGCCCTGGCCATCATGCCCTCGCTGCATCCTGGAGGGAAAGCTGCCTCCTCTCTTGACCTGGCCCGACCCTGCACGACTTGGTGCACTGCAAGTGACGGAGGGAGGGAGCAAGGGCTGGAAAGGAGGGAGGGGAGGCAGGAAGACCTGCCCAAAGCCACCGAGCCCAGCCAGGATGCAGTGCTCTGCTGGCTCGTCAGCCTGCCCATCACCAAATGGGGATAAATGCAGCCCCACCAGCCTCCCAGGAACCAGCTCGGGCCACCGTTGGCCTTCCCTTCCCTTCTTTCTCCGCCACCTCCTCCTTGCTGGTCTCTAACCCAGTGGTGATGGCAGCAGCCTCAGCCTCTGGCCATGGCTGGGCTCCCTCCTCCCCTCCCTCACTCAACAGAGCAAGGCAGCAGCTTGGAGGGGGCTGGGTGGGTGGGAAGTAGCTATGTTTCCCCTTGATCACCTGCCATCCATGGCTGCTTTGGCTCAGAAGGCTGGCTGGCACTGCCTCCGCCTGACCCCTTCCTTCTTCACAACCACAATAACGCAGGCAGCGGCCACACAAGAAGGCAGGTGGGTGGAGTGGAGGAGCAGGGGTGGGGCCTTGGGGCCATGGAGGGAGTGGGAGATCTTGCCAAAGCCCTCCCATTTTAAATTACCCCGCTCAGCCTCAGCCAGTGCCCCAACCATCTGGGTGGCAGGTAGGGGGAGCAGGGGACCTTGCCGTGGCCGTCCCACTTTGAACTGCCCCACCAGCCAGCGTGCCAGTCACCTGGACAGTGGGTGGAGGGAGTGGGGGAAGTGACATAGCCCATCGCTTTGAACTACCTGAGCATTAGAAGCAGCTGCGGAGGCTGGCTTGCTCGCGAAGCAGGGGGTAGGTGTATGTGGGGGGGTCTGCAATTGGTCCTGGGGGCCAGATTCAAGAACCTGGGGGCCACATCCGGCCCCCAGGCCTTAGGCTGAGGACCCCTGTATTAGAATAAAGGGGAGGAGACCCAGTTGTGTGAGCTCTACATAATGACTACTGGTAAGTCCAAGGCTGGGTAGTATTAGATCACTGAAAAGTTTTTTTAAAAATAGGGATTTCTGAGTTCTCCATTCCTGCAATGAATGGATCCTACTGTTGTGCACTTGTTTGTTTGTTATATTTGCTACTGCAAATACCAGCTGCTAGGGAAGAATACTACCATAAAAAGCTTTTACACCAGACTCAGTCGTGAGGATTCCCCCTCCTCCAGTCTACTATGCATGACTATCATTTGGCCCTTATTGGCTTTTAATATCTACATCTGTTTTGCTGATGTAAAGAGTGAAACCTTGGTACATGTTTGTTTGTCTGTTTGTTGCTCCAAGCCCACAAGAAGGCAATCAGCAGATGGGGGGGTAAGGGGAGAGCCCTTTTTGTTTGCAGAGCGGGAAGAACGGCAATTGCTATCTTTAGAACCTCTGCCCCATGACAAATCAAAACACTATTCTGCTTTACAGCTTGACATTTGGCCCTATTTTTCAATTATTTGCCTTAACCATGACTTTTATATCATCTTTGTCTCACTAAGAATTTTGGATAATTTGGAGACTTGTCTTATTTGTAACTTGAGTGATCCAATAAAGAAAGCTGCAGTATTGTCCAACCTCAGACTTTCTGTTAGAATAAAGGTGTTGTTCCACCCCCCCTAGGTGCTGATCCAGCCAGCATGCTTCAGCCAGTGGCAACTGACACAGAAAGTGGCACACCTGGCATCCACCGTGCGAACATCTGTGATACAAGTATGTTGGCATGTCAATCATCCCCCAAATCACAAATTCAGCAAGAAAGGATGGATGCCTGGAATTATCTTTATAATGTATTGCAATTCAAATTAACTTTCAAAAGGCCCCCACAATAGTTATTCAGCATGTATTACCCAAACCACTGAAACCAAAACTAAAAAGTCTTGTGCCATCTTTAACACCAACAGATTTATTTCAGTGTGTGATTCAAATTAACCTAAACATGCACATACACAGGGGAACTACAGGCACAGTGAGAGCTTTCTTTTATGTTCTGGATAGTCGGCTACCAAACAGGAAACTTCTTTTTTCAAATGAAACAGTAATTTGCCTCTTTGACATTGGAAAAACCTTCAAAAGGAAGCTCTGGCTGCCTGTAGACGATTTTTCTCTTGCACAACACAAACGACAAGAGGTCACACAGCCTGAAACATTGAGCGATGTACGTGTGATTCATCAGAATGAAATGCAGGATCTGCAGTTGTAAAAGTAACCTTCGAGGCCAATTTTTCCTGGAAGCAAATTCTAGAAGTGCTATACAGTATTTTCCATTTTGATACAAATAATTTAACTGTGAAGCCAATTGGGGAATTGACCACTAGCGTTTGTATTAAAGTAAATAAATAAAATAAGAGAAAACTGCCTTGTACCTGAGAGAACTATCTTTCAAGGGTAGTTTGCAATGTGGCATGAAATAAGGAGTGTCTTTTTTTAAAATCACATGGGCTTTGTCAAAGATGTTTTGCATGAGCCTATGGCACTGACTCTATGCATGCTTACCTAGTACTTATGACTAATCATGCACAGAACTGCACTACCCTAGTTTAAGATTGCAAATTGCAATTTAATGTTCAATCTGGGACTGAAGCTCCAACTTCATGGTGCATGAATTTCTTCTGAGTAAACATATCTAGCATTGAACTTCCTGAATATAAAATCAACATTCTTATTCTGTAGTAGTAGTAGTAGTAGTAGTAGTAGTAGTAGTAGTAGTAGTAGTAGTAGTAGTAGTAGTAGTACAGTGGTCCCCCGCCCTTTCGCAGTTCATATACTGTGGTCCCGCTATATTGGTCCCGAAAGGGCTTGAGGGAGGGGGGAAAGTTTTTCTCTCCCACCCCAGTGCCAATCAGCTGGAGCCCAGGGCTTGCCTCCATTGAAGCATCATGCGCCGCTTCTCCCCACCCCCCTGGAGTGAAGGAAAGCAACGCGCAATGTTTAAAATGGCTCTCAGCAAGGGAGCCAAGGGCTTGGCTCCCTTGCTGAAAGCATTTTAAACATTGCTCGCTGCTTCCCAGCACCCGGGGGGGGCACACAATGTTTAAAATGTCTGGAAGTTGAGTCAGGCCTCCAGGACTCGCACTAGCTGTATTCAGACTGATGAAGCTGTTTGGATGAGCAGCGAAACGGTTCTATCTCTCAAAAAGAAGTCCAGTAGCCATGACTCAACTTCCAGATAAACTCACCTGGATGACTGAGAATCTTCACAGACATAATGTTTAAAATGTGTTTAAGCAGCGGAGCCAGTTCCGTTGCTTAAAGAAATTTTAAACATTGCACACGCACCCCAGGCCCAACTCAACCCGACCCGCATCCGCATATAGCGGATTTTCAATGATCGCGGGTTGGGTCGGTCCCTAACCCCCGTGATAGACAGGGGGTTACTGTAGTAGTAGTAGTAGTAAGCTGGCTGGATAGCTTAGTGGTTTAGGTATTTGGCTACAGAGACAGAGATTGTGAGTTCAATTCCCCACTGTGATTCCTATAAGTAGAGCCAGCCTGTATGGACCTGGGCAAGCTGCACGTTCCCAGGGCACCTCAGAAGGGAATGGCAAGCACTTCCAGATAGCTGCCACCTGGAAAACTGTGAAAAGGGTAGCCATAAGACAGAATTGGCTTGACGACATGCGACTATTATTAGTAGCAGTACTTGTAATGAAAGGAACCACAAACAAGGATCAAAGTAATGTCAGAATAAAAGCAAACATCTCAGTTTTCCATTCGTAGAAGGGGCAGAATGTCTCTGCAATTATTTATATGAAAATAAAATAAAATTTTGTTCCTGGCTCAGTCCAGAAACGCATTCAATCCATAAGTATTTAGGCATCAAATTCTGACAATGCCAGATGCCATTATAGTTCCATTAGCAAAGACAGGATAATTTTCACCTCCACCGAAAGTAAGTGGAGAGAGAGAGAGAGAGAGAGAGAGAGAGAGAGAGAGAGAGAGAGAGAGAGAGAGAGAGAGCAAGGAAAGAAATAATGTACTATGAAAACTGCTAGCCATCAAATTGGTTTATAATATGGTGTTTTATACTCAGTTGTCAGACTAGGATATCTGTACTGCCTCTGATTTTACAAGATGGACATCCATTCAGCTGCCTGAAATAATATGAGGCTTGTTAAATTCAATTAATATCTGAAACATATACATGGAAAATAAAATGTAAGGCCACATGTTACTCAAATTGTTAACATCAGCAAGGGATTGGCTAACACAAAGGGCTACTGCATTCCTCCTAAAAACACTGTAGTATTATTTGGACTCAGTATTCTGTTGCCAACTCCAAACTATCTTATTTTGTTAGCATTTTGAAAAGAAGTCAAAGAGTTTAATAGAGTTCAGAATCCCAAACCCCCTTGTTATACTGTGTGCTGAATCATATTCTTCTACTGTAGAAGATGCATTTGTTTATGTATGTGTGTGCTTTAAATCACGTAACTTTTATGCTGTAAAGACTGAGATTTATCTGCAGCCAGCCAGCTCCCTACGGGGTTGCAGTCATTCTGCATTAGCATTGTAAGTACAGTATTCAGACTATTGGAAGGTGCCTTATAATGAGAGTAAAATCATTTATCCTGTTAGACCTTGGCTGCCTATTGCAATGGGCAAGCAATTTCCAATCACCAGAACAAAAGCCTTTCCCGTTATCTCAGATTCAGTCTGAGTCAGAGATTCCAGAAACTATATATTCTCTCTCTACCACAGAGTGAGAGGTTATTTTATGAGGACTGGCCGTCTGTCTTTCATCAGGCACCCACCTATGAAATGTGAGGTTAAAAAGGAGTCACACCCCACCAAGCCTGATGTCATTTGTTTGTGTTTGTGTGACAGTTCTCATCTTTAGCAGTGTAACTGCACCTTAGACATGGCCCAGTAACTCTTTAGAGGAAGTAGAAAGCCTACAAATAACAAATGAGACCCATTTACATTACTAGGTATAACATCAATCGCTGTTAAAATGATGTTTAGAAGGGTGATATGCCAAAAAAATCATTTCATCAGGTTTAACATTAATATCAGCCTATACATGCATATACATTTTAAATATTTATTCTGTTAATTATATCCTGATCTTCTGTCATAACACTGAAGGCTATATGCATGAAGACTGCAGCGGCCTTCACACCCATTCTAATCCATTGCAGACCTGCATAACTTTTGCTTCATGGCCATGTTTTAAACACGGCCTCTGTCTTTATTGACAAGTGGGCCTCTTTACAGTACTAGTGACAAAAGGGAAATGTGAACATTTTAGCCCCACATAATAAACAGATGAGTTCCGACGGAGCCATCTCTATCGGTGCTTCTAAAAAAATGACAGCTTATTTTTTAGCTACAGGCCCAAATTCCTCTCTCAGATTAGCCTAGAAATCCCAAGCAACTGTCCCAATGATGACTGTTTCCACATGACATTTTTACACTTCCTAAGCAACCATCTCCCACCGTCTAATAATTATGACAGGGAACAGCACCATCTGTAACAAAGAGCCTTAGAAGTTTACCTGAAGTGTACTGTATAGTCTGGGTTCTTGAAAAAAACATATCAACACAATCTCAGTAACAACAGAGCAAAATACTGTACAGTACAAGACTTCCAAAATGACTAATAGTTGTTTAGGGCTCAGTCCAGTCTTTTTAACACCTTCACATTTAATCTCTGTTCAGTGTACAGCTGGGTGACAGACAAAAAAGGCGGGAAACCCTTGGCCCTTCAGGCTTTTGGACTACAACTTCCACAACGCCATACTATTGGCTAGGCTGAGTGAGGGGGATGGGGGATGTTTGCCAAAATACCATATTTTTCCATCTATAAGATGGCCCCATGTATAAGACAACCCCCACATTTCCAACCCCAATTTACAATTTCACAACAGGATTTTTCTGTCCTCAGCTTACTTGCGTGTATAAGATGACCCTCAATGTTTAATCTAGCAATTTTGGACAAAATGTAGTATTATACATGGGAAAATGCTGTACTTGGAGGATCAAGTGTTCTCCACACTTGCTGTGTTAAAGTTTGTCCTTCACTGCTTTTTTGGAAAACAATGTGTCGCAAGTAGTAAGTGCTACAGTACACTAAATATTACTGATTTGTCACGAGGGGAAAGCAAACATTTCACATTTAACAAGGCCTTATTATGAGAGAAAGCTGCCCTGTCCAGAATAATCAACAATTATTTATTTATTTTAAGATTTATATACCACTTGCTTCCCAAAGGGAACTCAAGGCACTATACATAATAAATAAAACAAGACAACAACCTCAACAACCAAAGATTAGTGGCAAGAACAAAATGTAGATATAGAGAAAATAAAAATTAAAAAGGCACCCAGCGGAACTACACAGAACACAAGACTTTAAACATTTGCATTATAGTTTTCTTTTGTTCCTTCTAAGGTACACTGGCCATAAAAGACAACCCCCTCTTTTCCAACCCAAAATTACAAATTCGCAACAGAATTTTTCCGTCCTCAGCTTACTTACGTGTATAAGATGACCCTCAATTTTTAGTCTAGCAATTTTAGATAAAAACATAGTCTTATACACAGAATAATGTTGTACTTGGAGGATCAAGTATTCTCCACACTTGGTGTGGTAAAAGTTTGTCCTTCACTGCTTTTTTTAGAAAACAAATGTGTCACAATTAGTAAGTGCTACAGTACACTAAATATTACTGATTTGTCATGAGGGCAAGGCAAACGTTCCACATTTAGCAAGGCCTTATTATGAAAGAAAGTTGCCCTGTCCAGGATAATCAACATTTAATTATTTATTTATTTTAAGATTTACATACCACCTGCTTCCCAAAGGGAACTCAAGGCAGTATACATAATAGATAAAACAGAACAGAACAACAACCTCAAGAACCAAGGATTAGCGGCAAGAACAAAATGTAGATATAGAGAAAATAAAAATTTAAAAGGCACCCAGCGGAAACTACACAGAACACAAGACTTTAAACATTTGCATTATAGGTTTCTTTTGTTCCTTCTAAGGTACAGTATCCATAAAGGTATATTCCATTAACCAAACTGTAATAGTTAGCCATAATAAACAAATATTTTAAAGATTCACAAAATGGCATAGCCATACAGTGCAAGTTACATGACTACCTAGAAGAATCATACAGGTACAAATTAGAGTCAGTAAGTGTTACATGCTCTCCCAACCTATGGAATATGGCTATGCTTTTAAGGATTTGTGGAAAATAACATTATGTAATGCTTAGAACACACAGTTATCTGTTTAGTTTATGTTCTGGAGGTTGCAAATCTAAATTTTAGATTTCACTGAATTTATATAATGGCAGACTTTACCAAATAATAGTTATAATAAGATGGTTATAACCACCACTTTTTTAAAAAAATTCATATTCAGGCTCCCATTCTATCATTTCCCCTTGTTTTCATATGTCAGCTTCAATTCTGCCACAGAATGGGCTTAGTGACTGCCTGGAGTGACAGGGCTGTCTTCTAATTGTTCACTCAGCAACCGAGACAAATAAGCCAGAGACTATTTATCTTAAGTTATAGTCTTGGTAATGCTGACCAGTATGGTTAACACTGTATTTATAAGGTACCGTATGCGTATGTCAACCTGCACACCCATTAGAATGGCAGGACATTTGCTAAAACATTTAAGAACAGCACATATCCAGAATGTGGGGGCTGCACTGCTATTTCAAATGTTCCTTAAAGCTTGAATCCTTAAAACCACTAATTCTGAAATAGCAAAAATGTTACATTGGCTGAAATCCTGTTGAGTTACTATGCTTGCATAACTCAATGTTATGCAACTGCTGCTCATCGCAACAATATGCAAGTGCTATTAATTCTTTCTGTAGATGACTGAACAGTTGGTTGACGTAGGAACTGTGCAGCTGTTTGTGCAAGCGCACTGCACAATTCTTGTTGCCTGGGTGAAATGCCTTGTATCTTTAAGCAAGCACAATGCTATGTTACACTTAGACAAACAGGATGTCAATGGGTGAAACCTATAGATGCATCAAAAGATGATTCCGAATAATGTGATATCTAAATATTGACAATGGTATAACAATAAGTCTGCAAATGCAAGTGCTTATCATGACATTCCCTCTTGCCACACTCCACCATAAGAATCCAAAAATGCAGACAGCTGAATCAGTCCCAATCAATAAATGAGCAAGGTTTTTTTCAAAGCTAATGGCTCTTGACTGTTATAGAGGAGTATGAGAAGCCTGTAAGGACCAAGGTTCAGGAAAGTCCAAGGAAATGTACAATAGGACCCCAATATCCGCTGGGGATCGGTTCCAGCCCTTCCCGTGGATAATGGAAAACGCAAATAAGAGAGAATGCCAACCCCCCCCAAAAACCTGTTCTTTTGCAACAGTAGCTGGCTTTACAGCTGCTGTTTTGCGACAGTAGCTTGCTTTACAGCTACCGTTTGTGTCTAACTTGCTTCGCGGCTGCTGAATTATTTATTTAATTTTTTCCTCTGCCAACCATGGATAACTGAAGCAGTGGTTAATGAATCAGTGGATACGGGGGACCTACTGTACTGTAGCAAGGCTAGTCATAATCCAAAGTTGTAGCTGAAGATTCTTTCCAGTCAAAAGCGCAGAGAGAGAGAGAGAGAGAGAGAGAGAGAGAGAGAGAGAGAGAGAGAGAGAGAGAGCAAGAACTAAGCACAAACATAAAATGATAACCACATTTGTTGCTGTCAGCAACATCACTGAAGCTTCGAGGGGGAAATGTCTAACACTTCTCCTCTGCCCCCTTTTCCTTTTGATTTGAGTACTCTTTTAAAAATTCCCTGTGCTTGGCTCTGCTTTCACTTCTATCACATTAGCCAGCGATGTTGTTGGGAATAGGAGGAGCTAAACTTGCTTGATCCTTGGAAGGCAGAATAAATAAAACAGGTACGCTGTTTACTCTCCTGGCATTCTGAAAGAGTGCTACCAGAGGTGCCAGGGGCTGAACAGTTTTCCTCCTGCCTGCCTTCCCATGACACAGACTTCAGAAGGGGACCCAAATTCCCTTGGCCCAGGCTGGAACTCCTGACTTCCTCTTCAGAAGGGGAGGCTCAGCTGCACGCGGCAGGATATTAACCACCTATTTGTGACCAACCTATCCTCAAGTACTTTTCACTATACTGTCTCTAAAGAACTCCACTTCTCTCCCAGCTACTCTTGGGACTGCACTTGGCTAAGAGGAAACAGTGGGTGGCAGATGATGTCACAGTCCCTCTTATTCAAAAAGTCATGGGGTTTAGACTATGCAGGTTCTGGATCCACTACAACCAGGAAATATCAATGAACGAGGCAAATAACAGCCAAAATGACTGTTGACGAAGAAACAGTGGCTAAGGGGATATTTGTAAAGGCATCGATGACAATTAAACCATGCTCATTCATGGAAAATCAACAGCAATCTCCAGCTAACAGACCTTGGTGCATCTTACATTTCCACCCAGACATATCATTCCAACAAACATATATGAATCCTTTTGCATTTGCTTTCCCAAATAGAAATACTTTTAAAAAATCCACTGCAGTAAATCCATTGGCTAGCATCCATCTTGCCAAGTGAACTTTTAAGAACTCTCTCCTGGCAAATTACATCCCTTGCCATGTTTGGACTTCTATACCTGCTTTGAAAAAGAGAGCTTTGCTCTCGAAAGCTCCGCAACTTTTTAAAAAAAATTTCTTCTAGCACCCTATGAAGGTAGCACCCATAGTCTAGTTTTTCTTTTCTAAATCCATTACATGTTCTAAAAGAGCTCTCCACCTAGGCCAGTGTTGGTGAACCTATGGCACGGGTGCCCAAGGTGGCTCTCAAAGCCCTTTCTGTGGGCACCCAACATTGCCCCTTCCCAGCCACTTGTATTGACACTTTGCGAAAAATTAGTGGGTTTTGAATCATACTTTGGGCACTTGGTCCCTAAAAGGTTCCCCATCACTGAGCTAGGCCCATGGCTTTCCAGTTGAGCATTCAGCCTCTGCCAGGGCATTAAAGAAACATAAGAAAGCCATAAAGTTCACAGAAGGACAATGCTCAAGCCTGTATTCCTGACAGTGCCTCCTCCTTTTAGAATTGTAATCTGTCATTATATATAGACTAAACAGTACTGCAGTTCAGATTACAATGAAGATCTAATATAACCTGTCGTCTTGAGAACAGATGTCAGCAGGATATAGCTAGGTGTTACTAGGCTACCCAGTATATAAAGACTAGAGAAAAACAGATTACTTTATCCAGCTTCTAAAAAGTTAAAATGAATTTAGTGATGTAACTTCAGCCCCTGTTCTTTGCAGGATGCTTTGCTAGAAAAAAACAAAACACCACCACACACACACAAAAACCCTAGAAAAATGTATAACTGAAGAAATAGGAATACTGTATAGTAACACAGTAAGAAGGAATCCAGTATATGGTACTTTCCTCTATGAAAAGCAACTGGGACTTTTATACCTGTATGTGCACAGTAAAAAGCAGAAAATCAAATTTGAGCCAATGGAGTAATGCTTCTTGGATTGGGATCAATAAAAAAAAATCCCTACTACATAATGATGTTTTTTCAAGGCAGCTCTCACTTCTGTCAGGGGAAATTTTAAAAAATAAGAACTTTAACAATGGAGATTATACTTTGCCTGCATAAGCGTGAAGTCTAAGGCAAATGTTAGTATGCAGCCCTTAACAAAATGTTGCAGTGTGAATTCCTCCTCTAAACCTCAACATATTGAATAGTTAGCAAGGTTCTTAGAAGTTTCTTTTCACAACAAAGGCCACAGTCATAAAATTACAGTATACTGTTGACACTTTAGTGTAAAATGGGGAATGTCCCTAAGACTAAAAATTATCCAGATACAGTGGACCTTAGTATAACAAGCAGTTTGTTTAACAGAAAATCCGCTTAAAGGACAAAATTTCCAGACATAGGGGGAAATTGCTTAACAGAATTGCCTATGGGGTGAATCCGTACAACAGAAAAGCGATCACGATTAGGAATTAATCCGTTTTCAATGCATTCCTATGGGAAATTTGTACAAAGGAAAATTTGCTTAACAGAATTTCATTTGGAACGAATTAATTCCTTTATACAAGGTACCACTGTATGTGGATTAATAATAATGGTGTGTTCTCAAATCAATTCCACCTTATGACAATCCTTTCCAGGGTTTTCTGGGTATAGAATACTTAGGAGTGGTTTGCCATTCCCTTATTCTGGGGGGTGCTCTGGGACTCTGCAGTTTTACCCAAAGGTACACAGTTTAGTTACACTGTAAGGAACAGTGGGATCAAACTTCCAATCTCTGGCTCTCAAGCCTCAACTATCCAGACGACTACGATACATGCAGTAAGAACTGTTGGGACACTGAAGAACTATGTCCATATTTCATATATAGACAGTAGCAAGGGTGGAAGATTCTGGACACCGATGTAAGCTGCCGAAGAGAATAGCTCAAGGATAAGTGTCCAGAGTATCCATCTAGTGACCAGGTCGTATGGAATCACAAGTAGTGGTTGGTCATAGTAGCAGAGAGAAAAAAGGTGTAAAGGGTACTATGGGGCAGAAACCAGTCCTCTTCTTCATTCCTGCTACCTTATTAGTGCTGGAACCTTTGTTGAACCATGTGTGTTCCTGATTGGATGCTGTATGGTGAGAAGCCAATTATCTGTGTGTATATTAAAAACCCTACAGAAACAGGAATATAATCTCTGTCATTATTTTGTGCTTCATTAGCACCATGAGCACAACATAAAATACTCTGCGTGAAAACAAGTATATCTACATTGCAATAAATGTGTCATTTATATTCCCTTAAATGCCATGGCTTCCCCCATAGAATTATCGAAATGGTAATTTAGTGAGGGTGCATAGAATTCTATGCCAATTCTGCAAAATCCATAGCTAGCTCATGCATCACAGATCTGTAGCTCTCCAGGTTCTCTAATTACTTGAGTGAACTGTCCAAAGGAGCTTTAAAAACTGTATTCATGTAAGTGTTCTGTTTTGGATATTTTTTTCCAAACAGCATGAGTACTTTGGGAGAATACAGGTAGAATGAGTTTAATATATGAGGACCAGTAGTTTATAGGGCAATTCTACATGTATAGAGAAAAGTAACTTCCGCTATGCTTGGTGAGACATACTCCAATATCTTGAGGTATTACACTTCCTCCCTACACAAATTCATATACACTTTATGGAGTATTGTATGCTGAGGAAAATGCAGTTATTGATTCTCTTCTGTGAATTTATCTTCCTTCTTTTGAATTGTTCAGGATTAAAGTAACACATCTTATCCCAAGAACCTACTGAATTGTTGCATGAATGCAAATTGAGTTCTGACAAGCAAGATGATTTCTCTGCATTTAATATAGTTCAATATACAGAGCACAATGAGAGCACCATTTCAGTAAAAGACCGTCTTAGTTCCACCACCTGTTCATAAATTTGTCTATTAATTAGTAATTTTAGTTATTTCCACACTGTTTGAGTCCACTGAGTTTGTCTGAATTGTTTGTTTGTACAGATGTAAACCTCCCAGAGTGCCAGATGGGAAATCAATCAATCAATCAATCACTAAGGGCCTTTTTACACGACCCCTAAGATCCGCTGGCCACTTAAATTCGGACCAGAGATCTTAGGGGTTCGTCGCTCTTCCTCTGTCTTCCTCTGTCCCCACCCCCCTCCGCACTTCCTGGTTGCTGGCTGCCTGAGGGAGGGAGAAAAAAGAAAGAAAAGAATGCCGTCTTACCTCCGTTTTGTTCCCGGCAGCATTCAGATCTCTTAAAGGGGCGGGGCGCAAAAAAAGTACAAACAGAAGCCAGGAGAGCCCCGCACTCACTATCCTTACACCGGATCAAATATTTGTCACATCCAAAAAGCAGGTACAAGAAAACTGCTGTTTGGTCACGCTAAAGTGGGCGGGGTCGCACTTAATTGTCTGCAAGACTCCGGAGCTGGTGGGTAAACATTTTTAAAGTCCGGAGCTTGCAGCCATTTGCGGCGGAGCTTAGGGGTCGTGTATAAACGCCCTAAGAGGCAACCTCTAAAACTTGAGGGTGAACTCCATAACACTTTGCTCACAAGCCACCCACCCTACCTCCCCACTTGACTGCTTGTTTAATAGGTAGGTTTAGATAGTTTCTCAATGACCATATTAAAGGTGCAAGACTGGCCAGGGAGCCCTGTCAAATGTCAGTAAGGGCTGCAGCTTCTGTGAATTTGATCACCTGCACAGGAACAAAAGGTATTCCCACCACCATCTTATCTTTTAGCTATAGCCTATACAGTGGTACCTTGTAAAAAGGAATTAATTCATTCCAAATGAAATTATGTTAAGCAAATTTTCCTTTATACAAGTTCCCATAGGAATGCATTGAAAATGGAGTGATCCCATTTTTATGTTGTATGGATTCTCCCCATAGGCGATTATGTTAAGCAAATTTCCCCTATCTCCAGAATTTTTTATGTTGTACAAATTTTATGTTATACAAGCTGTTTGTTATACAAGGGTCCACTGTACTTATCTTCTATTGAATTCAATAACTCTGATGATGTTCCTGATACAGTATTTGTGTTCATGGCAGCAGAGGTGGGGGTGTTCTGGGATGGAATAAGCCACTATGTCACTTCAGACTGATACCATGAAAAATCAGGCTCCAAAACATTTATTCTAGCTAAATAAATTATAGGAACTGACATACATTAAGAATCTAAATTAACTGGAAGTATATGACTTCAGGAAGTGGCAGAACACCTGGATGAGGGGATTATCCCCAAGGTAAACTGTGCCTGAGGGACAGGAGATTGTCTCATTGTCTGGAGTTCCACATTCCCTGTCTCAGCCAGACTGGGCCCAGTTGAACAATAGGACACCAATCTATTGACTCAAGGATTTGGACCATCAAGAGCTTGATGGCACAGGAAATTGGATCATCAGGGCAACTGTGAACAATCACCCACCAATGCAGACTGAGCGAAACCTTGAATTGGTTTGTATGTATAAACCCCCCCCCATGTTAAACAAATGTTCAGGGCTCACTCACACCATCCAGGGTGAGACCAATGACTGTTACTTTTGGCTTGGCTTTAATAAATCAGACTTGAACAGTTTAGTGTTTGCGCTTCCTTACTTTATTTGAATTTAATTATTGGACACTGGTTCCGAGCCAAGCACCGACTCAAAATAATCTGTAAAAACTGGTAACAAGACTATACAGCATCACATTTTATGCTTACAAATTTGAGAATACTCCCCCACAAGGAGAAAGCTAGCACAACAGATAAATTGGCTGGGCTAGAACATTTCTTTCATATGTTTTTTTTTTTAAATGCAGTTTTTCACATGTTCGGGTTTTACATCTCTGTACCTAACTTGCCTGGAGTGGCACCTTTCACTTTACTACTTTTCTGGATGACACCCCACTGCCTTGTCTCATCCTGCTGCAAATGTATTATCAGATGGCGTAACACAGTTCCACAAAACATCTCACTATTCTACAACTGGCTGTCCTCCCCAGCATCTGGGAAAGCAGGGGGGTGTATGTCTTATTTTACAAAACAGAACAAAGGTTTTGCACTCTGCAATAATAGATACTAAGGTTTAAGAGAACCCGCTAGGAGAAATATCACTTCATGCTGCTCTTAGCCAGTCCACCTTGGCCAAAGCTTCAAAGGACATAATGCATTAATCAAACTGTGATTCACCATGATGTCCCCATTCATAATGCTTCATGATTTTAGTTGGAGAAAGTCATGGTCACAAGGTCTGATGGGGAAAAGCAAACAAAAACAATGACATACGTGCAGAAATTCTCATCTTTGTCAGCCCCATGTTACATAGCAGGTGAGTGGATGATTGATGGTGTACATGAGGAATCAAGAATTACTACAGCATCTAAAAGAGAAAACCCTTGACCAATTTGTTCCATGACCTATATGGACTCTATTTTAAAGGTTTCAATGGGATTTGCATATGACATTGCCTAGAATAAGTATATGGTATTTCTTTTTTCTTGTCATCTTTTTAATAAGAAAACCTTCTGACGTCTGGAAGAGAGTGTAATGACTACAGTACTAGCGTGCCCAGTTATCAAAACAAGCCAGCGACATTGCATCATTTAATCCCTGCATTGTCATAAGAGTGAGAACCAGTGTGCTGTCACAGACAGACTGTTAGATTAGGTTCCACGATAACCCAAGTTTCCCTATCTTTTGGCTTAACGTACTTCAGAGAATTGCTGTCAACATAAAATGGAGGGAAAGGGGGAAAATCTTCTGTATTACCCTGAGACTTTTGATGGAGGAAAGGAAAAACGTAATATGTTCCCAAACAAGTATTCAAGACTTTGGACTGTTTTAGATCATGCCACATACAATATCTTGATATTGTCTCGACGTATTAGAAATGAAGGGCTGAGAGGGAGAAAGAGAGGAATCTCCAGTGGGTTCATTCCAAGGGTAAGATTTTAACCAAAGAGATGCCAATCTACAATTTAGAGAGCAATCTTGACTAGCAAAAATGGCTGAGAACCAGTAGAACATATTAGGCAAATGGAAGCAGTGTTAAAGCCGCTGCCCCCCAAACCTATGTTAGAAATTAGGTCTAAATTTAATTATACCCCCAAGTTGGGAAAGGACTGGAACTTCCATAACTCAGTTCTTCACCTCTTCCCATCCTTTTATGGATCTTTTAACAGCGGATCTTTTAACAGCAGATTTCTCCCTGAGGAAGAAGCTTCTGCCCATTTCTAATCCCCAGCAAATCAATGCATTGTAATGCCCAGCATTGTAATCAATTCTGTAATGCCCAGCATCAATGCTGTAATGTAGACAAGTTTGTGCAGTGTTTTCTGTTTTCTGTTAGCACCCTGAGGTCCACCGACCAGACCTGGTACAACACACACACACACACAGAGAGAGAGAGAGCATTACAGAATTCAGAGTCCAAAATTCAGTATGCTTTGAGTACTATTTGGCAATACAGTGGACCCTCGTATAACAAACAGTTTGTATAACATAAAATCTGTACAACATAAAAAATTCCATAGAGAGGGGGAAATGTGCTTAACAGAATCGCCTATGGGGTGAATCCATACAGCATAAAAATGGTTGTGATTAGGGATTTCTCTGTTTTCAATGCATTCCTATGGGAAAATTTGTATAAAGGAGAATTTGCTTAACATAATTTCATTTGGAACAAATTAATTCCTTTATACAAGGTGCCACTGTACTGTATAAACAACATGGAGTCAGATATCTTTAGGGGTTAGCTGTAAATTGCCCAAGGGTCTACCAGCAGATCAGGATGTACAGTAAGTAATTCCTTCTCATTTCTTTTTTACAGGGAATAACAATACATGTCTAATTTTTTAAAAGGTGCAAAAGGGTTTATGGGCTTTATTCCTAAGGGAACCAAATAAAAAATGGCAGCCTTAATCACTTTATGACACCAGTTGTCATGCATTCATTTTCCTTCTGCCGTTACCTAAAATAAAGCCATTTAGGAAATAAAAAGGCAGAGTGAGACCAGATTCATGTCTGCTTGCCAGCCTTGTCCAGACTGTCACTGTGAAGATAACTGCTGCATTTATAATTAAGGAACAGCAACAGCGCTGGAAAGATAAAACACAGATGTCCGGTCGCCTGTCTGTTGTGTCAGGTGCATAGAGAGATTCTAAAGCAGAAAAGGCAATTGAGTTAGCACTCCAGTCATAACTTTGTGTTCCCCTCCACTTTGCTGATTCTTAAGACATTTTGTTTAGCATTTCTACAGGTGGCCCTTCAGTCAGGAGTGCAGATCCCAGGAGCACCAAACAGGGTCTACCCTATCTGCTGTTACCAGGCAAGGCATATCTGCTTTGTCTCTGTCCTAAGGAGACATGCAAAGCCCTTATCATTAACCACAAGTGTATAAAGCTATCAAAGGGGCAGAAAGATTAGTGGATTTTCCATCTTGCTTTGCTCAGTGGCAAGAGGTAGAGGTACGATTTCCTTGCAATCCAATCCTGTGTAGGTGCTCACAGACTGTTTCTCTGATGCTCTGTGTGGTACTCCATTTGTTACCCAGAGAAACTTACTGACCCTGCTTTTAGTCAGTATAGCACCCTATAGCCTGCCCTATACCTATCTCTATGTCTTCAACATCTTTACCCATCTTTATCTGCATCTGCATGTCTTAACAGGCAATGTGTAGCCTGCATAATGAAATTGCAAACTACCCAGAGAGTGCTTTAAGTGATACTGGGCAGTATATAACAAGCACACTTTGTTTAGGCACAAGAGAATCACATGCACTGTATCAAGTAAATTTAACATACAAGTGAGAGAATAGATTCATTAGTGAAATGGAATGTTATTCCACATTTTTTCTTCACAGTTGCTCAGTACAGGTGATCAAAAATCATATTCACCGCAAGAAGTAAAACGGAGCAGTAAAACATGCCTATATAAATTGTCCATATAGAACCCTTCTAGCTACACAGTACTTGTTTTCATATACACATACATACACAGACTTATATATATATTGGGACTGGTTTCTTTACTCTTTGATTGCCTTTTCTCCCTTGACCTTGGCTCTTAAACATTCTGTGATTATGGAATACAATTCCAAATTCCTAGGGGCAGAAAGTGCATCTGCACAACTGATTCAAACCACTTAAAACAGAGATGCCTCCCTGAATAAGCAGCTGTTTGCATCTTCCTATGCTTCTCTTTGAATGCACTTCCCCCAAATAAAATATAGAACTATTGTGCAATTCCGCTGCAAGGCTTTGCTGATTTTTCTTTTCACTGGAGTATTGCATACATGGACATGCTTATAAATAACCCTGAAAGTCTCCTAGCGAACTACAGCACAAGAGTTCCAAGGCTATTCATTACATTACCATTCTGTAGTGGCAACAAGAATGGTACTTTAAGCTATTTTTGTCTTGTTAAGCAGAAAGTGGGGTTGACAGCAGACAGACAGGCACAGTGCATCAGGAAGCAGCTAGCTGGGTGAGGGTATACAGTACTGAGATCCTGTATCCAACAGTCTGAATTTTCTGTGATCAGAATTACAGACAGGATGGTACTTTAAGCTATTTTTGTCCTGTTAAGCAGAAAGTGGGGTTGACAGCAGACAGACAGGCACAGTGCATCAGGAAGCAGCTAGCTGGGTGAGGGTATACAGTACTGAGATCCTGTATCCAACAGTCTGAATTTTCTGTGATCAGAATTACAGACAGGATGTGCAGTTTCCTCACTGGGTGACCTATTTTTAGAACCAGACATGTATAAGCATCTCTCATCTGGGTGACAGAATGAATACATAGATGTCACCTCCTGCCATCACAGTTACTATTTAACAGGGCCAACAATCGAAGTAAAGTCTGTGAAATGTAAATTCAACTAAACACCACTTCTTCCATTTACTTTTTGCCATTTATTTCCAACCACTGGAATAATAAACAATAAAATGTTAGTTCCTTTGCGCAGGGAGCAACATTATGTCACTATCAGGCCTGCTAAATCAAATATTCCTCGGACAGGAGGAGTTCTGTTGCAAAAAGGAGCGCTCACAATACAATCTACTGGAAGGTAACTTGATAAGGCAGTGAATCTTTAGCACAGAAAGAAAGTGAGATTGTACCTGGCCCTACTATTAGGCAGAGTGGAGCAGCTGCCTCAGGCAGTGGGTATTCAGGATGTATTCAGGCAGCAGTGGTACCTTTCCCCTCTCTCAGAGGTCACACATGGTTTTCCTCTACACTCCCTGAGATAACACAAGTGCTGGCCCCATTGGAGATGTACTAATCTGTGCCCCCCCCCTTAAATTCTCAACTCTGTTGCATTGACTGACCAGGTCTACAGGAGAATTCTACTCCTGCTTGCTTGAAGGCATACAAAATGTTCTATGCAATATGAAGCTCTCCGGGAACAGTTACAGGAGGCAGGATCTAGTGGGTACAGGGATGGGGAGACTGGGCCATGTCCAATTCCCTACACTCTGGCCCCTTATTGTTTAGAGCAGGTGCCTGCACTGTGTTGCTACATCCCTGTGCCACCACCCCACACCTCCACCAGCTCTCTTGCCCCCCAAAACAAACACAGAGCCTCCCCCACCACCACCAGCAGCAGCAGCAGCAGCAGCAGCAGCAGAAACACTATGTTTTTCTTCCCCACCTCTGTAGCTCAGCTGCACTCCCTCCAGTCTGTGGAGGGAGGATAGTGATGCTCAAACATCCATGGCAAGCAGTAGCTATGGTCTTTACAGTAACCACCACAATTAATTGTTCAGTAGAGGGTGCCAACACAACAGGAAGAGAACTTTACAGACCAAGAATCAGAATTTCATTTTCTGAGGATCTTCATCCCCTGCAACACAATAATCACAGTCACCAATTTAATGTGTATTGACCTTCTTTATCCAAGTACTCAAAATTATATCCAGCCCTATTAGTGTAAACAGTGCCTAGTGGTTGCACACCTGCAAAGGGGCCTATGAGAGGTACACTGAATAAATTCCATTTTGAGCTTTCAAAGGGAGCTGTCCCATTTCCAAAACAGAGAATTAGTTTGGGGCGCCTTTTGACAGCAGGAAGAATCTTCCCTGATATTTCATCTTAAAATGGCAGATGACGTGACTTGAGATAAGTATTTTTCCATCCCACCGTGTGCTTTTTGTGACATCACACCTGATGAAGAACTCCAATTATCTCACTCATTTCCACAACAATTTTTGTGACTTTGTGTTTGGCCTATTGAGGGAATTACAATAATGCCTTGTTTACAAAAGAATTTCAATGCACCAGTAGTATATGGCCCTATATTGTAAGCCACCCAGAGATATTTGGGTAGTGGACGGCATATAAGTGGTAAAAATAAATAAATAAATAAATAAATAAATAAATAAATAAATAAATAAAAATAAATAAATATCATATAAAATGGCATTTAAAAATTATCCAGTTTTCCTTGATACAAACATTCTGTTTACATTCTTAATCTGCTAGTGAATGAGATATGTTCTTTTTCACAAGCAAGACGGGAAGCAGCATAGTACACCTTGATAAAATGTTTAATATACTTTCTTCCATTAACAACTACTGAGTTAATCTGCACCCATTTCTTTGTCCTGTTTCAAATGCGAAGGCCCAGTGTCTGCCACTAAGAAGAATAGAGACCCTAGCCTATCAGCGCCTATGACATCCTCATTGATTTATGATACCAAACCTCCATGTGGCCTCTTTTATCACATTATTCTCACTGCATACACAAGTACTCCCAAAGCAAGCAATAGGAAACCAAGACGAAGCATTAATTAAATTTGTTCCTCCATTCAAAATATTCTGTGTGTGCACAAGATATATACACTATCCAGACATTCAGCTCATGAGTACCACTTTTTTAACATCACCTTTAACACCGACTGGTGGGTGTTTTGTTATTTTAGTGGGTGTATGTGTAAGCTTAGACATTAATGATGTACCCTGCTGCATAAATGTTCAGATTAGCATCCTGGGCAGCTGCGATTCGGCAACTCAATCTCTCTGGAGATTATCAGAGGATCCCCAATCTGGTTATCCTGTGGTAATTTTTATTTACACTGATGCATACATTTCACAGCTGCAAAAGCTGTATGAGCAGCTGCCTTCATTTCCAGGCCTTTCCTCTGAATAATCTATTCCCCCCTGGGCACCTGGGGAAGCTGTGTCTCACTGAAAGTCAATGGGAATCGGGCTGCCCAGCGCCTGAGGCTGCACCCCTGCACACAGTTCAGCTGCTCTTAAACCCCAATGAAGTCAACAGGATTTAAGCAGCTCGGTATGCAACATTTTATAGCCTGAGGCTGCAATCTTCAAACAGATTACCTTTCCTTGGGACTGTGCTGTGGCAGCAGTTTTAAATATCAGTTTGCATACTCGGAAAGGGGCAAAAATGAGATATCCAGCAAAGTGACAGTCAGTGTCCTCTCCTTCAGAGCACTTCCCACTAAAATTCTCAGCTCTTCTCCTTGGAAATGATAGGGGGAAAAAACTAGGATCACAGGCAAGCCTCCTTGGAAATTAAAGTTACATTTCAAAGAACCACCAAGTATAGAGCTCAGAGGCCAATAATGGTGACAGAAATCATGATAAAAGTCACACACAGAGAGGTTGGAAACATTAATTTTCTGGCCTGCAACTGCTAGAAGTTAGCAGTCATCATGGCCACTGGAAGATCTGTGAGTGGTACAACCCAAAGGGTAAATTTTTGCAAACTGTGCCATAAGGTGCCAACTGCAGACTAGGGAGGGAGGGAGGGACGTTGATTGATTGATTGAGCTCTAGATCATCCAGCTTAGTGATATGCTACGTGCAGTAGTTTATATATTTAAGATCAACATACAACAAAAATATTAAAAGAAAGACTATATAACACCATAAACTAAACAAAAACAAAAATATGGATTCATTTTAGACCCCCTGATTAATACAGTGGAATTAACAGGGAGGTAGTGGAGCGGACGATAATCACTCCAGGCAGCAGATGCAAGATTGTTAAAGATGCAAATAACAACCATACGATTTGTTACCACAAGTACAGTTTCAGATTAGCTAATCATTTTGTTGGCTGTCTAAGAGATTACAAAGGGAGTAAGTGTCCAGATCCTTGAGAATTCTTCATAAGGCGAAGATGAGCATGAAGTCCAAAAATGTTGATGGCATTTGTAGTCAAACTTCCAGGAAGGCAGAAGGAAGTTACAGCTTTCACATGAGACTGAGGTGACAACGGTAAACAATTCATCCAGGGCTTCTCTTATCACTGAATAGAGACATGCCTCTCACGGGTAAGCAGGTCTTACAGGCAGACCTGGCCAGGACTGGCAAAGAAGGCAAGCTGGGCCTTTGTCTTCAGTAAAATGGAAAGTCTAATTGATACCTTTGTCTCCTCTGACTCATCCAGGACTAAAGCTCCATTTTGACTTCCAGGCAATCTGATAGTCTAAGCCAGGGGTTCCCAACCTGGGGGGTCGGGACCCCTTTGGGGGTAGAATGACCATTTCACAGGGGTCGCCATGAGCCAGTGAAGAAAAAGGCACAAATGGCTTCCTAAGGATTACTAGACTGAAGCCTAAAGGCCCCGCAGGGACTAGGGCCCCCTCATTTATTTATTTATTTATTTATTTATTTATTTATTTATTTATTTATTTATTTTGCTGAGGGCCCAAGAGTTGCAATGAAGACTGGCATCCCGGGATGGGGGGGGGTCAAAATACCTGAAGGCCTAGGGGCTCAGCCATGGGTTAATCCAGCCCTGCGTATGTCTCTCACTGCCACTATATTATAAGTGAAACCAAAATAAAAAGTTAAAAAAAAAACATAAGGGCACCTTAAAGTCTAGGTTTTATATTTTTTTAAATATTAGCTTATGTGGACAAATCTACTTCATCAGACATGTCCTCCAGCCATCTTTCCAAATGATACTGGATGAGGGAGGAGCCTTGAGAAAAGAAGGCTGAAGGGAGATATGATAGCACTTTTCAAATACCCTGTACTGTACCTCCTGTCCCTTTTCAAAAAGTACTGTATTTCCCCGTCTATAAGACTCCACCATGTACAAGACCCCCCAACAAACTTTTTGAATCCCAAATTAATAAAATGAACAAATCCTGGCAGAAGAGAAACACTGGTGGGGGAAAGAACCCAAACTGACACCAGTGAATGACTGTAAGAAAGCTGTGTCATCATATTCCTTAAATATACAGTAACTTCCAACAAGATGAACAGGATGTGGTCCACAGGTTTCAACAGAGACAAATGTACCGTGTTTCCCCGAAAATAAGACAGTGTCTTATATTAATTTTTGCTCCCAAAGATGCGCTAGGTCTTATTTTCAGGGGATGTCTTATTTTTCTATGAAGAAAAATACGGTACACATGTATTGTTATCTTATTATGGGGAGGCCTTATTTTGGGGGGATCCTTTATATTTCAGCGAGAAGCAAAACTGTAAGTAGGTCTTATTTTCAGGGAAACAGGGTAGGGTTCTGCATCAAGGCAGAAAAAATGAATTGCACAAATATAGGATGGAGGACACCTGGCTGGGGAACAGTACATGTGAAAGACATCTCGGAGTCTGGATGATCCACAAATTGAACATCAGTCAACAGTGTGACGTGGCGGCCAAGAAAGCCAATGCGATTCTTGGTTGCATCAACAGAACCATAGTGTCTAGGTTAAGGGAAGTGATAATACCACTCTATTCTGCTCTGGTCAGACCCCACCTGGAGTACTGTGTCCAGTTCTGTGCACCTCAATTTAAAAAGGATATTGACAAGATGGTTAATGGTCTGGAAGAAATGTCTTATGAGGAGCAGCTTAGGGAGCTGGGAATATTTGGCCTTACAAAAAGAAGATTGAGAGGGGATATGATAGCCATGTTTAAATATTTGAAAACATCTCTATCATCAAGGGAAAGGAAAAAAAGCTAAGTCTTCTGCTTATGTAAAGGGGGGTTGCAAACTTTATATATATAAAGTATGTCTTTATTAAAAACGATCGTGTACATTTTGTACAAATATTTTTTCTGAACACTGATTAATTATCCAAGGATTTTCAATATATATAAAAACAAATCTGTGTACATTTTAAAATAAAGTAGTTTAATATTAAATAATCCCCTTTCTTAAAAGCAGGAAATATGAATCCATGTCTGCTAATTTGAGATTAGGCAAAAATCAATCCCCATTATTTATTTAACCATAAATAACATAGAATCATAGAATCATAGACTTGGAAGAGAACTCAAGGGCCATTCAGTCCTCCTTCCTGCCATGCAGGAACGCCCATCACAGTATTTCCAACAGATGGCCATCCAGGCTCTGCTTAAAAACCTCCAAAGAAGGAGACTACACTACCCTCCGTGGCAGCATATTCCACTGCCAAACAGCTCTAACCATCATGAAGTTCTTCCTAATGTTCAAATGGATTCTCTTTTCCTGCAGTTTGAAACCATTGCCCTGAGTCCTAGTCTCTGAAGCCATGGAAAACAAACCTGTTCCCTCTTCAATATGACACCCTTTCAAATATTTAAACATTAGCTATCATATCCCCTCTCAGCCTTCTTTTAGAAAGGCTAAACATTCCCAGCTCCCTAAACCGTTCCTCATAAGACATTTCCTCCAGACCTTCAACCATCCTGATCGCCCTCCTCTGTTACCCGCTCAAGGTTGTCAACATCCTTTTTAAACCGAGGTGCACAGAGCTGGACACAGTACTCCAGGTGGGGTCTGACCAGAGCAGAATAGAGGGGTACTATCACTTCCCTTGATCTAGATACTGTGGTTCTGTTGATGCAACCAAGAATCTCATTGGCTTTCCTGGCCGCCGCATCACATAATTTATGACATCTATTCATTACCCCTTACCCGACAATATAACTGATGAAGCTCACCCATATAAAGCAGGGCAAACTGTGGCCCTTCTGGATCAAAAAACATAAGAACAGCCTTGCTGGAACAGCCCACAGCCCATCCAGTCCAGCATTCTGTCTCACACAGTGAGTGGGTCACCATTTGCTTCAGGGTATTCCCAAGGGGATGTCTTCACCTACTTACGATGACATTGAGAGATATCCTGCCTATATCTCCAACCCGGAGGTTGTCCTTAGGCATCTATAATGGTAGCCATTGATACCCCTGTTCTCCATGAACTTGTCTAATCCTTTCTTAAAGGTGTCAAGGCTGACAGCTGTCACCGCTTCTTCTGACAGGGAGTTCCACAGACCAGTGATCCTCTGGTTGAAAAAAGTACTTTCTCTTATTTGTTTGAGATCTAGCACCCAAAAGTTTCATGGAGTGCCCCCTAGTTCAAGTCCTGTGTGATATGAAAAACAAGTCTTATAGGAATCCAACAACATACAGAGGGCTGCAAAATTGCCCAGCTGTTAGAAGGGTTTACTCTGAAGTAAGTCCCACTGACGTCAATACAATTTACTGATAAAACATCTTAAATAAATGGAACAAATTACATATATGGAATTTTACAAAATGTGCAGTATCGCTTCATCCTCAGAACAGTGAGTGTTTTATTCGTCCTGGTAAAGTCAATTCCAAATTGGCTGTTTCAAATTAAGAGCAAGAGGTAGCTAGGCCATTGGGTTTCGAGCCTCATTTACTCAATGAATTCAAAGTGCTTAAGCGAGTCACACTGCTGATTCCTGTGCAGCCCAACCCTATATAGGTTTGCCAAGGAGTAAATCCAACAAAATTCACCAGACCTTACTCTCCAATAAGCGAGGTTACATATTACATGGTTTAAGGTTTCAACACCTATGTATGGAACTGAATCATATTGAAACCAAAGGGTCCTACATCTAAGTAAAATGCTTTAGAATCATGCTTTGAGCTTTATGCATTTATGCAGTTCATGCTGAACATTTTGAAGCCTACATCTAAGTAATCATGCAGTAAATTGAGTTGCATGATAGAAATAATAATAGCTGTTTCTTAACTAAACATGAATGACTAGAAATGTTACATGAAGGTCCCGCTCAGTCCCCAGAATGAGTTTTCAACCTTCGGCTTGTTGCTGTCACTTTATACCGAGGGGAGGAAATTACTTCAAACATATACTGATTTTCCAGTGGGAGTTGCCTCTTATTTTAATCAAGAATCAATTGTCCTTGAACACCGGTAAGTATACCTCAAGAATAGGGTCCCCAGCAAATTGCTTTGAAATGGACAATGTTCTTAATGTACAAAATGCAAGACAGAAAATTCAGTCCACTGGAAAAGAAATTAAAGTGCCAGAAGCACCAAGTAACCTTGACTGGCTGGGAAAAGATGAGATGTGCTTTGTTTGCTTAAATCTGTTGCAAGAAGGCAAGAATATCTGACTGTTTGTTATCATTTGTAGCCATTAGTGATGTTATATGAAAAGAGGAATAAAATTGTTCTTTCCCTAAAAGCAGGCAAAAAAAAGGTCTTAGATGTAGATGGTAGCGGAAGGCATAAATGCCCTTAATCTGCCGTTCAAGAACAATGACAGCTCAAACTGAAAATGATGTCAGTCATCATAGGAAGCTGCGTGGTAGTTCCTAAACACTTTGCAACCCTCATTTTTCTTGCATTTTTGTGAAGTTTGCAACATAAAGCTGTAGGGTACCAAAATATATCCAATAACGGTGACTATTTTCCCCCCCCTTAATTTTATTATTATTATTATTTATCATTGTTATTTTTTGGATTTCTTGTGTCTTTTATGTGAACCACCCAGAGTTCCCTCTCGGGAAATCGGCGTGGTACACAAATAAATAAATAAATAAATAAATAAATAAATAAATAAATAAATAAATAAATAAATAAATAAATAAGCAAGCAAAAGCTACGTTATATACATGCCTGATGCCAACACATTTGCTTTTACACTACTATAATTAATAGTTATGTCTACTTAACTACCATGTAAAATAAAGTGAAAGCCAACAGTAAGTTGCAATTAGACTAAACCAGTTGAATCAGTGAGGATTTGGTGAATCAACTCTTCCATAAATTCTATTAATTAATTGGGCCTACTCCAATAATGACTTCCTACTAGATTTCAGCCAAAGAAAGGAAGCATTAATATCTTAGCTGACAAGAAAACGACTTAAGATTCTTGGATATTAGGATATGATATGTATTAAAACAGATATTAGGGTATTAGATATCAAGATAAATAGCTATTTAAATAAAATGCTTTATACAAATCATAAGGTTTCATGCAAAACTTTTTTTTAAAGGTGGAGTGGTGCTCTTAAAGAAAAATAAAATGATTTGTATTGTGGTAAGAAAACTTGTTCTGACCTTGAGATTGCGTGCTAAATAAATTACCTCGGAACGAAAGTGATGGGTTCTCATGACAGCATCTAGAAAGGAAACGGGAAGAGGGAAAAAGACAGGACTGTATCTGTCTCCATTTCAAAGTCATTTAAGTTTTCATGAACATGAACTAGTTCCACGGTGTTTCCTCCTTCCCACGGTGAGCGGGGGGGGCGAGGGGAAAAGCCCGCCACCATCACCCACAGCCCTCCCCCCCCCGCGCCCACCGAAGGGCGATCCCTGCTATCGAACACGCGTCTTTAATTCCCCACGTCGAAGTTGATAGGAAAGTTCGGCTGGAGTTGAACCACCCCGGCGGGGGGTGGCGGTGTTCCCTGCCACCCATTAGGGGAGGGGGGGCGGAGACCCGGCTGCCGCAGTCTGGGCTTTCCCCAAAAGCCCTTCCCCCTTATATCATATGGGGGAGCCCCCCCCCCCAAAGAAAGCCTGCCCATCAGCCAACCCCATCCAAAGCGGGTCACCCTCCTTCCCCTCCCCACGGCCTGGGAACCGCAGGAGGGAAAGGGGGTTAATCCTCTTTTAAAGCCTCCCTCCCCACTCCTCCTCCTCCTCCTCCGTCCCCCTTTTTTGGGGGCAAGGGAGGGCAGCCTTGGAGCCCCTTCTCACCTCGGCTCCTGGAGCGGCCGGAGAAGACGGACTTGATCGGATGCCTCCCTTTCTGGAGCTTGCGGTGCCAGCAGCAGAAGAACAGGATCGTGGCGATGGTGCCCAGCAGCAGGAGCAGGAGGAAGAGGGCGCATTGGATGCTGTAAGGGCGCAGCAGAACCAGGAACGCGGCGGCGATCATGGCTCAAGCCGGGAAACAGAGAGAGAGAGAGAGAGAGAGGCGGGCTGCCCGGGGATGCGTGTGCGTGTGCATGCAAGAAGGGTGTATTTTCTGGGCCGGATTTTTTTTGGGGGGGGGGCAGGAAAGGATGCTGCGGAGCGAGAGCCTGGAGGAGGGCAGGCGGCAGCCAAGGGCGAGCTCGCCTACGCGGGCAGCTGGAGGAGGAGGAAGAGGAGGAGGAGTGTGATCCGTCCCTTGGTCCTTGAAGCCCGAGAGTGGGGGGGATCCCGATGGCTGCAGCCGGCACGGTCCGGAGGAGACGTGCCAGGGACTTCCGCGGCGTGCGTGTGCGTGTGCGCGTGTGAGAGAGCGAGACAGGACCTCAATCCATGACTCAGCAGACGGGGAGGCGGCGGCAGCGGCGGCAGCAACCACACTCGCCCTGGAAGCAGGGATTTCTCCCCCTCGGGCGCTTCCCCCACCCCACCCCTCTTTGCACGCGCAATTAGAGAGAGAGAGAAGAGAGAGAGAGAGAGAGAGAGAGAGAGAGAGAGAGAGAGAGAGAGATGGGAGGGCGCGAGTGCAGAAGGATCAGCAGCCTCTAAGCCGCAGTCCTGCCTGGAGACAGGGAGAGGGCACCCCGCCGGAGCTCGTCCTGTCGCGCCGAAATCCGGTATTGCTGCTGCTGCTGCTGCTGCTGCTGATGATGATGATGATGATGATGATGAGCGCCTCCAGCTCTTGCATGCCCGCGATGCCCTGTAGCGAGAAGGTGGCGAAGGCGGAGGAGGCGATGGCTGCCTCGGCGGTGGCGACTGCCCATCAGGAAAGCGATGTGGAGAAGGGCAGGGGGGGGGGGGGGAAAGAGGGGGGTGGGTTTTTTTTTTTGACTCCCTAAATTTGGGGCGGGTGGTGGTGGTGCTGCTGCTCGGCGGACGGCTCAGGCGCGCGGGGACGGGGGCTTTTGGGGAGGGGGGGGGGCTGCTGGGCTCCCCGGTGCTTGATGACATCATAATCTGCAGAGTGAAAAATGGCCGTGCAGGTAGGTGCAAGCGAGGGGGACCGATCCGGAAGGGAAGGGAAGCTGCCGGCGGGCGGCAGGCGGAGGAGGATCGGCGCCCGGCCCGGAGCAGGAGGCACCGGCAGGGGCAGCATCATCAACCCCACAAGCGTGGGCCAGCGAGTCAGGCGCCGGACATGTCACCACCATCCTCCCCGCCACCATCACCCGCCGCCTTCCCAAGCTGCTGTTCCCTTCCTCGTGGATGAAGAAATTGGATCTGGCTGGCCTCTCCCTGCAGCCGATCTTGCAGCTTCGGAGGAGGAGGAGGAGGAGGAGGAGGAGGATGGGGGGCGAAGAGAAGCGGCAACTGGCGCAGCGACCCTTTCCTTGTCCCCCACCCCAACGCTCCCCCTCCTGGTGTTCAGTGATTTGGAAAACGGACGTCACACTCGCCTCCTCGCAAGCGCCCCCCCCCCGCTCCGCCCCGCTCCGAGGGAGGGCTCCACGTGCCGAAGGACAGCCCTCCCGTGCTCAGAAGACTGCAAGGGTTGCTAGAAATCCTGACTGTCTGCAACCCGGTGCTCGCTTGCCCGGGAGTAAGCCCCATGGAGCCCATCCCGACGTGCACCCGCGTGGGTTATAAAATAAAATACTGTAAAATAAAGCACCCGAAAGCGCCACCTCCATCTGTTTGCAAGCATTACAAGTGCAACCCTGTTCATGTTTACTCGGAAGTAAACCCTACTGTGATCATGGCCACTTGCGTGAACTGACATCAGGGAGAAGATACGAGGCCCCAAGCTCTTGACGACGCTTTTGTGCTGGTGATCTTACCTGCTGTGACAGGATTTGGCCTGAAGGCTTTTGCTTTGCCCGAGCGAGAAAGCAGGACATCCAGGGCATCGCGTTCCACTTCTTATGTAGGACAGATTATGGGCACACGATGCCTGAGGTGGCTTGCTCGCCTCCTTGGCTGGGCAGCAGTCAGTTCTTGAATGCAAAAGCTTCTAAACACCCCAAATGGAGAAGGCTACATAATTTTCATCCACTTTTCCCTTACACATAGGAAGTACTGTATACGATTTTTGATACTGTACCCTTGACCGTTATAAGGAGGTTTATGGGTTCTTTCCAAGACTGCCATGGCATCAGACATGTTGCACATGAACCTAACATTGCAGTACAGGGGAGTTTGCTATGTTCTATCAGCTGCCACTGCAACCACTGTAAAAGCTCAATGGGTTGTGTGATAAAACATGTATGAGACAATCAGGCTTTCCTGATATTTTCACTGACTTCATCTGTCACATGCCTACCGGAAATATTTTTAACTCTTTAGCAATCATCAAAGCCACTGCATGGTGTTAATCCAAGAGTAATCCTGGTTTCATTTTTATCAGATTGGCAGATTGGCAGAGATGCTAAACACACAGTTGCAACACAGGATTGTTGGGTTATCAGCATAGATAAGGAATTGGATTAGATGTGATAGCCAGAGCATTCTGGTATGAAAGTGTTAGGTTGAATTAAAAATATACGGTTTAACACTCTCATCTCCTGAGGTTTTGTTTTTACCCATACTAGTATGATCACTGTACAGTATTTCAACCCAACCCTATGCATGTTTACTTAGCAACTATTTACAGGTTTTTAAATTTCAGCAACATATCTTATTTCCAAGTTAATATGTGTGGAATTGCACTTTTACAGCATAATATGCATATTTACTTAGAAGTAAGCCCCATAACAAACATAATGACTTGTTCCCTTGTTCCTGTATTTAAGATTACAGCATACAACTGAATATAAAGGCTATCAAAACATGAGTAGACATGCACTTCTAAATCCGTAGTACTTTTTCGATCTTTTCCCCTAGTCCGGGTCTGTTCCCATAGTATTGCATTACAAATGGCCAGGGAAACAGTTTACGTTATGGATTTGTGGCTTGGTATCTGATAGAGGCATGGAGGCTGCATCACATGATGTCATAAGTGCAGTGCATCTGAGTACTGCAGTATACTGCAGTCAGTCACTGTTAAGGAATGCAGCTAACCCTGAGATGGTTAATAAGAGTCCCGTTACTTCAAGGTGAGGCAGGTTTTATATGTTTCTTGTACTTGGCCTGGCTGCCGTGCAAGGCTGCAATATATTGCAGCATCAAGACACTTTGGGCCATATTTCCTTCTCTGCCTTTCTTTATAGGTATATTGTAAGATTTTAATGAAGCCGCGAACCGTGACAATTGACATGCATCATTATCAGCAGATAAAATGATATACCCCTGGTTTGCTAAACAGCCCAATTCCTATTGACTTTAGCAGGAACACAGTGAGAGTTCAGCAAACCTGGAGTGTGTTTTTTTAAAGTGTTTACCTAACTCATCATGCATTTATAAAATTATTCAGGCTCACACATTAAAATCAAATACAAAGCATGGAGACAGCTTGGAACAAATACTGTAGCAGAAAAGCTGAAAACCAAGATAGCCAAGAAAGGACTGGAGCCCCTGAGTGCCTAAGGTTTTACATGCCACGTGGTCCTGGCAAAAACTCATTGTGAAACACATTCCACAATCTTTGGTGCCATTACCATAAAGGCCTTGCTTCTAGCAAAGGATCCCTTGCATTGTGCTTCTCCCTTATGACTTGTTTGCTGCAGGCGTTGGAAGCAACCGCTGGGGGGAGGAGGGTAACACCTCAAGGGCAAGTTGCACTCTTGGGTATCAGTCCCAGAGGCCGATAGCCATTTAGAGATTTAAAACCAAGAGCCTGAGTTAAGTTCAGAAACACATGGGTACTAATGTTAATCACATACATTTAGATGTCAAAGTTGCACAATTATATCTCCTTCCATGTCCAGAGCGATAGCCTTCTATTTCTTTACCAATAAAAACCCAACCTTGTACAGACTCATTAGCGATTGCAGACTGTGCAACTCAGATACAAATACACGGGCCAAGCCTTACTGCAAACACAAATGGCCCCTTTGTCTTGAAAGGGACACTGGTAACATCATTACAAAACCCATTAAAGCTACCCACAACATTATGGGTTCATTCACTTCCCCATCTTTCAGTGTGAGGTACGCTGTCTTCCTTCAGCTGTGTTACTCTGCATTCAGCACACACAGGGGGGAACAGGCTAATCTCTGCAAAATAATAACCAGACACACATCTAGCAACCTTATTCTTAAAAAGAAACAAATAGAACAAAATACTGAGAGATGCTATCACTGATTTTAAAGTAGGAAGTGAGGAATAAAGCAAACATCAAACAGATTAAAGAAATGGCTGGGTTTCAACTCAGTAGGAAGTCTGTTTGTCGTTAAAGGTTAAATCAAGCCCAAGAATGCTTATTACACTGAGGTCAGAATTGTGTTAATGATTTATACATACATGCATTTAAATTGCATGACACACTACAGTGAATTTTTGCTATCCTAACAGGGAACTGAGTGCATAATGAGTGGTGTCCTTGGTTGCACAAGAAGCACATGACTAGTAATGTCATTGGCCCTTCACTGGTTACCAATAATTAACCATGTTGAGTTGTCCAGTTTAAACTACAGTACTGTATCAGGAAAGCATAAGTCAATACCAGGATTCTGGCCTTTACATGCTCCCATAGCGGCAGAAGGATTCAGTATCAGTTTTGTAAATGGACAGTGCTAATCATGTAATCATCAGTGCCAATATTTACTACATTTAATTCTCCTTTGACTGTGTGTGTGTGTGTGTGTGTGTGTGTGACAAGTAAAAATCTGTCCATTTGAGGAAGTGGGGTAGTTGAGTCCATGAAAAATTGTGGTACAGTACATTTTTCGGGTGACTCAAAAATCTTTTGTTGACAGACTACTGTATTATGTTTCTATGATAGATTAATTGTTAAGGAGTTCACCCTTTAATTTTCATCAATAAATAAGTAAAAGTGTAATTGACAGCTATTGTTTCTTAAAAGCTTGTAACAGCCAAACAATGGACGGCAGGGTTCTGTTATAACCCCTAGGCAAATGGTGTATCACAGGCCTCCCTGGATCACTTGGCCAGCTGGGGCTACCTGTGAGGGGTCAGTATCCTTCCCCTTCCCTTTCACCTCCACCTCTCCCTTAATACCAGAAGAATTGGGCAAATAATCCTTCTTCATGCTTTTATTAAAAGAACTTTCAAATAATGAATTTCTCTTACAATCTTGTCCTCTACTTCAGCCAACAGCCAGGGTTCCAACCATGGTTCATTGACAGTCCTGAACAAGTGGGCGGGATCAGACAAACTGCACAACAGGCACCAAACTCACAACTCCCTCAAATGGGTTTAGTAATCTCCCAGGCATGTACTGTTGGGCTAGTGCAAACTTCTGGGTGGTTCCCATAGTCAAGGCCCGGGGTTTCCTCATGTTGGTGGGGGAAAGGGCTTCCTCCTCTGACAAGTCCCAGGGGAAGTGAGACATCTTCTATGTTCTCTCTCTCTCTCTCTCTTCCTATATTCTCTCTTTGTGGTTTAATAGGGTGTCTGTGAAGATTCTCAGTCATCCAGGTGAGTTTATGTGGAAGTTGAGTCATGGCAACTGGACTTCTTTTTCTTGAGAGACTGAAACGTTTCACTGCTCATCCAAAAAGCTTCCAAGAAGCTGTTTGGGTGAGCAGCAAAACGTTTCACTCTCTCAAGAAAAAGAAGTCCAGTTGCCATGACCCAACTTCCAGAATAGGGTAGCTTCCACACCTTTCTACCCTTCCATTCCTGCTCTGCTGCTGCTGTGGGCAACCTAAACATGACCCACTCTCCCATCCACGGGTCTTCCTTTTGACTAGCTCAAATAACTCTTCTTCTATCTCTTTTATCTCCGCAGTGCATACTGCCTCTATCTCTCCCTTTCCTCTTTCTCCACTCTCCTCTCCCTCCAGAACTGCCCTTTCTTTCCCCTTTCCTCACTTCTAATGTCATCCTCCTCCTCATTCCCCTTCTCTGTTTCCTTATGGGTGGATGGATTCTTGAGGAGAGGAGAGTGCGCCTGTTTTCCCCATCACTCTCACAGTACCCAATCCCCATGCCCATCCATGCTACATTCCTCTGATTGTTTGGAGGATTCTGGGATAAAAAGAGGGCCTTGCCAGCTCCTGGGAAGGCTATTCAGTGCCATGGCTCCTTAACCTAATGACCAAATTATTATAATTATTTAGTTCAGGAGTGAGAAACTCAGGAGTGTGGACTCCCCTGAGGTTTGGGGCTACAATTTCTATAGTATAAACCCTTAACACTGGCCATGCTGTGCAGGCATTCCAGACATCCAAATAGCCACCTAGCCCTAAGTTCTCCACATCTGTTCCAGCTGTTAAATTCCTTAATGATGGGATCACTCCAGAAAAGAGAAATTGAAGTTGTCATGATCTGAAATGGTGTCCATCTTCAGGCATTTTAAAATATTACAAAATACTTATGAATCATTTTTGCCCAGGCAAAGCTGCAGGGTGGAAAATATATGTCAGTTTATGTATTTTAAAAATATGATATAAACTCACTCCTGGGTCTTTCCTCCATATGCTGGATTTGGTCCACCTCATTTGTAAACGGCACATGGCTTTTGCCTACGTATTATGAACAAACATGGGAGGACCTGGTGCTTTCTTGCCCTCTGTACAGATTTCACAAGGAAAACAAACCATCCAATCTCTCTCTCTCTCTCTCTGTGTGTGTGTGTGTGTGTGTGTGTATGTGTGTGTGTGTGTGTGTGTGTGTGTGTGTGTCCGTCCGCCAAGCACCTCAGAAAGGTACCCACTCTTTCATGCTTGACTCCTACACTGGGTAAAGCATCTGAGAGGAGCAAGTTTCATATAATGAATACTGTATACATTTTATTTTATTTTATTATTTTTATAAAGGGGAGAATTATCAGGTACTTACTTGCTTATCCAAAATATCTTAGGTAAAACCTGAAGCCCACATAATCCAGTTTAAGTGTGTTCCTTGTCTATTCTGTTTTTAAGACTGACAATTGCGCATTTTGTGACTTCAAGGTGAAGTCAGCATTTCTATAGTGGTACCCCGACTTAAGAGCAGCTCGACTTAAGAGCAATTCGACTTAAGAGCAGAAAACTGTTGGCATTTTAACTGCCGCCTTACAAATTTTAGATATGGTCTGCTCGACTTACAGATATATATATATATTTTAAAACTTATTTTTTCAATTTTTAGATAGGTACCCCGACTTAAGAGTAGTTCGACTTAAGAGCATGCATTTGGAAGGGATTAAATTCATAAATTGAGGTACCACTGTATTCTATTTCTGGGTGGCTTTCCCATTCTTCTGCCACTTTTGGTTTATTTTGGTAGGATCTTTTTTGCGAAAGAGATGTGGAGCTTTAGAAAGCATGCTCACCATTTCATACATTTGTATACCAATGGAGAAGAACATGTAAAAATACATACTAGGGGAGCTGTAGTGGTTGTGTTTTATCACAATTTTGTCATATTCTGCTATCAGATTAAGTCTCCATACCATGCGTTTGTATGAAAACACCGACAAAACTAAGTCTTCGCTTTGATAAAATTGTGACTTTGTAAGAAGCCCACACTTGTCATCCCTGCCCCGTTTCCTCTCATAATCCTGTGAGACATTTTTTCCTCTGTGTTTTCTTGGAAAGACTCCCCATTCAATAAAGGTGTTATTTGCTCACGCCGAGTCTCCACTCTCATCTTCACAGGAAGATTGAGCACACCTGACAAGGGATCGTTCATGACTTCTAACTGTCCTTCATATCAGACATTTGTATTATCTTTCGGTCCCTTTTAAGTCACTCTCTGGGGAAGATGCCAACAGACAGGTGGCCATTATCCTAAGGGCCAATGGTTTGTCACAGTAGATTACAGGACCAAAAAGAACTGAGGAGAAAATCAAAGCCATTCATAGTGAGAAAGGCATGAAAGGGAAAGAAAGAGGCACACTTCCATATTATTCCACGTCCTTGATTTTGCCTCCATTTTATTCCACATCCTTGATTTGGCAAAAAAGCTAAACCCCGTTTGAAGCCTTTTAGAGGCATGGGCTGTCTCGATGCCAGCACTGCGTTTCACCTCAACCTCGGCAAAAGGAGCGGGTCCATTGGCACAGTGCAGATACTCATAGAGCAGCCATGTAAGCTCTTGGTTTCGGTCCAGAAACACAGAGGAGAGAGAATGTGGTTTGCATGACACTGTTGTCATTACATGTTTCTGTTTGCTCGCCACTGCCATCGGTTGAACTCTTGAAACCAGCTGCTCTCAAGAGGCTCAGCCAAACAGGCCCACTGTTTTGGTTAGCAGTCAACAAGTTTCTCAAATACTGGAATTTTTGAAAGTAAAGCTCATGCATTGGTCCGCAGCTGACTTGTGTATGGAGGAGATGAACTGCATTTATAAACCAAGCCCTAATTGCGTGCAGGTGTCCCATATGTATTGGCATACAGTGGTGCCTCTACTTAAGAGCAGCTCTACGTACGAGCAATTTGACTTGAGAGCAGGAAAACGTTAGTGTTTTAACTGCTGCCTTACAAATTTTAGATATGATCTGCTCTACTTACAATTTTTAAAAATTCTTTTTAATTTTTTTAGATATGGCTGCTCTACTTACGAGTTGTTCGACTTATAAGCATGCATTCGGAACAGATTAAACTTATAAGTAGATGTACCACTGTATTTCCTTTTCAACTCAGGTAATAGTAGAAAAACTGGGAAGCCTTGTTCCTCTTGGGCCTCTAAAGGGCAAATTAAAAATTAAATTCTGGCTGCTTGTCACCAAATCTTACTATATGTTACCCTACTCCAATGCAAATTCTATTTTAGCAGTATGAATTTCATCAAAGGGACAAGAGAAATGTGCTTAATTTTCCTCCTGCCAGTTGCTTTTCTTCTTAAATTTTTCCTACCCGGCCTCCCATGTCACAACGGCTTTTAACCTCACCTGTATTCTGGACTTATTTCACCTTGCAAATTTGGGTCCAGACATTAAGTGGAAGGCTGGCCCCCTGGCAAGGAGATATGTGCCCCCTTTTCTCCTTTCACTTTTCTAAAACAAACAGCTTCTTCTCCAGCTCACTACACTGAGTCTCATCCAAGCCAGGGCACACTATACACTTCAGAATAAGAAGCTGTGCCCACTGCAAGGATAAATTAAGTTACTCCTCACTGATACCTCTGAAAATCTTGGAGAACTGCTGAATAAAATATTCTACTATATAATGCAGAAAATAAAGACAAAAAGCCTCTTTGCTTGTTTGTCATCTAATTCAGTTTTTTTGAAACTTGTTAAAAGGCTCAGTTGAAATGAGAAAAAAAAGAATACCTGGACTGCATTGTTATGGTGTGTATGTGTGTGTGTGTGTGTGTGGGGGGGGGGTAGAGATTGAAATAATGGAAAAATTGGTGGGGGGAAATGTGGGGTTTTCCCCATTTCCCCCTCCCCCCAAAAAGTTTCTGGACATCTCTAGGTAGGACTACCTTGGCCAGTCCTTCTGTTCTCCTGCAGGCATTCTTTAATAGGTGGAGGGGATTTGTAACATGGACAATAGACACTGCTTATTTCCTAAGCCAGTGATGGCGAACCTATGGCACGGGTGCCAAAGGTGGCACTCGGAGCCCTTTTTGTGGGCGCCCGACATTGCCCCTTCATAGCCACCTGTATACAGGTTAAATTACTGTATTGGCACTTTGCAAAAAATTAGTGGGTTTTGAATGGCAGTTTGGGCACTCGGTCTCTAAAAGGTTCGCCATCACTGTCCTAAGCTATGTGTATGGTGATGACACCACAGTATTGTTGTCAGGTGCATTTCTACGTCCTATTTGGTAGATCCAAAAAGTCATCAAAATAGGATTGAGGGTCCCTTATCCAACTGTTGGGACCATGTTTAGCTTTTGGAGGCCTACACTGAAGATTTGTTTAGACAAGTTCTTTTGGGGCCGTAGGATATGATGTACAGTAGTAATAAATTGTATTTATGTTTAGGTTGTCGTTTGTGGGACAAGAAACTCCCCAATGCATGAAAAGGTTGGCATTATTCTCTTTTCTT
Organism: Phrynocephalus guinanensis; assembly: GCA_037367245.1. Lineage (NCBI taxonomy): Eukaryota > Metazoa > Chordata > Lepidosauria > Squamata > Agamidae > Phrynocephalus > Phrynocephalus guinanensis. Next base: position 157,671,548 of record CM074733.1, on the reverse strand, counting down.
CATAGCTGCTTGCTGAAAATGAAAGAGACACAGTAGATATGGGATCTTCCTTGAATATAGCCACAAAACAGAAAGGAGTATTTGTCCCTTTAATTTAGGGTATACTGTACAATTGAGCAAAATTTCATAATGAATAAGATAAAGGGCAAATATATAACAACAGCAATGACATGCCAATATGGAATGTGCTGGTGTATTAACATACTAGGAAGAAATTAATTTTGATGACATTTCAAGGTGAACCCTATTCCTGCCTAACTACATGTAGCACAGCATTAACAGAGTCTAAATAGTGTGATGAAAGAGCAGCATCTATATAAACCAATGAAGGAAACTTGAGAAAATAACAGAATCAAAACAAGAAATAATTGAGGAGAGGATCATGCATTCTCAGGCTTTGTCCACACATCCAAAATGTCTCTCCAGTTTTCCTCATTGATCTTGGGTTGGAGATATATATTTTTTTTGGGGGGGGGGGTCATATGACATGCTCTACCTTGCATTTTTCTCCCCAAAGGGTCCTCAGTCAACAGCAAATCCTTCTCAGCCTGTTACTACTACTTTTTTTATTCCAAATTCCATCCAGCATTTATTTTGGTGAACCTACTGTCCTGGAATATTTCTTTGTATGCTGCCATTACAATCGCCCTCCTTTCATCTGCTGCTGATTTTCAACCCCCATTCTTCTTTCTTCTTCTTCTTCTTCTTCTTCTTCTTCTTCTTCTTCTTCTTCTTCTTCTTCTTCTTCTTCTCATACATTTACCAAGTGTTGTGAGGATTCCTTCTTATTCCAATGGACAGCTTGCATTCCGTTTTTTTGGCAAAGGTATAGTGGGAAGAGTGGGAAGAAAATAAAAGATGGAGCTATGAAATCAAGAAAGGATCCTCAATATTTCATTGGATTTATATGGGAGATTCTTGCAAAATCACCAAGAAATAATTGATCCCATTGATGTCCGCAGACTATACCAGAGAAGAGAGAACGGAAGAGAGAATGATGCAGCTTGAAACACACAGACCCCCCCCCGCCCCACTGGCCCTGCATCATGTAGGGCATTGCTGTGGCCAGCCAACTTCTTGCCATTGAAGGCAATGTATGAGGAGCAAAAGCACCAGCACCTAAAATCCATGTTTGGACAGCACTGACATTTCATAAACAAATCAATCTCCATATAATTTTTTTAAGGGGGGCAGGAAATTACATTTGTGAAACCAGTGTGTCATGCAATAGGTGTGTGAGCAAAACATGGTGGATAATTTTCCGTTCTACAATGGGAGACTGACTATAGAGGCCTAATCTCTTTTCACTCTACAGTATATTGGTCACACAACATAATCGTACAGCCTACCATGAAACAGAGAATGCAACAAATTGGATAAACATTTTGGATGTATATTGAACATAGCCATTGAATGTAACTCCCATTCAATGTAAAAACATTATATAGACTATACTGCAAATGTGACAGAATTACCATCAAATAGAATTGCAGGCAAAAATTAAAGAAAAACAAAACAAAATAAAAGACACAAAACTTGCAGCACCATAAAGACTAACATTAATATTTTAATGTAACGTTTCGTGGACACATCTCTTCAGACATATAGCAGCAGAATGAGCTGTGTAATATAATATGTGATGAGATAACACGGCTATCCTCTCTGAAACATCAAACTGAATTAGTCTTCTATGTTGAGAAACCTGGATGAAGACGATATAGGCTATAAATGTTTCAAGATTTATTTTATTGGCGGTTTTCTTCTAATACTCAAGAGATCTGGATGGCAGTAGAAACCCAGAGCTTGGGGAAAATAAATTTTTCAACTTCAACTCTTAGAATCTTGTAGTCAGCAGATGCCACTGACCATGCTGACCATTGGATTCCAAGAATTATAGTCCAAAAAACTAACTTTTACACACTCTGTGGAACCAAGCACCAAAATGAGGAGACAACACAACTCCTCCCAGCTTTCTAGCTGCATATGCGTGTCACTGCTTCTAAGGTAAGTTCTGGTCATCGCTTGCAGTCTGCAACAAGCAGCCAGAAGGGTGCCAACTGAGTTTCCAGATATCTGATGTTGCTCCATCTCAACGTTATTAAGAAAAAGTGATACCCATTTTTTCTTGGTTTTTTTTTCATATGAAAAAGAGGAAAGATACCTCCTAGGGTTAGTAGGTGCCTGACTTCCACGAATTTGAGAAATCACTTCCCATGCAGCCCATGGTGCAGCTTCTCATTACTGAAGTGAATAAGGAAAAGCTTCTAAATATGAGAGTAGATGAGTCAGAGCAAGTTAGAATTGTGTGGTGTGGAAACAAGATGCTTTTTTAAAGAAATAAAAAGTCTACTGAAATGCAAATGGCCCAATCTGTGTACGTGAATCCTGAGACAAGTTTAAACTGTATATGAAAATTAGGAAATCCCTAAAATCTTTTGCTCTCTCAGCTTCAGTCACATCCTCCCTTTCCACCCTACACAAGCCTCCTGGAGGGTCAGTTGATCCCCCTGACTAATTTGGAAAAGTGACAGGGGCTGCAGAGCTACTAAGTGGAACACCCCACATATTCAAACTGGGACCTGGTTGTGTAAAACGTGAGTTTCTGTCCACTCCATCACCCCTGTAGCATCCTGCTGCAGGTAAAGAAGGAGAAGAGAAGACTAGGGGACACTTTCCTTCAATTAACATATCTGAGGGCTCTAAGCTGTTCTAATACATTCCAAAAGACAACAATGCAGTACGTTATTGAAGTTTGAAGAACTCACACCGAGAGCCCTCTGACAAACAAATCATTATTTAAAATAATTTCAGAAGTTAAGTGTAGGGGAGGTTGCTTTCCCATTTCCTGGAAAGATAAACATGCTACAGTATTTATACAGCAGCAAAACAAATTCCTATCCAGTAGAGTGAAAATTATTAAAGCAAACCATCAAATGCCTCAAAGACTGTACACAGGCTACAATTTTACTCTCCCGCCAAGAGAAAGGAATAAAAGAGTAATACTGTAATGACTTCCTGAATTAATGTGCAGGGCTCTTGTGAAAGACAAGGGAAAATGGCTTAGCTTTACAGATGAGCAATTCACATCTGCTTCTGTGACCACATTCCAGCTGAGTGCACTTGTGGAAGGATGAAAAAAGAACTGCAATTTCATGTACAGTATTCTGTTCCTCTGTACAGTCATCCACAGTCTGACTGAGCACGCCCTGAGTAAAATATAAGGCTATTGTGCCATTAGGAGGGCTGCATGCAGCTACAGACCAGTCCTAGGAAGAAATAACCTGGAGATCTGTGGATTGTTTTCTTGATTGCGATCAAGGCTGCAGTTTTCAGGAAGAGAATTAACTCTTTCACCTTTGCCCAGTGCCATAGTGCTAAGCTACAGTACATTGATTCCACTGCCACTGTTTGCTGGAGAAGGTAAAATACATAGGCGCAAAAGTCTTCACTAAGCAAGGGTGGGGCACTTTGTTTACTTAGAAACTCTGTTTCTACTCTGGAAAAAGAGGATTCTGGAAGTTGTTAAATACTGTGGAGGAAGGAGTTAATTTCACACTTGTTTGCTGTTCATGATAAATTTATTGCTCAAAGGATTTAAAAGGTTTTGGAGATGTCGTGGTCACAAACCTGTTGAAAACAGCTATTTCCACTTTTAATGCGGTCAGGGTGGAATTCAGAAGACTGGTGGAGGTAATTCGTCTCAGGAGACAAACTTATCACTTTATGTTTCCAAGTGCTGTAATCCTGTATGTATGGTTGTAATGGTTTTGGACATGTCAGGCCACCACTCTGGATAGTGCACTTAGGGCGTTTATACACGACCCCTAAGCTCCGCCGCAAATGGCTGCAAGGTTCGGACCTTAAAAATGTTTACCCACCAGTTCTGGACTTTGCAGACAATTAAGTGCGACCCCGCCCACTTTAGCAAGACCAAACAGCAGTTTTCTTGTACCTGCTTTTTGGAGGTGACAAATATTTGATCCGGTGTAAGGATAGTGAGTGCGGGGCTCTCCTGGCTTCGTTTGTTCTTTTTTTGCGCCCCGCCCCTTTAAGAGATCTGAATGCTGCCGGGAACAAAACGGAGGTAAACCGGCAGTCTTTTCTTTCTTTTTTCTCCCTCCCTCAGGCAGCCAGCAACCAGGAAGTGCGGAGGGGGGTGGGGACAGAGGAAGAGCGAGGAACCCCTAAGATCTCTGGTCTGAATTTAAGTGGCCAGCGGATCTTAGGGGTCGTGTAAAAAGGCCCTTAGACAACCAGCAGGGAGCTTTGCATGTTTGAAGACCAAATGGGTGCACCTTGCTCTTTTTATGCACATTGGACAATGCTAAAGAAAAAGTCTCTGCTTGATCCTGCAAAGGTTTCGTCAATGTTACTTCTCTGTCTTGCCCCCCTCCCCTAAAGGGTGAGAGATTATTAGGAATGATCCTTAGCAGAGACCTACTGGATCAAATTAAATAACCCAATCCAAACAGAAGCACAAACCAAAAGTATTTTCATATTTTCTTATACCATTTGGAAATTCTGTCTTTTTTATTTCTCCTAGTTTATTTCTAACGCTCAAGTGATGCAGTACTAATTCAAACACTTACTGTGCCTTGTCAGTTCAGCACTATTTCATTTGCTAAAAATTAAAAGAAGAAGAAGTAGAAGAAGAAGAAGAAGAAGAAGAAGAAGAAGAAGAAGAAGAAGAAGAAGAAAGGGTTTGGATGCCAGCAAAAGGGAGGGTGGGGCATAATGGAATAGAAAGGTTATGCAGATGGGGGATTGTGTGATGTGAAACACACCTTCCTAGAATAACTGAAGATTTCTGTGTCAACCCCAGCATTGTTTTAAATGCCAGGTTCTAGTACAGGGAAGTCCAGATAAACATGGGACAAATGTCTGTGTGTTTACGACCTCAGTGAGTAGAATTAGTCCTAGCACAGAAACATACACATTAACTGAAAACTGCAACCCACTGTGTTCAGTAGAGAACAAACCCCGATAGAAATGCATAGCAACACAACCTGAATAAACCTTTTTATGTGACCTCTGCACTCTGATTAAGGCTGTTTCTTCTTGTGCCAGAAACTGAAAAGTTAACTGTATAATGAATGAAAGAAAAAAAAGATATTTTGTACATTTTCCTTAGTATTATTTTATGGTGAACATATTATTAAAGCAGTGTTGTATAAAAAAACTCCTGAGTTTATCCTCCCACTGTTTTATATTTTCTGATCATGCACACAGAAATTATCTGTGCTCTCTTATTTAAATACCTTTCATTGGGAAGAGTACATCATGCGAAAGGCAGGTCTGGATGAATCACAAGCCGGAATTAAGATTGCCAGAAGAAATATCAACAACCTCAGATACACAGATGATACTACTCTGATAGCAGAAAGTGAGGGGGAATTAAATAACCTCTTAATGAGGGTGAAAGAGGATAATGAAAAAATGGGCTGAAGCTCAACATAAAAAAAAAACTAAGAAAATAGCCACTGGTCCCATCACCTCCTGGCAAATAGAAGGGGAAGAAATGGAGCCAATGACAGTGTTTATTTTCATGGGTTCCTTGATCATTGCAGATGGCGACTGCAGCAACAAAATTAAAAGATACCTGCTTCTTGGGAGGAAAGCAATGGCAAACCTAGATAGCATCCTAAAGAGCAGAGACATCACTTTGCCAACTAAGGTCAGGATAGTCAAAGCTATGGTTTTTCCAGTAGTGATGTATGGAAGTGAGTGCTGGACTATAAAGAAGGCTGATCGCCGCAGAATCGATGCTTTTGAGCTGTGGTGCTGGAGGAGAGTCTTGAGAGTCCCCTGGACTGCAAGGAGATCAAACCTATCCATCCTGAAAGAAATCAACCCCGAATGTTCACTGGAAGGACAGATTTTGAAGCTGAGGCTCCAGTACTTTGGCCACCTCATGAGGAGAGAGGAGTCCTTGGAAAAGTCCCTGATGTTGGGAAAGATTGAAGGCAAAAGGAAAAGAGGGTGGCAGAGAATGAGATGGTTGGGCGGTGTCATCGATGCAACCAATATGGATTTGACAAAACTCTGGGAGGCAGTGGAAGATAGGAAGGCCTGGCGAGCTCTGGTCCATGGGGTTATGAAGAGTTGGACACGACTGAACGACTGAACAACAACATTGGGAAGAATGCCAGTAATTTCAGGGTTTAAACCAGGGGTGCCCAAACTTTTTGTAAGGAGGGCCAGATTTGGTGGCTGAGAATGTGTCAGGGGCCGATTGCTCCCCAACCCTGCCACCCCACTGCAAGCCCCACCCACTGACCCATAAGCCCCACCCACTGACCCCTTGCACCCCACCCGCAGGAAGGAAGGTGGGGACCAAGGGAGGGAGGGAAGAAGGTAGAAACCAAGAGAGGAAGGAAGGAAGGTGGGGAACAAGGAAGGGAGGAAGGAAGGAAGGTGGGGACCAAAGGAAGCACAGGGAGCCTGTTTAAAAAAAAATTGGGTGAAGGAGGGGGAGGGAGGGGTGGGCCAGCCAGCCGCGGGCCACTCAGAATGGCCTGATGGGCCAGATTTGGCCCCCGGGCCGGACTTTGGGCAGGCCTGGTTTAAACTAAATTGAAGTCTACAGTGGAATGTTAGCAAGATTCTCTTATATCATTAAGCATTCACTATGCCTAAAAGGCCACAAAGTAGGCAGTTTTCCCAGCATTGTTAAGCGGTTTTGCACATAATTCGATTTCTAAGTAAAAATGAAGGGGTTAGTTGTCTCATCCCTAAACAGGACTGAAAAAGTCAGTCAGAACCTGGAACTGAAATACTAGCATAGAACTTGGCAAGTTGAATTTGAATTCTGCCTAGCTGTGAGCTCACCTGGATTTTACTATGACCCATGACTTGCACATGGTATATACAAGTGAACCCTTGTATAACAAGTGGTTTGTTTAACAAAAAATCCGCTTAAAGGAAAAAAATTCTGGAGATGGGGTAAATCGCTTAACAGAATTGCCTATGGGGCGAATCTGTAGAGCAGAAAATGGTCGTGATTAGGGATTAATCCATTTCCAATGCCTTCCTATGGGAAATTTGTACAAAGGAAAATTGCTTAACAGAATATAACTTGGAAACTAATTCCTTTATTCAAGGTACCACTGTATTTCAGATATTTCTCCTCCCCATCATGCTCTAGATTTCTTTTCAAGTTTGTTCCAAATTTTAGAAATACAGAACCTAGTTGAATAAAATGTTTTCTAATAAATGTTTTGTAAGCAACAGCTTAATATAGCTTTGAAACTGAGGATGTTCAACTGTTATACTGTATGTGGTTAGTTTTACTATATGGATGTGTGATTTGGACTGTTAAGTGGATGCTTATGGTTTTGAAATGGGGGAATACAGAAGAACTTTTAAGATCTAGCCAGGGGGCCCTCCTGAAAGAGCCATCCCCCAAGGAGGTGAAAGGGATGGCTTGTAGGAACAGGGCCTTTATGGCAGCTGCCCCCAGATTACGGAATGCCCTCCCAAGTGAGACCCGCCTGGCGCCAACATTGATGACATTCCAGCGCCAGGTAAAAACATTCCTGTTCCAGAAGTTTAACTGATTATTGCGGGTCCTGATGGCAATTTTAGTATAGTATTTTAATATATTGTATTTATTGTATTTAAATGTTTTATTGCTTTAATATTATTGTAATTTTGATGTTTTAATTGTCTGAATTGTTTATTTTGATTGTGAGCCGCCCAGAGACCTTTGGGTAGTGGGCAGCATACAAAGTTATATAAATAAATAAATAAATAAATAAATAAATAAACTTCATATCTGATGAATGGAGAGAATAAAGAATTAAGGGCCTTTTCACACGACCCCTAAGATCCGCTGGCCACTTAAATTCGGACCAGAGATCTTAGGGGTTCGTCGCTCTTCCTGTGTCCCCTCCCCTCCGCACTTCCTGGCTGCTGGCTGCGTGAGGGGAGGGAGAAAAAGAGAAAGAAAAGCATGCCGCTCACCTCCGTTCTGCCTTTCGCTCCTGCCAGCAACATTCCAGTCTCTGTAAAAGTAGCTCTTAAAGGGGCGGGAGCCAAAAAACAACAAACAGAAGAAAGGAGAGCCCCGCACTCACTATCGTTACACCGGATCAAATAATTTTCACCTCCAAAGAGCAGGTACTTGAAAGGTGCTCTGGGACGCGCTAAAGTGGGCGTGGTCGCACTTAATTTCCTGTTAACTCCGGAGCTGGTGGGGAAACATTTTTAAGCTCCGGAGCTGGGAGCCATTTGCCCCGGAGTTTAGGGGTCGTGTATAAACGCCCTAAGAGGTTCTTTGTGGGACAGGAAAATAAAAGGAAGCAGTTGATTCATAAGAAACACAAGCTCCTGACCACATAATTGATCACAAAAATATATTATACTGCAATAGATAATTGAAGTTAAGAGCATGGGTAAACACAGAGAAAGTAGAAGATATTTCTCAGATGTGTAATATCAGAGGCTGCCTGAAACTGTAACAGCTATCCCACATAGTGAAAGATAGTAGAGCAGACATGTCCAAAGTCTGGCCCAGGGGCCAAATGTGGCACATTTTAAAATTTTGAGTGGCCCTCCGCCTCTTTTCCCTGCCAGCTCAGCTTATCACTCATCCCCACCGGCCGCCCCCTCCCTGTGCCATCTGGAAATGTCACTTTGCAGTTTTATGGTTTGCCTGCCCTCCCTGCTTCCCTCTGTCCCCCCAGCCAGCTGCCCTGCCTACCCACCCCAGTTCCGTTGCTGTAGTGTCTTCACTACCTCTTTGCGAGGGAGGGCAGCATATGCGAGCAGTGGTGCATCCTGTGTGTGCATGGGCCGATTCCCAGGCCATGCAACAGCTGGGGCCTTTGGGTGCCTTGAAACTGGAGTGTTTGTGGCTGCTGCAGACACGCACACAGCATGTCCGTGCCCTTTCTTCCCCCCCCTCCTTTCAGGCTGAATGGTCGCCCCCCCCCACCACATTTCCACCTCACCAAATCTGACCCTCATTGCAAAAAGTTTGGACACCCTTGTAGTAGAGACATGGCATGACACAGCCATCCTCAGAACTGAGGCAGCACCCAGAGAAGAACAAGAGAGGGAGAGCTCACTGCCCTTCACCTCTGTCTACAGCTTGATATCTTCCAAGAGAGCTCTGACATTTAATAGGTGATGAAATCTGAAAGGAGAGCAAAGAAGGGGGTGTTTACTTTGAACATACCTTCACAAGGAAAGTGTTGTTATGAAGCTGAAGAAAACACAACAGTATCCATTAATCGCCACGCTCACTGTGAGGCACGATTAACAGTGAAAAAAAAGCAGAGTGATTTCAATCACTCTTTGGTAATGGGTTTGCCAAAAAGTAGCACAATTGCACAGACCATCTCTAGATGCATGTGTGTCTTTATACATTAAAGTTAATTAATCAGTTTAGGATCCCAGAGGAAGGCATGTATCCCACTGGTCCCCCCTTGACCAACACTCCTGGCCTCATATACTGCTTTGAGAATACTGGAGGAAAAACATTAATTTCACAAATACATGATGGTTAAAACAGGTATAGCATTTTCCAAGGTTGCATATAATCTGTATTTCTTGATATTCCCCCTCCCCCTATGTTGTAGTACATTGAGAGGTTTCTGCCAACAGAAAGTGAACTATCCTGTTTAGATAGCAATGTGATCCTAGCTATTTACTATGTTACAAAAAGAGAGAGAGAGCATAGATGGGAAACCGGAAATCACTAGAAATAGTTCTGCACCAAACCTCTGAAAGTTTACTTTTTGGACTGCATATTTGTAATTCCCCTGCTAGCACAAGCTATATATGTGGCGGGAGGTTCTGGGAACTATAGCCTCCCAAAGTAAAATTTCCAGACTCTGATTTGGAAAAACTCATTCTGCTCATTCTTCCTCTGAAAGACGCTATACTCAAAGGAAAGCATTGCTGCTGTTGCTCCTGCTGCTGTTGTTATGTGCTGTCAAGTTGCCCGATTTAAAGTCGACCTCATGAATGAGTGATCTTCAAAATAGCCTGTCTTGAACAGCCCTGCTTAGGTTTTGCAAACTCAAGTCTGTGGCTTCCTTTAGGGCAGGCATGTCCAAACTTTGGCCCTCCAGATGTTTTGGACCACAACTCCCACAGTCCTTTGTCATTGGCAATCTAAGCATAGAATTCTGGGAATTGTGGTCCAAAGCATCTGGAGAGCCAACGTTTGGACACCCCTGCTTTCGGGAGCCAATCCATCTCACATCTGGTCTTCCTTGCTACCTTCTACCTTTCCCAGCGTTATGGTCCATTCCAGAGACTCCTGTCATCTCAGGATGTGCTCAGTGTAGGAGAACAACTTGAGTTTCAACATGTTTGACTCCAGATACTTGTTCAGGCTTGGTTTGACCTAGGACCCGCTTGTTTGACTTTCTGACAGTGCAGCATAGGTGCAAAGCTCTCCTCCAGCGCCACAATTTCAAATGAATAAGTTTTTTTCCTTGTCAGCTTTTGTTTTCCTGCCCAACTTTCACAGCCATGGATGTGGACTGGAAATACGATAGTGTGAACGGCCTCGGTCTCCAGTAACACAACCTCAGTTCTAATTGCCTTCCACGAAACCTTAGCCTGGAGGACTCAATGCAGCTGTAAGGCAGAAGTGGGGACATCCGAGGCGCTCCCAGCGTTGGGGACTACAAGGACCACAATCCCTTGCGTCTCCGGCCGGGGGGGGGCTTCTGGACGTTGAAGTCCAAAAGAGCTGCCGGGCCAAAAGGGTCTTCCCCCTCTTCCGCTTTTAGGTGTCCCGCCGGCTTCTGCGCTGCTGGTTGCCAAAAACCCTCCCACCCCCCAACCCCCCCGACCACCAGCAGGACAGGGGCCGGCCGTGGGAAGCTCCCTCGCGCTGCCGCCCTCACTGGGCGCGAGGCGCCTCAGGGAAACTACAACTCCCGTCGGGCCCTCGGCGGCGGCCGCCGGTCTGGCGGGCTTAACGTCTCCTGCAGGAGCTGGAAACCGAGGAAGCGGCGCTGCCTGGCGGTCCCGAGCTGAGCCCCGCGGGTGGGAAGGCGCCGCCGGGCAGCCTCCGCCGCGGGTGCATCTCCTCCTCCTCCGCCGCCGCCGCCGCCCTGCAGAGAGGTCTAAAGCCAGGCCTGAGCTTGGCTGAGCCGTGGGCTGGGCCTGGGTACCTGCCGGGACCGGGCATTGTAAGCTTCCTTCTAGCATCCTCCTCCTCCTCGTCATCATCATATATTATACAGTGGTACCTTGGATAAAGGAATTAATTCGTTCCCAATGAAATTCTGTTAAGCAAATTTTTCCTTTATACACATTTCCCATAGGAATGCATTGAAAACAGAGTAATCCCTAATGTGACCATTTTTATGTTGTACGGATTCGCCCTATAGGCGATTCTGTTAAGCAAATTTCCCCTATCTCCGGGATTTTTTTTATTTTTATTTTTTGCAGATTTTATGTTATACAAGCTGTTTGTGATGCGAGGGTCCACTATCTATCTATCTATCTATCTATCTATCTATCTATCTATCTATCTATCTATCTATCTATCTATCTATCTATCTATATTCCTGTATACCTGTTCTTTATTTTTATCTCGATTGTTGGATTGTTTCCTTTTGGGTCTGTTTTGCCCCATTGTTCACCGCCCGGAGTTCCTAAGGGAAGACGGGCGGTATAAAAAGGGATAAATAAATAAATAAATAAATAAATAAATAAATAAATAAATAAATAAATAAATCATCATCGCTGGCTTCCATTGTGGAATCCCCCCACCCCCAAGGTTAATACCGCCTCTCGGCCTTTTTCTCCCGCCACGTCTTGTCTCTCGCTCCCTCTTTCTCTCTGGGCGCCCTCGTGTTGGTGTGTTTGGAAGCGCTGCCTTTGCACCGGAGGAGGGAACAAGAGGTCTCCTTGCAGGGCTTTTTGGCGGGCGCTTGCACCCGCGTGTTGTTGTCATTGTCGGCGTCTCCGGGCGGCTGTGCATTCATCTCGGCCGAGACGGTTGCTCCCCAGCCCTCTCCAGAAGCTTTTTTTTCCTGGGTTGAAATAACAGCGCCTTTGCTCTGCCTGTTTTACGCTTGACTAGCTCTTGACCTGAGCCCCAGGCAGGTAAAAGGCCTATAATTACAGTTAGAAAGCAAAGCAAGTTAGCTTGGATTCGTGGAATCAAAATTTATTATAGCATTGGTAGTTGGGCAAATTCCACCCCCAACCGCGATAAAGAGTGCTCCCTTGCTCTTTTTATCCCGAATAAGTACACCAAATAAGACAGGGTGTTTTTTTTTGCATCTGTTGTCTTTAAGACTTGTGGGGAAACAACTAGGTCAGTGATGGCAAGCCTTTTAGAGACAGAGTGCCCAAACTGCGATTCAAAACCCAGTAATTTTTCCCAAAGTGCCAGTACAGCAGTTTAACCCGAATACAGGTGGCTGTGAAGGGGAGCGATGTCAGGTGCCCACAGAAAGGGCTCCAAGTGCCACCTTTGGCACTGGTGCCATCAGTTCAGGACTAGGACTAGGACTCGGGACTAGGTCAATTCCCGGTATTAGTTTTGTTGCCAAGATCTCTGTAGGTCCTAGCACCTATGTGGTATATCACCAACCTGCTAAGTGAATGAAAGTGAAGATGTAAATGAATACAGACTTTATAGCTTAGTTTCCTTTTGTTTGCAGTGTTTTGTCACAGTGTTGTTTTGCTTTTTTGTCATAGTATTGTTTTGCTTTTTGCCACCCTGTCAGAAAACAAGTACAATCAAACAAAACTACCTGTGTTTAGCATCTAACTGTACTAGTATTTTTTAACCTGTGAGGCATAATAGTACACTATTCAACATATGGCATAGCCAAAGCTATAGTGTTTACATTCCTATGCAAGTAAAACTAAACAAGTTACTTTCTTTTTCTTATTCATTTTTATAGACAATGGAGTGTCTTGTATCTTCTAAAAGGCCCGAGGATGCCTCTTCTCAACCTGAAGAAAGTGAAGATGATATCGAGTTTGTTGGTGTACGTAAGCAAGTATTTAAAAGCTATAGGCATCATCATCATCATCATCATCTCTAAGTGCAAGTGTAGGTGGTTGAGTGCCTTTTAGTTTGGAAGGAAAATAGGGTTATCTCAGGTTAAGGTAGCAATTTTCACTTCATTGAGCAGGTGGGAATCTCAGGAGGAATGTCCTTATCAGAATCCCATATTGTATACTTGGCTCAAATACAGTACCTGAATACATTCTGTAGTGTGCAGGTGTGCCCAGAAATAAATTTGGAGAAGTACAGCCCAGGTGCCACTATAATAATCCTGGAAAAACAGAGTTCTTGTGTGGAGGGTCTTGATATAACGAGGAATCTCTCAGGTTCAGTCACCTTGCTTTCCACATGAGGAAAGCAGTAATGGAATAGGTCAGGGCTCTATATTTTCTTGTTTCCATGTTGAGGAGACTGGAGTAATTAGCACCCAAAGAGGGTTCTTGTCTTACATTCATCATCCTAAATTGAATCGTTCATAATCTAAAATACTATTGAAGAAACAAAAAGCAACAAACGGCCAAGATGACCTCCAATTTAATGTATTGCTTTGAGCTTCCTAACTTCCAGGGACTAGGAGATCTGGTCAGGCTCTTCTCCTTGATCAAAGAGGCCAGTGTCTCTTAGGTCTATTTGCATGAAGGAACATTCCATTCCAACTGTCACTTCAAGGAGAAGGCAGCAGGCGGAAGAACTTCATACTGCCCTATAACACTGGCCAAAAGGCTGCTGGGTACAGTTTTGTATGAATTAGTCTGAATATCCTTCGGTGTCAGTTCGACTGAAAGACAGAGTATTGATGTTGAAAAAGCCAAAGCAAAACACAGAAAATGATTGCTGAAACCAACAAAATCTCCGTGTTTAAATTGGACACCCATTGGCCACTTTTTGTGGGGTTATTTACTGAAATGAGTTTATGAATATTGTTCCAGTTGTGCTTACATTGATCATTTTGCAGTGTATTTAATCTGTGCCTGACTGTCAGATTGAATTGTTTTCATCAGTTAAGTGTTTAAGTAGCCTTGTTGGCGCAGTGGTTAAATGCCTGTACTGCAGGTAAAACTGTGCTGACGACCTGGGGTTCAAGATCGGTAAAATGAGTACCCAGCTTGCCGGGGGGGGGGGGCAAACGTGTAGCCTGCATTACTGTAATTAAACTATAAACCGCCCAAAGACTACTTGAAGTGATACGGGGTGGCATATAAGCAGAACACTTTGCGTTGCTTTGTTGAAAATTCTGAGAAATGCGTGGGTTATTTTCTTGTATTTTCCTAGAACGTAAGCCAGCTGCTCTATTTAGAATAACTTTAGATAGGAACCAGTTCAAGGTACTGATCGCCAGTGTTCGACCAGGACATGGCACTTGAAGAAGAATATACAGTATCTTCTTCCGTGAAGCCAGAATAGTTCAGATTTGGAGAAGCGGACAATGTGCACATTTTTGTTAATCTCAAATCAATCCTGGTGTATGGCACTCCTTGCCAGAGTTTCCTAGGTAAAAAGTAGTCATCATTAGTTTGCTTTTGTGCCATTTCGGGTTGCCCCAGCTACACAACTGCCTCTTCTCCTAGGAGTCAGGGTCGGGAGATGAAGGCCCAACCCCTGGCTCTGCAGCCAGATATTCCAACTCACTGAGCCACTGTATGTGGTGACAGGGCGTGCTTTGTTCCTTTTGGTAACTGAATATGGTTTCTAAAGGCTGTAGCTATGAGTGTACAGCCAATTTGTTGTGTTTCTTAGGGTTTCTAAGGTTTTGGAAGAGGGTGTATGTAAAAGGTGGGGGGGAGACACTGCTTAAATATACCTGTTTGTTTCCATTCTAGGAAGATGCCTTGAGACCGGTTGTGGACTACATTGACCTCCTTAGTAGTGACGAAGAAGACTGCACCAGTTCTAATGTGAGTTGTTAGAATAATTTTAGAAATTATTTGTGGTGGCTTCAAAGTCTTATTACTTCTGTAAGTTTGGTAGACTTTGGACCTGTAGATCATCTGAATCAGGCATGACCAAACTTCGGCCCTCCTGATGTTTTGGACCACAACTCCCAGAATTCCAAAGAGCAGGCTGTATGTGGGTGGGTGTTTTGAAAACTATCAAATTTTGATCGTTTTCAAAACACTCGCACACATGCTCTTTGCATGGCGTGCACAGGTGTTTTAAAAGCAAACCCTTGCTGCTTCCCTCCACCGGGGTCACAAGGAGCCCCATCTGACTGGTTTTCCTCCTGGGCAAGGTGTGATCAGGAATCGAACGCCCACCATTCAGTCTTCCTGGTCGAAAGACTGGACGGTGCAACAGCACACCTTTGCGACACCTGCTCCACCACTTTGCCCAGTGGCAGGGGGTGCGGGGGGGGCGAAAGCTTTCGCCTCCAGCACTGCTGTCGTCACCATCACCCCCGGATAAGAACATTCACTCTTTATTTGTGAATTTTAGTATTCGCAGGGCTGCCCAGAACTGATCCCCCATGGATACGGGGGGGTCCTACTGCATTGGTTGTCTGGGTCCGTCTATGTATACAAATAATTGCATTATAGTTGAGCTGAGTTCATAGAGACCTAAGATCCAATCCATGAATTTTGTTTCTTAAGTGTTGAAGAAGTTAGCATTCTGAAATGTTTCTAAGGGAGAACATAACTCAGGTGAATAGCTTCATTCAGATATTCTTCCCTAAATCCATGGAGGGAAAGGTAGAACTCTAATGCTATGTCCCTATATATCTCTATATGCTCCAACTTCACATCCAGCCTTCCCACATTCAGTGGGGATGCCTGAACAGAAGTGAAGAGAATTCTAAGTATACTGAATTGACTGTGTAGAGAATTTCCCTCCTGACTTTCCCCCTCAGTATTGGAAAACTGGGTGGGGAGCCAGCTTGTACAGGAAGATGGAGGTAGGTCCTGCCTGTATGGTTTTGACGCATCTCAGACTAAAACAGTAATGCCCAAACAGGGTCTCTGATTCAATTCTTAGTGAAGCTGTCAAGGTCTCAGTCAGCTGCTGTGAAGTTCATGTGATGCAAGTTGTGAAACACAATTATCTAACAATCACCCAGATGGTAATTTATTGTGCTCTAGTAGCTAAGCTAGGATGTCATCAGCCTCTCAACATCAGGTAATGTTTTTGTGATGTAAGAGTAAGGTGTCATCTGTTTAGGATTAAAGCTGCATGGTAGAGGAACTGAGGTGCAGGCAACTGAAGAGAGTTGGCTGAGTAGGTAATGGGATGAGAAACAGCGGCTTTATGGGGAGGGTAAGTGGCAGAGATGAGCTACAGCAGGCCTGCCCAAAGTCCGGCCCGGGGAGGGGGGGCAAATCTGGCCCATCAGGCCCTTCTGAGTGGCCCGCGGCTGGCTGGCCCGCCCCCCTCCCCCTCCTTCGCCCCATGTTTTTTTTTAAATATTCAGCCAACACTGATGCCGCTGGGAAGGTTGGGCGGATGGGCGGTCTGCCGCCACCGGCACCGCAGGGGAAAGTGCGGGGGTGGCCAGGCCAGTGGGCCTCTGCCACCGCCAAGGAGTTTTGGGGTGGGCTGGCAGGTGAGCCGTTGCCACTGCTGGGGAGCTTGGGGGGATGCAAGGTCACACAGATTGCCTCTTCCAAGGGGCGACCTGTGGCCTCGGCTCCCTGTGCTTCCTTTGGTCCCCACCTTCCTTCTTTCCTCCCTCCTTCCCTCCCTTCCTTGTTCTTTCTTCCTATCTTAGTTTCCACCTCCCTCCCTCCCTCCCTCCCTTGGTCCCCGCCTTCCTTCCTGTGGGTGGGATTGCAAAGAGTCAGTGGGTGGGGCTTATGGGTCGGTGGGTGGCAAGGTCGGGGAGCAACCGGCCCCTGACACCTTTTCAGCCACCAAATCTGGCCCTCCTTACAAAAAGTTTGGGCACCCCTGAGCTACAGGGTGAAGCTTTCCTGACTGTATGATCTTCATGCTGGGAGAAACCTGATTTATTCCTTGCTGTTGAAATACAAAGACATGGTCTCTGGTAAAGTGAGCATAACTCAGCAGATTATCTTTTGGTGCAGTATAGTTAACTTGTTGAACCTAATTGTTCTTGGATGGGGTAGTTTTTTTCTGTTTTCCCCTCTACCATGTTGGTGGGGGGAAATGCAATGGATGAATAAACAGGGCTCTTTCCTCCTGCTCACTGCTGGAATTTTGGAACACTGCATGTGTGCTTCAATTGCCTGTAATTAATGCTAACTAGTAATTGTGAAGTGTTTTTGTTCATGTTTAGAAAAATGTAAAGAAGAAAGACTTCTTTGAGTATCAGAAGGAAAAGGTTGCTTCAACTCTAGATCGCTTGGCACGTCATGTAGAAGTGGAGAAACAGCTGAAAGAAGAGAAAAATAAAGCCTTCAAGGTATGGCTCAATTATGGAACAATTGCTACTGTATGATTTCTTGGTTTGGTTTTGCAGCTAAAATACAGAAGAGTAAGGAAAGTTACAAAATGGAATAACATTACTGCATACACTAATGCACTTCATAACATTATCACTGCCTAAAAGTGCAGTGATGTTACTGTGCTGGCATACCATATCAGCATTCTACAAAACAGTTCTAAAAATGGGGCAGCCCAAACAAAAAATTACAACTTTGAAACTCATTTTCATACCAGCACCAAATTTGGCACAGATGTAGCTGAAAGTTTGCTCTTGCTCTGTGTCGAATTTGAAGATGTTTGACTTTTTTTTTTGAAAAAGCAGAAAATTCCATTGTTCAAAAGACTCAGGTTTATGATTGTGTGATAGTGTATTTCTGTATCCATGATTCAAAATGCCAAGAAATAGGCTGATAGTGCTGCACAATATCATGCCTGTTTTTTTGCCAGCAGGAAAACCATGCTAAGCTTTACATAGCAAAGGGCAGCCTGAATGTTAACAACACCGGTGACAACAATCAGTATGGTCTACACAGGATACCCTCTTGTCCTGGCGAAGCCAATAAACATTCTTTGAGGCAATTCTAAAAATGGAGGCACTAAAACAAAACATGATATCTTTGAAATTGGACTTAAGATCAGCCCCAAATATGGTACAGATATAGCAGACACCTTGCTTTGTGACAGATTTGGGACGGTTCGAGCAAAGGGGTTTTGAGTTACGATTTTTCATACTTGTTGAAAATTTCGACAGTTGTATTGTGTTTGGATGAGAAGTGGTTAACTGATAAAAAAAGAGTCAGCTTTTGGGATTTCCCTTTGTTTCTTGTCTGTTTGTGAATGGCTGTGAGCCCAAGAGGGCATCCTGTAGTGTATACCGTCTTGACCAGCAATATTTGGTCATTTCCTAGTGTTTGCATCATGGTTACAGAAGCATAATACCCCACATTCATAAATCAAAGGTGTTTTTTTTTGGAGAATTTAATATCAAGAAACCTTGCCAGTTTCATTTTATAAAGTTTGTTGGACATCTAGAAAGATATTTGATGCTGTTTCTTGAATCTTTGTGCTTCTTGTTGTAGTGTCATATCAAAAACCTAACTGCTGCCACAGCGTCAGGAGTCCAGTACTTCTTTGTGGCTTTACCTGCTTGGTAGCCACTGTTTTACATAATGTAACTTTCTGCATGTTAGGGCCCAAGTGGCTATACCAGGTTGGGAATTACAGTTTATCATGTTGGGAAGGCTCTAAATTTATTTATTTATTTTTATTTATTTAGTTTTACAACTCATATGCCACCCACGACCCAAAGGTCTCTGGGTAGTGAAGGAGATTGGTGTGATTTATTCCGTCAAGATTCTTAAAGCTATCCTTTCCAGGGTTTTCTAAGAGTAGCTAAATTTGGACGGCTTGTGATAAAATTAAGGGACAGTTGGCTAAAGAACAAAGATAGAATAGGAAGTACTGGAGATGTGGTGTAGACAGTTTTGGACCACAACAAAGGACTGTGGGAGTTGTGGTCCAAAACACAAGAACATAAGAAGAGCCATGCTGGATCAGGCCAAAGGCCCGTCTAGTCCAGCCTCCTGTATCTCACAATGGCCCCACCAGATGCATCTGGGAGCGCACGAGAGTAGATATTTGTCTCCTGATACCACTCCCTTGCATCTGGTCCTTGAGGTACCCCGGTTTTAAGCTTGGAGATGATACATCTCCATCATGGTTTGTAACTTGTGATGGACTTTTCCTCCAGGAATATGTCCCCTTTTGAAGGCATCCAGGCAAAATGCCATCACCACATCCTGTGGCAGGGAGTTCCATAGAATAACAACGCGCTGGGTGAAAAAATATTTTCTTTTGTCTGTTTTTACTCTCCCAACCCTCAATTTGAGTGTATGTCCCCTAGTTCTGGTAATTTATGAGAGGGAGAAGAACGTCCCGGTATCCACTTTACTCATGCACTGCATTGTTTTGTATGTCTCAGTCATATCCCCCCTCAGGCACCTTTTTTCCAGACTAAAGAGGCCCAAATGTTTTAGCCTTTCCTCATAAGGGAGGTGCCCCAGCCCAGTAATCATTTTAGTTGCTCTCTTCTGCACCTTTTCCAGTTCCACTATGTCTTTTTTGAGATGCCCTAGCATGGATTTGACCTTCTTCACCGCTGCCACACATTGTGTAGACACCTTCATTGAGCTGTCCACCAACACACCAAGATCCCTTTCCTGATCCGTCACGGATAGCTCAGAGACAAAGTTTTGATTTTTTTGCCTCAATATGCATTACTTTACATTTGGCTACATTAAAATGCATTTGCCATTTTGCAGCCCATTCCCCCAGTTTGGAGATCCTTCTGGAGCTCTTCACAATCTTCTCGATTTTTTTACCACACGGAAACATTTCGTGTCATCCGCAAACTTGGTCACCTCACTGCCTATCCCTGTCTCCAGGTCCTTGATGAACAGATTGAAAAGCATTGGTCCCAGGACAGATCCCTGGGGCACACCACTTTTCAGTTCTCTCCTTTGTGAAAATTTTCCATTGACAGCTACTCTTTGTTTCCTGGATCTCAACCAGATCTCAGTCCATTAGAGGACCTGCCCTCTTATTCGCTGACTGTGCAATTTTCTCAGCAGCCTTTGGTGAGGGACTGTGTCAAAAGCCTTCTGAAAATCAAGTTAGATAATATCCGCCGGTTCACACAGATCCATATGCCTGTTGACCTTTTCAAACAATTCTAAAAGATTTGTCAGGCAAGACTTACCCTTACAGAAGGCATGCTGATTTTCTCTCAGCAAGGTTTGTTCTTCTATGTGTTTTAAGATTTTCTCTTGGATGAGGCTTGCCACCGTCTTCCCTAGGACAGAGGTTAGGCTAACCGGCCTGTAGTTTCCCGGGTCCCCCCTCCTTCCTTTTTTAAAAATTGGTGTGACATCCGCTATCCTCCAGTCCTCCGGCACTGTGGCCGTTTTAAGAGACAAGTTGTATATTACCGTTAAGAGATCTGCAATTTAATTTCTCAGTTCCTTAATAACCCTTGGGTGGATGCCATCTGGGCCCGGTGACTTGTTGATCTTCAATTTATCAATTAGTCCTAAAACATCCTCTCTTTTAACCTGTATTTGATTTAATTCTTTAGTCAAGAGGGGCCGTTTGGGCAGCGGAATCTGCCCAAGGTCTTCTGTCGTGAGGACAGATGCAAAGAACTCATTTAATTTCTCTGTAATTTCCAAGTCTTCCTTTACCTCCCCTTTTCCTCCCTCACCATCCAGAGGGCTCACTGGTTCTCTGGCAGGTTTTCTACTTCTAACACATTTAAAGAAGCTTTTCTTATTTCCCTCTATATTGCTAGCCATACGTTCCTCAAAATCTTACTTTGCCTCTCTTTTATCATCTTCTTACATTTCTTTTGCCAGAGTTTGTGTTCCTTTTTATTTTCCTCATTTGAGGAGGATTTCCATTTACGTAAAGACCTCTCCTTGCACTTTAGAGCCTCTCTAACTCCACTCGTTAACCATGCCAGTGCCCTCTTGGACTTAAATGAGCTTTTCTTTCTTTGTGGTATGCACTTGTGCTGGGCCTGTATTATCGTTGTTTTAAACAGGCTCCATGCACTCTGAAGAGATTGGATTCTTTTACCCTTCCCTTTCAGTTTTTTTCTAACTAGTTTCCTCATCTGAGGGAAGTTTGCGTTCTTGTGTCTGATTTATTTGACACTCTTCCTCCAACAT
The DNA here is from genome assembly GCA_037367245.1 of Phrynocephalus guinanensis. Lineage (NCBI taxonomy): Eukaryota > Metazoa > Chordata > Lepidosauria > Squamata > Agamidae > Phrynocephalus > Phrynocephalus guinanensis. The sequence continues at coordinate 157,650,458 of CM074733.1, read as the reverse complement.
GCATAGCAAAGGAGATTGAAGCATGGTCACTGTTCCCCAGAGGCTCAGTGACATTCACATCCCTGACCAAGTCCTGAGTATCACACAATATATCTGGATTGGTGGAGGTTCGTCAACACTGGCTGTTGGATAAGGAGTGGATATGTTTATGCATAGCTATTAGATGTAATCCTTGTCAACTGTTATACTATTTTATTGATTAATTAAATGCCTATGCATACTGTACATGGTTTCACTATTTTATTGATTATTTTAAAGGGTATGCAATATATACCTAGTTTAAAGGCCTCTGACTATAATAAAGATGTGCAGCACTAGAGCAAAAAGATTCAAAGAGGGAGCTGGCTTGTTTTCCATGGCTTCAGAGGCTAGGACTTGGGACAATGGTTTCAAAGGACAGGAAAAGAGATTCCATTTGAACATTAGGAAGAACTTCCTGATAGTTAGAGCTGTTCAGCAGTGGAATATACTGCCACAAAGGGCGGTGGAGTCTCCTTCTTTGGAGGTTTTTAAGCAGAGGCTGGACGGCCATCTGTCAGGGGTACTGTGATGGAGGTTCCTGCATGGTAGGGGGTTTGGACTGGATGGTCCTTGAGGTCTCATCCAACTCTATGATTCTATGATTGTATGATTCATATCAGCTCCAGAAGTAATGGAGTAGCTGAAGGCCCACATGATGAATTGAAATGTCTTTTAAGTACAGCATTGAAATTGTGTGTTTTAAGCTTGTTGCACTTTGGATTTAACCTAGCATCATAGTGAATTTAGCTATTATGTATTGTACTTTTATTATTATTTTTTACAATTTTGTCGTTAATTTGGTATCATGAACACGTGTATATTATTATTTCTACCTATGTTTTTAAATTGCTGGAATTTGACAGACCAATGCGGTCAAAACAATAATAAAGTATTCAATTCCAGGGTTTTTTAGGCACAGAATATTCAAAAGTAGTTTAAAGTTCCCTTCTTATTGAGGTGGGGGGACTATGCAGCTTGCCCAAGGCTCCATAGCCTTGCTCTTCTCCTTGGAGGCACAGTGAAGAATCAAACTCCCAACTTGTGGCTCCTCCGAGAAATACCTTAATCAGTGAGCTGTCCAGCCAGCTCCTTTGTTTGCTCTAGTGCTCATAATAACCAACATTTTTAATTGTTTTAACGTATTTTTCCATGCATAAGACTATATTTTTATCTAAAACTGTTAGACTAAATATTGAGGGTGGTCTTATGTACACGGAAGTCAGCCAAGGAGTGAACTTTGCTGTTGTGAAATTGTAATTTTGAGTTGGATAAGTGGGGTTTGTCTTAATCATGGGGGATTCTTATCAACAGATGAATACTTGCACAAGTTGCTCATCCATTTCCTTCAACAATCATATGCTGAGAGGGCCAATAAATCTTCTGACTGCTTTCCTCTTGCCACGGAATGAAAGCAGCCACAGGAGCCTGGTTCTTATTTCTGTGCTGACGGATAGCTCTGCAAAGGGCACTTCTTGAGTTTTGTTGCAGTAGAGTTGGTGATTAGGTGCAGCTGCAGTGATGGCACACTGTGGTGTTACTTCTAGCATTCCCTTCGTACTTAGGAAAAACTATATTTATATTTATTTATTTTATTTATATACCACCAGATTTTCCCAAGGGAACTCAGGGTGGTGAGCAGTACAAAAGCAGATCTAAGGGGGACACCCACATCCTCAGTAGGGCATTAGAATAAACAAAACCAAATCAAGTAAAAATACAGAAAACTAGCATACTAATGCAAGATGGCAAAATCACAGGCAGACAGACAAACAACATCAATCAACACTAAACTTTAAAAGACAAGAACGGAGATAAAATTAGCTTTGTTAGTTTCAGGTGAAACCCTTCTTGTGTTTTCTCTTAATTATTGTATTGCATACAATAGGACTCATTCTTATGAAGGCATCTTAGCACTGTTGGATGGCCTTTCCCTAAGGACTTCATGTTCCCAATTTACCATCCAGTGAACAAATGTTGACCTATCTCAGATAATAGGTCCTGGAGTGACATTTAATTGGCATTATTAGGGGATTCTGCAAAGAGGTTGTGATACATGTAGTTATTTTCTTCTTGGGAATAACAGCAGATGCCAAACGGTGGTTTGAAACCTACTGTTAAAGTACATTCCCCCAAAGACAATGATTTATAAGTTATTATAAACAGCATTGTAAATTGGAAGAACTAGCAGCTTCAGAGTCTGATCAGTCCTATTGAAGATTTTTTTTTAACCACAATCCACTAGTCTGATTGTTAGGTGGAAGTAAAGCTCAAATGATCCGGCTATGCATTGTCAGCTCCCATTGTTTTTCTACTATTTATTATTCTTTTTTGAACGCTGTATAATATACCAGTGCAATGATTCTGTTTATAGATTCTGTAGTAATTAAAGGCTGTATAAACAGCACCATGGCGGAAGGGACATTGTTCTGTTAATGATTCTATGATGGTCTAGCCTAAGTAGAGAATAAGAACTATTAAAATGTCTATGAAAGGATTATATTTAGACGTGTAAAATTTTCAGAGGTTTTGAAGCCAGGTAACACGAAGCAGAATTCTCCTCCAGATTTATTGCAGTAAAGGGATGGAAATTTCGTCAAAAATTGCAAATATACACTGTGGGAACCCGCCAAGAAAGCCTGACCAGCAAGCCCCAGGGCGGATTGAAAAAAGACTCAGACACATGTATCTGGTGCACAAAATGGAGGAGACTCCCTGCTCGCCGCACCCAGCAAAGCCTTTTTATTGAAAACAGTAAAACTACAATTCCCATGTTACCCCGTGGCAGTTTTTCAACCAATCAGAAGCTTCCACACTAGCTCAAGCCCAAAGAACGGCGTTTATTGGTCTAAACCCTAACGCTACTGAGCATGCTTGCAATATCATAGCTCCGCCCCCAGCTGCTAGCCCCTCCTGATTTCCCACATGTCACTCTTTTCTTTTATGTTTTTTGCCACCGAAAACGGGGCTCTTGGGCTATGGTACACATACGGGAATCTATCTTCCATAACTTGTGGAGTGGAAAGCAGCCATAATGAACAATATGTAACTGTACAAAACAATTGGCTTTGATAAAACACACACAGAGAGCAAACAAAAGTCCAAATCTAATCATCTTCAAACAGTGCAATCAATGCTTCCAGTGACTCCTGAGAGGCAGCTGGTTGGCAGGACAGCACAGGACAGAGAACAGTCACTCAGAGATGGGACACGATCCACTGCAACCATCTGAAGACGCTTATTGAGTAAGGCAATGACAGAACGAATGTCCGCATCAACAGGAATCTTGTCAGCAGGATCAGAACGACCAACAAGAGCAGCAAAGAGTGGAGAGAGTTCAGCAGTTGTCAAGGCCAGGAAGGGGCGGGCCCAATTGATCTGCCCTAGCAATTGCTGCAGTTGCACTAGAGTGAGTGCTGGGGGCAGCACCACAGTTGGTATCAATGGGATAGAATACGAGGCTGTTAACTTATGTCCCAAATATTGATAGGGCTCCATTGTTTGAACTTTCTCCGGGGCAATAACAAGGCCGTAAGGGGAAAGGTCCCGTTCCAACTGAGCAATGATGTCAGGGGGAAGTGTCCTGCCATGGACCAAAATGTCATCCATGTAATGATAAACCTGCAATTCTGGGTGGCGATCTCTGAAGGGTTGCAATGCAAGGGCCACAAAATGCTGGCACAACGTGGGACTAGCTTTCAAACCTTGGGGCAGGGTCACCCATTGGTAACGAGCAGTTGGTTGGGAGTTATTGTAGGTAGGCAGAGTAAAGGCAAAATATTTGCGGTCCTCTGGCGCCAGGGGGATAGAGAAAAAACAGTCCTTAAGATCCACAACCAAGACCTTGTGATCCTGAGGAATTAAGTTTGGGTTCGGAACCCCAGCCTGGAGAGGGCCCAAATCCTCCAGACGCTCATTAACCCTACGCAGATCCTGTAGCAATCTCCATTTCCCAGATTTCTTTTTTATGACGAATATTGGGGTGTTCCAGGGACTGACTGTAGGCTCAAGATGCCCCAATTGAACCTGCTCGTTGACCAAGGCCTCCGCTGCTGACAGTTTTTCCCGGGGCAGCGGCCACTGATCGACCCACACAGGTGGGCCAGGCTTCCATGCCAAGGGCAAGGCATGGCGTGGCGCAGCAGGGGAGGCCCATATCAAAAATTTGTATGGAGCACTGCATCAGCTTGGCCCAGCAAGTCCCGTCCCCATAATGTGAGGGGAATGTCCATTATTAAAGGACGGATGGTATAGGTGTTGCCAGACTGGGCTTGAAAAAGGATAGGATGGAGGCTTTTATGAGCAGGCTCATAGCCCCCCCCCACTCCAAACACCTCTTCTGTAGGGACTGTGGGCCATGAGGGAGGCCAATCCTTTCTTGAAATAACAGTAATGTCCGCTCCAGTATCAATTAAGCCTTGAATTTCCCGGCCTCCCATTTGAAGAGACAAATTTGGGCGCTTTGAAGACACAGCAATCACAGCCATAGCTAATGGGGCTACTTCTGGAGGAACAGAAGTGAAGAGCTCCCCCTGGCTATCATCATCCGCTAATGTGAGGAGCATAAGCTCAGCCACTGGTTCCCCAGGCTCTCTAAAACAACAGACGTAACAAGCAGCGTCCAACCCCACACTGATAGTCTCTGTTGGGGTTGCAATGTAACCAATCCTGGTATAACCATGAGTCCTTTCCGGGCAGCTGGCCCATGCGGCAGGATTAAGGCAGAAATTCTAGGAGGGAGGGGCCCAACCACTTGAGTGGAAATCTCTACTGACTGATAAGGTGGGAAGACAGAGACAGATTCCACTGTTTTCAAAAGAACCACTCCTGGGGCTAGATTGGCGCCATCTACTGGCGATGAGGCTGAACTCCCTATTGTTTTTCCTGGGCCTGGGAAAGGCCCGCCCTCGTGTTTCCCTGATCCTGGGAATGAGGCAAGGGATTGCTTCTGCATTGAGACGCCCAGTGAAAACCTTTTCCACACCGAGGGCATTTAGATTTTGGTCTTGCCTGGTTGGTAGCCCTGCATTGGGACCTGAAATGCCCAATTTCTCCACAACCGAAGCATCTCCTGTTTCCCGCCCCCTCAGGCTGTTGTTTCAGTGCTGCAGCCAACAAAGCAGTCTTATGGGAAATCGTGCCAACTCCTTGGCATACCCTCAACATGTCTTCCAGGTGTTTGCTGGAATCGGCCATTAAAGGCTGCAACAACTGGCGGCAGTCCTCATTTGCGCCCTCAAAAGCAAGCTGCCTAATTTTTTTTTTAAATACGTTTTTATTAAAAAAATTTAGTATACAAAAAAAGTCAAGTTCAGAACATTAGTAATACAAAATCATTCTACTGAAATTTGGCTTCCCTCTGTTCTTCCCGTGGTTTTAGCGTTATTCATCTCCTAGCCTTCCTTTCAGACAAACCCCTTTATATGTTTATAAAAAAGATTTGAAAAATAAGTAGTAATCCTTCGAGCTCTATCCTAATCCGGTAAGAGTCTTTAATTCCTTGCAATGAATCTCCATGTAGTTCTTAAATTTTTGCCAATCTTTTTGGAACTTCTGGTTGTCCTGATCCCTCAGTCTGCACGTCAGTCTGGCCATCTCTGCAAAGTCCAATATTTTCGTCCTCCATTCATCCAAAGATGGTATATATGTTGTCTTCCAATTCTGTGCCAGGAGCATTCTTGCCGCTGCTGTTGCATATAAAAATAGAGTCCTATCTGCTCCTTTAATTTCATTATCCACCAACCCTAACAGAAAAAATTCAGGTCGTTTTGGGAATGTACACTTTAGCATCTTTTTGAGTTCATCATATATCAATGCCCAATACTCTTTCACTTTCTCACACGTCCACCACATATGATAAAAATCACCTTGTTTCTCTTTACATTTCCAGCAGTGGTCATCTTTCATCCTATACATCTTTGCTAACTTCGTTGGAGTAATATACCACCTATACATCATTTTCAACAGATTTTCTTTTATCAAAGTACATGCGGTAAACTTCATATTCTTTTTCCACAATCTTTCCCACACATCTAACCCAATATTATGACCCAGATCCATAGCCCATTTTACCATACATTCTTTAACTTGTTCATCTTTTAAATTCAACTCCAACAAAAAATTATATAATCTGGTCAACAATTTCTTTTTTGGGCCCATGATTATGGTCTGGAACTTAGATTCCTTCTCTCCAAACCCAGACATCTTTCTATCTTTCTGAAAAATGTCATTTAGTTGATGGTACTGAAACCAGCCTGTTAACTTCTCTTTCAACATATCATAAGACTTCAGTCTAGGACCTTTTTCTGAAAAGAATAACACATCACCATAGGTGATTCCCCACTCCTTCTTTATCTTTCCTCTTGATCACCAATGCCTCAATCGGGGATAACCATCTCGGTGTATGTCTCTCTAAGAGGGGTTTCAACCGTTCCCAGACCTGAAGTAATGACTTTCTAATTACATGATTCATAAAGCTTTTGTGTACTTTCACTTTGTCATACCAAAGATAAGCGTGCCAACCAAATCTGTTATCATGACCTTCTAGATCCAATAGATCCTCATCAACTAAAGTAATCCAATCTTTTATCCAACCTAGGCAGGCCACTTCGTAGTACAATCTCAGGTCTGGCATGGCAAATCCTCCCCTTTCCTTGGCATCTGTTAGTAATTTAAATCTTATTCTGGGTCTTTTACCTTGCCAGACAAATTTGGACAATGTCTTCTGCCATTCCTTAAAGTGGCCTATTCCTCTAAGTATTGGGATCATTTGGAATAGAAATAACAACCTTGGTAGCACGTTCATCTTTATCACCGAAATTCTTCCCATCAACGACAAGTTCAATCTATTCCATGTTTCCAGATCTCTCTTAATCGAGTTCCATACCGTATTATAGTTATCCTCAAAGCGATTTAAATTCGTAAGCTGCCTACTAAGGACTCTGCGTGCCTCAGGGCTTTCTATTTGCTTCATGACTGCAGTCATGAGGCGATCCACAAAGGCTTGAAAAGATTCCTTAGGACCTTGTTTGATGCTGCTAAGGGAGGTCACAGAGGCAGCCCCCTCTGCAACAGGAGTTTTGTCCCATGCAGTCAAAGCATTTTGTGTAACAGCCTCCAAACGCCTTGCAGGAATCACAAGCTGAGCTGCAGGTGTTCTAAATGCCCCATACCCCATCATTTGCTCATACCAATTAGTGGTATTAACGCCTTGTTGAGCGTGAGCATTCACATAGCTCTGAGTGGCCATTTCCCACTCACGGAAAAACATCAAGCGCTGTGTAGGAGAAAGCACTGTGTCCACAATAGCCCTCCAGTCCTCAGGGAGCAATTGCAAAGTTCCAACACTACGCAAAATTGTTAAAGTGTAAGGGGCATGCACACCATTCTCCTTGACTGATTTAGCCAACTCCTTCACAAGCTTGTAATTGATCGCCTCCCAGTTCCTCCCCCCTGCCGGGGTGGTAATCACAGGAAACAATGCATTAGAGTCCTCTGCACCAGCACCAGCCTCTGGGAAAGTTAATGAGCCATCAAGCAGAGCTAATTTAGTGATCCTTCCTGAAGCCTCACAAGGAGGGCGTGATGAATAGTCATGCAAATTGCTTGATGAAGGGTAAATTCCTTTGTAAGCCGGTGGCTGCTGAGCGTGCAGCTGTGCTTGCTGAGCCGGCATGGTCACCCCGAGGGGGGATGCGAGGGGTGGTGGTAATGGCAGCTGTGAGAGCGTCTGCTGAAGCGGCGAGGGCGCTGGCAGCGCTGCAGGCTGTTCCACGGCCAAATAAGGCAAGTCCGGAGGCTTTCCACGATCCGGCGGAGGATGGTTAAGGGGCCACATGAGTTGACTGTTCTGAGCTATGTTTTGGGGTGTTAATTTAGCCAAACAGGAACGAATTTTGCACCATGTGTACAGGAGTTTTATTGTGATGCGAGGATGATTATGAAAAACAGCCCCTACTTTGTCCCATTCTTGTAAATCTAGGGAGCCACCCTCTGGATAAAAAGGGCAATTTTCGTCTATGGCTTTAATCAGATCTTCCACCTCAGAAGTGGAGGTTTGATGACCATCTTTCAGTAGTAGAGATTTAAGGTAGTCTCTGAAAGCTTGCTGGGCAGTAGATAGTGCAGAACCCATGTTTCGGGGGGGGGTCACTCACCCGGGAATCGAAAGGCTGCCTTCCGATTGTGAAATTGAGCGCCCTCGATGTCCTTTCTCCCGGACTGAGGGTGAGTGATGAAGAAAAAGTACTCCTGGCTGGCTCGCCAGATGTGGGAACCCGCCAAGAAAGCCTGACCAGCAAGCCCCAGGGCGGATTGAAAAAAGACTCAGACACATGTATCTGGTGCACAAAATGGAGGAGACTCCCTGCTCGCCGCACCCAGCAAAGCCTTTTTATTGAAAATAGTAAAACTACAATTCCCATGTTACCCCGTGGCAATTTTTCAACCAATCAGAAGCTTCCACACTAGCTCAAGCCCAAAGAACGGCGTTTATTGGTCTAAACCCTAACACTACTGAGCATGCTTGCAATATCATAGCTCCGCCCCCAGCTGCTAGCCCCTCCTGATTTCCCACAATACACAGCATTTATTTTCACATCAAAGCTAAATATATTTTACTGCCTTAACATAAAACATTTCATGTATATTTTAGTTAGCGCGCATGCACGCGCGCGCGCACACACACACACACACACACAATTATACTCTCTGGCATATTTGCAGTGTTTAATAATTTAGAAGTCACAACTTTTGTACAGGTGAACATGAAAATACATATTATGGTAAGGAAAGAGCTGTAAACTGCTGCACTTTATGTTACTGAAGCGCATACATTTTGGTTTTTGCCATCTGACACATAGGAAAAAAATGCAATAAAACTCGCAAATTTTGTGGCTTAAGAAAAGTGTATTAATGGAATAAAAACAACATTCTTCTATTGTGGTTGTCTCTATCAAGCTACAAAAAAGATCAGCAGAAGAAAGACAGCCATTTCCAAGCAGTGCACTGCTCCCATAAAATGGCAGCACTTTATCCCCCAAAAAAAAACTCTTAAACTTGAGCATTGTATTTGTCTAAAGCAGGGATGACAAACCATTTTGAGACTGAGTGCCCAAACTGACAGAAAATCCACTTATATTTCATTGAGTGCCCATATGGCAATTTAGCCAGAATGCAGTCGTACCCCAGCTTAAAAATACTTTGGGTTAAAAATGCACGGGGGGGGGGGGGGAAGAAGTGGCGGCGAAGTCCCCCCTTCTCCCCCTCCCTGGCTAGAGGATCATCACCCTGGCGGCATGCGGAAGGGGGGAGAGAAGGACAGGAGAGTTTCCCTTTCCCCCCTCCCCTGCCAGAGGATAATCACTGCAGTGCATCGGGTGGAGAAGAGGCAGTGGACTCACCCCTCCCCCCCTCCTCAGCCAGAGGATCGGTGGTGCATGGGGGGGTGGGGGGGGAGAAGCAGTATCGGAGAGAAGGGGAGGAGGAGGAAGGCTGCTTGGTCTTTTTGAATTTGGCACTGTACAAGTACCATTGGTGGTGCCACACCAAATTCAAAAAGAATCAAGCAGCATTCCTCCTCCCCTTTGCTCAGGAAAGGGGAGGAGGAGGAAGGCTGTTTGATCTTTTTGAATTTGGCGTGGTGCAACTGCTGCTTGTTTCAGTGGCTCAAAGGCAGTTTGAAACCCCTCCCCCTGGCTTACGGGCCCTGATTTGGGGGGGGGACTCCCTTTCAAATGCCCCCCTCCCCCCCTCTTCCCCACCTTCCCCCCTGTCCCCTGCCTTGTCCTCTTCCCCTCCCTGCTTCTTCCCTACTTCTGTCCCTCCGGAAATTCCTCATAGCTGGAGGGGGAAGTAGGGGGAGCAGGGGGCATGTTGCGTGCCAGGCAAAAGCTCTCCGCATGCACCTTTGGCACCCGTGCCATAGGTTTGCCATCCCTGGTCTAAAGTATGCACAGGAATTATTACTTTCGAGTTCTGTGCTTTGTTTTTTGTTCAGGACTTCATATGAATCTTCAAAGTCTGAATCTTCAGACATTTTTGGTAATTAAAAGGACTTCATGATTTTGGGGTGAATTGTAAGAATGAAAGATTTCAGTCATTCCAGAAAAGAAATAGTGCTTTGAAGTTTCTTCTGTGTTTCCCAACATTTCCAGTCTTCTGTTGGGAAACTGGAAATTTTATCCTTGAATTAAAATGGGAAGAAAACAGTGCTTTCTGAATTTTTCCACAGGCAATACTTATATTCCAACCTTAGTCCTATAACGAACTAGAGGCTCATAACTAATCTGAGTTAATAGAGGTGACACTTACTTGCACTGGTGACTATATTATAGTAATTCAATTATGACATATGAACAATTTCTGGAGAAACAAATGACATACATTTTTTCCAGAAATGATATTGAAATTCCCTATGAAAGTTGCAGGTCCCAATCATATTGTAAGCCAAGGAGTATGTTTCAGTGTACCACAACATAAGCATCACATATTTGTGTTTCTGCTCTGCACTTGTACAATTTTTTCTTAATCGATTCTGATTCCCTATGACTAATTTTACAGGAGAAGCAAACTCACATATTAATGGCCTGTGTTCTACCCACTGTGACTGCTAGGAAAAACTGGATTTTCAACACGCTCATGGACTGCAAGAGTTGGAATTTATCCAGGCTCATAGTGACACAGAAGCAGCAAGACTGTGTGTGAACCAGTGGCTAAAAATGCCAGGTAATGTAGTGCTAAACTGGCTGCATAGTTCACTGAGTTAAGTGTTTGGCTTCCTGATATCCTTTTGGTGGTCTTTCCAGTGTCACTTATCAGCAAATTAGTTGGTTAGATATGGCTTTTTTCTAGGACAACAGCTGATGTAGATAACCATTGACCTGTCACTGGAAACGTTTTTGCATGCCAGTACATAATAGGTGTCAGGGCCGGCGCATCCATTAAGGTGAACTAGGCAGTTGCCTAGGGCGCCAAAATTGACAGGGGGCGCCAAAATGGACAGGGGGCGCTGCCCAGCCGGCTGCCCCCCGCCGACCCGCCCCCCCTGCCTGCCGCTGCCGCCACCGCCTGACCCCCCTGCCGCCGCCGCCGCCCCTGCCTCCGCCACCGCCCCCCCCCGCCGCTGCTGCCTGCCGCCCCCCCCCCGCTGCCGCCGCCGCCTGCCCGCCCCCCCGCCCCTCGCCTAGGGCGCGAAAAACCCTAGCGCCAGCCCTGATAGGTGTTCATGGGGTCTGGCAGAGAAACAACATGCTATGGGGGTCTGTGAAGATTCTCAGTCATCCAGGTGAGGTTCTTTGGAAGTTGAGTTATGGCAACTGGACTTCTTTTCTTGAGATCGAAAGTTTTGTTAGTCATCCAAGCAGACTGACGAAGCTGCTTGAATGAGTAGTGAAACATCTCAGTCTCTTAAGAAAAGAAGTCCAGTTGCCATGATTCGGCTTCCAGGTAACATGGAACATTTTCAGAAGCTTATTTAAAACCGCACATTGCAAGACATTGCAGGCCCTGGGGTCTAAGCTATGTTTTGTTGCCCTTTTGTAATTTGACTTCAGTTTGTCTTCAAAGGTAATCTCACAATGTACTAAGTATTTCTCTTTTTCATATTGTAGGTCTCAAGCCGGGCACTGTAAACTCAGGAAGAAGAGCCTTGCCTCAGAAATCTGGCCAGATACCATCTAACAGCAAATCTATTTTATGTCCTATAATGTATTGCAACAGAAAGTTTGATAATGGCCATCTCCTCCTAGGGCACCTTAAAAGGCAAGTGTTCTTTCTGACCAAGAGGGCCCACTTGACCCTGTGAACGTGGGCCTGTGTAATCCCGACTGGTCTGTTGGGATTTCACACGATGACTGCCACCAGATTCTCAGTTTGGGATTCACATATTTTCTATTTTAGTCAACTTAGCTGGCACATTTAATTAAGCTACAGGATGTGGGGTGAATCTTGGCTGCAACAGGCAGCTTCGGCTGCAAAGTGATTTTGAGAGGAGGAGGTAAAGCAGCTGATAATACAGGCTATAGTTGATGAAAACCTCTTGTCAGTGAGAGCCTATTCATCTTTAAGCTGCCACAAGACTCCTTGTCGCTGGGAAAGCTAACATAAATTTGCCCTGGATTTTTTTAATTTTTTATTATTATTATTTATATGCTCATGGTGCCAATGCATTATTTTCTTAGGTTTGATCATTCACCTTGTGATCCAACAATTACACTACACGGACCTCCAGCCGATGCCTTTGCCTGCATAGTCTGTACAAGAAGATTTGCCACTTCGCAGCAATACAGGGACCACCTTTCCTCTAAGGCAAGAACTTGAGGATAGGTGAATTTCAAAAAAAAAGCAGCAACTTGTGTCTCCTTATACATCTCCTTTTTATAAGCACACTTTCATTTGGGTCCCCTGATTTAACTTTGTTTAGCTTTTCCCTCCTTTGTGAGAGAACCAGCCGGTCATTGCATGTCCCTCTGTATACACCTTACTTGATTTGAACAACTCGATTGAAAAGCAGCAAAGGTCTGGTATGATCTTTGCTTTTTTTAAAATTAATTTTTATTAATTTTAAGAGAAAACAATAAATAGTACATACACAATAATACGTAATTAATTCACTTATTTTTACATTCCCCCCCTCCCCAACACCTCCCCAACACCTCCCCAACCCCTGGAACCGAAGAACAAATTATTTTCCATACTTTCATACAGGCTCTTTAGTATGTCCCACCAATATCTTTGGCTTCCTCTCAAACCTCCTTACTTTGTTCATATCTTAAGCCAACCCTTCAGTTTTTTACATTTCTCCCATATTTCTTTGGATACTTTTTCTTCCTTAATCCATCCAAAGCAACTATACCACTTTTCTTTTTCGTAATTTCCCAATCTTCCCTTTTTTAATCTTGCCAATATGTCTGATTGTATTGTTTCAAGAAGATATAAATTCCAATTATCCTCATTCCATTTAGTAGATTGAAAAGCAGCAAAGGTCTGGTATGGTCTTTGCACACTAGTGGAGCCACTATTTGGTGGGAGAACAATATTGTCTGGAAAAAAAAGTAATGTGGCCAGTGCTGTCATCCGAAACCGTATCTCGGTTGACTTTTTGGGTCTTCCTTTGATATTATATTGCTCAGCTACAAAGATTTTCTCTGTGTTGATGGAAATATGCACACATAACCAAACATTCATATTATCTCTATCTACACTTCTAGTATAAAAACAGTATTTTCCACATGCAGCAGCAGCAGCAGCAGGTCATTCAAAGAAATATGTTATGTAAGCCCCCCCCCCCTCAAAAAAGTCTCAAGCCTGCTTTATTTTTAGAAGTCTGATTTCTTGTTTTTGTTTCTCTCTCCCCCCCCAATAACTTTCTCCAGGCAGATGAAAATGATGGCCATGAAAAAAATTACCCACCTCAGCATATTCAGTGCTTTGCATGTCCATGCTGCTTCCTCCTCTTCAGTATAAGAGATGAATGTCTGCAGCATATGTCTGAAAAGAAGCATTTTTCTCAAGCTTTTAAACTGGATGGTATGTTTCTTAGAGAGAGAGAGAGAGAGAGAGAGAGAGAGAGAGAGAGAAATTCTCTGATATGACAGAGTATTGTACAATATTTATTTTATTTATTTATTTTTATTTATTTATTTATATAGCTTGTATGCCGCCCACTACCCAAAGGTCTCTGGGCGGCTCACAATCAAAATAGACAATTAAAACATCAAAATTACAATAAAATTAGAACAATAAAAGCATGTAAATACAATAAATACAAGACATTAAAAACACAACACATCAGGACCCACAATCATCAGTTAAAAAAACTTCTGGAACAGGAAGGCTTTTACCTGGTGCCAAAATGTTATCAAAGTCGGCGCCAGGTGGGTCTCACTTGGGAGGGCATTCCATAGTCTGGGTGCAGTTGCTGAAAAGACCCTGTACCTGCAAGCCATCCCTTTCACCACCTTGAGGGATGGCTCTTTCAGGAGGGCTCCATGACTAGATTATTATTCATCCTTAACTTAAAGTGTCATGACCTTATCTTAATAAGTGACAATAATTTTTGTCTTCCTGCTCTGAAAATGGCAGTAAAATGGAACTATCAGTTTTGTCTCATGGCTTCCTGTGTTTTTCTAAATATGCTGATTCTTAAAATGCCTTCATTTGCCTGATTACCAGTTGTGTAGATTTCATATGATACTTTGTAAGCAAATAGGAGTTCTCTCTTTTCTACATGTGTCCATTAGGAAGACTTATTTGGTCAAATTAGGCTTTCAGTGTTATAACTTCTTTACTCAAGAAACTCAGAATTAATTGCTCCAGTTTTGTGGCTCTGTTAATTGTTTCAGATATTTTTGTGACCCAATAAAGTAGGGAAATGCAGATACAGAGATGTTTTCCGAGAAATGTTTTATTCAGTATGGCAGTGGTCCTCAACCCCCGGGCCGCGGACCAGTGCCGGTCCGTGGAGCAATCTGCACCGGGCCGCCACCCAAGGAACTTCAAATCATTCCCCTGTGGCGGCGGCCCGGCTCCCAGAAATGATTAGGGCTTGAGATTGAGCAGCCGGGTTACGGTGGGGAAGCTAGGCATGCGTAAAAGCGAGGCGAGAAGGGGTAGCCCAGAGTGCCTCGCCAAACTGTGAGAAGACGAGGAAGGAGGCAGTCAAGCGTTAACAGCCGGCCGCGAGCTCGTTTCTTCCCGCCTGTCTTGAGGTGAGCTGAGGGGGGAGGGGGGGAGTCTCAGGCCAGGCCGGGCCTGGTTGCCTGCGGCGGCGGCGCGCTCCTCTTGGGGTGAGCTGAGGGGGGAGGGAGTCTCAGGCCGGGCCGGGCCTGGTTGCGGGCGGCGGCGCTGTGCTCCTCTTGGGGTGAGCTGAGGGGGGAGGGAGTCTCAGGCCGGGCTGGGCCTGGTTGCGGGCGGCGGCGCCGTGCTCCTCTTGGGGAGAGCTGAGAGGGGGGGAGTCTCAGGCCGAGCCGGGCTTGGTTGCCTGCGGCGGCGCCGCGCTCCTCTTGGGGTGAGCTGAGGGGGGGGAGTCTCAGGCCGGGCCGGGCCTGGTTGCCTGCGGTGGCGCCGCGCTCCTCTTGGGGTGAGCTGAGGGGGGGGAGTCTCAGGCCAGGCCGGGCCTGGTTGCGGGCGGCGGCGCCGTGCTGCTCTTGGGGTGAGCTGAGGGGGGAGGGAGTCTCAGGCCGGGCCGGGCCTGGTTGCGGGCGGCGGCGCCGTGCTCCTCTTGGGGAGAGCTGAGAGGGGGGGAGTCTCAGGCCGGGCCGGGCCTGGTTGCCTGCGGCGGCGCCGCGCTCCTCTTGGGGTGAGCTGAGGGGGGGAGTCTCAGGCCGGGCCGGGCCTGGTTGCCTGCGGCGGCGCCGCGCTCCTCTTGGGGTGAGCTGGGGGGGGGAGTCTCAGGCCGGGCCGGGCCTGGTTGCCTGCGGCGGCGCCGCACTCCTCTTGGGGTGAGCTGAGGGGGGGGAGTCTCAGGCCGAGCCGGGCCTGGTTGCCTGCGGCGGTGCCGCGCTCCTCTTGGGGTGAGCTGAGGGGGGGGAGTCTCAGGCCGGGCCGGGCCTGGTTGCGGGCGGCGGCGCCGTGCTCCTCTTGGGGTGAGCTGAGGGGGGGGGGGAGTCTCAGGCCGGGCCGGGCCTGGTTGCGGGCGGCGGTGGCGCGCTCCTCTTGGGGTGAGCTGAGGGGGGGGAGTCTCAGGCCGGGCCGGGCCTGGTTGCGGGCGGCGGCGCCGCGCTCCTCTTGGGGTGAGCTGGGGGGGGGGAGTCTCAGGCCGGGCTGGGCCTGGTTGCCTGCGGCGGCGCTGCACTCCTCTTGGGGTGAGCTGAGGGGGGGAGTCTCAGGCCGGGCGGGGCCTGGTTGCGGGCGGCGGCGGCGCGCTCCTCTTGGGGTGAGCTGAGGGGGGGGGAGTCTCAGGCTGGGCCAGGCCTGGTTGCGGGCGGTGGCGGTGCGCTCCTCTTGGGGTGAGCTGAGGGGGGGGGGAGTCTCAGGCCGGGCCGGGCCTGGTTGCGGGCGGCGGCGCCGCGCTCCTCTTGGGGTGAGTTGAGGGGGGGGAGTCTCAGGCCGGGCCGGGCCTGGTTGCGGGCGGCGCCGCCGCGCTCCTCTTGGGGTGAGGTGGGGGGGAGTCTCAGGCCGGGCTGGGCCTGGTTGCCTGCGGCGGTGCCGCGCTCCTCTTGGGGTGAGCTGGGGGGGGGGAGTCTCAGCCCGAGCCGGGCCTGGTTGCGGGCGGCGGTGCCGCGCTCCTCTTGGGGTGAGCTGAGGGGGGGGGAGTCTCAGGCCGGGCTGGGCCTGGTTGCCTGCGGCGGTGCCGCACTCCTCTTGGGGTGAGCTGAGGGGGGGCGGGAGTCTCAGGCCGGGCCGGGCGAAAATTATCAAACATTTACCGGTCCGTGGCGAAAAAAAAGGTTGGGGAGCACTGCAGTATGGCTTATGATACGGTCCTTCTGATATATGTCAGTACAATAAAGTGCACACAGTACTTTACTATACTTAGCATATTTCTAGGAAAAGTAGTGTTGTACTCTGTTTTGAACAGGATGGATAAAAACCAACAATTTTAAAATCACAATAAGTTAGAAAATTGATTTTTAAAATTTAAATTGTCCAAAAAATCTGATTTTTTTTTTAAATTTAAATTTTGAGTTGGGATTTTCTTGTTCTTTGTTCACACCTCTAATGCACTGGGTACTATGACTATGAAATATGTCAGGAAGAGAGTGTCTGTTGGTTGCAAGTGACCAGCCAGGAATACTTGCTTGCTTGCTTGCTGATTGATTGATTGATTGATTTATCGATTGATTGATCAAAGATTTTTTCCCCCAATGTGAACTGATTGGAAATAGAAAATTATTTGCGGCATCTGATGTGGACTATAGTAGTGGCCAAAATTGTGGAAACCTTTTGGGAAAGGAGCATTTTTGAGGTTTCATGGCTAATAACACCACTGGTTTTTGGAATAGTGCCATAAAATTATATATAAACGGAAAGATATTTTAATTAAGAATGTAATGCAATAACTCTTATGAAGGATTTGCTATTAGAATAGCAGTTAAAAAGAAGAAAAGTGAAACGTAGAAAAAATGAGGAAAAAAACAAGAAAAAATTATCATCATAGAAAAAATGAGATACGTATAAAAAAACTATCACCATGTGAGTTATTTGTTGTTGTTCAGTCGTGTCCGCCTCTTCGTGACCCCATGGACCAGAGCTCACCAGGCCTTCCTATCTTCCACTGCCTCCCGGAGTTTTGTCAAATCCATATTGGTTGCATCGATGAAACCTTCCAACCATCTCATTCTCTGTCGTCCTCTTTTCCTTTTGCCTTCGATTTTTCCCAGCATCAGGATTTTTCCAGGGAGTCCTCTCTCTCTCATGAGGTGGCCAAAGTACTGGAGCCTCAGCTTCAAAATCTGTCCTTCCAGTGAACATTTTGGGGTTGATTTCTTTCAGGATGGATAGGTTTGATCTCCTTGCAGTCCAGGGGACTCTCAAGACTCTCCTCCAGCACCACAGCTCAAAAGCATCGATTCTGCGGCGATCAGCCTTCTTTATAGTCCAGCTCTCACTTCCATACATCACTACTGGAAAAACCATAGCTTTGACTATCCGGACCTTAGTTGGCAAAGTGATGTCTCTGCTCTTTAGGATGCTATCTAGGTTTGCCATTGCTTTCCTCCCAAGAAGCAGGTATCTTTTTATTTCGTTGCTGCAGTCGCCATCTGCAGTGATCAAGGAGCCCAAGAAAATAAACTCTGTCATTGCCTCCATTTCTTCCCCTTCTATTTGCCAGGAGATGATCTTAGTTTTTTTGATGTTGAGCTTCAGCCCATTTTTTCATTACTCCTCTTTCACCCTCATTAAGAGGTTCTTTAATTCCTCCTCACTTTCTGCTATCAGAGTAGTATCATCTGCGTTTCTGAGGTTGTTGATATTTCTTCTGGCAATCTTAATTCTTAATGCTTGTGATTCATCCAGACCTGCCTTTCGCATGATGCACTCTGCATATAAGTTAAATAGGCAAGGTGACAGTATACAGCCTTGTCGCACTCCTTTCCCAATTTTAAACCAGTCAGTTGTTCCATATCCAGTTCTGACAGTTGCTGCTTGTCCCACATATAGATTTCTTACGAGACAGATAAGGTAGTCAGGCACTCCCATTCCTTTAAGGACTTGCCATAGTTTGTTGTAGTCCACACAGTCAAAGGCTTTGGCATAGTCGATGAAGCAGAAGTAGATGTTTTTCTTGAACTCTCTGGCTTTCTCCATAATCCAGCGCATGTTGGCGACTTGATCTCTAGTTCCTCTGCCCCTTCGAAATCCAGCTTGCACTTCTGGAAGTTATCTTTCCACATACTACTGAAGCCTGCCTTGTAGAATTTTGAGCATAACCTTGCTAGCATGTGAAATGAGTGCAATTGTGCGATAGTTGGAGCATTCTTTGGCGTTGTCTTTCTTTGGAATTGGGATGTAGACCGATCTTTTCCAGTCCTCTGGCCACTGCTGGGTTTTCCAAATTTGCTGGCATATCGTGTGCAGCACCTTTACAGCATCCTCTTTTAAGATTTTAAAGAGTTCAATTGGAATGCTGTCACCTCCACTGGCCTTGTTGTTTGCAATGCTTTCTAAGGCCCACTTGACTTCTCTTTCTAGGATGTCTGGCTCTAGGTCAGCAACTACGCTATCTTGGTTATCAGGGACATCTAGATCTTTCTGATATAATTCCTCTGTATATTCTTGCTATCTCTTCTTGATCTCTTCTGCTTCAGTTAGATGCCTACCATTTTTGTCCTTTATCATATCCATCTTTGCATGAAATGCCCCTTTAATATCTCCAATTTTCTTGAATAGATCTCTCGTTTTTCCTTTTCTGTTGTTTTCTTCTATTTCTTTGCACTGTTTGTTCAAGAAGGCCGCCCTGTCTCTCCTTGCTATTCTTTGGAAGTCTGCATTCAATTTTCTGTATTTTCCCTTTCTCCCTTGCATTTTGCGTCCCTTCTCTCCTCCGCTATTTGTAGGGCCTCGTTGGACAACCACTTTGCTTTCTTGCATTTTCTTTTCTTCGGAATAGTTTTCATTGCAGCCTACTGTACAGTGTTACAAGCCTCCATCCATAGTTCTTCAGGTGTTCTGTCCACCAAATGTAGTTCCTTAAATCTATTCTTCACTTCCACTGTGTATTCAAAAGGGATTTGACTTAGATTATACCTGACTGGCCCAGTGGTCTTCCCTACTTTCTTCAGTTTAAGTTTGAATTTTGAAATAAGAAGCTGATGATCTGAGCCACAGTCAGCACCAGGTCTTGTTGTTGCTGACTGTATAGAGCTCCTCCATCTTTGGCTGCAGAGAACATAATCAATCTGTGAGTTAATACTTACCTGTATATACTCAAATATAAGCCGAGGGTGGGTTTTTACCACAAAAACTGGTAAAAACTCATTGACTGCAGTATAAGCCGAGAACTTAAATTTGAGCATATACGGTATGTGTTCCAGCTTGTGGCCAAGCGTTCGGGAGGCAGCAGAATGCACAGGACTAGCCTTCCGCTTCCTTCACTAGAATATAAGCCAAATGTGTTTTTTCAGGAAAAAAATGAGGGCTGAAAAACTCAGCTTATATTCGAGTATATATGGCAGTTGGATAAACTTTACCATGGATTATGGCCTTACAATGTCTTCCAGCGAGTGAACCACGTCTTTTAGTTCTGCAGCTGTTACAATGTGAAACCAAGATTGAATGATTGCTTCTGTTAACTGGATTTTATTGCTGGGTCGCTTCTGACTAACAAGTTTCTTTAGTCAGCTCTATAGATTTTCAGTTGGGTAAAGGTCTGGGCTATTCCCAGGCCATTCCAGTAGTGAGATATGACATGGAGCTGAATCCTGTTGAAATATAAATGCTTCATTGTCTTGGAAAAGATCATGTGCAGAAGACTTCGGTTTGGGCTCAAGTATTTCATTAATGTCTTTCTGGCCATTTATATTCCCATTAATCCCACAAATTCTGCCTACACCTTTTGACGCCATACAATCCCAGATCATAACACTGACTGGGTGTTTCACAATACATGTAATGCAATCAGGATGCAAATCTTCTACAATTCTTCTCCTTATGTATTTTATGCCATCACTACCAAACAGGGTGATCTTGGTCTCATCACTCCAAATAACACTGTCCCATTGTTCCTCTGTCCAGGTAACATGAGTTTTAGCCCAGTTTCGTCTTTTCAACCTTTGTTTGAGAGATAAAAGTGGCTTTTTTGTGGAATTCTAGATTTTAGGCTAAATTCCTGCAGTCTGCGCCGAACGGTCCTTGCACTCTACTTCACATTGCATTGTGCCATTTCATCTTGTCTACACTTAGATGATTTTCTTCTGCCACATAGGCACAGTCTCTTAATTCTTCTACCATCACTTGCTGTTATGCACCTTTTCCTACCTTTACCAGTGTGGTTTTGTAGTGACCAAGTCTCCTTATACTGCTTTAAAAATGTAGAAATGCTACCTTTGGTTATGTTTCCACCATTTTTTCTTCTGATTTCTTTATAACTGTAGCCTTTTTCACTTAATTATACTACTTTACATAGCTTTCTGGATGACCAGTCAACTCTTTGGACCATTACTTTAATTTTATTACACTTTACAAGCTCACTAAATGAAAGAAACACACACACACACACACACAAAAACCGACCAACTTGATAGCGATCACGTAACACACTGACAGATGTCCCCCTCTCAGCTTCAATGCATGACATTAATAACTGACTCCTACTGTGATCTGACTGACTCATTGCTAAAACAAGATGACTGTCATTGGCTACAATCAGATGAAGAAAAGCTACCTGATATCAACCTAAGCAAGTTGTGCTTTTTTCTGGTCATTTGGCTATATCTTTTTATAGAATACAGGTAATTGAGCAAACTTCGTTGCATTACATTCTTAATTAAATTATCTTTCCATTGATATATCATTTTATGGTGCTACTCCAAAAAAGTGGTGTTATTACACTTTCCCCAAAAGGTATCCACAATTGTGGCCATTAATGTAGGTAACAGTAGGCCACAAAGCGTGACTTGCCTGGTTGGCATGCACCAACCTTTGGTGATACATTACTGGCAACTAGATTTGGAGTAGAATCAATGATGGCTGAGAAGGGGGTGACCCTCTTTTACATGCATACAGGGCTGGATTGACTTTGATACTTTTCTGACCCAGGGATACAGTGTTCTGTGCACTCCATTGCAGATAAACCAGGCCACCCACTTCCTTTGCCTTTCCCAACCTATGCGAAGAATCTTCTGATCTCCCTGTGCAAGGAAGTTCCATTCCAGGTGAAGTGCACATCTTGCCAGCGGGTCTTACGTTCCCACGTAGAACTAACTGCACACTTCAGGTTTGTGACTGAGAATAATTGTAGAGTAGACCATAGATCTGTTTTCCTCCTTTGGAGTATCAGTTAATTCTGCTGCATAGTCTTTGGTCTTCTTTCCTTGTATTTTAAACTTGAAGATGATGGGTTATCGGGCACTAAAAAGCCACGTATGTACCAGCCATTTGGTTGAACTAGACCTGTTGAGAAAAGAGCAATGCACTCCATTTGCTGTATTCATACAGTATGTATGCTTCTATTGTTAAAGAGAATTTCCACCAGTACCTATTGTTGGTTTTAAAGGACCCTGAGAGGTATCTGGGGCCATTCTGCTGCAGGTGAGGGAACTGTGGGCCCTTAGAAACCATGGCCAGGCAGCAGTTGTCTTTTTTACTCTTGCCTGAGATTGGCAATCAAAAAAGCTGCTCTTAAACACCCCCATAGTCCTTAACTCTCTATGCAGTTTACCATTTAATTATGCAAATTGCACACACACACACACACCGAAACTCGGTACTCGTAGCAGGCTGAGTGGAACCATAAGCCGGGGGATTGAACCCTGGGCTGTGAGCACAGTTTTGGCTACAGTACAATAGTTTAACCACTGCGTCACAAGGCAAGTGGTATGTTTCCAGCAACAATATCCAGGGCAACATGCAGAGAAAAATATGGCGATTGCAGACAGCTTTGTTTTATTATACGGACAGTTGTGAAGATGCTGTTGTATATGCTTGCTATTTCTAGGACTCGCTGTCGTAATGCTGGCCCAGTGTCTGTGTCAAAGAAAAGCATCTCTCAGGTTGCTGAAATTTTCAAAGCCAAAGGTTTCTGTCAAAACTGTGGCAACCTGTTTCTCAGCGATGATCACATCAGTCAGCACACTTGCAATGCCCTACCCAAGGTTAAAATTTTCACCACCCTGGAAGAATCCATCTTAACTATCTGCCATGTCAATGAAATGAATAAAAGTGTCCCCCATCTGCAGAAGCAAGGAAACCTTTTAAAGTCTTCTCCTCTGAAAAGGCCTTTGGATTTCAGTGTACTACCTGGTAATGAGGGAGAAACCACTTCAAAACGAAAAAAGGCTTTAGAAGACAAAAGCCAAGAGGTTAGTCGTGTTCATACGGTCAAAACCTGGGTATGCCAGTGCCATCTCGCATTTCCTTCTGAAGAGTTGGTTGAAAAGCACATTTTTTTGGAAAACCGCATTTGCCACAAGTGTGGGGTGTGTGGGAAGTGTGCAGAAAATTCAAGCATCATCCGCTTACACATGAGCCGGTTCCACGGAGGAGCGCACCTCTCCAACTTCCACTTATGGTGTCAGTCTTGCAACGTAGTCCTTCAGAAAGAGGAGGATGTTATGACCCACGTGACAGAACTCCACGGAGGGCACAGCTACTATTGGGAGAAAGACTTCTCTGGGGAGGAACTTGCCTCGCCGTCTTCTGATGCACAGTGCAGCGGTTCCCTTGAGCAGAAGGAACGCTCTCCGAGCCCCATGGAACTCTCTCCACCGGAAAGTCCAATGGAGCTGACCGAGAGGGGGGCTGGCCCGTGGCAGTGCCGCGTGTGTGAGGAAGTATTTGACTCAGAAGAGAGCGTGAAACAGCATTGCGTGTCATTAGAGAGCCATCACTTTCACAGATACAGCTGCGGCTTGTGCAAACTAACATGTCGGAAGATGGAAACCTTGCACCGGCACTGTAAAGATAGGCATGACGGTGTGGTCCAGGTTAAATACTTCTGTGGGTTGTGTGGGGATGTCTTTTTTGATGTTGAGGAGGAGTTTCTAACTCACTTCAAGAGTTTGCACAGCATGGATTACCTGTGTATGTCTGGAGGACCAGGAGAATCGATTAAAAATTTTGAAATAGTAGAAGAAAGTAACTTTCTAAGTTGTGGCTGCAGGGAAAAATATGCCTGCAAACAGAACAGGAAAGCCGATCACAAGAGGTGTCAAGCAGCCCTGCTGGACAAAGGCAGCGTGTGGTTTCGTTGCATTTTATGTCCCTCGACAGCACAAAGCTACTCTGACATGACGGCTCATCTCAACAGTCACGAAAACAAAAAGGAGGACCAAGAATGGTATGTCGTGAGGTGCGGATCATGTAACAAAAGCTTCAGTGATATCGCAGTTGCACACCAGCACTTCCATGACAAACATTGCTTCTTACAAAAGCCCCAGCTGGCCTTCGGATCTCAGACCGAAAGCGATGTCTTGCAGTTCGCTGCCGGTGGAAGCACGGGCAGCAAACCCGACAAACTGAAGGCTTCTGTAGGTTCGACTGCAACTGCTTCGGGAACAACAGTGAATATTGGAGATATTAAAAAAGAACAAGGTAAGCCACCTTCTGCCTTTCTTGGCCAAGATAAACAAAATCCATGCTACTGTCATGGCTGCAGATAGAACTGTTGGTAGGGCAAGTGGATTGGCTTCTGTCCGAGTCATGCAAATGGTGTGTACACAGTGATGTGAGAATTGGTTTTTTTTTTTTAAAAAAAGCTGTTCCCTTCCATGCCAGCAGGCACAGCTACGATTTTTTGCACGTAAGTGTTGTTTGTGAGAATAGTTCAATGTGGTATCTAAAGAGTATATGTCAATGAACATTAAAAACAAAATTAAATAAAGGAGGCTGAAATTAAGGCTGCTGTAAAGCCTGCCAAGATGTGGATGGCTCTTGACTTGGCTGTGTCTGAAGGTCACAGGAAATGTATTATTATTACCTTTTGTCGCCCCTCCTGGCCATCCGTGCCCATGAGATCGTTAGCCATTTCCCTCCATTTGTGTATGTGGCCTGTTTTGTGTCAGCTGAGTTGTGCAGCCTGATAGTATTTGTTTGTTTGTTGGGGTCGGTGGTAAACGTTAGCCCTGTATTCTTGAGTGCGTGGAAGAAAAGGAAGGAAAAGGGAAAATAAAATACCAAAAAAAGAGGTGAATCTCCTAGCCAGTGTTGGCGAACCTGTGGCACGGATGCCAAAGGTGACACTGGGAGCCCTTTCTGTGGGCACCCAACGACATCGCCCCCTTCACAGCCACCTGTATACAGATTAAATTGCTGTATTAGCACTTTGCGAAATATTAATGGGTTTTGAATTGCAGTTTGGGCTCTCGGTCTCTAAAAGGTTTGCCATCACTGTTATTTACAAAATCATGACACGCTGGCTTCCATTTCGGCATGAGTTTGCAAATAAGCACACTTGCCCTTTTTGTCTATGTTTTACCTCACAGTGACTTCCTCCTCAGCAAATAGGCAACTAAAATCAAAAGAGTATCACTTGAAAGTAAGTGAAATTTATAGTGAAAATCTTCCTTGGAGGCTGTGGTGTAGGTCTCTGGCTGTGGAGCCAGAGGTTGGGAGTTTGATTCCCCTGCTGTTCCTCCGTGACATGAGCCAGACTAGATAATTCACAGGATGCCTTCCAGCTCTGCAGTTCTAAGATGATTGAGTAACTCAAGTGGGTATTCTATTCAAAGAGTATAGTTTTGTTTTTATAATTTATATTACATTGATGGAAATAGTATTCAGCAGCCTAGGGAGCTGGGAATGTTTAGCCTTACAAAAAGAAGACTGAGAGGGGATATGATAGCTATGTTTAAATATTTCAAAGGATGTCACATTGAAGAAGGGATTGGTTTGTTTTCCATGGCTTCAGAGACTAGGACACTGGAAAATGGTTTCAAACTGCAGGAAAAGAGATTCAATTTAAACTTTAGGAAGAATTTCATGACAGAGCTGTTTGGCAATTGAATATGCTGCCACGGTGGGTGGTTGAGTCTCCTTCTTTGGAGGTTTTTAAGCATAGGCTGGATGGCCATCTGTCAGGAGTCCTGTGATGGGGGTTCCTGCATGGCAGGGGGTTGGACTGGGTGGCCCTTAAGGTCTCTTCCAACTCTATGATTCTCTGATTCTAATATGATTTCATATTTTGAAAGCTGCCCAGAATACTGCTTTCTACAACAGGTGTAAGGCATGTAAATTTTTATTGTGTTTTGTTTTCTCAATCCTCTCCCCAAATCTAGATGGAGATCTACCTGACCTTGACTATTTGTGTACTATGACTCATATTATAATGATGGATTTGGATAACTGGGGAAGCCTTTTCCATCAGTTGCCTGCTACTCTTAACCAAGGAACTTTTATCTGGGGCTTTCAAGGTAAGTAAAAGAAATAACAGAGCATATCAGACCTGTATTTCTGTGAGTCTACATAATTTATTTTACACACACACAAACACATTTTCTAATGAAGGGATGGGCATATGTACCCCCCCCCAATCCTCCCTCACCTAGGGATGATAGGTGTCGCATGCAAGCAGTACCTGGAGAAGCACAAGATGGCCAACACTATTGAGAGATTTGGGTACATAAGAGTTATTGCCTATGTCAGTCATGTGCAGTTTAGATTACCTGTGTTTCTCAGAAATAGATTTTTTGTTTTGTTTTCACAACATTGATTTTTAAAATTGTCTTTTAACAATGCTTAAATGAAGCATCTTACGGTAGCCATCTTCTGGTTTCATTGGTTAGGTGGGCACAACAACTGGAAGCCACCTGTGAACTGCAAAATTTTTAATTATCTCAACAAGATTGGGTGTTTCTTTCTCCATCCACGTTGTGGCACAAGGAGAGAGGCCGCTGACTTTGCAATTTGCGTACATGTAAGTATTGGAGCTTCAGTGTTGGTAAGATGAATAGAGGGTAATTTAAGCAACTTGCATTTAACTTTGGTTAAAAGTGATACCCTGAAAATAATAGGTAAAATATAATAGGATCCCAGAAGCTGCTTTTCTTTGGTTTTCTTGGTGTTTCAGGAGGGTGTGCCTTTATTTTGAATAGAACAGAATGTGACTACACATGAGATTTTGAGACATTCCACCCTAAGTTGTTTTCTCACTTTTTAATAACGGATTATTGTTTCATCAGCAGTAGATTTCGCCATAGGCAGGCTCTGAATTCAACCTTTCTGACAAGTCATGAAAATAAAATAAATATCCTTCCTTGCTCCCCCTCGTGTCCTCCCACATCCTGGAAGAAGTGATGCAGCACATCTGTGTGGATCTTATGTAATCTTTAAAAAAATACTCTGCACCTCCACAGAGCAAAATAAATGTTTAGTTTACCAGTATCCTGAAGTGGCTATTTTTAAAGCCACTTCAAGATACGGGAAATTCAAAGAGGAAGGCTCACATTTGCTGGAAAACAACAATTGAAAAACATGCATATCCCCTGCTGTTGAGGATCATTGGGTTTTTTTTTGTTGCAACTTGTAGAATACAACCATTGTCCACTAAAGGAAGACCCTTTCATCTGTTTCCAGATGACTTTATATAGGGGAACGGTCTCAGCCTGTTACTCCTTTACACTTAATATTTCTTATATACTCTTAAGATGCATGTTGCAATATAAAAGACTAGACTAAATGATCTTCTCATCCCTTTATGCTTAAAGTGTTTCTGCCTAGAAATATGGCGCCAGATATCTCTATATCAACTCTGTGTTTCCCATTTTATTTAGCAACTTTCTGTTTTCATAGGTGGGCCGTCTGGATGAACATCTGCCAAAGCATATTCCCTTCACCATTCTTTCTGGAGACAAAAGCTTTCTAGAGTTGGAAAGCCAGCTTAAGATGACTCAAAGGGCAACCTGCATTCTCGATCCTCATAAGATTGATGCTGATATAATGTGTGCCTTATTAAACAGCATTTCAGATACAGCCAAAGGTATCTTTTTATACCATTTGCGCATTGCCAGATAAAAGATATTTTATTTCCTATGAATATTTGCATTTCTTATGAATTTCTTTACAAATAATTTTCCATCAAAACAGTAGAGGCCATTTTTGACACAGATGTAGGCAGAAGGGTAGATCAGAATCTTAGGAAGACTTCTGGGTGAGTGGAAGATCAATATGGGTTCACAGCTGCCAGTGGTTTAATAACAGTGAAAATGAAAAATATTTCTTTGCATCTAAATTTAGGCTGCTGAAATTAAAAATGCTTGTGGTCAGGATGGAGGAATGGGAGCCAATTAGTATACAGAATAGACATGGGCACGACTTGGCGAAATTCTCGTTTCCGTTTCCGTTTCTTGTTTCTGTTACGTAACGGAACGAAGAACGACAATTACTCTGCCAGAACTCGAACTCGAACCGACTAAAGAAAAATTGGGTCTGATTTGTCGTTGTCGTTCCTGGCATCGCAGCGATCGCGCGATGCCAAGTGGCACAGGAAAAAAGTTTTAAAAATAAAAAAACCCGATTCCCAGCCAAAAAAGCAGGCGAAAATATGCCTGCCTGAGGACACCTACCAGAGGGGTGGTTTCTGGGGGGGGGGGTCCCCGGCCTCCCCCCTCCTCTCCTGGGCTGCGCAAAGTGCGCATCCTCGTCGAGTCGCCAACTCGCCAAGCGGCGCGGCAGAGAAAAAAAGTTTTAAAAATAAATAAAAAAAAACATTCCCGGCCAAAAAAGCAGGCGAAAATATGCCTGCCTGAGTGAGGGCACCTACCAGAAGGGTGGTTTCGGGGGGGGTCCCTGGCCTCCCCCCCTCTCCTCTCCTGGGCTGCGCATCCTCGTCGTCTCGCCAACTCGCCATGCCATGCGGTGCGGGCGGGGGATCCAAAATGGGGAGACCGCAATATTTATTTTGAAATCGCGTGGTTCAAAAACACACCAAAGCACCACAGAAACATGTGAAAATAGCTATTTTAAAACTGCCTGATTTTTTTCAGTAGCAGCAGTGGGTTTTTCTTGCAACAAAACGTCTCCATTGATTTTATTTTATTTTTATTTTTATTTTTTTACACCTGCGCAATGATGGGATGGCCATGGGAGTGGACCATGCAAATTTTTGGAGCCATTCCACCAATTGCATGGCCACTTGGCCAGGTTTTGACCGAGACTTCTGGGATGTGCCAGTCGGGCATAAAAAGCCACTAACCCTAGCCCGAACCCTAACCCTAACCCTAACCCATACGCCAGTACACTGTCCTTCTTAGTGGGTCAGAGAGGCACCCAGAGGTGCACCCCAGTAACTCACCCTAACCTTACCCGTAACCCTAAGCCTAGCCCTTGTGCTAACCCCTAACCAGTGCCACTAAGCCAGATGTGTACTCGCATTGCACTACAGCAAGTACACTTCCCTTCTTAGTGAGTCACAGCAGGCGCCCGTAGGGGTCCTCTCTCACTTTGTTCCCCAGCCCAAGTGCACCGCAAGCAGTGAGTCACAGAGGCACCCGAAAGAGAGGTGCCTCTGCCTGCTGCAACTGCAACTTAATGGTATGCATATCCAATTGGCTATGCATGCCATTTTGTAGCAGGCCAGAGGAGGCACCCACCCCAGAGAGGTGCCTCCAGGAGCCCGCTTTCCCTTCATGGCGGGCCAGAGGAGGCACCCACCCCAGAGAGGTGCCTCCAGGAGCCCCCCCCCCCAAAACCAGTACTAACGACAGACGAAAAACCGACAAACGAAACGACAAATTTTTGGAAAATTTCGCGAAAAACGGAAACGAGCTGAAACGGGCCGGCTCCGACACACGACAACTCGAAACGTAATTTTTCCTGGTCATGCCCATCTCTAGTACAGAATGATTTGTCTATGTGTTCCAGTTCTGTTCTTGAAAATAATTGCCTGGGCTGAACATGTGCTTGCCCAGAAATATCTTCCTTAGTTCCCTGTCCACCTCCCATAACCACTGTTTTGCTTCTGTTGGTGAACATTGTGAAAAACAGAGGTGACAAAAAGTCTGTGTAGCCTTGGTTTTCATTCAACAAAGAAGGCAAAAGAGATGTGCACTGGTGTAACTAGGGAGAGGCGGAAGAGTGCATTTGCCCCGGGGCACGTAGCAATCTGGGGGTGCCTGGAGGGGGAGCAGGGGGAGGAAGCCATGCACCATCCCACCAGCAGTCCTCCTTTCGTCCCGTTAAGACTCGGCGATCCTTAGTCAGGGGAAAGGAAGAGAGGGAAGCAGGCAATGTTTTTTTTTCCAAGCAGCACCTCTGTCGATTGCTCCCTCTCCTCCTTCCCCCAACCCCTGCTAAGGCTTGGCAATCGTTATCCTGGGGAAAGGAGGAGAGGGAAGTGTCTGATGGAGGTGTTGCTTGGGAAAAAAATTCCATCCCTTGCTTCCCTCTCCTCCTTTCCCCAGGCTAGCGATCACCAAGCCTTAGCCAGGGGAAAGGAGGAGGGGGAAACATGCTATGGAGTAGATGCTTGTGAAAAAAAATTGCCTGCTTGGTGCTATCCACACGCTGTACAGTTTGCACAGGAGAGCCTTGTCCGAGAGACACTCAAAGAGGGCACAAGAAAGAGGGATTCTTCTCCCCCTCCCCCGCTGTTCCCCCCAGGATCGGGCACTCCTTGCTCGTTGGGTGACATGCAGTTGGGGGGCAGAAGGGCACAAAAACTGCCTTTATCCCCTGGTGCTCCAAACCCTAGCTACACCTCTGCAGATGTGACCTGTACTCTTGTGTTCTTTTAAGAAAATAACCAAAGTCATTCATTAAATTTACCCTGGCACTGCTTGCTAAAAACCTCTGCTTTAGATTGTCAAAAGCAGATAGGAAAAAATGATTTATCTTACATCTGACATTGGAGAACAGCTTTACCATGGACCACAAGGCCATATAAATGGTTCCATATGAAATAAAAAAATTCTCACTAGCAACTTAAAATGACCAAACTTTGGACATATCATGAAAAGACAATACTCACTACTAATGACAATAATCCTTGGTAAAGTGAAAGGGAGCAGAAGAGAAAATGACTTAGCATAATAATAATTGGCTCATTTAAGGGAAGTCATCATGGCCTGTAGATCTAAGATCTCAGTGGGACTGTTAACAAAAATAATCTGTTCAAAGCAACTTGGCAGCATATAACAACCAAGTTCTACCCATTTTCCTTGTTGGAAGGCCAAGTAGAGTACAGTGGGGCATCACTACTCCCAGCTGGTACTTCCTATGTGGTTCTGGACATGCTGACTTAAAAATGCCCCCCCCAACAACAATTCCTTTTTGTGGAAAGTAAGGAGAAGAAGCGGTCAGCCATCTCCCAGCCGGCACTCTTAAGAAATACCAGCTGTCTGTAGATACCAGACAAGCACCTCTCTTTCTGGTACTGCTGCATGGGAGTTTCTATAACATAGCTCCTTATTGCCATGTGAATGAAATCCAGGAAGGGACCAAGGCAGTACAGTACTGGGTTTGGATTCAGTTCAGACTTGATAAAAATAACAAGATGCACCTTCATCTGGTTTTGAGTTTAGGTTCATGAGAATACCTGGCCCTGAACGTAAATAATAACTTGCTGTCCCTTTGAGGGTTGTTGTCTTTTGCACAGAAGACATGGCAGGCAATAAATAATAAACTAATCAACAAAGAGGAAGGCTGGTTATGAGAGTTGAAGTATTGCTCTGTTCAAACGTTATTACTCTCTGCTTACAGACAGTGAATCAGAAGATACTCGAATGGCAATGCAACAGTTCCTGCACGATATAAAGGAAGAAAATGGTATGCCTTTTTTTCAATGTATAATTCTTATTAAAAGTCAAAGGCTGCAGCAGAGTTTGATACCAAACAATGAATAGTCAGTATTTTTTTTTCATTACACTGCTGTACGTAGTCATATTTGCATTGTGGCAAGAAACATGGATGGTAAAGAAACAAGGAGAGGATCCACAACATAACCAGCAGTATCTCTAAACCCATAGGACTGGTTACCTTCACTTATAATCACAGGATAGTTCCAGGATTGCACATAAGGCAGTAAACTAGCAGCCCTATGTGGGGATTCAATGTGACCCCTTTCCTACATCTTGCATGATAATAGCAATTCTTTTTACAGCTGTCATGGCAGCTCTGTGTACAGGCCCCATGCGGGACGACTGATATATTCAATCAGTATAAACAGAAAAAGAGACTGATAGTCCTTCTGCATACTCACAGATACTACCATGGGAGAGCTTCCAAGTGTATGAAATGACATAAAAAGGGACTCAGTATAGGAAAGGGCTGTAAAATTGATGGTGAATTACCTGCAGAAAGTCTTTTATTCAACACCTGGCATGTCCAAGGAGGGTTTGGAGTCCTGGACAGAAATGGTCTGACAGTGTATATCAGACAGTAGAGAACTAGATGGGCCAAAGATGTTATTCTTTCATAGGCTAAGTTGAACAATGGCCTGAAGAGGCTTGTTAGGTGGACAATGGCCATTGTCCATCTAACAAGCCTATTCCGGTCATTGCCCAACTTATGAACCTATTCAGACCAGGGTGATGTGAACTGAAGGTGAACTTTAAAATGCAGGACTCGCCACTAACTTTCCTCAGATTGACGAAGCTGCTTGGATAAGCAGCGAAACATTTCAATCTCTCAAGAAAGTAGTTCAGTTGCCATGACTCACCTTCCAGATAAATTCACCTGGATGAGTGAGAGTCTTCACAGACAAGTAGCAAAGATATTCACCTGACACTTAAACAAGATACCAATAATAAGACTCTGATTAGGAGATCATAACGAAGTGAATAAAGCAAAGTGTTCTGCTTATATACTGCCCCATACCACTTCAAGTAGTCTCTGGGCGGATTACATTTTAACTACAGTATGCGGCTACACATCCCCCACGCCCAGCTAGCTGGGTACTCATTTTACCAACCTCGGAAGGTTGAACCCCAGGTTGTGAGCACAGTTTTACCTGCAGGACAGGCATTTAAACAATGTGCCAGGAGGCTCCTTGTGAAAGGTTGAAACCTACTTGCTTATCTTGACTAGAGTAAATGTGTTGAAAGGTAACTTGGCATTTATGTAAATCTCATTGGTTCACTAGGTTTATTCCGATTCTAACGTGGGCATAAGTTTACCATCTGGTTGTTAGCAAGATCTTTTTGTTTCATCAGAGTTCACAGTCTGTAAATACCTTCAACCAGACTTCCAAAATCCTCATCAGACATTGCATTTGGCACAGAAAAATCTCACTGACTTCTCAGCAATAGTGACATTCATAGGGTGGAACTTATAGATGTGTCCATGCATCCATCATGTGTATATACAGTATAGTGATCTTTTATCTATTTGGGCAAACACTTGAATAGAGTTTCTGTACCTTTTGCATTATTTATATTTTGATATTTTTATGCAGATGTAGAACTTCAAGAGGCAGTCAGACGAAGCCTTCAGGAAATGTGAAGATGTCTCAGGATCAGTGTTCTAAAACATCCAGTCTGTTTCCAAGTAACTGAAACTTGTTCATCATTTTTCAAAGATTAAAAAAGTACTGGTTAGCATTTCAAGGCCTTGACTGCACTTTAAGGAACTCGGTCAGCAAGCACAATATAGGGCACATAAATGCATACAAATGGCTGTGGATTCTGCATATACTTTACCACACATAGGATTTCAACCATATCTCATTGCTGGAGCAGTAAGTGGTGTCTAGATGTATAGTATGGTAGAGATCGTTTTAAAACCTTAAGAATGTGGCAGTTCCAGTGAGTTACAGGATGGCTACTTTTTTTCTTTCTTTGCTCCCTGGGCTGAAAGCTAGGATTACTTCATAGTTTTTCCTTCTTTTCTTCTTTTAAACTGTTGTTTCTATTTTGACTTTTATTACTTCCTAGAAGCATTTCTGTCCTGTTGCAAACCAGTTTCTCGGACCATTACTGTAGTGGATACAAACATTAAATCCTGTTTTTGGCACCATGTTGTCTTTGTCAATTACCTCACAAAGAGAAGGATAGGTACTAATCTTCAACTTCTGTAGACTGTATCTAAGACTGTACATTCTAATTTTTGTTAACTATATTTTTATTTTTATGCACAGGTTTGTGTTTTTTTGTTTTTGAAGAACAAGTTCAATGACAAACGGACTAGACTGTCTCTGTATATTTTTCCATCTTATATTTCTGTTCTCTTCAAATTACATTGCTATAGAAAGGCAAAGTTCTTCTACTTCTCTATATGGTTAATTTATTGCAATTATTTCTGAGACTGTACATGTAAATTTGAACATTATTAAAATATCAACAATTCTGGCCCTACATCCTCATTTCAACTTAGTGCTGCTTAAAACATTTCATTTATCTTTTGACATCCATCCAAACACAACTACTGTATATTTCAGTTTTTTCTCCCAGATTTGTCACATGTAAGATGAATGGTGTTCAGGTGGTGTTAATTCAGTTGCTCAAAAAAAAAAAAGCACATTTGGGAATATGGGATAATCTCCTTCCTCTATCTATGATTCAAAATGCCAGTAAATAGCCTGAAAATCCTGGGCAATCGTGTGCCCATGTTGCCAGCTGGGGAAATGATGCTAGCCTGAATATTAACACCACTGGCAGCAGCCAAGATGGTCTATATTACAGGATATTTTCTGGTACTCACTGCTATTCACACATGTTGAAAAGCAACTCTTGATGGTTTCTTTTTGTTTGGGTGAGAAAGTGGTTAATTCATTGGTTCTCAACCTGTGGGGTCCCCAAGATGTTCCTGGACTGCAATGCCCAGAAATCCCTTCCAGCACAGCGAGTGGTGGAGGCTTCTGAGAGTTGCAGTCCAGGAACATCTGAGGGCCCCACAGGTTGAGAACCACTAGGTTAATTGATGAAAAAAAGAGTTGGGTTCTGGGATTTTCCCTTGCTTGGTACACTTTGTGAAGGGTAGTAATTAGTGACAAGATTGGTGGAAAAGTTTAAACTAGAACAGCATATGGGCACCAAAGCGATCCTAACCTCAAGTAAGACCATCCTGAACTACAAAGCAAAATACCACCAAGTAGTAATTTCACGATTTGAGCAAATGAGCTTCTGAATATTTGTTCTCTCTTTTGTAATATATTTAAAAACATATTTGTACACCCAGACACAACATTCCTTTTGCCAGCCATAAAAGCATGTTTTGCCATAAAAGAGTTCCTGTGAGTCAGCTAATTGTTTCCTGACTGGCAGGGGTCTTATGTTCAGACTTCCCTTCCCAGTTCATAAACTGCAACAGTGTTTCTAACTTTGGAATGTTCAATTGGTATGTTCAAGTTCTAATTACCTGCTCTACATTTTTGAAAAGTCTTTGAGTACAGTAGGACCCCGGTATTTGCTGGGGGTTGGTTCCAGACCTTCCCGTGGATAGTAGAAACTGTGGATAAGAGAGAACACCCAAAAGTCCCCAAAACTGAAGTTTTGTGACAGTAGCTTGCTTTACGGCTGCTGTTTTAAGACATTAGCATGCTTTACAGTTGCTGTTTGTGACAGTAGCTTGCTTTGCAGTGGCTGAATTATTTATTTAATTTTTTTTCCTGCCAACCGTGGATAACTGAATCAGTGGACATGGAAATCCTACTGTATTAGTATTTTACCCCCTGCAGCCTAGATTCCTTCCAAATTAAAAAAAAGTGGCGAGGACCAACCATTCTCTTTCAAGATAAATAAGACTAACCTTTTTAGTTTTGTGATGTTTTAAATGTGCCGACAAGAAAGACTGCCCATGTTTGCACAAGGAGTGGGAGTAAATCATGTCTATACTATGCTGCCTTGGTTCCTTTGGGGGAGAAAGGCTGGATGGAAACATTCCAAATGAATAAATTAAATACATTAAATAAATGTATTTTAAAAATCTAAACTTTACAACTATTTAATATAAGATTGGCACAACATACTGTCTAAGCCAGGGGTCCTCAAAGTTTTCAAACAGCGGGCCGGTCCACCACCACCCAGACACCACTGGGGGCCGGATCACAGTCCAAAAGCAGTTGCGGAGGCTGGCTTGCTCACAAAACAGGGGGTAGGTGGGGGGCTTGCAATTGGTCCCAGGGGCCGGATTCAGGACCTTGGGGGGCCGCATCCGGCCCCGGGGCCTTAGGTTGAGGACCCCTGGTCTAAGCCTACTCTCTCTAAAGCCCATTTTCAAAGTTTGAATGTTTTGGCCCGATTTTTAGAATTTAGAATATTCCAGAGCTTTAAAGCTGGTGCTCCACCTCCTTTATGCACATCCCTTCCACCCCAACAAATGCTTTTCAGTTCCTACTCAGTCACTGCTGAGTTATTCCTTGGGAGTAATCCAGAGGGGGGGAAATCATGCATTACAAAGTTGTAAATAGTTTTTAATGCATACTCCTCCCCCCATCTTCTGTCAGTTGAAGGGGGGGTTGGTTTGTCATCACTTGGATTTTTCCAACTTTTATGGCCTCTAAGAATGTACCTAAGAACTGGGTTGCTTATGGAACTAAGATCCCTCTAGGGAGTAGAAGGAAATAGGAATTGACAGATTTGGAGATTTATTTATAAAAGGGAAACCAATTACAATTAAGCAGTCCAAAGAAAAGAGTTCTCAAATAAAAAGTAACTGGTTTCAGTTGATTCAAAAAATACATTTTGCAAAGAACTCATATGCAACTTTAGGACCAATTAGAGAATTGACAGAAGTAGAAAATTATAGGAGCGGCTACTAAAAGAGAGAGTGACTGATTTTAACTGTCTATAAAGGTAAAGCCTCCCCCCGCACATACATGCTAGTCGTGTCCAACTCTAGGGGTGGTGCTTATCTCCATATTCAAGCCGAAGAGCCAGTGTTGTGCAAGTCCATGGCCATATGGTCGGCATGGCTGCAAGGAAACACTGTTTTACCTTCCCATTTTTATGGTGGTACCTATTTATCTACTTGCATTTACATGGTTTCAAACTGCTAGGTTGGCAGGAGCTTGGGTTAGCAGTGGGAACTCAGTCCGCTGCGTGGCACCCGGGATTCGAACCGCTGAGCTGCTGACTTTGTAGCCAACAGTTTTCAGTACTCTAGCCGGCTGAGACACCATGCCCCTATAATGTAATTTAAATAAGATATCAGAAAAGGTTTGGACAGGAATTCGGTATTCCCAAAATATATAAATTAATATCGGCAAACTTTAAAGAAATGCCATTAAAAACAATACATAGATGGCATCTCTGCCCCACAAAACCTCATAAAATAGAGATATCAGGCATATGTTGGAGGAAGTGTGCAGCAAAAGGATCACTGGAACACATGTGGATTTCTTGCCCCAAAGTGGAAGTATTCTGGAAAGGTAATAAAATTGATAGAAAAATTAATACATCAAAAATATTTATTAAGGAAAATCTCTTACTCTCTGTACAGATGGAAGTGAAAATCTAAATCTAGTGGAGATTCTCACAGGAGCAGCAAAATTAGAAATAACGTACTGTAGTTTGAAAGATGCTAAGGGGCTCTCTTTTCAAATTCTTTAGGAAATATATTTATAATGCAATATTAATTGCATTAATGGAGAAATTGACTACCAGGGCAAGAATATTAAGAGGATCAATAAAGATGGATAATTTTACTAAAATTTGGCACCCTCTGCTGGTCTCAGGTACTGAACAAAATAGGGTGGACCCTCTTATAACAGTTTGTATAACATAAAATCTGTACAAAATAAAAAATTCCGGAGATAGGGGAAATTTGCTTAACAGAATCGTCTGTGGGGCGAATCTGTACAAAATAAAAATGGTCACGATTATGTATTACTCTGTTTTCAATGCATTCCTATGGGAAATTTGTATAAGGGAAAATTTGCTTAAAATGATTTCATTTGGAACAAATTAATGCCTTTATACAAGGTACCACCGTACTATGAATAATATGCTGGATAATCCATCATTATACAGTGGTACCTTGTATAAAGGAATTAATTTGTTCCAAATGAAATTTATGTTAAACAGATTTTCCTTTATACAAATTTCCCATAGGAATGCATTGAAAACAGAGTGATCCTATTTTTATGTTGTACAGATTTGCCCCATAGGCAATTCTGTTAAGCAAATGTCCCCTACCTCCGGAATTTTTTATGTTGTACAGATTTTATGTTATACAAACTTTTGTTATACAGTACAAGGGTTCACTGTACTGGTCCGCTGTTTGTTAGGTTTATAACAAACTGGAGAAAATTTGTACAATGGAGACTGAAACGTTCAACCTCTCAAGGGAAAAAAAATGGGGGAGGGAGGAAGTCCAGTTGCCATGACTCAACTTCCAGATACAAGGAGAGAGTGCCATTCTGAGGCAAATCGGTCTCCTCTTACGGGTGGCTGGGAGAGACGTTGTTGTCGTCGCCGCCGCCCACGAGGGGAGAGCCCGGGCCCGCAGGCACTGGAGCCCAGCGGGGAGAGCGAGCGCGAGCGCATGCATGCAACGGCCGGCGCGGCGCCTCTCTTCGCCGGCCGTTGGCGGGCGGTGCAAGCAAGGGGAGCCTCCGGGCCAGAGGCAGAAGCGGGCGGCCGCCATGGCCCAGGCCAAGATAAACAGCACCAAGAGCGGCGGCAGCAGCGGCGGCGCCGCCGCCGCCGCCGAAGGCCCGAGCCAGGCCTTCCGAAGCCGCTTCTTCCGCTCCACCTCCATGGCAGACAGCTCCAGCCGCCTCCTGGAGAGCCTCGACCACCTGGAGCTGAGGTAAGCCCCGGCGGCGGCCAGCGCTTCGTCCCGGCGCCATGGAGGCTCTTGCCCACCACCCCCACCGCCCCACCCTCACCCTCAGTTAAGGTGGCCGGGCAAGGGTTCGCCTCGGCGGGAGAAAAGAGCCGCCCGCCTTCCTGCCTAGACCGGACCGGCTCTACTTACGGCGCCCCGTCCATAGAAAGGATGCCTGGGGGACGGTGATTCTTAATTATAATATGCCTTCTGCTTCCTCTCTCTCTCTCTCTCTCTCTCTCTCTCTCTCTCTCTCTCTCTCTCTCTCACACACACACACACACACACACACACACACACACACACACACACACACACACACACACACACACACACACACACACACACACACACACACACACACACACACACACACACACACAGTGGACCCTCGTATAACAAACGGTTTGTATAACATAAAATCTGTACAACCTAAAACATTCCATAGAGAGGGGAAAATTTGC
This sequence comes from Phrynocephalus guinanensis, assembly GCA_037367245.1. Lineage (NCBI taxonomy): Eukaryota > Metazoa > Chordata > Lepidosauria > Squamata > Agamidae > Phrynocephalus > Phrynocephalus guinanensis. The sequence continues at coordinate 157,612,179 of CM074733.1, read as the reverse complement.
TTAACAGAATAGTCTATGGGGCGAATCCGTACAACATAAAAATGGTCGCAATTAGGGATTACTCCGTTTTCAATGCATTTCTATGGGAAATTTGTATAAAGGAACATTTGCTTAACAGAATTTCACTGGGAACCCATTAATTCCTTTATACAAGGTACGTCTCTCTCTCTCTCTCTCTCTCTCTCTCTCTCTCTCTCTCTCTCTCTCTGTGTGTGTGTGTGTGTGTGTGTGTGTGTTGGGGAGAGGCCCTGCTCCAACTGCTCCCCTTTTCAGACTGTTAAAAGATGGCACAGGAGGAGAGGACCCTCCTGTGGGGAGTGGGAAAGTTGGTAGAAGTAGTACCAGTAGTAGTTCTTCTTATTATAGCTAATGGCCATTATATCTGTACACGTATACCAGACCTGCCCAACAGGTAGACTGCGGGCTACTGGTAGCCCATGAAAGGTTCAAAAGTAGCCCGCTGGCCATCAATAAAAAAAGTGAGGGGATAAGTTCTCCACCCCTCCCTCCCCCATCCCAAGGACCACCACTGCCCCAGCAAAGCTCTGGGTCTGCCAGCCTACAGTCTCAGCTGAGTGCATTGAAATCTGTTCCCTCCAGAACAGATGAATTGGTTTTCAATGCATTCCTATGGGAAACCACTGCTCTCCTTACAAAAGTTTTTACTTACGAGCATGTGCTTGGAACAGATAAAATTCGTAAGTAGAGGTTTTAATGTAGTAGCCCTCAGGCACTTTGGGCCAGAAAAAGTAGACCTTGGCCTGTTCAAAGTTGAACAGCCCTGACGTATACAAATACAAATAAAAGCAGTACAGCAGTCAGTCAGTATCCAAGGGCGTTTATACACGACCCCTAAACTCCGGGGCAAATGGCTCCCAGCTCCGGAGCTTAAAAATGTTTCCCCACCAGCTCCGGAGTTTACAGGAAATTAAGTGCGGCCACGCCCACTTTAGCGCGTCCCAGCGCACCTTTCAAGTACCTGCTTTTCTGGGGTGAAAATTGCTTGATGCGGTGTAACGATAGTGAGTGCGGGGCTCTCCTCGCTTCTGTTTGTTGTTTTTTTGGCTCCCGCCCCTTTAAGAGCTACTTTACGCGGCAAGAACGGAGGCAGAACGGAGGTGAGCCACGATCTTTTCTTCCTTTTTTTTCTCCCTCGCCTCACGCAGCCAGCAGCCAGGGTGGGGACACAGGAAGAGCGACAAGCCCCTAAGATCTCTGGTCCGAATTTAAGTGGCCAGCGGATCTTAGGGGTCGTGTAAAAGCATCTGCATTCAAGGGCAAACACGCAATCATTAAGGAGTACAAGAAGCCGACTGTATTTATACCTCAGTATTTAACAATATAAAAGTTAAAATTGAAGTTAAAAGCACGTAAGTGTGTTAAAAATCCCTAAAGTGGTATCACCATAATAATTATTGTACAACCTATAAGGAAAATTGTCTTTAATCAGCTAATACCCTGTACAGTGGTACCTTGTATAAAGGAATTAATTCATTCCAAATGAAATTCTGTTAAGTAAATTTTCCTTTATGCAAATAGGAATGCATTGAAAATGGAGTAATCCCTAATCACAACCATTTTATGTTGTATGGATTTTGCCCCATAGGCAATTCTGTTAAGCAAATTTCCCCTATCTCCAGAAATTTTTATGTTGTACAGATTTTATGTTCTACAAACCATTTGTTATACAAGGGTCCACTGTATTTCTTCAAACACTACCTGCTTCCTCTTGATTGCTTAGCCAGCTAACCGTTAGCTTTATAGCCATCTTTCCAAAATTGGTAATCTCTTCACTCTTATTTTCTAAAAGCTTCTGTAAACACTCTTCCCTGTTTCCACCCTCCAAGGAAGATATAATTGGTACGATAAACCATTCCCTGATATGATTATATATTTTGCGCTCCAAGAGCACAAGGCTCAGCTTCTCAATGCTTCTTCCCTCATCACAGGCACACAGTCGACTCTTAAAGGGAAAGTGAGATAGTTGGTAAGTCTGGCCGTAAGTCATTAGGATCACTTCTTATACATTTGTAAAGGGCTTCTCAGAGCCTTGGGACGTCAGCTGCCTGTCCAGCCTTCTTCACCTGGAATCTAGGGGGGTGCCTCCGAAGAAGGCATAGAAAAGCTACAGAAAAGTCTCTGCATTCCTCCCTTTATTCACGCATGGCATTGAACAAAGGAGGAAACCTGTGATTCAGCGATGTGCCCAACTTCCACACGTTTCTGCCCATTTTATAGCCCGCCCCACTTTTTAGCATCTTGCATATCTCCAGCAGAGGCTTCTGTCACAAAGGAAGAGCTCCAGAAGGATCTGTGCCCGTGGAAAGGGGGAGGGGGGGCAGAGATGGGCCAGGCACTGCTGTCTCCAACAGAATTGGTATAACATGTGCACAGGGTGCCTGTCATTAAGCCAAATAAATACGTGCATTTTCATATCAGGTGCATGGGTCTGAAAGTTGTTATTTTAAATGCAATTTAAATGTTCCAGGATGTTCTGGAGTTGAGGATGCTAGACTGGCCCTCTTACGGAATGGTGAGAAATTAAAATATGACTTTCCAGCTACCTTGAAAGAAGGGAGCGGGGAAACAGGAGGAGTCCCCTAGAAGAATGTGAGGACATTTGGGCATACAATATCTTGTTGGCTGATCTTTCCACTCTGGAAATCTCATTGGTTTGCTTCTGACATGAACAAAAAAGAAATCACTTTTTATCATTCAGAGGCTGGGGAGGGCATACCCACTGCAGCTACCACCACTTATATTGACAGGTACTTTTCTCAGGAGCTGACCCTGTTTGAGTTAGCACAGTTATATTAGGTCCAGATATTTTCCTTGATTACAGTGAACTCCTTCCTTATATAAATAAATAATATTCCATTAAAACGCTCTACTAGAACCAATAAATAATTATTGCTTATTATTTAGCATCTTCTTTTCTCCTTTTAAATAGTCTATGTTTACAGTTTCAATTTTTTGCTTATGCTTAAAGATTTGTTTTACTAATACTGTACAATGGTGGCCCTGGAAAATCTGTTGTAAGACCCATAATTATTGAGGAGGAGACAGGCCGGGGGTATTATTGGGGTTTGGAGCACCAGCACCTGGTGGGGTGGCAGCAAGAGATAATTTCAGCAACGAGCTGGTGCCTAAGTGAGAGACTTGTTTGGAAGCCATCATTTCAAAAAACCTCCGTTTAGCTGGGCTTGATGTACTGACAGCTTGCACTCTGATGATGGCTTTACCGTTAAAGGCAGATGGAAAACAGGGCTAGGAAATATTTTGGTTGAATTTTTAGCGGAGGTGAAATGGAAACAAGGTGCCTCCTTTCCCATGTGGTCTGTGCAGATCCTGCTGGACTTCAAGGGAGATCAGCTACGGGGCTAGAGAGGGGAAGGGGCTGGTAAAGCCATATTCCAATGCACACAGGGTGGCCTGTATTGTTATTAATTAATTAATTAATTTATTTATTTTAGAAATTGTATGCCGCCCGTCTTCCCGAAGGAACTCCGGGCGGTTCACAACATAGTAAATCATACAACCGAAAATAACTACCACAGACAACAGAAGAAACAAATTAATTAACAACAAATAAAAATAAAAATAAAGATAAAAATCAGTGCTAGTAACCCAAAAAGCAGATGGCGGAAAAAAAAGTTAAATTAAATCATCAAATGCCTCTCGGAAGAGGATCGTCTTTAAAGCCTTCCGAAAGGCTGGCAGGGACTGTGCAAGGCGCACTTCGCTGGGAAGGTGGTTCCATAGTGTGGGGCCAGCCACAGAGAAAGCCCAGCTCCAAGTGGAGGTTTTTCGGGCCTCTCTGGGCATGGCCACCCACAGCGAGTGCGCCCGCGACATCCTAGTTGGACGAGCCGAGGTTGACCGCTGGGCGATCCACTCTGCCAGGTAGTCAGGTCCCAGGCCATGGAGGGTTTTATAAACTAAAACCAGGACCTTGAATCTGATTCGGGACACAACGGGTAGCCAATGCAGGCGAGCCAGAACTGTATTACAATTGCTTCTGAATTGCTATTGTGTTACTGCTGCTTCTGAAGATGGTTCAGATATTGCAGTGAGTACAAAATTTGACCCATTACCAGCTCAAAAGAGGTATGTGGAATAAATTTTAGCCAGTTTTGAAGCTGCACTGACAGTCCAGTCAGTTTTTGTGCTCACCTCAAAGTGGTGATGTTGAACTTTTAACACCATAAATCACTTGAAACTATCATCACTTGATCATCAGCTTCTACCACGTAAATCATAGCAATTTGAAAATCATCCTTGGAGATTTTTTTTTTCTGACACCTGTACTTGGGAACATTGTCCTCAAGGAAACAAGCTGAACCTAGTGTCATTTTCGCAGTATTTCTGGTCTTTTTCATCCATGATTTCTGTCTTGTTGGAATCATTTTATTTACTACTTATGTTTATGGGGTTTAAGTATGTGATAATTACAATTTCTGTCTGATTCTGTTATTTTAGATGAATAGTAGGTGCATCAAAAAGCCATTATCTGAGGACTTCCGTTCTATATAAAATCACTAAATAAAGTAATGCAGCAGTATAGGAGGAAAGACTTAAGATTATATTCCAAAGGTTTTGGTTGAGAAGTTTCTTCCTATATTGTTTGCTTATAGGAGATTGATACTTGTATTTAATCTATGGACTGTTTCTGTTATTAAATATTCTGATTATCGTCATGTCATGTCACAGGAGAACATATTTTTGGTATTTATCTTCAGATGAGGCAAAACCAAAATAAAAAAATAAAGAAGTCAAAATGCCATACACTTTAGCAGTTAGTCTTTAAGGTACACCAAGTTTTTGTCTTCTTTTGCTAGCACAGACTAACACCGCTACCTCTTCTAAATCGACTACTATTTTCAGATGCTTGTTTCTGGAAAACAGTTCCTTGGGATTTCCGTAACTGAATGGAGAACACACATGTGGCCCTAGAACTGTAAAAACATTATGTATATTGATGAATGTAAATTTTATAACCAGTGGAAGGTATATGAGACAGGTTCTCCATCTGTGAAAGAATGAGGAAGATATTTGCTGCAGAAAGATGGTCCATCTCTTTGAGTGAAGTACACAGGTGATATGATGGGAGAGACCTATAGTTCCAAACTAGGAAGGAACTGGACGTTTCAGCTGTTACAGTATTCCTGAAACTATAAGGAGTTGGTTACCTTTCTGTTGTTACTGGCAACAGGGGTTGGATTTCAGATTTTGAGGGATCCCTCAGCCAATCCTTTATGAGTTTACTCAGAAGCAAGTCTCCCTGAATTCAGTGGTGCTCACTCCGTGCTAAACTCACTTAAGTTTTCGATTTAATAGAAGAGGAGTTTGAGGTTCAGAATAACTGTGAAGAAAATACATTCTGGCTCCTCTTTCTTAAAATGGTGAATTGAAACATTAAGAATCATACAATGCATCAGTTATTTTTCTGACCTAAGGTCAAGCGATGCAGACCAAGTAAATGTGCATATTTCATAGGGCAGAAGGTTGTCTTAAAACTGTAAATTATTCATGAAACACTTTTAACTTCAACATATTTGGGTAGGGTTAGCTTTTCGTGTAACATTATCTGATCTTGCAATGGCCAAGAGGACAGTATGGAAAGGCAGCCGTTTTCCTATCTGTGTTTGACAGATCAGCAGTTTACCCACATTGTTTCTGCAGCAAGAAAAAGTGCTCCTCCTTGCATGAATGGAAGCTTTGGGTTTTGCTCTAGCTTTTTGATGCTCATTATCATTTCAACAGATCTGCCATCATCTATGGCAGTAGTTCCCAACCTAGGGGTCGGGACCCCTTTGGGGGTCGAAGGACCGCCATGAGCCAGTGAAGAAAAAGGCACAAACGGCTTGGGTCTGGAGGGGGGGAGGAAGGGGGAAAAGAGTGAGTTACAGCTTGATAGGTTGGAGAGGATGTCAATCAATGGCACCGGAGGCTGCGATTGGCTGAGGGTGCCTGTAGAGGGAAGTTCTCTATGGTACCTGCGGAAGTGGCCTGCCCAAGGGGGCTTGTGGCCTCTTCCAAGCAGGGCAAGGGGGGTCACCACAACATGAGGAACTGGATTAAAGGGTCACAGCATTAGGAAGGTTGGGAACCACTGATCTATGGGTTAGCACAGCATAATGGTAGCTTGGTTAGAGCTCCCCCCCATGTGTCTGTCTCTCTCTCTGTGTATGTTAGTACTTTGCTTTTGGAATATGGTATGAAATGGGCACTCAAAATGAACATTTTAACTATTACGTTCATAACAGTTTAAAAACATGAATGTTTGATTCTAAACATTTACAGCAATTTCCAACTTTCCATCAGTTAACTTACAAATTTTTAAAACTAACATTCCAAAGCTTTGTTTTAAATCATAATTTACACCCATTTTATGTCAACATAAATACTATTTAACTATTGCTTCTGCTTGGGTTTCTCTGTTTACTTAGGGTTGAAGCATTGCGTGAAGCAGCATCTTCAATGGAGCAAGAAAAAGAAGCCCTTTTGGAAATGATCCACAATATACAAAACAGCCAGGACATGAGGAACATCAGTGAAGGTGAGTAAATTGTTAAACCTCTTCTTTCAAACTAATTTGAGAGACGTTAATATAAAAGTAATTTCACATATAGTTGGAACCCATGGCATAAAGTCACTGGTGCACCTGCAGTTGGACTCATGAAACACTGGGACATGGTAACTCAGGGATGTCCAAACTTTTTGCAAGGAGGGCCAGATTTGGTGAGGTGAAAATGTGTGGGGGCCGAACATTCAGCTGCATTTGGCCCCTGGGCCGGACTTTGGACATGTCTCTATAACATGTAAAGAGGCAGGGAGGACGCTGCAGCAGAGGAGCCGGGGAGCGGGTAGGCTGGTGAGGTGGCTGGGGGGGATGGACAGAGGCAGGGAGGGCAGGCAAAGTGTAAAACTGCAAGCTGGTGCCTCCATCGGGTATGGGGAAGGGCCAGCTGGCAGGGGATGCATGACAGGCTGAGCTGGTGGGGAGAAGCAGCCACGGGCCACTCAGAATTTGAAAATGGGCCGCATTTGGCCCCCGGGCCTGACTTTGGACATGCCTGTGGTAACTAATATGCAGAGCACTTAATGCTGGTGAAGCCAAAGTCTTGTCAGACTTGCTTCATACCCACGAGAGATATATTGTATTCCAGCTTTGTAATTTAGAGGGGGACTTTCATTAGGGCTTCCATTACTCTTCATTCCTGCAGTTCAGTATTGCCGTTTAGCCTCAGTGCAAAGCTTGATAACCAAGATGTTTCCCTTTCAAAATACAGTTGAGAGAGAAGAACTCAGCCTGACGGCAAAACGCTTGATGGGCAGAACTCTCACGGTTGAGGTTTCTGTAGAAACCATCCGAAATCCACAGCAGCAGGAGTCCCTGTTACATGCTACAGAGATGATTGATGAAGTAGTCAGCAAACTCTTGGAGGATTTAGAAGACTCCAAGAGCCGCTTACTCTCACTGTATGGTGCATGCACATCGGAGGTACCCTCTGGACCCGTGAATCAGAAATTCCAGTCTATTGTCATCGGATGTGCTATAGAAGATCAGAAGAAAATTAAGCGACGGCTAGAGACTCTACTTAGAAATATAGAAAACTCGGAAAAATCCATCATGCTATTAGAGAACCAGAAGGTCACTGCAAGGCAGCTTTGCAACAATGGAAAAGATTAAAAGCTACTAAACCTTGGCATGAAGAGGTTTGTTTCCAAAAAGGATGCAAAAGCTAAAGTGTTGATGGGGCTTATTAAATTTATTGGGCTGGATTAGCATGGCTCTGATACCCTGGAATGTGAAGAGGCCTTATAGTCCTTAAGCCAGTCATTAGGCTTTCATTGCAAGCAGAGGCATAGCTGGAAGGTGAGGGATCTGAAGAAATACCCTTACCTTGCCCGGGGGCGGGGCGGGCGGGGTGGGGGAGCATCTGTGCTTCCACCAAATAGCAACTGGATTTACTGGAAGCACCATCCGGTGGCAGCTGTAGGAGCCATACAACTACTTGGCTATTGCTTTTTTCTTCCATAGCATTTGTTCTGAGCAACAGGGTCACCTGCCTGTTCAACTTTGCACAGGGAGCATGTACTTGAAACACATAGGTAGGTTTAAATAAATAAGTAGCTATAACTTATTTAAGATATTAGCAGCAAAGTTAGGTGTTTTACATCCTAAGGATTGACCTTTCATTAAGCAATATTGTTTGTTTTCACACGTTTTAACTGCTAATATCTGCATGGTAGAGGCTGTCTCCTCCCACTGTACCCCAGAAGCTCATCAGTCCTCACTTGGTTGTGACCTTTCAGTTCTCTAGAAAGCTTCACTGTCATGTCAAGTAAAAAAATCAGCTTGGCATATGCCCCACTTCTCCTGTTTTGGTAGTTGAAGTGATGCTAGAGCATGGGGTGCAGAGAGACTGTTGTAATGTATGTGTGACAAAAAAAGCTGATGTGCACTTGTTTCTCGCAAAAGATCCATGAATAAAAGTTTACTCTTTATATGTAAATACTTAGCCTTTATTTTGAAAATATACACAAAGTAATATATTTCTTAAGGTGTAAAGGCAAAAAAAGAAGGAAAAATATGAGAGGCCTTTTACTAAACTAACTTCAATTATTTTCCATTATTCTTTTGAATAATGCCATTATTTATTTGAACAATTGAGATAATCCTCTTGATTCATAAACATACTAATAGTTACAGAGGAAGGAATTTTCCCTAATGCCTCTTTTACTTCTACCATCTGCCAGCCGTTGGGGGCAGCTTTTTCAGAAGTGCAGGGAAAGTCAGACAATATACGTAGTTTCTCCCCTTCTTCTATGAACAGAATTCATATTTGGGTCCAACTGTTTTTTTTTTTACCTGCTGGGTGTGCAAGACTTACAACCTACAATTTGTGTTTTGGTGCACTTGGCACAAGGAAGTACACAGCAGAAAAGGGTAGGCAAAAATACTGTATCAGAAAACGTGGGTTAGTGCTAGATTTTGACCATTACTGCTTGACTAATCTAAGTTTGTTCAGTTTAATTTAGTTCCGTGTACTGCAGTGGTCAGCAGCTTGCACCTGCCAGGGAGCCAAGTGCACCCAGTGATCTAGTTCAGATGGCCATGCTCTCAGAACTACTGTGCATGCCAACAGTACTAGTATCTCTGACAAACTCAGTAACATTGGCAAAGGAGGGGTCAAAAATTAAGAGATGCTGAATACAAAGTTTTTATTCCCTTATACCAGGGCTGTTCAACTTTGTACAGGCTGAGGTCTACTTTTTCCGGCCCAAAGTGCCTGAGGACTACTACACTAAAACCTCTACTTAAGAATTTTATCCATTCCAAGCACGTGCTCATAACTAAAAACTTTTGTAAGTAGAGCATAGGAATGCATTGAAAACCAATTAATCTGTTCTGGAGGGAACAGATTTCAATGCGCCATGGCCCTTGAACGGCCCCGCTCGGCTGAGACAGTGGGATGGCAGACCCAGAACTTTGCTGGGGCAGTGGTGGTCCTTGGGATGGGGGAGGGAGGGATGGAGAACTTATTCCCTCACTTTTTTTGATGGTCGGCGGGCTACTTTTGAACCCTTCACGGGCTACCAGTAGCCCCCGGTCTACCTGTTGGACAGGCCTGCCCTATACTGTATCCTTTAGTGTCCAGCATCTAGCCTTAATTCTGTACGTAATATTTAACCATGTCTGTCTAATGGCTGTAAGCCTACATACAGTAGAGTCAGACTGATACAATTTTAAAAACATTTAATTATCTAATCAGCACTGAACCTTCATATAAATGCTTATTTTGTTTAAAAGCAACAGTTTAGAGCTGGGATATTTTTGTTTGAATACTCAAGATAACTAAATTAGATTTCAAGTGTATGTGTTATTAGATACTAGAGAAACAGTGTAAATTATCTACAGTATATCCATTAGTGGTTACATAGAATGCAGTTTCATTGCCACTGAGCTGCATGCTGTCACCAGTCTTACAGAGAATGTTTGCAGAATTCAGGTCGGAATTGTTTAGACTTGGACCCAATGTCCAAAGGCTGACTACACGTCACGCCAAGAAAACTATTTTAAAAAGGATTACTTACACTAACGTGGAGTGTGATGTATATATACTGTGTGTGCATATGTCCTTGTGCACAAATGTAACACACACATGGTTTAACAATTTAGATCAGTGGTTCTCAACCTGTGGGTTCCCAGTTGTTCCTGGACTGTAACTCCCAGAAACCCCTTCTAGCACAGCGAGTGGTGGAGGCTTCTGGGAGTTACAGTCCAGGAACATCTGAAGACCCACAGGCTGAGAACCACTGATTTAGATTAATGGGAGCTTGAGCACCAATTTTCTGTAATGGACCATCTCTTTGAGCTTAAATTAGCTTGTCAAGTATTTGGAGCTTTAGTCAGAAGCCTCCCGGATGTCTCATTGTGAAGACCCATTAGGAAGTAAATGGTCCTTCTTGGTGGTTTCTGTGAATCACACAGATGTGCTTCTTGGCCTGCCTGGAGGATGTTTGGAACATTCCAGAACTGAGCAGATGTGGTGGCAGCACTGCCCCAACCCTCTAACTAGCCATGCTCCTTTGTGCCAAACCGATTCCCCTCAGTTCCTTTTCATCATGTCACCAGAGTGACATTGTTGGGACCCTCCACCAAGTCTCCTTTCTTTCCATTTACTTGTAGTGGTTGGTGTCGTTCAGTCATGTCCGACTCTTCGTGACCCCATGGACCAGAGCTTGCCAGGCCTTCCTATCTTCCACTGCCTCCCGGAGTTTAGTCAAATCCATATTGGTTGCATCGATGACACCGTCCAACCATCTCATTCTCTGCCGTCCTCTTTTCCTTTTGCCTTCAATCTTTCCCAACATCAGGGACTTTTCCAAGGACTCCTCTCTCCTCATGAGGTGGCCAAAGTACTGTAGCCTCAGCTTCAAAATCTGTCCTTCCAGTGAACATTCGGGGTTGATTTCTTTCAGGATGGATAGGTATGATCTCCTTGCAGTCCAGGGGACTCTCAAGACTCTCCTCCAGCACCACAGCTCAAAAGCATCGATTCTGCGGCGATCAGCCTTCTTTATAGTCCAGCTTTCACTTCCATACATCACTCAAACCATAGCTTTGAGGGCTGGGAGAGTAAGAACAGACAAAAGAAAATATTTTTTCACCCAGCACATTGTTAGTCTATGGAACTCCCTGCCACAGGATGTGGTGATGGCATCTGGCTTGGATGCCTTCAAAAGGGGATTGGACAGATTCCTGGAGGAAAAGTCCATCACAGGTTACAAACCATGATGGAGATGTGTAATCTCCAGACTTAAAACCAGGGTACTTCAAGGGCCAGATGCAGGGGAGTGGTATCAGGAGACAGATATCTAGTCTCATGCGCTTCCAAAAGCATCTGGTGGGGTCACTGTGAGATACAGGAAGCTGGACTAGATGGGCCTTTGGTCTGATCCAGCATGGCTCTTCTTATGTTGACTATCCTGACCTTAATTGGCAAAGTGATGTCTCTGCTCTTTAGGATGCTATCTAGGTTTGCCATTGCTTTCCTCCCAAGAAGCAGGCGTCTTTTTTATTTCGGTGCTGCAGTTGCCATCTGCAGTGATCAAGGAGCCCAAGAAAATAAACTCTGTCATTGCCTCCAGCTTGACTTAAGAGCAATTTGACTTAAGAGCGGAAAACTGTTGGTGTTTTAACTGCCACCTTACAAATTTTATATATGGTCTGCTCGACTTACAAATATTTGTTTTTCATTTTTTAAACTTATTTTTTCGATTTTTTTAAGATAGGCACCCCGACTTAAGAGTAGTTCGACTTAAGAGCATGCATTCGGAACAGGTTAAATTCGTAAGACAAGGTACCTCTGTAATTGGTTTTGTTTATGTTGTTCTTTGAGTTAAGACTTGATATCAGATGCTTCTGATCTCTTTTCTGGTGACAGGCTCCATGGGAAGCTGTTTAAAGAAGGGTCCTGTTTAGAGATGGGCATGAACAGAAAAAATGACGTTTCGAGTTGTCGTTTGTCGGGGTGGGTCCGTTTCGGGTCGTTTCCGTTTGTCGCGATAATTTTCAAAAATTTGTCGTTTCTGTTTGTCGTTTGGGTTGGGGTTGGGGTAAGTGGGCTCTGGGAGGCACCTCTCTGGGTGCCTCTGACGTCTGACCCACTAAGAAGGGAAGGGAAGGGAAGGGAAGGGTAACGCGAAGCCGCCGCATACCATACATTATTTACATTATGTTAGGGTGGGGGGTAAGTGGCAGAGACACCTCTCTCTCTGGGTGCCTCTGACTCACTAAGAAGGGGAGCGTACTAGCGTACTGACGTACAGGTTAGGGAATGGGATAGGGGTAGGGGATAGTGGGCTGTGGGAGGCACCTCTCTGGGTGCCTGTGACCCACTAAGAAGGAAAGTGTACTTGCGTACGGATCTGGGTTAGGGTTGGGGTTAGGGTAAGGGCTAGACTTAGGGTTACGGTTAAGGTTAGGGTGGGTTAGTGGGCTGCACCTCTGGGTGCCTCTGACCCACTAAGAAGGACAGTGTACTGGCGTATGGGTTAGGGTTAGGGTTAGTGGGCTTTTTATGCCCTCTGGCACATCCAGAAGTCTCAGTCAAAACCTGGCCATGCGATTGGTGGAATGGGTCAAAAAATTTGCATGGTCCCATCCCATGGCCAGCCCATCATTGCGCAGGTGTAAAAAAATAAAAATAAAATAAAATAAAATCAATGGAGAGGTTTTATTGCAAGAAAAACCCACTGCTGCTACTATAAAAAAATCAGGCATTTAAAATACAGTGGTACCTTGTATAAAGGAATTAATTCGTTCCAAATGAAATTATGTTAAACAAATTTTCCTTTATACGCATTCCCATAGGAATGCATTGAAAATGGAGTAATCCCATTTTTATGTTGTACGGATTCTCCCCATAGGCAATTATGTTAAGCAAATTTCCCCTATCTCCGAAATTGTTTATGTTGTACAGATTTTATGTTATACAAGCTGTTTGTTATACAAGGGTCCACTGTACCTAATTTTCAAATGTTTCTGTGGTGCTTTGGTGGGTTTTTGGACCACGATTTAAAAATAAATATTGCGGTCGCCATTTTGGATCCCCCCCCACCGCATGGCAAATTGAGACGATGAGGATGGCCCCCCCAGCCTGGTACCAGCAGCCCAGAACAGGAGAGGGGGGGAAGGCCAGGGACCCCCCGCCCCAGAAACCACCCCTCTCTGGTAGGTGCCCTCACTGAGGCAGGCATATTTTTGCCTGCTTTTTTGGCCGGGAATCGGGGTTTTTTTTTTAAACTTTTTTTTGTGCTGCTTGGCATCGCGTGATCGCCGCGATGCCATGAACGACAACGAAAAATCAGACCCAATTTTTCTTTTTCGGTTCGGGTTCGAGCTGGAGCGGAGTAATTCTCGTTCCTGTTCCTGTTACGTAACGATAACGAGAACCGAAAACGGAAACGAGAATTTCGCCGCTCCGTGCCCATGTCTAGTCCTGTTTGGCGGGGGAGGGGGTGCATCTGAGCATTCCCACTGCTTGTTTGCCTTGAAAAATCTCACCTTCCCCAGTCACAGAACAGTTCCTGGTGATTTCCAAAGGGGGTTAAAATAAGAGCAGTCTAAGCACAGGCTCTTCCTTGGGGAGAGAACTTTAAAAGCCACCAACACAGCAGCCCCAAATCAGCAGCACTGTGTGGGTATTTGCTTTCAACTGGCCGGTACGAGGACTGGCTTGATGCTGAACCCACTGCCACTGCCCTTGAAATGGAGGAAACATTCATCATAAAGATGCCTCTCCTTCATAGTAGGATGCATCTAATGCTAAGGAAAGCAGACCTGTCCTCTGCTTGGCCTTCTTCTGATCAAGCTGCTTTGGTACAGATTTGGGATTCCACCTCCGGTGCTGACTTGTGTACCTTTGGCTGTGCCTCCAACAGCAGTAACCCTGGCAATGGAATTGATACATCCCCCCCCCCTTTAGCATGTTGATCAGTAGGTTTCAACAATCAGTCAGAACTTGTCAAATGCTCTGCTTCCTACTCAACAAAGCAACTGTAACTCAGTGTTGTGTCTGGGCTTGATATTAGATGCAGAGATCCAGGAATACACTCCATCAGAGCCCAAATCCATTGTTTATCTCATACACTGCATCTCCCACAAACCTTGGTATGAAGGGGATTCTCCCCACCACCACAACCACCACCTGTATGTTCGGAATTCCTTGTAAGGTCAGGGGGACCTGGTGTCACAGCATACTCAACACCATTCTTGCTGTCCTCTGCTTGTGTTCATTCCTCAAAAAAAAAAGCAATTCCTTTGGGACATCAATATCAGTACAGTGGAACCTTGACTTACGTCATTAATCCGTTCCAGAGGTCTGGACTTAAGTCAAACATGACTTAAGTCAAATGAATTTTTCCCATAGAAAGTAATGGGAAAGTGGATTAATCTGTTCCAGTCGATGAAAAAGACCCCCGAAAACAGCAATTTAACACAAATTTGACTGTCTAACCAGACAGCAATAATCCATGCTGTACTATAAAATAAAACAGCATTGCAGATGAAATAAATGAACTTTTATTCAATTAACAAATTCTAATTAACAAATTTTAATTAACATTAACAAATTTTATGCCCACCAGGGAGAGGAGGAAGAAGGTGGCGGGGAGAAGCTGGCCTAGCCCGGAGCAGAGCCAGGCGCTCGCTCGGGCGGAGCTCGGCTTGGTCGGAGGAGGAGGAGGAAGGCCGGCCCGCTCCGGTGTTAACTGCGCTCCGGCAGCGGCGGTGGCTCCCGGTGAGGCCAACCTCGAGTTCCTCGGCCTTGCCGAAGCCACCGCAGGATGAGAGGAAGAAGGGCTGGGACCTTGGCAGGCAGAAAGCTGGGGTGCAGCCCCAGGGCCAGGCCAAGTGTGAAGTGATCAGGGAGCCCCTGGTGCCACCCCCCTGTGTATGTGTGTGTGTGTGTGTGTCCTCTCCCCACAGTTGCTCAGGGAGAGAGAGAGAGGGAGGGTGTGTGTGTGTGTGTGTGTGTGAGAGAGAGAGAGAGAGAGAGAGAGAGAGAGAGTCTGTGTCTGTGTGTGAGAGAGAATGAGTGTGTGTGTGTGTGTGAGAGAGAGAGAGTGAGGGAGAGAGAGAGGGAGGGAGAGTGTGTGTGTGTGAGAGAGAGTGTGTGAAAGTGTGTGTGTGTGTGTGTGTGTGTGTGTGTGTGTGTGTGTGTGTGAGAGAGAGAGAGAGAGACAGAGAGAGTGAAAGTGTGTGTGAGAGAGTGTGTGTGTGAGTGAGTGAGTGAGTGAGAGTGTGTGTGTGAGTGAGTGATTGAGAGTGTGAGAGTGAGAGTTAGTGTGTGTGTGTGAGTGAGAGAGAGAGTGTGTGCGTGAGAGTGAGTGTGTGCGTGAGAGTGAGTGTGTGTGTGTGTGAGAGAGAGAGAGTGTGAGTGTATGTGTGTGTGTGTGTGTGTGAGAGAGAGAGAGTGTGTGTCTGTGTGTGTGTGTGAGAGAGAGAGAGAGTGAGAGAGAAAGAGAGAGAGACCGTGCTGCCCACCAAGGGAGTCTGGGTGGCCCACGAGGCCCTCCCAGACCCCCCCACCTCATCCCACCCCCACAGCTGAGGCTGCTTGGCTTCTCTTTGCCTCCCTCTGTGCCCCCTCCCGCCCCGTTCTCCTGAGGCCTCTTCCCAGGCTTCCTCCCCCTCCCCCACTAGTTTTCCAGGTTCCCCGGGGAGGTGTGTGTGCCAGCCGCCGGTACCCAAGGAAGCTGCGGAGGAGGAGGACCCCCGCCCGGACCCAGCCCACTGGAAGGAGGCAAAGAAACTGCCGCCCCCGCCGCGACGGTGGCGGATGCAATGTTTGGAGGCTAATCGCAGCGGAGGAGGCGAGGGGCTGGGGCAGCCGGAGGAACCGGTGGCGGAGGGGCCCCTTCACTCACGCTGGCGGCCAACGGAACCTTTCGGCCGCCGCCGCCTTGTCCTCGCCCCCGCCGCCGTCTTCCTCCTCCTCGTCCTCTTCGTCGACTCTGGTGGCCTCAGCTGCCGCATTGGGGACCTGGAGCCTGGCTTGGAAAGCCCTCCTGCGGCAAGGCCGAGGACCAGCACCGGGTGCGCGGAGCTGGACTTGCCGAAGCCGCCGCTGCCGCTGCCGGAAAGGAAGAAAGCAGGAGCTCCTGGCCCTTCTTCCTCTCCCCCGGTGGCGGCGGCGGCTTCCGGCGAGGCCAGTCCCGAGCTCCCGCCAAGGGCAGGAGCAGTTTGGAGGCGGCAGCCGGGACGCTGGGTCCTGGCTGCCACCCGATGCGGGGGCCTTGCGCCAGGGCTCCGAGACGTAACTCGGAGCCCCACGACGCAAGTCAAACATGCCCCTAGTGGACGCAAGTCAAATATGATGCAAGTCAAGCGGGACGGAAGTCAAGGTTCCACTGTATTACAATTCTCCACACTTATATGAATTGACCTCCGTGTTGTGCATTTTTACTGTATCCATAGTGTATCTGCTATTAATAGATTTACCACTCTGGTTATTGCTCCCAGTCTCCTCTTAATCCGTCCAAAGATGGTCAGTTACCTTGATCCCATGATGATGCGTAATCCTTTGACAATTACTGTACCTTTCTCCACCTTGTCTCACCCTACTGCCATGTTGGTTGAGTCCTCCCAGCTTACAAAATCTCAGCTCTGCATCCGCCAGTATCAGTTGATATTACACCTATACCAGTGTTGGCAAACCTATGGCATGGGTGCCAAAGGTGGCACTCAGAGCCCTTTCTGTGGGCATCCGACATCGCCCCTTCACAGCCATCTGTATTCAGGTTAAATTGCTGTATTGGCAGTTTGCGAAAAATTAGTGGGCTTTGATTCACAATTTGGGCACTTGGTCTCTAAAAGGTTCGCCATTACTGATCTATACTGACAACTTTAACAAACTACACCGCTACAGCAACCTGCAGTGGGTGTATGGCTAACTCAGTATGACTACTCTCACCTTATATCTTATCATCTGAGAATCTGTGCCCCTCCATATACTGAGCAGATATTCCATATGATTAAATGACTACAACTAGATGTCACTATTCCCTTTTTCTAGGAAGGACTGTGCAGCTTACCCAAAGCTATATAGGCTGGCTCTACTAATAAGAAAGCAGAGGAGGGAACTGAAGTCCCAACGTCCGGGTCCACAGCCAGATACTTCAGCCACTGAGGACCTCAATCCTATACATATCTCATATTGATTTTTTCAGCCCACAACAAACATTCATATTTGGTTTTAAATTCTGAAAATAATACATATGCAAGGTCTTCGGCACAGCAGCAGAAATGGCAACTGTAGACTATAAGCAAATTTTAAACGTTTACTGCTTTATACAAAGGGAATCAAGACAAAACTGATATCAGAGTCCTTTTGTCCACAGGTACAAAACAAGTAAGGCTATCAGTTTAATGTAAAAAATTCCATATTAAAACTGTGCACACTGAGCCTTAGAGATTGAAATCAATATTATTTTACAGCAAGACAAGCATCGTTTAGATCCCTAGATTTACAGCCATCCTGTGACCACATATGCTTGTTAAAAAAATAAGGGACTTGATCCAATACTTCAAAATTAAAGATGGGGATAATGACTGCAATGTCCATCTCATTGCCAGCAATGGGGATGGTTACAAAACTAACAGGAATTTGATGCTATATACTACATGTACTAAGTTATATACTTATTATGTTCATGTATTACAGGGCTGGGCCAAGACACCTTCAAGAAACTAAAGATTTCAGTTTTGATATGTACTGTTTAAATTCATGAAATGTTAGAAACCGTCTCCAAAAATAATACAGTGTAATCCCCCTGTATCCATGGAGGATTAGTTACAAGCACCCCATTCTCATGGATGCTGACAACCATGGATAATAGCAAACACTACACAGCATGGCAAAAAGAAAAAAACCCCAGAGAAAATATTTTAACCATGTATTACCAGAACTTGCCATTACATGGTGCCAGAGAAGAAGCTATAATTCTTCAACAAGAATACAGTACAGTGGACCCCTGTATAACAAACAGCTTGTATAACATAAAATTTGTACAACATAAAAAATTCCGGAGATAGGGGAAATTTGCTTAACATAATTGCCTATGGGGAGAATCCATACAACATAAAAATGGGATTACTCCATTTTCAATGCATTCCTATGGGAATTTGTATAAAGGAAAACTTGCTTAACATAATTTCATTTGGAACAAATTAATTCCTTTATACAAGGTACCACTGTATATAGCACAGCCTCAGGCTCCCTTTATTGGCTAGTTCTGAGAAGTACATTGTGAAAATACTTTAAATATATATATATATTTAACATTTTTGGACCACTGGTAAGTTATATCAGTCCTGCAGATGCATGTGTGTGTGTGTGTGGTGGTGGTGGTGGTGGTGGGTTTCTACGATACAGACTTAAAATGGAAAGATCTCCAATGCAAATGGAAGTTTCAGCACTGATGAGTCAATTTATATATAAAATCTAGAACAGGGGTGCCCAAACTTTTTGTAAGGAGGGCCAGATTTGGTGGCTGAGAATGTGTCAGGGTCCGGTTGCTCCCCGACCCTGCCACGCCACTGCAAGCCCCACCCACTGACCCATAAGCCCCACCCACTGATCCCTCAACCACCCGCCCAGCCCACTGCTTCTCCCCCCCATCAGGCGTGCAGAGGGAGAAGCAGTGAGCTTTTAAACCCTTTTTTCCCTCTCCCGAAGCAAGCACTGATGTCCGCCACTGGCGCTTGTTTCGGGAGAAAGAGAAAAGTTTTAAAAATCCACCACTTCTCCTTCACCTGAATATACGTTGAGGGCCTTTTTCCCCAGCCCAGAATAATGGCTGAAAAACCCAACTTATATTTGAGTATATATGGTATATTGAAGTAACAGGACCGGGAAGTTTGCCAGTTTTAAAAATCTGCAGCTTCTCTGCCCCCCACCCCCAAACTGGAAGAAGAAGAGGAGGAGGACAAGGAGGAGGAGGAAGGGAAGGGGAACCACCGTGGCAGCAGAAGCAGCCTCCGCCACCACCAGCACCGCCAGTGGACCAGGAGGGGCTTCTGGACTGCCCTCCTCAGCCCCATCCCCCAGCAGGTTTGAGGAAGGCAGCGGAGGGAAATATTGACTCGGATTCTAATTGAGTCAATCAATTTTCCCACTTTTAAAAGGCAAAATTAGGAGCCTCGACTTATACTCAGATCGACTTATACTCAAGTATATTGTACTACTAAATTATTAATATTTCAGCATTTCTCAGAAACAACAATTTGATGCTGGCAGAACATTTACAGAAATACTGTAGAAAAATATACTACACAAATGACATGTAATCGGATGCATTGTTGTAGATGCATGCTTCAGCCAGAAAACTAGAATTAAGATATAGCCAATGACCTTCCGGCATGAAAAAATTTAAAATTAGTTTAATACCCTGATCCTAAAGATATTATTTGAAGGTATGTAAACATTAATTGGATAAAAAAGTGATCCTAAGCATGTTTACCCTAAGTCCGATTACCTTGGTAGTTCCATCTTACGAAAGCACATTTCAGGTTTACATAGATGCCGTGCGATTAAGATGAGGCACATCTTTAAAGTGACAGGATAAAAAAGGCCTCACATTGCTGGCCTGGAATACGCAACAGGTATTACAAGATAGTGCTCAACAATCTCCTTGAAATAACAATCTTCTGATACGAAGCCTCTGTATAGTAGGTACTTCCTTCAAGAGTGTGTGACTCCATAAGTTAGAAGCCAACATTCTGTTGGCAGTTTTGGAAGAATTGTGCAAAATGCTATAGGCTAATTAAAGCTAACTGATGAGGTGCCAGCTATGTATTGGTCATGTGCTTTGTCATGTGTCCTACTGCATATCCTGGTATTTCATCAATTAGCTACAACTGGGTGTGGCAAACACCAACAGCATTTTAGCCACAGAGTTCCAATTTGTTTAAGGAAACAAATTGATTCAGCCTGGCTATATCTTTTATCAACTGCTTGCCCTGTTAAAATTTAGAATTTATACCCAATATACAATTCACAATTAAGTTTTGGCACAACAGTTTTTAAAAGAACTTAAGGCCCATAGTGTAAGGAAAGTCTGAATATGGCAAGTACCATCAAAAGTCACATAAAACTTACAACTTAATTTTAAAATGCAAATTTGTAAGTAATTAGGACCTTATAAATGGACCCAGTATACATTTACAAGCCTGAATCTTTAAGCAAACTTCTACACACCTAGGCACACTGAAGTTAAAATTCATAAGCTATACAAGTATTGCACCAATGTTGACAGAATGTGCACTAGGCATTTTAACAAACTAATAATGTCTGCTTTTCTTCTAAAAAATATATTGCTAGCAAGGCAGAGCATACACCTGGAAATATTACTTTATCTTGAACAATGTGGACAGTATTAATATTTAAACATTTCAGCTTTATGTTAAAAAAGTAAAACCTACTGTACATTTTAATATCCCATACCTTTCAACTGGAAAGTTGTCATATGCAATATAGAATGAATGCATAGGCCAATAGTTCTATTTCGGTGCCACCAGAGTCCCATTATGTACCAATAATAATAACAATAATTCATTGTAACAGCAGTACCCACTATCACAATGGGATCCAATGCATGCAACATCTGCTACCAGCTGGACTCCTGAACCACACCGGTTGAATAGCTTCGCCAGACGGGCCTGTCCTTCCCTCCCCTACAGCAGGGCTAGGGGATGCTGCAGTTGCTAAACGGACTTCTGTGTTTCTTGGTCCTTTGTTTGTTGGGTTTAAGATTGATGACATCGCCACCATTAAGCAAGTTAGAATTCTGGCTAGAATGACTGCCGCCGGCTGTGTTGAAGACACCTAGATAGCAACGGAAACACGGCGAATACAAGTTATACTTAACAACAACTAACCCGCCTTTCTAGTTCAGAGTGCGGAAATTTAAAGCTCTCGTTTTCATTGTTTTGTAAGTGGTAACCCAACCAATCCTCCGCATCTGGAGATGTTACCTACATATTTTTAAAGCGAAATAAACCTAAAACCACTAATAACACATAACATTTTTAATGTGAAAAAAAATCTATGCCTACTTCATCAAATAATGGGACTACGAGCTATGATTCTAAAACTAATTTCAGTACGTAGATGCCACTGTCAAGTTACACTTCAGCAGAAAGGCCGAACTGAAGACAGCAGACATGGGCATTCATGCGTCATCTCACTTGGCAATGCAAGCGCAGGACAGAAATAAAACCTGGCAAGTCTTACTTGTAGGGGGTGACCACATTACTGAAAACTGCAGAAAACTCTACAGATTTTTGGTGGGCTTATTAGCGTTCCCACCCCCGTTCCCCCGATCAGTCGATGCAACAGGAAATGCAAAACAGGCCCAGAGCCTTTTCCATTCCGCCAGGGAAAAGAGTGTGATTGCTTGACTTGAGGCAGGAGGAGAGAACACGGTGTGTGTGCAGATAAGCACCTTCCCACTTGCTTCCTGCTTTATTAAGATATGAGCACACACAGACATTAGTCTTGACCGTTCCAGCAGACACACCGCCCTGCAAACCCCTCTCTCCCAAGACTCTTCTTTATTTTTTTAAGGTTCTCCTGTCATTTTATTTGTTTTAATAACTTAACAAGACAAACTCCATGTGTAAGAAGACATTAGAAAGGTGGCGGCGGCGGGGGGAGAGCCGGTCTCCTGACCTATTAATGCAATGAACAGAACAGCACTACCTGCAGGACTGCAGGTAGAACTGCAATTCAAGTGTGGCTATTGAAATCAAAACAGACTCAAACTTCACAGCAAGTGAATGTACATTTCTGTTGCTATGTAGTTGTACTGGGATGCAGTAAGCAGTAAAGGAGACAGTGAGGAAGAAGACTTTGAAGGGGGGAAAAGCAGCTTTAAAGAAAAAGTAATATACAAAAGTTCAGTAATCTGTACAGAAGGAGGTTTTCAGCTCATCTCGTCAGGTGCCAGGTACTTCCAAGTCTTTTTGTACATTTTCATCAGCACATTTTTCAGTAATGGAAACTACTTATTCTTCAGATCTTTGCCAGCAATAAAGAAATCTTATATTATTTGCTAAACACCTGTGTTTGACCTTTTATGAGGAATGGCTGAACGGACCCAGCCAGCATTATTAGTTCTGTAATACAGTGACCCCCTGCCTATCGCGGGGGTTAGGGACCCAACCCGACCTGCAATACTTGAAAATCCATGGTATGATGATACAGGTTGGGTTGGGCCTGGGGCGGCTAGCTGGGGGCTCTTGTACTTACCCCCCGCCTAGTGCTGCCCCGAGTGGGCCTGCAAGTGCCTTTCTGGGTCTTTTGGAGGCCCCCAAAGGGCCTCCCTGTGAACTGGAAGTCATTTCTGAGGCCTTCAACAGGCCCTCCCCCCTTACCCCAGGCCTTTTACCCCAGGGGGTCTTTTTTCATATACTGTGGTCCTGCAATATAGCGAATGGGCGGGGACCAATGTAGGACAATCCAGTATCGTCGACATAGCTGTGTGTGTGTGTGTGTTGTGTCGTTACAGTCGTGACCAACTCTACATGACTCCATGTCCATGGAGTTTTCTTGGCAGGAGTACTGGAGTGGCTTGCCAGTTCCTACTCCAGACACCTACAGCACCTGGTATTCCCTGGTGGTCTCCCATCCAAGTACTAACCAGGGCCGACCCTGCTTAGCTTCCGAAATCAGGTGAGATCAGATGTGCTTAGGGCATCTAGGCAGCTCGACATAGCTACAAATGCCTATTTAACAAAGAAAAAATAGGACCCATTTCCTGCATTTGCCAAGTATCCTGATTCCACTTCCACTGAAATACACAGGAGACATGAAATAATAATGTGCCGTCAAGTCAATTCTGACTTATGGTGACCCCTTTACACTGTTACAAAACATAAGTGTTTACCCTTCCCTTCTTCTAGGGCAGGCATGTCCAAACTTCGGCCCTACAGATGTTTTGGACCACAATTCCCACAGTCCTTTGCCATTGGCAATCTAAGCTTAGAATTCTGGGAGTTGTGGTCCAAAAGATCAGGAGGGTCGAAGTTTGGGCATGCCTGTTCTAGGGTGCCCTAGGACTGTGCCACTTGCCCAAGATCATCTAGGCTGGCTTTTCTGAGATAAACAGCGGAGAACTGAACTTCCCACTAATGGCTCTGCAGCTGGATACCTAAACTACCCGGCTATTCAGCCGGTTGGCTTCCCATAATTAGGAGCGGGGTTTTTATGAGCTGCCACAATTGTCTTGCTGCAATTTGTTGCTACATACGTACCAATTTTATTACCAGCTGTATGTACTATTTCTGGATCTTCAACTATTCGTTGTTTGAGTTTTTGAAGGTACTTCTCAGCCAAATATCTAAAAACTGAAGCATACAAAAACCTACATTAAAACATGCAAAATAGTAATACACATTAATTGTAACACTCAAGCCAAAAAACATCATTTAGGGATTTAACTATGAGGTGATTTTATGTGATAAAGCTGCTGCAACATTAGACATATAATGCATTCAAAAGTACCAACATTCCTGAAGAAAGGGAACTGCGATAGAGAATGACAGAACTGGAAACTAAGAAAGGAGCCCAAGCTTCATTGTTAGAAATCAGCATAATAAAATGTGAAAATTGTAGCGGGTATAAGTTCTCCTTACAAGGTGTCTGAGCACTGATCCTTCCTGCTCAACACCACTGACAAGTTTTATTTTTCCTTTCCCTGACCAACATTTGTCAATTTCCTTGTCCACCATTCAAATACAACCACAAGTTAAAAATGTATAGGTTGTGTTTAATGCAAGGCTTAATGAAATGTTCCACTCTACAATTATGCAAGTCTCAAATGCAATTTTTTTGGTCAAAGTAAGAGATTTAATATCAACTTCTTTCAACACTTAAAATTACAAGAAACAAACTTGAATTCAAGTAAACTCTGAATGCTAACAGATGACATAACATTTTTGTTATTGTTTTAAAAGTACACTAAAAATTAAATAAACTTTCTATCTAAAATGGTTTCTTTGAAGCCACCTTATGAAACTTTACAGTTTTGAAACTGCAGTAATAATCGAGATAGAAATTTCATATTTTAATCACAATCTCCGTGTCTTTCACGGCTTCAGACCAATTTCCCTGACTAGCTTCCATTCCTCTGAATTTCCAGAAAGTGACAACCCTTTAAGGTCTTCCTCAGCTGCCTTTGCGATCAATACTTTGGAACTGTGTTCAGCTCAAAAAAGTCAAGATTCCCACCTGCAACTGTAGTTCATCAAGTA
This sequence comes from Phrynocephalus guinanensis, assembly GCA_037367245.1. Taxonomy (NCBI): domain Eukaryota; kingdom Metazoa; phylum Chordata; class Lepidosauria; order Squamata; family Agamidae; genus Phrynocephalus; species Phrynocephalus guinanensis. Next base: position 157,587,854 of record CM074733.1, on the reverse strand, counting down.
GTCAACAGTGCAAACTGCACACACAAAAAAGGTTCCTAGTGCTTGTGCAGAGATCTCTTTGGGAAACTCCTCAAGCTAAGATGGAGTTGGGCGGGCCACCACAAACACACATGAAGGGCCCGGAAAGCACAAGAAAAGTTAACTTTGCCGAGGCTTAGCTTTCATTGGAGGGGGAAGGACATACCTGTGGGATGGACCATTTCCAATAACAGACAAAAACTGCCAAAATGAAATGGTCTGCTGAACCTGATTTCCTGAGCACAGAGACACTGGTTATTAGGAACAAAGGTACACAGAGGTTTATCACTCCAGTGATGGAAAAAATAAATTAAGCAGAACTGATGCAAAAAAAGATTAACAACTGGCATCTAAATGAAACTATAGTTCTGCATCAGCAGCTCCTCACCTTCTGTTACATTTAAGTCCTCTTTCACAGACGTCCGATAGAATCTCAGTTTCAGCTTTTTGGCCAGTGCCTCTGCTTCTTCGCTATTCACCAAACAAAAGGGGGGGGAGTGATATTAATTGATTTTCAGTACAAGAGTCTAAATTAATACCAAATGTAGTGAAATGTTTCCCTAAAAGTGGATTAATGTTAAGACTGTGAAATGACTGTTACTGGCAAGAGCGGAACATGGCATTTACTTATTACAAAGACAGCAGAGAGGAGGAAGTCCAAGCAGTTGTATGAAATACAGAAGGCATCACATATAATGGGCAGCATCCTGTGTTAGCATGATGTAAAGTCAGCTCTGGCATAAATGAGCGGGGAGTATAATTTTGAAGATTCATGTCCCAATACAGTGTCCCTCTCCCCCTTTCGCAGTTCATATACCACGGTCCCGCAATATCGCGGGACGGTTGTACACACCAAAAGGGCTTGAGGGAAGGAAAAAAGGTTTTAAAAGCCAGGACTTTTTAAATCTCTCCCTTTCCCCAAGCCCCAGTCTCCAGCTGATTGGCACTGGGGTGGGGAAACAAAAGGTGTTTCTCCCCCACCCCAGTGCCAATCAGCTGGAGTATGGGGCTTGCCTCCGTGGAGACATCGTGTGCTGCTCCTCCATGCCCAGAGGTCAGGAGTAGCGGCGTGCAATGTTTAAAATGTGTTTAAGCAACAGAGTCAAGTGCTTGGCTCCGTTGCTTAAACGTATTTTAAACCTCGCGCGCCACCACCACCCCGTCCTAACCCGACCTGCACCCGCGTATTGCGGATTTCAAATGATTGTGGGTCGGGTTGGTCCCTAACCCCTGCGATAGACGGGGGGGGGGTTACTATACAACTAGAGCGCCCAAGGAGGTGCTTCAGGGATCACACTTTCATTTTGACACTAGTGCAACTGCTGCAGGTACAACTTCCAAGTTGCAAAACAGGCCATGAAATGAGAGATTTAAAACTACATCAATTCTGCTAAAGGCATGCAGAATAAAAATATGTGCTTACTGCTTTCACTAATCAATCATCACACACACACACACACACCTTAGGGCAGGGGTGCCCAAACTTTTTGTAAGGAGGGCCAGATTTGGTGGCTGAGAATGTGTCAGGGGCCGGTTGTTCCCCGAACCTGCCACTCCAAGCCCCACCCGCTGACCCATAAGCCCCACCCACTGACCCCTTGCAATCCCACCTGCAGGAAGGAAGGCGGGGACCAAGGCAGGGAGGTGGAAACCAAGAGATGAAGGAACGAAGGTGGGGAACAAGGAAGGGAGGGAGGTGGGGACCAAGGGAGGGAGGGAGGAAGGAAGGTGGGGACCGAAGGAAGGTGGGGACCAAAGTAAGCACAGGGAGCCGTGGCCACAGGTCACCCCTTGGAAGAGGCGATCTGTGTGACCTTGCACCCCCCCAAGCTCCCCAGCAGTGGCGACGGCTTGCCTGACAGCTCACCCCAAAGCTCCTTGGCAGTGGCAGAGGCCCGCTGGCCTGCCCATCCCCGCACTTTCCCCTGCGGTGCCGGTGGTGGCAGACCGCCCGTCCGCCCAAGCTTCCCAGCGGTGTCAGTGTTGGCAGAAGATTTTTTTTAAAAAAAATGGGGCGAAGGAAGGGGAGGGAGGGGCGGGCCAGACAGCCATGGGCCACTCAAAATGGCCTGACAGGCCGGATTTGGCCCCCGGGCCGGACTTTGGGCAGGCTTGCCTTAGGGCATCTGGTTCAAGGATAACTGAGAACCAACTGTATGAATGCTGCTTAGAAGCTGGCCACATCAATTTTTGGTAGAGTCTATTGCCAAAGCATATCTCCCAAGAGTGCCAGACCCATTTCTTGAACTGGAAATCTGTCCCATTCATATGGTGTGTGTCAAGTGAGGGGCAGAGTGCAACTCAAAGAGAAATTGAATTATTGGGCCACTTTTGTCCTTCCTACCCCAGCTCCCCCTCACCAAAGTTAGGCCCTGTGCCAATACTAAACAAATGAACAAAACCAAACCCTTTACCTGTAAGAACATAAATGCAAAGGGAAGAAGATTGGGCAGGGGAGGTTCCAGCACAGCACGTCTATACAGCTCTTTTTTTTTCAGATGAATCCACAGCTCCACTTTATACAGGAGCCACTTTGCTTACATTTGTTTTGCAATTGGTGATCAGCTTTCCTTTCTAGTTAACATATCATTTGATCTGATAACTATGCTGGTGATCTCTTAGCACCAGCAGCACAGAATCCACATATCTGAAGTGTGAATAAAATATAGCTCAAAACTATCATTTGGCAAATGAAATAATTCTTTCTATAACTGGGAAAGGGAATTAAAAAGGAAGGGCAGTATTTTCTACAGAGACTGCCGCCTACATCCATGGTCATTCAAGCAGATGCAGAGCTACGTAAAGAGATACACACCTGTCCTGTGTAGCTGGTGTTTCGTTTGAATGTAACACAATTAAGTGTTCTGCTTATATACTGTCCCATAACTCTTCAAGTAGTCTCTGGGTGGTTTACGGTTTTTTAATTACAATATGCAGGTTACACATTGCCCCACCCACCCAGCAAGCTGGGTACTTTTTACCGACCTCGGAAGGGATCGAACCACAAGTCATTAGCAAAGTTTTACCTGCAGTACAGGCATTTAACCACTGTACCACAAGGGTCAGTAAAAGGCTGATTTAATGCCATCTTGAGCAATACATCCATTATCCAAATTATAAAGGGTGCCCACAGATGAAGGTAACTCTTTTTCCAAATTTGCCAGTCATACACAACTATTCTAGTCACGTTAAGTGCCCATAAAAGTGATTTCATAAAACACCATACCAACTTACTTCTTTATACAAGAATAATCCAAGAGGTCAATCTTATTTTGAACCAGCACTGTAGGGATGTCTCCAACTTCAGCTACCACTTTTTCCTTCCAGACAGGGATGGCTTCAAACGATTCTCTGTCAGTGGTTGAAAAGACAAGCACACAAGCTTGGGCTCCTAAAAAAGCAAAAACAAAATTAGCATACTACAATAAGGTCCGGATCAACTATTTTGCACTCACAAAGTGTCAAGAGCAGACCAGTTTCTTCTACTTTGCTCTAGTAGAGTTAGGAACTTCTAGATGGTTTCTGCTGAATTTTGGGCTAAGAATCAGAAATGAAGGCTGCCCTTTTGTATACATTTACTCAGGCATGTGCTTCTGTGACCACAATGAGCCTAAGTCAGCCTGCACACCAGCTTATCTTGCTCAGATCCTAAAAGGTCAGAAAGCTATGAACTGCACTATTATAAGGAAATGACGCAAGGAATATTTCCTGTGTTTTGGAATATTATTTCACCAACTGGTAGAAAATGTGACTCCTTCCATGACAATTTTTAAAAATAGTAAAAACCTTTTACTTTCAAAGGCTGCTGCTGATATGCTTTGTACAAGATTGCCCTGACAATTAATTTGACATGGGTTTCTTTGCACTTACACACCTATATTTGGATAATTCCTAGTGGTCTCAGTTTTATCGTTTGAATGTATCCAATATGAGCATGAAAAAAAGTTTTGCTTAAAAATTCTGAAAAACATAGCACAGTGATTTTTGTGCATTAAGTGCAGACGCCATCCTCTTATATTTTCTGTGTGATCAGGTAACTAACTTGAACTTCTCCTGTCATTATTAATCTAAATGGAAAGAAGACTGGAATTCAGGCCCCACGGACCACGCAGCAAGAAGGGATCTTGGATTTCTGAATCAATGCTTAATTTGTTTATGTTGCAGTCTAAAGAGAAACATGTAATGAGCTCCTTATCAGGAATGAAATCCTTGAAGCTGAACAATGAACATCTGTGTCTAGTATTCCAAGAGCTAGCCACGCATGACATTCTATCCCCTTTGCTGTTGCAAACAGTGAGGGAAAGGTAATTAATTATACACTGATAGGCACTCTGACCAAGTTCTGAACTCTTGTACTATGAACAGTAAGAAATCTTGTGCACTTAATATAACTTTAAATCCTCTGCTGAAGTTCTTAGATAGCAGTGTTGTGCAAAATACCAGCCCAGTCTTACTTAAGAGACATATAATATTAAAAATTATGTTCTGTCAAGTCAATTCTGACTTACGGCAAAATTAGCGTACCACAATAATGTTTCATTTAGTTGGAACATCCGTTATCAAAACAACGTAATTAACAGTTTAAGATAGCAGCTGAAATGAATTAAACACCTGCAGGAAAATGTTAGAGTGAGTGAGACATGTTTAATGTTTAATAGGCAGTTATTTATATATTGCATTTCACACCAACATTGTCAGAAGTTGCTCTAAGCATAAACCACATACATGCTCAGCAGCCTTCTGTAAGAATAAAAGACTGGTCAAGAGAAGGGTGGGAAAGAAGCAAAGAAACCAACAGGCACAGGCAGGGGTATTTCAATATACAGTGGACCCTTGTATAACGAACAGCTTGTATAACATAAAATCTGCACAACATCAAAAATTCCAGAGATAGAGGAAATTTGCTTAACATAATCACCTATGGGGAGAATCCGTACAACATAAAAATGGGATTACTCCATTTTCAATGCATTCCTATGGGAATTTGTATAAAGGAAAATTTGCTTAACATAATTTCATTTGGAACGAATGAATTCCTTTATACAAGGTACCACTGTACTATTACTGCAGGGGTTAGATTTTTCTGTCCCTGGGCTGCTTGCAGAATGGAGCCCCTCATCCAATACAGGAGGAGCTGGCAGTACACTTTCCCCAGAAGGCAACCAGGAGGCCACTTCTTACAAACCATTCCTCCCACATGAATGAAGATGCACAGATCCACACAGAATCTCTTTAGCACAGTGGTTCCCAACCTGGGGGTCAGGAGACTCAGGACCCTTTTGGGGGTCGAACGACCATTTCACAAGGGTTGCCATGAGCCAGTGAAGAAAAAGGCACAAACAGCTTGGGTCTGGAGGAGATAGGGAAGGAAGGGGGGAAAGAGGGAGTTACAGCTTGATAGGTTGGAGGGGATGTCAGTCAATGGCACTGGAGGCTGCAATTGGCTGAGGGTTCTCTATGGCACCTGAGACAGTGGCCTGCCAAGCAGGGCTTGTGGCCTCTTCCAAGCAGGGCAAGGGGTCACCACAACATGAGGAACTGGATTAAAGGGTCGCGGCATTAGGAAGGTTGGGGACCACTGCTTTAGCAGATAACAATTTTAAAACATTATGTTTGGGAGGGACTTTTCAGCCACAGGACACCCAAGGCTATAGAACAAGGCACTAGAAGAAGGGGGTGTTAAAAGTTCATGCAAATTATCAGAGGAATAAAAAAGCAATCCAATGTTTAAATTAATCTTTAAAGCAGGGGTCCTCAAAGTTTTCAAACAGCGGGCCGGTCCACCACCACCCAGACACCACTGGGGGCCAAACCACAGTGTCCCCCCCAAAAAAAGGCCGGCATGGGAAAAAAGGGGGAGGGAGGGGCACGTGGGCAGAGCCCCCTCCCAAGATCAGCCCATAATCAGTGCATCTCCGGGGCCCCAGCAATGCCTCCTGCTCTGGATCGTTGCCCTGAGGTGCTGTCGCGGGATCCCTCTGCTGTGTCTCTTCCTTCTATTACAGTGGCAGTGGCTGGAGTGGCTCTCCTTCCTTCATTGTGTCGGGAAGGAGGTGGCAGCCCAGGCAAACTCAGGCTCCTCAGCACCTTCTAGGCGGCCACTCAGAACGAGGAGGAGCAGTCGCGGCAAGTGACAGCCCTGGCCATCATGCCCTCGCTGTACCCCAGAGGGAAAGCTGCCTCCTCTCTTGACCTGGCCCGACCCTGCTTGGTGCGCTGCAAGTGAGGGAGGGAGGGAGGGAGGGAGCAAAGGGCTGGGAAGGAGGGAGGGGAGGCAGGAAGACCTGCCCAAAGCCACCGAGCCCAGCCAGGCTGCAGTGCTCTGCTGGCTTGCCAACCCGCCCATCACCAACCGGAGATAAGTGCAGTCTCACCAGTCTCCCAGGAACCAGCCTGGGCCACCGTTGGCCTTCCCTTCCCTTCTTTCTCCACCACCTCCTCCTTGCTGCTCTCTAACCCAGTGGTGGTGGCAGCAGCCTCAGCCTCTGGCCATGGCTGGGCTCCCTCCTCCCCCCCCTCACTCCACGGAGCAAGGCAGCAGCTTGGAGGGGGCTGGGTGGGCAGGAAGTAGCTCCGTTTCCCCCTCGGTCGCCTGTCGTCCTTCCCTGGATCAGTCCACTGCTGTGGCTGCTCCGGCTCGGAAGGCAGGCTGGCACTGCCCCCGCCTGTCCCCTTCCTTCCTCACAACCACAATAACACAGGCGGTGGCCACACAAGGAACGCAGGTGGGTGGGGTGGAGGAGCAGGGGCGGGGCTTTGGGGCTATGGAGGGAGTGGGAGACTTTGCACAGCCCTCCCATTTTAAATTGCCCCGCTCGGCTGCAGCTGGTGCCCCAACCATCTGGGCGGCAGGTGGGGGGGTGCGGAGGGACTTTGCTGTGACCGTCCCACTTTGAACTGTCCCACTAGCCAGTGTGCCAGTCATCTGGGCAGTGGGTGGAGGGAGTGGGGGAAGTGACATAGCCCACCGTTTTGAACTGCCTCAGAATTAGAAGCAGTTGCAGAGGCTAGCTTGCTCGTGCAGCAGGGGGTAGGTGGTGGTGGGGTCTGCAATTGGTCCCGGGGGCCAGATTCAATACCCTGGGGGGCCACATCCGACCCCTGGGCCTCAGGTTGAGGATTGCTGCTTTAAAGTATGGACTAGTTCTAGTTCCTTGCTTGTTATTTTGCAGTTTACAGAGTACTGCTTTATCTGGTTTTCAAGATACCTCCTCAGATTTGAGACTTTGTTGTTGTTAGATTTGAGACTTGGGATATAAATATCTAAATTTAAATAGATAATGAACGAGTCAGTTCTCCTTTTTCGACAATGGAGACAGATTAATGGTTTTCATACTTCTTGTCCAAAATTTAATGGTTACTACAGAAAATTGTACTACAGTAGTCCCACTGAATCAACAGGGATTTGGTGAGTCAAGTCCTCAATAAATTCCACGGATTCAAACCAGCCTGTTCTAGGTGTGACTTAATCTAAGTTTTGTAGCACAGTAAATTGTAGTAATGTAGGCCCATTCAAATGAACAGAACCTACATAGGAGCAGACTCCCTAATCCCTCATTGATTCAATGGACCCACTCTAGTGTAATTTACTATGTTAAGCAACAGGATTTTGGCTACTGTATTAAAGTTGGTTATTCTTGTTAATTTCTCCTTTGCAATCCACCATAGTTTCATTCCTTACATCCACTGTCTGAGTTAAACCTCAAAAAGTACAAGTTGTCTTCTGTACTACAGATCTAATAAAGTTATATGCAAATATGAGTAAGAACCAAGAACAAAGCAGATAGTGTTTTCCCCCAAAGCTTCCACCTTAGCCACCTGCACTACTAATAAGGCATTAAGGCAATCTCAATAAAATAAAGCAATCCCCATAAAAATAACTGATACTTACCCAACCCGTTCTGGGGCCTTTCACTGCTGCCATTGCTTCCTTGCCACTGGCTCCACGTGACCTGTGTCCAGGGCCTCGGCTGGTGCCGCAGTGAGGGACGGAGGCCGATGACACAGCAAGATTCTGGTGGCCACAAGGAGCTAGTGGCTGTGGCAGCTGTGGCGGCATCAAAGGTCCGATGGCTGCAGCCGTGGTGGCAAGGGGCCAGTGTCCACCGCAGCCACCGGCTCCTTGTTGCTGCTTGGTGCTCAAGAGCTTTTTTTTTGCAAGACAGAGCTTGTTAATCAGAACAAATATGTTCTGAAATTTTTGCTTGTCTTGCAAAATGCTCATAGACTGGGGCACTCGTAAACCAAGGTATTACTGTACATGACTGTCCTTAGACAACTGTATATGACAACAAGAATCTGTACAGTATTGCTCAACTCGAAAAAAAATGGTTTCAAAAATGTTTCAATTATGCCAACCATTTAATTTAAGCATTTCTTTCAGTACTTAAAAATACAAAATACAATTTTCCAAGGTTTATTACTAAAAAGAACCTATTATCTAGCTAAACAAATATAATTGGTCTCCACAAACAAAATATTTATTATCTGGGAGATCAATAAAAGTTATCACTATCTTTAAGTATTTCTGCAGCTTACTTCACACATGTTAGTAATTCTACCTACCTCTGTAATAAGCTTTAGTAATAGCATCAAATTCTTCTTGACCTGCAGTATCCCACAGCATCAGTCGGACATCTTCATCATTGACTCTGAAAAAAGACAATTAAACTATATAAATATGTATAGTTATATATGTGTATACAAATACATCCAAGAGGGCAGTGGATTCCATCTCTTGCCAACGCTGTTGCCCCATGTGTAGAGGTTGGTGATCTCCTTGGTTTAACAAAGACCTGAGGGCATGGAAAAAGCAAGGACAGATTGGTGGTAAACTCAACTTATCAGGCTGACTGCAACTGATCTAAGAGGCTATGCTGCAGCAGCGAAGAAATCCGCGGCCTCTGCTATCACCGGATATGCACAGAACAGACCAGTACTGTTTTACCACACTGTGGAAGGCCTCCTTCATGGAGGTACTGAAGAGCAACTAGATGGCCACTGTGAGCAGTTTTCTATACGTTTGTGAAGTCCAACAGACTCACCTTGACCTGAAGCCTGGGACTGAAACAGGCCAGGTAATGTCATTTTTGCAACCGTCCTGAAAACTGGGACAGTTTTCAGCTTAAAAAAATCTCTACAAAAAGGTAATTCCCCTCCCTTCTTCATTCTGTTATAAAACCTTTGTTAAACCTTCCATTGGTCTAGAACAGTGGTTCCCAACCTGGGGGGTCGGGGCCCCTTTGGGTGTCGAACGACCATTTCACAGGGGTCACCATGAAGACAAAGGCACAAACGACTTGGGTCTGGAGGAGGAGGGGGAGGAAGAGTGAATTACAGCTTGATAGGTTGGAGGGGATGTCAATCAATGGCACCGGAGGCTGCAATTGGTTGGGGGTGCCTGTAGAGGGAAGTTCTCTATGGCACCTGCAGCAGTGATCTGCCAAAGGGAGCTTGTGGCCTCTTCCAAGCAGGGCAAGGGAATCGCCACATCATGAGGAACTGTATTAAAGGGTCACGGCATTAGGAAGGTTGGGAACCACTGGTCTAGAAGCTGTGCCTAATTAAGAGGTCATTCTTAAATTTGCCATTTCTAGAAGAGGTAAATGAAAAAGTACAGGTCCTATCATTCCAAGTACTCTCGGATGGCACTGATTATCAGGCCCTGTTTGAACCAGGCTTTTTCAGCTGGGATAAGAAACTGTTTTGGTGCCTTGGTGGACAACCCATTAGTCCTCTTGGACGTCTCAGGTCCTTTTGACATCATTACCCATGGTAGCCTGTTGAACAGACTGCCTAGGTTGTTGGTGGGGAGCATTGCATTGCAATGGCTCACGTTTATCCCAGCAAGGCTATGTATATTCAAAAGGTGGTGTTAGGGCACCAGAGCCTTTGCTGTGTAATATTCCTCAAGGTTCGACTCTATCCCCTCTATTATTTAACATCTACAGGAAGCTGCTGGAAGTGGTCCTTTGAATCCTTATTTATTTATTTATTTATTTATTTATTTATTTATTTATTTATTTATTTATTTATTTATTTATTTATTATATTTATACCCCGCTTATCTTCCTTGCGGAACTCTAAGCGGCTTACAGTGAGCGACAAGCGCCAATAAACAAAAAATTACAATCAAGTGTAAAACAGCAAAACATAGAGTAAACAGTTAAAAACCCAAGAGCCCCCAGCGGGCCAAATTGGCATCATAAAAACTGAAGATCAAGCGAGCATGAAAAAACAGCACTAGGCAAATAATCAACTAAGCACAAACATTGGTCGCTTGGTCATAAGAAGATGGCGGGGAGGGAAAAAATCATCCTTGGTATGACATGCCGCCTAAATGCTAGGATACCAACTCTATTGCTTTTTGTCTCCTGGCATCAAAGGAACAGTCAGGACCTTCAGCCCTGCCTTAGCTCACTAACAAGCTGGATAAGGGTGAACAAGGTGAAGTTAAATTTTGACAAGTCAGAAGTGCTGTTGGACAATCAAAAGTTAAGACTCAGGAACTAGAATTCAACTGATTATTAAAAGCCTTGTGCTTCCCAGACAGTTCAGGTCTGTGAGTGCTCTGAACTGCTCCTGGACTCTGAGAGGACAATGGTGATGAGGACTGCCTTTGGGCAACTCCCCTGAATGCACCACTTGCAATTTCTCCTGAGCCAATCTCACTTGACAAATCTTCTGTGCCAGATTTCTGCTGTCTGCTCTATGTGGGGTTACTCTAGAAAACTGCAAAACATACTCCCCTCAGCCGCCTGCCCACCCGCCTGCCGATGCCAGGCCGCCCTCTCGTCCTCGCGCTGGGGCCCCGCTGGGAGCAGGTGCGTGTGTGTGCGTGTGGCTGTGGGGACATAACTTCCTCAGAGCCACTTTCCTTTTCCTGGCCCACAGCGGCGGCTTCGCTCTCCTTCTCCTTCCTCCCCCTCAACACACACACACCATCCTCCACTGCCATCAGGGAAGGGGCGTGGCATATGAGGGAGGTTTCCGTGGAAACAGGGAGCGGGCCTTGGACCATTCCTTGCTTTGCTCCTTCATGCCTCCCCACTCGTCCCATCTCCCCAGAATGCCACCACCGCTTCTTCCCTTCCATCACGCCACTTCTTCCCTTCCATTGTGGGAAGGTCCCATCCAGGACTGGCCAGGGGCTGAGAGCACTGGGTTCCTCCGCAGAGATGGCCTAAGGACGCTCCACCCCACCCCATCCAGCAGGGAGGAGAGGGACTCACATTTTCTTGGCAATGCCCCCTCCCTCTCTGGCTTCCCCCCTCCACCTTTGGGGAGCAAAAGGTGGCCTGCTTTGTGGGGTTTTATATCCATTTATGTGGGGGGGTTGCCAAGTTTCTCCCCTCCTGCTGCCGTGTGCTCGTCCATGGGCTCTTTGGCGGGCTCCATCCTCTCCTCCCCACTTGCCTCCCTCCCTCCCTCCTCCTCCTCCTACGCTACTCATAATCACCAGAGTGATTTATGGTTGGGGGTCACCACAACATGAGGAACTGTATTAAAGGGTCACAGCATTAGGAAGGTTGAGAACCACTTGCACTAGTGGAATGGCATGATACAAGTGCAATTAATATTAGCACCAACAGCCAAAGCAACAGCAAAATGTAAAATCCCCATTAACTTTCCAGAGGCATGAAAATATTCTAAGAGACGTGCAAGAGTGAGGTATTTAATAGAAGTATTTTCCCCATCTTAAACAATTTTTCATGATGAGTACTTATTACAATTTAGAATTTACCATTTAGAAAAACTAGGCGTGCTTAACCCTTTGATTTAAAATAAATCATAATGTGGTTTTGCACCTAACTTTAATTCTAAATTATGAACTGAATTTTTGGTTAGAAGGGATGTGGAAGATGTTAAAGGAAAGCTAAGGGGGAATAAGAGTTTTTTTTTTAAATCAAGAAATTGTGAAAGCTAGGAACTGCCACACTGGAAAATTCCTGTTGCTTGCATATATTTACACTAACTGTTTTCAGAAGCAGTTCCTTTTCTCTTGCTCATTCACAGCCCAACTTTGTCCACCCATGAGAGAAGAATAGCTCCTTCTTTTACATGCGGCTTGTCAGCATGTTTGCATTTATTGTGCATACTGGTGAATCTGGCACTTAGGTGGAAAGACTGCAGAATACAATTAGCATATAAATACCCCACTTTCAGCTCTAGAAAGAACAGTGTCAGCACAAGTTTCCTGGAGGGCACATGAGCTCAGTGCTTATAAAAGCACTGAACACACTGCATTTAACAACAACAAAATGGCAAGAAAGAGTTAGGCTCCCATCTGTTCAATACATACTGCATTTCTCTTTCCAGGAAATCCACTCCAATTGTCTTCTTGTAGTCTTTTGTAAAAATCCCTTTGCAGTATCTCTGGATCATACTCGACTTCCCAACTGCTCCATTCCCAACCACCACCACCTTGATGGCCACTTCCATATCTTCTTCCAACATCTTGCCAATCCACAGAAGGCTGCAGTGTCTTCACAAACTTATTTTAGATGTTCCAAGTTCTGTAACTTAATGGAGAGAAAGAATGAATCATGACGGCAAATCTGGTTTTGACTTCTAATTTCCCCACAAACTTTCTATGTGGCCATGGCCACCACAGTCCCATAGTACAGGAATACAGTAATACCTTGGATAACAAATGCCCCCAATAACAAATTTTTCAGATACTGAATTGCAATTTCCAGGTATAGGCTTGCCTAGGATAATGACGTTTCCCTATGGGCTGCCTCAGATAACGAATCACAATTTCTAGGTATAGGTCTGCTTCGGATAACGAATTTTCTCTGTAGGCTGCCTCAGATAACGAATTTTCCCTATGGATTGCCTCAGATAACGAATTTCCAGCATGCATTGGTAAAAAAGAGTTATCCTGGGTGGCATTGCACCTGTGCCTTTAAAGTGCACTTTATAAAGAGTTTTGAGCAAAAAACCAGGTGTCTGTGTCATTTTCCTAGGCTCTGGAATGGATTAATTGGTTTCCCATTCATTCCTATGGAAAACTGTTTCAGATAATTGTTTCGGATAACGAATTGCCTCGAAGAACAAATTAAATTCGTTATCCGAGGTACCACTGTATACACAATAGAAATGGGCACGAAACGAGCGTTTTTTCGTTTTCGTTTTCTCGTTTCATTACGCAACGAAAACGAAACGAATTTTTTTAAAAAACAAAACGAAAATGAAAACGAAACAACCAAATTTGCCGTGTTTTTCGTTTTCGTTGCAGCAGATGCATTGAACTAAAAAGAATGCTAACGAAACAGCGATTTTTCGTTTTCGTTTCATTACCTAACGAAATGAAAATGATTTTTTTGCAAAAAACATCACGAAAATGAAAACGAACCGAAACGGACCCCTAAACGACCAAACAACAAACGAAACACCATTTTTTTGAGTCGTGCCCATCTCTAATGTGCAGGATGCTGGGACTTATTGTGGAAAGAGTTGTGCAGCATGTGATTACTTCATTGTGTTCTCACAGCTACCGAATGACTCCTATGAACCCCTTCACACAGTGTGAAGCTGCTACACTTCACCAACTGGATCCATCAAAAGAGGAGAACCTTTGGCTTGTGGGTTGAATTCAGTCCATGAAAAATATCGTGAAAGGCCATGAAAAGCTAGTAAGAAGAGGAGCTCCACACATGGAAAAAGGGGAAGAAGAAAAAAGCAGGGCCCCTGCATAACCCTTTGAGATCCAACAATGGGTGAATGGCCAGCCTCTCCATGCTCCCTTAACTATGGAGAGCTGCAGAGGAAGCTCACACACTCAAATCCAGCCTTACTCTCAAATCCAGCTAGCCTGGCGTAGCAAAAGGTTCAAAAGCAAAGGGTTCCATGGCTACTGTATCACTAAGTACATATTCCAGCTAGGTACACAGATCACACAAAGCAAAGCAACACGGTTAATACAGGAGTGTTTAAAGATCATTAGAACTTCTGTCATGTGTCTCATGTAAACAGGTACCACAATATTATCAGTTTTCAAACAGACACATTGGCAAGTAGAATGCATTTGGCATAGTATACTACTTGGCATTTATGGAACAACTTTCTGTTCAAAACTTTAAAATAGAGGTGTCAGGACTTTACTGGTTAGTAATGCTGACATAAGCTCAATGGCCAAACCACCACAGTGAACTGCTACTAGTTAATGAATTGCCCTTTGTATTCCTAAGTACACATCAACTCGTACAACTAGCAAGGAACATGGAAAAATGCAATGATGTTAACTAGCAGCAAATGTACTGCTGCAACTGCATCAACGCAGGTGCAAGTGGTCAGTAGGATTTCAGACAATGTATAATTTAATAACACAGCATTTATAGGACAAAATCTTGTCACTTGGTGTAGTAAGTCACAATTAGAGTAAGCCCATTGAATAAGTGGGGATTCAGTGAGTCAGTTCCTTCACATTTCACTGATTCAATGGCTCTACAGTGGTACCTCTACTTATGAGCTTAATCCACTCCAAATGCATGCTCATAAATTGAACAACTCGTAAGTAGAGCAGCCGTATCTAAAAAAATAAAAAAATAAATTGTAAGTAGAACATCTAAAATTTGTAAGGCAGCAGTTAAAACACCAATGGTTTTCTACTCTTAAGTCGAATTGCTCATAAGTAGAGCCACTCATAAGTAGAAGTACCACTGTACCCTCATGTCAACTTTCTGCACTAAACAGGGTTTCAGTCACTGAGCAGCTAAAACGGGTTGAAAGGTTTCAAATATATAATTTATTAATTCAATTTCTATTATAGGTCTATGACAACGTACCACCTTGACACTAAAAACAGTGATCAAGGCCGCTAGCAACTATAAAACACAACTAAAATACAAAATCATGATTAAATAATAAAACAAGTGAAATCAGAATTTAAAATGTCTTAGGGTTGAGGGAGTATAACTATTTTGATACATTAACTAAAATGAATAAAAATATTTATGTGTATTAGTTGCAACCTACTTCAGCAAATGCTATCTTACATGTCAAAATCCTTTCTGATTAAACATCTTTCTGTTTTCCAGTGGAAGGAAAAGAGAGATGAACTAAGCCTGGCCTCCTTTGACAGGGAATTGGAAAGTCTTTGAATTTACAAGTGCAACCTGTAATTAATTCTCACACAATGACTTGGTATATGACAAGCCAATTTTTTAATTTTTCTAACATTGCGAAAGAAAAGTAGGAGAGGTTAAGGAACAGTGGTGAACTTAAGACCACCTAATTAGAATATTTATAAACAAGCCATGTTGATCTGGGGGATTGCTAGTCCACAGTACTCTCATAAGGAAGGCATATTCTTATGTATTCAGAAGTCAACTAACACAGTTTTAAGCTGCTGCTATTCTCTCTCTCTCTCTCTCTCTCTCTCTCTCTCTCTCTCTCTCTCTCTCTCTCTCTCTCTCTCTCTCTCTAATTAAAAGGGAGTTAATATGAAGCCATTGTCAATACACTGGCTGCCAATCAGCTCTCGGCACAATTCAAGGTGCTGACCTTGACCTACAAAGCACTGTAGGACCAGGGCCCCAGCTACCTCAAAGATCAAATCTCACAGTATAAACCGACTCTGGTGTTAAGGTCATCAGAAGAGGCCCTTCTCTCCATCCCGCCACCCTCACAGGTAGTGGAAACCCATGAAAGGGCCTTCTCAGCTGCTGCACCCAGACTCTGGAACTCCCTCCCCAGGACTGCCTCATCTCTATTGTCCTTCTGGAAACAGGAAAAGACCTTTCTCTTTAGGCAAGCTTTCCTATTATGTGTCATATGAATCTATAGGATCACATAGGCTTTGTGTTTATAACCACTTATAACCTTGTGTGATTACACTGACACTATATTTTCAATGCTATTTTCCATCACTCATAATTTTACATGGTACTTTACTCTCCTTTTAACTGCCTGCGTTCTCTTGTAGCTTTAATGTAATGCTGTCTATTAGTGCTGTAAGAGTCCCTCAATTCCCTGTTCTCAATACCTGAACATGTCTTAATTGTACTGGACTGTATATTATCCCTCACTACTGTAAGCCACCTTGGGTTCTTTTCCAAGGAGAAAGGTGGGGTAAAAATACTCCAAAATAAATGAATGAATAAATATCCTGTACAATGTACTTCTAAGATGACTAAACCATTTATGAACTCTTCTCAACAACACATTCCTAGGCTAAGATTTAAGATGGGTTCAAATTCGCTTTGCCTGTATAGTCAATTAGGGCAGCGCCCCCCCAACCTTTTTGACACCAGGGACTGGTTTTGTGGAAGAAGCAAGCACAACTTCTTGGGTGCACACCTCAAAGCAGTGGTGGCCAAACTTCAGCCCTCCAGATGTTTTGAACTACAACTCCCAAAATTCCAAGCCTGTACTTGCCAATGACAAAGGACTGTGGGAGTTATGGTCCAAAACATCTGGAGGGCTGAAGTTTGGCCACCACTGCCTTAGACGGAACCTTGTAGCCACTGAACGGGCTATGCAGGGAACAGCCCTTTGTGCCCAGGGGCTTGGTTCCAGGGGCTGGGGACCACTGAACTAGGGAGTCCAACTTTCTGAACTATCTGCCTGACCATGTTAAAAAACTGGTTTCCATGCTCTAGAGATCATAAATGAGAGATGATTTGTGGTATTTTTCGCTCTCTAAGATGCACCTGATCATAAGGCGCACCTAGTTTTTAGAGGAGGAAAACAAGAAAAATGTTTAGCCTAAGGTTTCATGGTGGGGGAATCCTGCCTGCAAAAAAGGGGAGAGTTGCAAACAACGTGATTAGGACTGTGGAATCCAGGCTGCAAAAAGGGAGGCTTGCAAACAAGATGATTAGGACTGTGGAATCCAGGCTGCAAAAGGGGAGGGTTGCAAATGAGGTGATTGGGACTGGGGAACCCAGGCTGTAAAAGGGGAGAGCAGAGGCTCCATCAAGGAGACCTCTTTGCAAACAAGGTGATTTTTGGCTGGGGAATGTTGGCTGCAGAAGGGGAAGGGTGGGGAGAGGCTCCCTGGAGGAAGCCTTTTTGCAAACAAGGTGACTGGAACTGCAGAATCCTGGCTGCAGCAGGGGACAGGAGAGGCTCCGTGCAGGTAACATATCTCTAAATGAAAATCTGTGATATAAGTGTAGTGGGGGCTACTGAATTTACTCTATAAGACACAAAGACATCCCTCTTACTTTTGAGGGGGAATGCATCTTATAGAGTGAAAAATATGGTACTTCTCGGTGCCTTTTTCCTCTCTTCAAGCCATAATGCCAAGATATACAATTGACTCTAGTGATGTTGACAATCCACCATTAGCACATTAACATTTGAGGCCCCTCAACTTCTGAGTCAGCCAGAAATTTTACATCTCTAGTTCTCAACATGCCGTATCAACAAGGCTCTATCATTTACTCTCAAAATACCAACGGGAGCAGCCTAAATACATGAAATTTCAAATGAATACTCATTCTAAAACGACTTTGGATTGTACAAACCACTATTAAAAAGATCTTTTCCATGAATGTTTTGCTCTGGTATACATGATGTAATGTGCTTACATAACATTCAGTTACACAGTTACTTGAGAAAAAGGTAGAAGCCAAAGAAAAAAGTAAAAATTCTACACCTCACTTAAGAAGAGTTGTCCCTCCTGTCATGTTGAAACCACCTGTACAGTTATACATGCCTTAAAATTCCATCTTATCTACTTCCAGAATGTACTCACTACCTGCACTCAGTAATACCCAGGCTGTAATTTCCCAAGCATTCTTGGTTTCTCTAGTATCCTTTTTCCAAGATACACCCAGGATTTATTTCAGACATCACTGCAGCCTCTCTCCTCTGCGGATTTTTGCTTCATTCCATTCAGTATGATCTGTTGCCCGTTTCTTTCCCCACCCATTTGTAATGTTCCTTTAGCAACAAGTTGATCCCATAAATCTGGTGTTCCACCCCTCTCATCACCACCAGGGAAAAGGAAAGGAAAACAGTTCCGTTCCTATCAAATACTCTAGTTACTAAGAGAAATGGCCCCATATATCCTAAGTTCCTAACCCACTCATGATGCAAGTAGAGTAGCAGTGCTTCATGGTGATTTTAACAAAGCACGTTGGCTCAATAAACATTTTGGCTTTGGCCTTTACAAGGCTAGTAAAGGCCATCTACTTCTGTTGGTTGAAGTGGATGTGTACCAAAAGTATCTCCCCATGACAGTATCTCTAGATAAATAAAAAATAAATTTTAAAATGAGTAGAGTACTCTCAGATCCGTGTTTCTAACATTCAACCACGACATTGCAATATACTATTAGTATCTATTTCTTAAAACATTTACATATTGTGCTCGTAGTACTTCATATTATATACCGAATTGTGTGAGTATGTGGATAGAAAACACTTCCTTGTCATTTAATAGTCCAGCAGATAAAACAGATTAAACATCATCTGTGTTGTACATTCCAGGATACCCCAAAAACGTAACCTACAAACCAAAAATTAAACACAGCACGTTGTCAAACCATTCACATCTCCATCATTTGTACAAGCAGCCTCTCCCTGCCTGTACTGTACACCCTCCTGTATTTTCTGTTAAAGGCAGAAATGTTACCAAAAATAGGTGCAGCATAGACAGATCATGCTTCAGAGGGATGGCCAGGCCTTGAGGGACCGGGGTTCAAGTCTCCACTTGACCACAACACGCAATGGCAACCTCACTCTTTTCTCAGCCTCGCCTCCTTTTGAGGATGAAGAGGGGGGAAAGTAACGCTATACCCTAAAAAGATCTCCCTACTACAATATATCTTAAGATCTTCCTACTATGTCATCTGGTATTCTCTCTTTATAAAGCCTCGACACCGAGAAAAAAACCTAAGCATCAACTTGACAGAGGGAACCGCCTTCCTAGGACACTAACCTGGTCAAGACAACTCTGCCTCTGCGCGCGTACGGAGTGCCGTTTCCCCGATAGGATTTCAAGGGTCAGAGCTTTCTGGGGTGGGGTGGGGTGGGGGGGGGGCGACCCCGCCACTTCCCCCCGCCTTTGCGTCTTCTCTTTCCAAAACAACTTAACCTCGAGTTGCAACCGCTGCTCTGGAGGGGGGGGCGGGGAGGCGAGGCGAGCTAAGGCGGACGGGCTGCGTACGCCCTCGGCTCCCCGGCTCGACCCTCCCCGCCATCATCCATCGCCGCCGCCGCGCCCAAAGTCAACCCCGCCGTGCAGCACCGCCGTCCCCCTCCCCACTCACCCACCCACCCGCCTTTTATCTTCACCAGGCGGCCTGCCCCGTGCACGGGCTCGCCTTCCCCCCCCCCCCCTCCCTCGGCCTCGCCTCGCCTCGCCTCGCCTCGCTCACTCACCGGCTGGGCCGGGCGTCCCTGGGCACGCGCGTGTGGGGCGCGCGGACGGGCGGGCGGGCCGGCGCCTATGTGGCGGGGCGGGAGAGGCGCCTCCAGGGCGACGGGCAGCCACCGGCAGGCGAGCCGGCCCAACCCGGGCGCGCATCCCGGCTTTGGGTCGCCCTCCCCTTGCACTCCCGCCGCCGCCGCCTCCCGCGCTACCGAGGCTGCACGCACACGCCCGGAAGCTCCGTCAGAGCCGCGGGGTGGGGTAGGGGAGGTGGGGGGGGGGACCCGCTGGGGAAAGCAACCCGCCCGCCTCCCTTTCTCCCTCCCTCGCCTCCTTCCCTCCCTCCTGGCCCGGCGGCTTGCTTTCCGCGGGGGACGCGAGGCTCGCTTACCTCCGCCGGCGCCACCCGTCGCCGTCGTCCTCGTCTGCTGCAGCTCTGCGGGGGGAGGGGGGGAAGGAAGAGCCGCTTTGGTTCGGCTGGGAGCCTGGAAAAAGAGGAAGGCTCGCTGGCCGCCCGGCTGGCTGGCTGGCCGCCCGGCTGGGCGAGAAGGGGCGACCACGAGGAGCTGCCTTCTTTCGGGGCTGGGAGGCGCGCCTGGCCCCAGGAGGCGCGCAGGAGCCTCTTGCCCGCGGCTCTCCCTGGACAGCCCCCACTCCACCCCACGGGACCCCACCCCACCCCACCCCACCCCCGAGAGAAGGTCCGGCCGCCTTCCCTGAACCCCAAGGGGTGTGTGTCCTGGCTGCAACCCGGCCGGCGCCCGCTTAGCTTACCCCAGGGCCACGGAGTGAGAGGGAGACGCACGAGCAAGGCTGCCTCCTTCACGCCCGAGAAGAAATCCGTAGCAGCCAGGACTTGATGGCCTCCGTTCCTTGCTGTTGCGCTTGACCACGGACGGCACACAGGGAGGAGGACGCTTTTAATGAATGGCCCCCGTCGTAAGCCCTCGTTAAATAAATAGGTTCTGCTCCGCACGGCCTTTTAGGCACGGCTGCTCCGTTCCAAGCAACCCGCTTTGGTTGCAACAGGTTACAAGAGGCGATCAAGTTCAACAAGCACGTAAAGCCCCCCTAGTCAGGAAAAAAATGGCCTTCTAAGCCAAAGGGGACTTCATAGTCTTGGTATGATTCCCGTTATCGATTATATCTAGTGCACAGTGGGAAATGGTAAGCAGGGCCCCCAAAGGTAGAGAAACTGTCTCATTTATTTATTTATTTCATTTCTATCCTCCTTTCCCTCTTGTGGGGCCCAAGAGACCTCAACACATAAGTTCAAACGGTCTGCTAAAAAATAGTCCACCATTCTTTCATTTCCTCCACATCTCAGCTAGGGAGCAGAAAAAAACATTACATCCTCTCTCTCTCTCTCTCTCTCTCTCTCTCTCTCTCTCTCTCTCTCTCTCTCTCTCTCTCTCTCTCTCTCTCTCTCTCTCTCTCTCTCTCTCTCTCTCTCTCTCTCTCTCTCTCTCTCTCTCTCTCTCTCTCTCTCTCTTTGCTGTTACTTGTTTCTCCCCTTTCTGCTTAGTTGACTTAGTTGTCATTCTCTAATTTTTTGCTCCCTTCTTCACAAAACTCTATGTTGACACTGAAGGCAAAAGAACAAACAGGAAAGAGGCTATTTATCTTCCCTCCCCCATTTTGATCTCTTTCAATAATTAATATCTCTGATTGGGTGTCTCCCTCCCTCCACCAATTCACCTCCCAAATTGCTCTTTTGATCAAATAGCATCACAAGGGCTGCTGTTAGCAGTCAATCAAAAGGCCCAGAAAATAAAATAAATTGTTTTGAATAAAGACAGGCACAAAATGAAAATTACTGAAAGAAAATGTCAGAGAATACCAATACCATTCTAGGGAATCAGAACAGCACAGTGGAGAGTACAATATAACTGCAGAATGGTGGGGCCTAGGAATGGATGATGTACTAGTTAGGATATAGTGATCCATCTGGGAAGAGATGGGCTGTCAGATATATCAGTATAAAGCATGATTTGATGGTGATTGGGAAAGATCCCATGCAAAAAACATCATATCAAACCAAGAGGATACAGAAAGATCTGGCTTCTTTTACCCATAAACCTCTTTTATTTAAATTTAGAGAGAGAGGATTGGCTGGTGGTTAGCACCTCCTCGTGGCCACCAGCCAATCCCCTGTCTTTAAATTTAAATAAAAGGGCTTGATAGGTAAAAGAAACCGGATGTTACTGTATTCTCTTGATTTCATATGATTTTTGCATGGGATCTTTCTCAATCACCATCAAATCATCCTCCACACTGACATATCTGATAGCCCATCTCTTCCCAGACAAGCCACTATATCTTTCTGGTACCTCATCCATTCCTAGGTCCCATCTGCCTGAATATAGATTGTAATTTCAAATTTACTGTTTTGATCCTTTCAGGCATTCCCAAATATTGGTCCTCCTGATGGGAGTTGTGGTCTAAATCATCTGGGGGCCCCACAAAATTTGGGATTTTTACAACCCAGTGGAATGGATGCATATATAATGATTCATTTTGTATTAGCTTCTACTGCCTTGGCCTGCCTATACCTTGGGTATTCTCATATTTCACCACTTCTATTGACTTTTGGAATAAAATTCTTCTATTCTTTGGGACTGTTTTTGCTGCAGCCATGGTGCAGCCTACTTGTACCAGTGTGCTTACTTCCTTGGGATTATTTTTATACCACATTGCAATTTCTTTGGGTGTTGTTTATCTTTGGATCCTTTTCTTTTTTTTAGACTATTTTTTCTTACCTGCCTGTTCTGCCTGAAGCTGCCTGTTGGGTTCTTCAAACTAAAAAAAAACAAGTAGGCATGAAATGAGAGAGGGGAGAGAAATCACATTTTAATAGTTTTGATTTTAGGGAGGTTTTAATCATAATTTTGTTTTTATTTGCTTGCTAGCTTAATTTTCTTGCATTTGGGGGAGGGGCTTCTGCGTGTTTTTTTTATTTTGTTATCCCCGCCCCTCCATGTGTATGTGCTTTCCCTGTTTTATTTTTTACCAACAGAACATGGAAATGTAGCTAGTCAAACCTGTAGCCAACAGTCAGTGTCAGTAAAAATAACTTCTGAGAGCCAAAGTTTTCCTATAAATATCACAGGTTTTCTTCTATGTTACCCTGATGGGATTAGGATTGGGACTAGGGGAAATCAGGAAGTGGAGGGCATGGCCCTGATTAAATTCTGCCTGATACACCACCTTCAGCCCATGACTGGCTGTTGATGTGGATGGCAGCACTAAACCAAGGCCTCTGGTGATGATTATCTTGGGGGGGGGGGGATAAAAAACTTATTCTTGGAAGCAGGGGCAGAGAGGAAGGCGACAAAGAAGAGGATGTTTGTTTTGTTGTGTAGTTTTCATTAGAGAGGCAGACCAAATAGGGTGGCTTGAGATGTTTGCTCCATTTGAGACACAGATAGCCACACCAGACCTCTACCTGACTTTAAGTGACCCTATTTAGCCCATTCCAGTCCTCTTCAACCGAGTCTGTGTAGACAAGCCCATTGCTGCTTTTTAAAACTCTGAAAGCTACCAGGTTATTGGCTTCTGGTACAAGACACACTCTTCCCCTCTCCCTCAGCGTACACAACCTCATGCAACCAGCAGCATGAGGAGGAGCGCAAGACAGTATCTGAATAGCATTTAATACTCCTTCTCTACCCCTTCATGAAGACGCACCCCTGTGACTACAGAAAGAATAGTTACAAAAGGAGTAAAGCGTATCCCTCTTAGTGGATAGAGGGAAGCTCTTCTCCTTCTCACAAAATACCAGAACTAGGGGACATACACTCAAATTGAGGGCTGGGAGAGTAAGAACAGACAAAAGAAAATATTTTTTCACCCAGCGCGTTGTTAGTCTATGGAACTCCCTGCCACAGGATGTGGTGATGGCATCTGGCCTGGATGCCTTCAAAAGGGGATTGGACAGATTCCTGGAGGAAAAGTCCATCACAGGTTACAAACCATGATGGAGATGTGTAATCTCCAGGCTTAAAACCAGGGTACTTCAAGGGCCAGATGCAGGGGAGTGGTATCAGGAGACAGATATCTAGTCTCATGCGCTCCCAAACGCATCTGGTGGGGCCACTGTGAGATACAGGAAGCTGGACTAGATGGGCCTTTGGCCTGATCCAGCATGGCTCTTCTTATTAAGTTACACGCAACCTGACCTTTAACCAATCACCTTCCATATACAGTAGTTCCTCTGATAACTTTTTTATTTCAAAGCTACAGAGATTATTTTCACAAGCAGCATTTCACACAGGAATACTTTTTTGGGGGAGAAAGGTGGCATAAAAATAAAGTTTATTATTATTATTATTATTATTATTATTATTATTATTATTATTATTATTATTATTATTATTATTATTATTATTATAACAATCAGATAGTCTTATTGTAGATCTTGGAAATGTGTTACCTAAGCCGCTGCGTTGATGTATCAATCTTTGTAACTATAGCTTGTTTTATTACTTGACACGTTACTGGGTCTTTTAATTAACAGGATTAAAAGTGTCAATTATCAAAACCTGAGTTAAGGAAACACATCATAACTGTATTTATTTTATCCTGTTCCTTGCTATGTTATCCAGTCAAGCTTTTTGGGGCCAAAGTTTTTAGCATCTTCCTCATTTTATTATCCAGAGAAAAATGGAAGTCTAAAATAGCCATCTTGACTGGTTGTCATCTAAAGCTTGGCTTTTTTTTAAAAAAAAATGCTGGCAATGTGGGCACAACATCAAGTATCATGTGTGACAAAAAAGATCAGTGACCATTTAAAGACAAAGACCTATTGCACCATTGTACAACTTGTTGTACTCTATGGTGCAGAATGCTGGCCGGCAACTAAAGAAGTCGAATGTCACATTGGTGTCAGGGAGACAAAGATGCTGCAATGGACCTATGGCCTCACATGAAAGTATCATGTGTGCAACGATGACATCTGATCAAAATACAGAATTTCACCAATCGCTGACATGATGTGTGAATCCCGACTGTGTTGGCATGGACATGTCTTGCTTTCCAATGAGAAAACTCTGTACAAAAAGGATCTCACGCGGGAGGTCAGCAGATCCTGACCGACGGGACAACCAAAACAGCGCTGAACACCATCAACAATGAATGACGTTAAGTTGTCCTGGGTTCACCCAGACCTAGCCCATGACCGTGCCAAGTGAAAGGCAAAACCAGGAATAGTAGACTCCACCACCACTTGGGGCAAACACTAAGAAGAAGAAAGAAAAAAAGAGAAAAACGTGGGCACAATATTGTGCAGCAATATGAGGCAATTTCCTGTATTTTTGAATCTTGAGGGTAGAAGAACCATATCCTATATTTATACATTGGAGTTTTTCTTTTGAAGAATTGGATATAAACATGTGTGAGACAACTAATGTAAGTAAAGAAAAATTCAAATGCTGAATCATAGCAACTGGACTTTTCTTGTGAGATCTATACATTTTGCTACTCATCCAAGTAGCTTCATCAGTCTGAAGAACCTTGGTGTGAGTCTTCGCCTTGCTTTCACACCACCTTTATAGTTCACCTTGCTTTCACGCCACCCTCGTCTGAACAGGCTCGTTAGGTGGACAGTGGCCTGAATAGGCTCATTAGATGTGCAATGGCTTGGGGTGTGTCTAAGTCCCACCTATTCAGCCCTTTCCAAAAACTCACTATAGCTCCTTAGCTGTTGTCTTCCTGGAAGCACTTCACACCTCCACCAGGAAGACCATGTTAACTTTACAAGAGGCTGAGACTTGGAGTTCATTATCCTCCCATTGGTATTGATGTTACCTTTCTTGAAATACTAATCCATACATAAGAGCGAAGCAGGGCTGTTATTGATAACTTTCTGAACCAATGCAAATGAATTTGATGGGGAAAAAAACCCTAAAAGCCGTAGCAGCAGAGAAAAAAAGCTATGGCTTGGGAGTGGGAATATTGGGTTGATTTACATGTACTGATCCTCTGCATTATTTGTAAATGTAGTTGCCCCAACAATGAATAATTATTCTGTACACATATGTGCAGTTCTTAGGAGCAAATGAATATGAATGAAAGCTTTTATGAACCTCTATGCTTTTGAGGTTCATATTTTAAAATATGGTTCACAGTAAATACAAATGATTATGTGTCCTCTAGTCAGTTTTGACTTACGGAGACCCGACCAGATTTTTCTAATATAATCAGAATAGCTTTATTGGTCTTTTCATCTGGTGGCGATCTGCCAGCACGAAGTTTTCCCAAGCCTGCCCAGGACCCCAGAAGTGTTCAGGGTGTTTGGGCTGGGTCCTTCCCCTACGAGCCTCAATCTTCCCAGTCAATTTCCATGGCACAAGGCGACATTTGAATCCAGGTCTTCTGTTCCTCTACCGCTGCCTGTCACTCTGTCCCACTTGCTACCCACAGCCGGTCACAGCAGAATTTATTTCATTTTAGATCAACGACTGTACAGACGACCCAAACTAAATGATGGAGACTCAAGGTGGAAGCAGATGTTAAGAGGCTAACAGATGTGATGGTCTGAATGTTATACAGCATTTGCCACTGGTGTCTCTCATCTTCTGAATGTATAGAGATGGGTTTGCTTTGGTTTTCAGGATTAAAATTGTGGGTTTCTTTCAATTCAGATACTAGAAACCTTAAAAAAATCCAGCCTCAATCTGCCCAGACTGTCTCTAATGCCTGTTTCTGGTCTCAGACTTGGGGGGGGGGAGCTTATAAGGGACCTCCCATCCTCTCATTGGATTACAGGGAAATAGAAAACTTTGAGTTTGCTTATCAATACATCTGTGAAGATTCTCAGTCATCCAGGTGAGGCTATCTGGATGTTGAGTCATGGCAGCTGGAGTTCTTTTCTTGAGAAATTGAAACATTTCATTGCTCATCCAAACAGCATCTTCAGACTGACGAAGCTGTTTGGATTAGCAGCGAAACATTTCAATCTCTCAAGAAAAGAAATTTTTAAAAAGTGGGTTGAGCCATGTGACCAGAAAAACAAATTCAAAAGTAGTCTAGGTGATACCTTTATTGGTCACTACTAAAACAAAAAATGTAAGCTAAGCTTTCGATAGCAACTTGTTATTTTTATCAAAGCATTGTGCCAAAATTATGCTGCTTTGTTGGGTGTTAAACCATATATGGGACTCTGAAGCTGCTTTAAAACCAGCCTGCCTCCTGAGACCATCAACTGGTGTATCCCATCTCGCCAAAATGATTCTCAACACCTGATAGACTGCATCCTCTATTAAGATTGCAATTTTAGTACAATGCTTTCATATAGATAGCAAGTTGCTCAAGAAAAGAAGTCCAGTTGCCATGACACTCAACTTCCAGATTTGAGTTTGTCTCTACCACTACGTCCTTAACACAGAGGGGCCCGCTCGAAATCCGTTCCTCCTCCCCCACAGCCGGGGGCGCTCTCCCAGGCCCTTCCACTTCCGGCGTCGCATGGGCTCGCCTTGCCCTATCTGCGGCTATGAGCTGGCGACCAATGCGTGGACAATTCCCCTTCCGGTCGGGGAAGCGAAGGGGGGGGAAAGGCTGGAGTGTGTGTGTGTTAGAGGTGGTGGGGATTGGCCGTTACCATGACAACCCCCGAAGCGGGCGGAAGGCGTCAGGGCCAGGGAGCGGAATGAGAGACGCGAGCGACGACGTCACGGGGAGGCGGAGCTCGCGGCCGCCTTTCGCGCGGGAAAATTGGGATCCGGCGGGTCCAGCGTCCAGGCGGGTCTGCAGGTAGGCAGCTGGGCGGGCGGGCGGGCGAGCGGGCAACGAAGCCCTTTCCCTGGGTCCCCCGTCGGATGTTTCAGGATCGGGGCAGCCTTAGGAAGGGGTTTTCTCTAAAAGCACACCCTGCAGGGTTTTGATAGGATTTGCTCCGCGGGCGGTAGCGGAGGAGGAGGATCCCCGGGGTGTCCTGGGCTTTCCATCTCTCCCGCCTCTGCCCATCTCCCTTGGGGGTGAAAGGCGGCATAATAATAATAATAATAATAATAATAATAATAATAATAATAATAATAATAATAATAATAAATCAATGACACCCCCTCCTTGCTTTTTGACTCGCTCCCTGCCATGCACTGCCTCTCAGGTAAAGAGATCAGTGCCTGGAAAAGTCAGCGCCGTTCTCGCCTTTTTTGGGGGGGGTCCCAGAGTCGGAGCAGCTGCCTAGATGCCCTAAGCACATCTGATCTCGCCTGATTTAGGAAGCTAAGCGGAATCGGCCCTGGTTAGTACTTGGATGGGAGACCACCAGGGAATACCAAGTGCTGTAGGCGCCTGGAGTAGGAAATGGCAAACCACTCCAGTATTCCTGCCAAGACATGGACTCACGAAGAGTCGGTCACGACTGTAACGACGCAACACACACACACACACACACACACACACACACACACACACACACACACACACACACACACACACACACACACACACACACACACACACAGAGAGAGAGAGTCAGAGCATCCCGAAGTTGGAAGGAGCCTAGAAGGCCATCGAGCCCAACACCCCCACCCCACTCCCCAACCCCCAGCCATGCAGAAACCCCACTCGGAGCAGATCTAATAGATGGCTGCCCAGTTTTCTCTCCAGGGCCTCTATGGTTGCTCACCACCTCCCCAGGTAATTGCTGTAGGGCTCTAGCAATTAAGATGTTTCCCTTGATATTCAGCCGAAATATTGCCTCCTGGAGTTTGGACCTTATTATTACCTCTCCTGCCTTCTGGGATGATGAGCAGGAAGAACCCTTCTTAGGAACGTCGTTATTTAGATTTTCCTCTACTCTCACAAATGTTACTTTGCCTCTGTTTTGCACATGGTGGTTGAAAGTGTGTTTGTGGGGGGAATCGTAGCCCTAGAATGAGGTGTGATATACACTTTAATATATGTCTGTGGGTGCCACTGAAAAACCCGTTCACAAAAATGTCCTGTATTTTTGGGAAGGATAAGTGCCAGTGGTGGTGGTGGTGGTGGGCCATCTGTGTTGTTGACTCATAGAGGGGAAGGGTTGTGTAAACAGTCTCATGTAGCTTTTTTGCCACCATTATCCCCCACCCCACCCCGCCCTGCCCCGATTGGTATGGCAACTCCAGGGCTGGTGTTATCTTGGGACATTATGAGGAAATGAGATGTCTTGGGGTCCTGTTGGTCATCATTTTCCCCAATAAGGGCCTGGAATAGCTCTTTCTGGTCTCCTCTGCCCATCAAATATCAAAAGTGGCTCAGAAATACAATGGTAGAACTAACACACAGGAGAGGCTTCCTATCACCTCACCTACAGGCAGGGAGGGTAAAATCATTGTACAGTATAGTCTTTTAGCATCTCTTTTCCAGAACACAGGTTTATTATCTCAGCTACTGTTGCTTTTTAGTATTGCTTTTATAGTGCATTTATTATTGTTCTTATATATTGTCTTTGATATTTTAATATTGTTTTTGTTGAATTTATTGTTGTATGCCGCCTTGGGCCCAAGCACTGTACATCTTTTGATTGCTGAGTGTGGTAGAGTCATTTAGATGTATCTTTCTTTTGCATGTTTACATCCAGTTCTTCATCTGCATAAGCTTCCCAAAGCAACTAACAAAACAAAATATGAAAATAACTAAGTAACTCAATAATTTAATGCTGCTAATTACTTTACATTTATTTATTTGTTTGTTTTATCGTCTTTCTCTTGAAATTAGGACTCAGAGCAACTCAGAGGAAGATTTTTTTTTAAAAAAAGCACTAATAAAAACACACCAAAATTGAATTGTAATATGAAACAAATGTTTAGGATTTCCTTCTTTTTGTAACAGTCATGACCCTATTTTACTGTTGTGGAAGCACAGTGTGTAGTTTTTGCTTATTGAGAAAGTTTTAATCTGTCTTTGCCTTTACTACCCAGTAAAAGGTAAACTCTGTGTGAAATGAAAGGAGTGTTTTCACGTCACAGATTGTCCAGTATCTGTAAATTGTATATGTTCTATTGAATCCGAAGACTAAAACTGAAGCTTCACATTTCTTCTAACTTGATCAGGAGATTTCTGCTCTAAGGAAAGTCTTGTACATTTATGGCATCTGGCACTGAGAAGGATGCCGTTTCTGAAACTTACAGAACTGTGGCCACTCCCTCGTTATCTACTAAATTCTTACTATAACCTTTTATAGGATTACTTGAAAATGCAGTTTACTAGAAGGAGGAGACAGAAATTGCAGACAGATGATAAAGAAGTTCAGTACCCTTTTAGCCTTCAGTTTTATCTGCAGCCTCCTACGGAAAATGTCTCTTTAATGGAATTCGAAAGTTTTGCTGTTGACAGACTTAAACGTGAGTAATGTTATTTTCTAATGTGCTTAGGAACAGCGAGAAGACTAAATTTTTGAACATGTCTATGTTACTTATGCACATCCTTTTCATAGTTAAACAAAAGGCACTTTTGTCCATGGCTGTTGTTACACTTTATGTGGGATCATTATGTTTCTTAACTTCAGTCTCTTTTGCAGACCTTCAGATACGTTTGTAATTCACTGATACATTTTAAGTCTGTTACTGTTTGTTCTTCACAGTACTCAAAGCAGTTGAGAACCTTGGTATGACGTATGTGAAAGGTAGTAAAGACTACAATCAAAAGCTGGAGGCAGAACTTAAGGCCCTTCACTTTCAATATCGTGTAAGTAAAGCTGAATGTTATGTTTGTGGAACTGGAGATATAAAGAGTGTGGTTCATTTACAGGTCACAGCTCAGAGAGAAATTTCTTAGAGAGGGAGGGCTTAGGGTTGAGAAACTGGGTTCCTTGTCATGTAAGACCCACTGGATCTGTACCTTTGGTTGTTATCACCATGCACTGGACCAGTGTGGTTTCGAAGACTGCTGCTGCTTAGGCTCTCCTTTGTAGCAGGAAATCCAAAACCCTTTTGTAGATGCAAACATCACAGCCTGTAGACGCCCACAGTTACATACAAAGGTTTTTCACCCCAAATGTTTAACTTAGATCTCCAGGCACAGAGCCATAGAACCATCCTGAATTTATTGCTGTGGCAAGACGAAGGCTGTTTTGTTCTTTTAAATCAAGATGCACGGTCCCAGCATTTATTATTTTGAAATAAAACTGAAAGTTTATTTATTTATTTATTTATTTATTTATTTATTTTTATTTATTTATTTATTTATTTATTTATTTATTTATAGTTGCAGGCTTTGTTTTAAAAAGAAAAACTGCAGTTTTGAGCAAGATATTAAAGGATTGCATGCCTTGATTTAAAGATGCACACATTCCACCCCATGGCCTGTTGCCAACAGCTTTGGTGGGTGCAGAATTACCATGCTTTGCACCCGGCCCTTTCACAGGCTATTGACAAGCACTGCTTCTAATTTTTGTCATTCGCTGCCACCAACTAGCTTCTCTAATAAATTAATGCTCTCAGACTGATTTTAAATTGAATAAAGATAAAAGAAGTCTATTTATTACAAAGTAGAATCAAACTCATAAACATGTTTAGGTTCAAACAAAAGAAAGGACACACTAAAGCTCAAACACACTAAAGCTTTTTTACCGACAAAACTGGTCATAAGCACACCCAGTTCTTAAGTTTACAGGCACTTGACACTTAATCTTCCTCACAGAAGTTCTAAAATCCTATTTCTTCTCTCTCTAGTCCTTAACTGTCTCTCTCTCAGACTCTCTCAGACTCTCAGACAGTGTAAGTCTCTCAGTCAGACCCTATCCGTCCCTATCTATCTTTTCTCACTAAGTGTGGTGTCCAAACTTTGGCCCTCCAGATGTTTTGGACTACACCTCTCACAGTTCTTTGTCACTGGCAATACAGGCTTGGAATTCTATGAGCCGTGGTCCAAAACACCTGGAGGGACGAAGTTTGGACATCTCTGTAGGTCCTTTTCTGAACAATTCAGTGCTGGGCAGAGCCTTAAATCCCCTCCGGCTCCTCCCCCAGACTCTCTCATTCACAAACCACTATTCACAAACCACCAATCGAAATAGACTCATCTAATAAATTATTCAACACCAAGGGGTAAACGCCACAGTGGGTTCTGAGAATACCAACATCCTGGGAGTTGTCCACCTCTATAATGCATCTTCCACCACACTTTCATTTGCTGAGAATCCTCCACCTGCCTATTTGCTGCTTCCTGGTTTTCCAGAGCTGATAACTTCATTACTGACACCATGACTCTGTTAATCTTCCTTCCAACCTGCACTTCTTGTTTCCCTGAGCTCTTATATGCTAAATCGCTGCCATTGTCAAGTCTAACAGTTTGATGCTCCATCCCTAGAGATGTAAATTTCTGGAATCTTTGAGGGCAGGGAGACAAAAAAAAACAATGGGGAAAATGCGGGGGAGGGGGATGTTTATTTCCTGCCTCCCCCCACATTTTCAGATATTTCTCTCCCAAGCCTCTTCTTGAACCACCTGTTTGCCATGTTTCCACTTTCTGCTCTCCTAAGAATGAGTATGCTATTAACAAATCCTGTAACTGCTGAACCAGAGTCACAAATTACTAAGGAATGAGAATTACTCAGCACCTTTGTAGAATGTGGTGTACTGTGTGTCCTGCATGGGGGGTGGGTGGGAGAGAGACACCATTAGGGTCTTAAGCTTGGAGAGCTAGATGTCCCTGCCTTGAATGGGAGCTACAGCTTGCAATCAGTTTTAATATTGGAACTTTCTTAATTTTATTGTATTGTTTGCCTTCCTCTTTGATAATCCTTGTTACTTTTATTTTAGAAAAAAAATGGAATATAAGCTTGATATAAACAGGTTTCATCTGTTTATTTTGTGCTATTATTTATTTATCCCAGTGGGTAGATGGCTAAATGATCCTTCCATGGCAAGGAATTCCATTAGCCGTAGGTCAGTGGTTCCCAACCTGGGGGGGGGTTGGGACCCCTTTGGGGGTCGAACAACCATTTCACAGGGGTTGCCATGAGCCAGTGAAGAAAAAGGCACAAACGTCTTGGATCTGGAGGAGGGGGAGGGGGAGGAGGAGGGGGAGGAAGGGGGAAAAGAGTGAGTTATAGCTTGATAGGTTGGAGGGGATGTCAGTCAATGGCACCGGAGGCTGCAATTGGCTGAGGGTGCCTGTAGAGGGAAGTTCTCTATGGAAGCTGCAGCAGTGGCCTGCCCAAGGGGGCTTGTGGCCTCTTCCAAGCAGGGCAAGGGGTCACCACCACATGAGGAACTGGATTAAAGGGTCACAGCATTAGGAAGGTTGGGAACCACTGCTGTAGGGTCTATTCTCTGTGGTGGGAGGCATAGTTTTTACATTTGGCTCTTAGCACTACCTTCAATACTAGATGGCAGCTGATGAAAATTGGGGAAAAGTAGAGAAAAAGATTCTGCAAGACTGAGGTGTGAGTAATTCTGGGTCATAGAATCACACACTCCTCTAAATAGTTGTTAGTGAAGTACAGTGGTACCTTGTAAGACGAATTTAATTTGTTCTACGGGTCAATTAATGTTACAAAAAAATTGTCTTACAAAACGTGGTTTGTCATAGAAATGAATGGGAAACCTATTAATCCATTCTAGAGGTCAGAAAAAAGGCCAACAAAGCTGTTTTTTCCAGACCTCTTTATAAAGTTCATTTTAAAGGCACGCAGAACCAGAATCCCCGCGCCCCCAGTGCAAAAGCAAGCATCAAGACAAAGGGAAAACTGCAGACTGTTTGATTCCTGCCAAAACTGCAAGGGAAAAGCAAAAAAGACAACACCAGACAAGAACCCCCAGCACGTTCCTATCAAAAGGAAACCTCAACTTCCTACCTTTCCAAGTTCTAAAAGTCCAAAACCTGCTGCAAAACAATGTCCAGAATGGCTCCAAAACTTGATTTAAAAACGGGCACAATGCATCCTGGGTAACTTGTTTCAAAATGCAGACTGGATTTTAGTTTGGTCTTTGACCACAAATAAAGATAACTAACTAATTAGCAGAGTGGATTTTCGTCTTGCAAGGCATCCCATAGGGAATTTTCGTCTTGCAAAACATTTCTATTCCCAGAAATTTTATTCATCTTGCAAGTTTTTCGTCTTTCAGGGCATTCGTCTTATAAGGCACCACTGTGTTCGAAAATCTCGTGGTTATAATGAATGAAATCTGGAGTTATGTGAGTGGTGGGTAATTCGTGCACTGGGTCTTTTCCTCCATGTTTTACTCCCTGCAAAAATGTTTAGTGGCAGAATCTTTCCGAGAGGGTTGGAAGGGCTTCCCACATGTTGTGGGCTGTGTTCCAAGGGGCTTCAGCAGGAGGAAGAATCTTCCCTCTGTGGAGTGGAGAAATCTCTCAGTGTTTCCCCAAGTGCTCTGAATTGCTTCCTCCAGAGAGAGGCAGGAGAAAGAGGAAAGGGAGCGTTGTTTGAGCCTTCCTTGTACAGTAACCCCCCCCCGACTATCGCGGGGGTTAGGGACCGACCCGACCCATGATAATTGAAAATCCATGATATGTGGATGCAGGGTCGGGTTGAGACTGGAGGGGGCTGTTCGGGGCCTCTTGTACTTATCCCAGGCCTGGTGCTGCCCTGAACAGGCCTCCGATGGCTTTCCCAGGCCGCCGGAAGCCCGAAAAATGCCAGGGAAAACCGGAAGTGACCTCTAGATCACTAGAAAGCATTTTTGGGGCCTCCGGGGGCGTTTCTGGGCATGTCAGAGGACTCAGAAATGCTTTTCTGTGTACTGGAAGTGAACTGGAAGTCACTTCCAGTTCCTCAATAAGCACTTTTTGGGGCCTCCAACGGGTCTGGGAAGTCCATCGGAGGCCCATTCAGGGCAGGGTGAGGCCTGAGGTAAGTAGAGGAAGCCTGAAACCTACAGGACTGCAGTACATTTTAAAAATGTATTGCGGTCCCATAATATACGAACCACGAAAGGGCAGGGGGGTGTTACGGTACTTGCTTCATGTTGTTGATCCCATGAGAATGCACTGGGTCCTGTTTTGATTTTTTTTTTTTTTGATATTTTTATTTTCTTGTCAATTTGCATTGTTTTATATACTTAGGCTTTGGCTGAAGAGGATCATAACAGAAGAAGGAAGGATCACATTTCCCATTTCATACTACGGCTTGCTTACTGCCAAACGTAGGTATTGCTTGCCCAGTTGTTGTGAAGTTTAGGTGGTTTGTAGCATCTGCAAATAGGTATTTGTTGGGTGTTAATATAGAACAACATTCAAAGTACTGTAATCTGGACTGATGTGCTTCTTGACATGGAATCGGCTATTCTGGAGCCGCCGATCATTTCAGACATTGTATCATCCAACAATTAAGTCCGTTTTGGGGAGCCAAATTAACAAACAATGAGTTGCGACCATCATTTCATCTCCAGGGGCTATCTGACCATTGAGGACAGCTCAAATGTATGATCCTGAGGTTTTGAGGTAAAGGGAAGCCAAGCAGATAAGCAGCAGCAAGCTGTAGTTCACACTAAAGGAATTTAAAGAAAAGTGGGACAACATTGCAACTTTTTTTTTTTGTCCAAACCCAACATTTGGGAAGTGACCCATCCTTCAAGGACTATGTGCAGTAGTCAAACCAAGTAGTTGCTACTACATATGCATTACTTTTGCTTTTTAACTCATGGTTTGCTTATTTTCCATTTTCAAACTTAAACCACAGTTCAGGTTCGAAACTATTATTAACAGAAGTCATGATATACAGTGGACCCTTGTATAACAAATGGTTTGTATAACATAAAATCTATACAACATAAAAAAAATTCCAGAGATAGGAGAAATTTGCTTAACAGAATCGTCTATGGAGCGAATCCGTACAACATAAAATGGATGCAATTAGGGATTACTCTGTTTTCAGTGCATTCCTATGGGAAATTTGTATAAAGGAAAATTTGCTCAACATAATTTCATTTGGAATGAATTAATTCATTTATACAAGGTACCGCTGTAGTGAGATGTCTCAGTTGAGCCAGCCTTGCGCCTATGTGTGGATTGGTCAATCTAAGTTACATTTACTTGTAAAACATTTATATCTTTTATTTACTTTCTTGAGGGAAAAATCAAAGCAGCCAGTAATTATAGCACATGACAAATTATTTTATTATTGTACTTGCTCTAGGTAGCTGGAATTTTATAAATCAGTTGAAGCATTAATAATTCTGGAAGCGACTAGCCATTACAAAGTGACCTTTTAGGAAGCATGTTAACTTTTCTTTAGTAGTTAGAATGCAAACTCTTTGAAGGACTTGGGCTTATAATAGTTCAATCATTGTTAATTGGCCTCTCATTAGGATGTAATACAAACTTCTACATCTGTTTCAGTTAAGCTCCTTTTTTAATGCTTTCAAAGAGCTGCATTGTATCTATTCTTGTCTTATCTATTTTTGTTGGATAGTTCCTAACAAATACAAGTGCAGCCTTTCATTTTAACTGGGAGTTGAGTCATGGCTACTGGACTTCTTTTTTGAGAGATAGAAATGTTTCGCTGTTCATCCAAACAGCTTCATCGGTCTGAATACAGCTAGTGCAAGAGACCTTCTTATAGTCAGCTTGACCTCTTGTCCCCTGGTCTGATTGGCTTATAAGATGAACAAAGCCTGAATAGGCTCGTTAGGGAGACATTAGTGTCCATGGCCTTAAGGTAAACAATGGCCTAAGGTGCTGAAACCCATCAAGAATGGGTCGTTAGCTGTGACCTCGTGGTGAAGGCTCCTTGATTTGCCTGGGTAGTTTGGAAAGTACAGCCTGATAAGTAGCAGAGAGACTATGCCGGAGCCCACCACCTCTGTTGAGAGAGGGATTTTCAATGCTAACATGAATGGCTTCTCTTACTCCTCTCTCAAACCACCTCTCTTCTTTGTCTAATATGTGTACATCCTCATCTTTGAAAGAGTGGCCTTTTTCCTTCAAATGGAGGTGTACTGCTGATTCTGGTCCTGAGCTGTTACCTCTCCTATGTTGGGCCATTCTTCTGTTTAATGGCTGTTTAGTTTCTCCAATGTAGAGGTCTGAACACTCTTCACTGCATTGGACTGCATATACTATATTGCTCCTTTTATGGTTTGGTATCGGATCCGTTGGGTGGACAAGTCTCTGCCTTAGTGTGTTCATGGGTTTGAAATAAACAGGGATGTGGTGTTTGCCAAAAATCCTTTTAAGCTTCTCCGACACTCCCGCCATGTAGGGAATGACCAGGTTCTTCCGTCGGGTCTGGGTCTCAGACTGATCCCTTGTTCTTCTGGGATGGCCCACTGCTTTGTTGAAGGCCCACCTTGGATATCCACAGGCCTTAAGTGCTGTCTTCAGGTGCCTGTCTTCCTTCTTCTTGGCTTCTGAGGAGGTGGGGATGCTCTCTGCTCTGTGGCTTAGGGTCCTGATGACTCCTAGTTTGTGTTGTAATGGATGGTGGGAGTCAAACAGTAAGTATTGATCTGTGTGGGTGGGTTTCCTGTAAACTTCTACTCCTAGGCCACGGTCAGGTCTGATGATGACTGCACAATCCAGGAAAGCCAGCCTGTTGTCTTGGGTGTCTTCCCTAGTGAACTTAATATTAGGATCCACTGCGTTGATGTGGTCTGTAAAGGCCTGTACTTCCTGCGTCTTTATTTTCACCCAGGTATCATCTACATACCTGAACCAGTGGGATGGTGTTGTCCCTGGGAAGGTGTTGAGTGCCTTCTTCTCCACTTCTTCCATGTATAGGTTTGCTACAATTGGTGACACTGGGGAACCCATGGCACAGCCATGCTTCTGTCTGTAGAAGTCCCCTCTGTACATGAAATATGTGGTGTTCAGACACAGGTCCAGGAGCAGGCCTATCTGGTCTGGGTTGAGGCGGCTTCTGGAGGTGAGGGTGCTGTCTTCTCTTAATCTTCTCTTTACCATTATTAGCGCATCAGTGGTGGGTATGCTGGTAAAGAGTGATGTAACATCAAAGGATACCATGGTTTCCTCTGTATCCAGTTTGAGCTCCCTGACTTTAGAAACAAACTCTTCTGAGTTGTGTACGTGGTGGTCCGTGTGTCCAACCAGTGGGGCTAGGATAGTTGCCAGGTATTTTGCGATGTTGTAAGTCACTGAATTTATACTGCTGACAATAGGTCTGAGGGGGATTCCTTGCTTGTGGATCTTGGGAAGTCCATAAAAGCAGGGGACTGTCTCTCCAGGATATAACTGGTGGTAGGTCACCCTGTCAATTGCGTTTTCCTGCTCCAAGAGTTTTAAGCATTCTATTACTTTCTTCCTGTAATTGCTGGTGGGGTCTCTTCTTAGTTTTTCATATGTGTTTTGATCATCTAAAAGTGTGATAACCTTCTCGTGGTAGTCCACAGTATTGAGGACGACAGTGCACCTTCCTTTGTCCGCAGGCAGAATTGTGATGCTCTCATCCCTGTTGAGGGATGTCACAGCACTTCTCTCTTGGCTGGTGAGGTTGGATGGTGGTGGTTGAGCACTGGACAGTGCAGCAGAGACTTTTATCCTGAGTAGTTCTGCTTCTGCTGCTGGCAGATTGTTGCTGTGAATGGCTGATTCTGTCGCTGTGATGAAATCCACAACAGGAACCTGTTTGGGTGTGATGGCAAAATTTAGGCCTTTGGATAGGACCTCTTTCTCTGTCTGGGTGAGTTCCCTGTTTGAGAGGTTCTTCACCCATTTGTCCTTTACATCTCCTGTCATGGTCCCTTCATCCTTCTTCCTCCTGCCAAACTCTTTGACTGACTCTTTCCGGCAGAGGAGAAGATCGAACTTCTTTATTTGCCTCTCTTTGTCTTTGCAATGCTGAGCCAGTTGTGCTTTCTGGACAAATTCTATGACTGCATCCACTGCTGGTTTGGATAGGGTGGAGAGTAGTTCTTGGTGAATGTGGTCTTTTCTGTGTTGCAGCGTGTCTAAGGTAAAGTGGACTTGTCTGATCCTCTCATTGAGAAGTTGTTCTTCAGCTCTCTGGAGGATATTGTTAGCCCGATGGCTTCTTACTGTAGATTTTACGCGGAGGCTTGTTGGGGTGAGACTTTGTTGTCTGCATCTCAAGTTGAAACGTAAGTGGTTCTTGTAGTCTGCTACTTTTCTTGCTGTTCTTTCATATTCTCGCACCAACTTCAGGGCATCTGCCCCAAATTGCATAGCAATACGTCTGTGAAGATTCTCAGTCATCCAGGTTCGTTTAACTGGTAGTTGAGTCATGGCTACTGGACTTCTTTTTTGAGAGATAGAAACGTTTCGCATCCAAACAGTTCATCTGAAAACAGCTTATTCATCGGTCTAAGATGAACAAAGCCTGAATAGGCTCGTTAGGGAGACATTTGCTTAAGGCCATGGCTAATCCCTAACGAGCCTATTCAGGCTTTGTTCATCTTATGAGCCAATCAGACCAGGGGACAAGAGGTCAAGCTGACTATAAGAAGGTCTCTTGCACTAGCTGTATTCAGACCGATGAAGCTGTTTGGATGAACAGCGAAACGTTTCTATCTCTCAAAAAAGAAGTCCAGTAGCCATGACTCAACTCCCAGTTAAACGAACCTGGATGACTGAGAATCTTCACAGACGTATAGCCTTTCATTTTACTTTTTGTTGGCTCCGGTAGTGTAATTGTAGCAGAATTAAAAGTTCTCTGCTAAAGTTGGCTCAGTCGTGCCACCGTGTGGCCAAGGCTTGCATTGTCACTCTCTGTTTCAGGTGGTAGCTTCAGTTTTACAGTGAGGCATTTGTCACGAACTTGTTTGTCCATGAAATAAAAGATAAATTGTTGTTTTTCGTAAACTTTGTACTTGCCTTTGGTTGCCCATGAATCTATCAGCTTGATTATATAATGCTTGTACAGGTTAAGAAAATGTTTAAGAAATGTATTCTCAAAGGCTTTTAAGAAATATTTTCAAAAGTACATTCTATGCCTGTATGTTTTAAGGAATTTGTTGCCCCAACTAAGATTTTTCTGTAATGTGTTAGTCTC
This sequence comes from Phrynocephalus guinanensis, assembly GCA_037367245.1. Lineage (NCBI taxonomy): Eukaryota > Metazoa > Chordata > Lepidosauria > Squamata > Agamidae > Phrynocephalus > Phrynocephalus guinanensis. The sequence continues at coordinate 157,548,598 of CM074733.1, read as the reverse complement.
TTATACTGGCTTAGTTCTCCAGATTAGGCTAGCTTCCTAACTTAAGTGTGTTCACTTGTATGCAGGCCACACAGGCGTCAACAGAATTGGCTTTGGATGGGGAAATACAAAGGAGTTTAATTTAAAAATATTGGTGGTAGGTTGAAAACCCCTCAATCAACTTGCAGCTGAAGGCTGCTCCTCAGCAGCTGTCAAAACTGGTCTTGGGCTGCAGATTGATTTAGGGTTTTCCCCCCAAACCCAGCAATGCGGGGAACTTTTCCCCTGCTTTGCTGGGTTCGGCTTTTTGACAGCTATGTTCAGTATGAAGCGCCAACTTGTGACTGCTTGTGTAGCATTTCCAGAATCGGGGAATCGGTTTCCAATTCGAAAGGAAATCATTGGAAACCAATGCCCTGGTTCCGGAAATACTACACACAGCATGCGTGGGGCAGCGCTTCGTACTGAAAGGTAATAATTTGAAATGGATGCCCTGGCAGCACATCTTATTGTGGAAAAAAAAAACCCTAATGGGTCATCCCCATTTCCAATGATTTCCTTTTGTAACTCGAGTCATTTTTAACTCAAGGTACTACTGTATGAGTCTACACCTAGGAAATTCTGGAAGGGAATACCATAAACTGGAATCCTCTTGATATTATTAAGAGAATAACATGTTTGATGATTGTATAGTAGGCATGGGACTTTCGTTTCGGGATGGGTCCTTTTCCGGAATGAATCATGGCAGCATAGGTACTGTTCAGAACTTGGACCCACCCTCTTAAATGAAATCATTCATTGACTTATCTTGGTTTACCTCGTGTGGGGTGACATGCCAACCAGGAAGTAACTTCCAATGCGTCTTCGTTCCTTCTCGCTGGTGCTGCTCAATCAGACAGGGAGGCGGGATGATACATGTCTTTGCCAGCTCCTGATTGGCCAGTGCCAGGGAGAAGGTACGATGACATGTTGAAAACTGCTTCCTTGTTGGAGGTGCACACTGTGCAAGGTAAGGCAAGGTAAGTCAATGGATGGTTTCGTTTCAGAGGGTGGGTTCAAGTTCCAACTAACAGCGCTGCTGCCATGACTTGTTTCGGAACTGGGCCCATTCCAAAATGAAAGGCCCATGCCTATTGTATAGTTTTAAGGAAGAGTGATAGTGACTCAGTCAAGTTACTGGCAAAACTTGAAGACTAGTTGACACACTATATGGATCCCCAGGTATAGGAATCTTTCAGCCTGCTTAGGGTTTCTGATTAGAACTGTTTGGTTTATTTCAAACATATAAGTCCAGCCTGCCCAAAGTCCGGCGGGGGGGGCAAATCCGGCCCGTCAGGCCATTCTGAGTGGCCCGCAGCTGGCCCGCCCGCCCCTCCCCCCTCCTTTGCTCCATGTTTTTTTTAAAAAAAATCTTCTGCCAACACTGACACCGCTGGGAAGCTTGTGCGGCTGGGCGGTCTGCTGCCACCGGCACCGCAGGGGAAAGTGCGGGGGTGGCCAGGCCAGCGGGCCTCTGCCACCACCAAGGAGCTTTGGGGTGGGCTGGAGGGTGAGCCGTCACCACCGCTGGGGAGCTTGGGGGGGGTGCAAGGTTGCACAGATCGCCTCTTCCAAGGGGCTCCCTGTGGCCATGGCTCCCTGTGCTTCCTTTGGTTCCCACCTTCCTTCCTTGGTCCCCACCTTCCTTCTTTCCTCCCTCCCTTGGTCCCCACCTTCCTTCCTTCCTCCCTCCCTTGGTCCCCACCTCCCTCCCTCCATTCCTTGTTCCCCACCTTCCTTCCTTCGTCTCTTGGTTTCCACCTCCCTCCATTGATCCCCGCCTTCCTTCCTGCGGGTGGGATTGCAAGGGGTCAGTGGGTGGGGCTTATGGGTCAGTGGATGGGACGGCAGGGTCAGGGAACAACCGGCCCCTGACACATTCTCAGCCACCAAATCTGGCCCTCCTTACAAAAAGTTTGGCCACCCCTGATATAAGTGCATAAAACGTTTAAAAATCATGATATATTTCTGAAGATCTAGAAGGGGAGAGATACTGGAAAATGTTAAGAGTGATACCACTCTGGTGAAGAATGGAGGACTCGGTCAAAACTGTACCTCATGTTTGATAGCTTCTTCTGTGCTGATCCCGCAGTGCATCGACCAGGTGCCGTGGTTCAGCAGCAGGAGAACTGAGATGGGAAAAGAGAGGAGTTACCGATGGATTTCTTTCTTGGCAAAGGTTCTGGTCTCTCTCAGTGCACCATCCTTGTCCCTTCTGGTGTCCAGTGCATCTGGACTCTTTGCTAAACTGAAGCACTTCTCTGCATTCTGGTCTGCATGACCCCCCACCACTCGGCTGATGTTATTAGTCATGGGCATTGCTGTATGTTGCTTTGCTTACTTATTTAGAGGCATCTCAGGTGCGGGGGTGGGGTGGGGTGGGGGGTTAACTCCCTTGTGTAATTCAGTCTGTTAGTAGATCCCCTGAATGCCAAATAGCTAATCGAGAAATGGGGCACGTTGACTCCGCGGGCTAGAGTGCTGAAACTGTCAGCTGCAAAGTCGGCAGCTTGGCAGTTCGAATCCTGGGTGCCACGCAGTGGAGCAAGTTCCTGCTGTTCGCCCCAGCTCCTGCCGACATAGTAGTTTGAAAGCATGTAAATGCAAGTAGATAAATAGGTGCTGCCATAAAAAGCGGGAAGTTAAACAGTGTTCCATGCATAAAAATGCATCCAGCCATGCCAGCCACATGGCCACAGTCTTGCACAACACTGGCTCTTTGGGTAGGAAATGGAAATGAGCACCTCCCCTAGAGTCGGATATGACTAGCATGCAAGTGTGTGTGTGTGTGGGGGGACCTTTACTTTTTTTTTTTTTTAGTGGGGGGGGGAGGTTTAACTCCCTTGTGTAATTCAGGCTGTTTGTAGATCTCCTAATGGCTAATCAAGAAATGAAAGAGGCTTGTTTTGTCCAGCTAGAATCTATCTATCTATCTATCTATCTATCTATCTATCTATCTATCTATCTATCTATCTATCTATCTATCTATCTTTTATAATGCTCATCTGACTACAAGGCCGCTCGGCGCAAGTGAGAAACAAATGCCGTAATATGGAGCACCAAATATAAATTTTAAAACATCAGTTCAAATCCAAATTATGTAAGGATGTCATTTAAAAAACCAAATGTGTGAATGTGACTGAAGGGGAAAAAATGACACGCAGCTCTATCTCTCCTTTTCCACCGGTGCAGTGGAGGCCGTTCGGACCCTTGACCGTTGCCTGGCTGCGGTTCTGGACTGGACCAGGACCCACAGACTCCAGCTCAACCCTGGAAAGACCGAGGTTATGTTCTTCGGGGGTACCTCGGAGGGGTATTGTGGCCCTCTTCCCAGTCTGGGCGGGTCCGCCCTCCAGCTGGCGCAAAGAGTGAGAAATCTGGGCGTCGTCCTGGACCCGGATCTGACCCTGGAATCTCAGGTGTCAGCCGTGGTCAGGTCGGCCTTCTACCACCTAAGGCTTATCGCCCAGATTCGCCCATACCTCGATGAGGGCTCCTTGAGGACTGTGGTACAGGCACTGGTCATGTCGAGGCTAGACTACTGCAACGCTCTTTACATGGGGCTCCCCTTGAACCTTGTCCGGCGATTGCAGCGGGTCCAGAATGCGGCGGCGAGGCTGGTGGTTGGCGCGCGCCGTTTTGACCGCGCCACCCCCATCCTGGCTCGTTTGCACTGGTTACCCGTTGCCTCCCGGATAAGGTTCAAGGTGTTGGTTTTGGTTTACAAAACCCTCCATGGCTTGGCCCCTGTCTATCTGGCGGAGCGTCTTTCCCGACAATCAGATCTAGCCCGACCCACCTGCTCATCGATGGCCCTTTCACTGAGGATTGTTGCCCCGAGGGAGGCCCGTAAAACAAGAACCCGAGGACGGGCCTTCTCGGTGGCTGCACCAACCATGTGGAATAAGCTTCCCAGTGAATTACGGCTGGCTCCCTCGTTGGCATCATTTAGGAAAAACCTAAAGACCTATCTTTTCCGTGACGCCTTTGGAGATCTCTAAGGATCCATATATGCTTTTTTTTTTCCTCTCTCTTCTTTTATTATTAATACCCTGCCGATTTATTTATTCTTGGAAACCATTGTTCTTAGTTATTGTATTGACTTGTTGTTTTGTTATTATTGTTGTAAACCGCCCTGAGTCCTTTTGTGGGAAATAGAGCGGTATATAAGCGTGAATAATAAATAAATAAATAAATAAATAAATTATTATTGCGTACCTGTTTTCCAAAAGAAGGTTTAAAAACAACAACATCACAGGACATGTTTGTTCCTATTAAATGTATTTCGGCTTGTATTTCTGTTGCAGGGAGGAACTTAGGCGGTGGTTTATACAACAAGAAATGGATCTTTTCCGCTACAGATTCCTACAACTAAGTGATCAGTTGGCGAAAGACTTCCTTGATTATATCAATTTGGCATATGATGTGGTAAGTACTATGAATTTGAATGTGCTTCTCCCCCCCCCTTTTTTTTTTTAATTCCAGAACTTTTAATAACGGTTTATGTGATTGTAGAGAAACCTTTTGGTATCTGGTTGCAGAAGTAAGTTTTTAAGGAAAAAATATTTTTGTTAGTTGTTAGTCTGTGGAACTCTCTGCCACAGGATGTGGTGATGGCATCTGGCCTGGATGCTTTCAAAGGGGGATTGGACAGATTCCTGGAGGAAAATTCCATCACAGGTTACAAACCATGAGGGAGATGTGTAATCTCCAGGCTTAAAACCGGGGTACTTCAAGGACCAGATGCAGGAGAGTGGTATCAGGAGTCAGATATCTAGTCTCATGCGCTCACAAACGCATCTGGTGGGGCGACTGTGAGATACAGGAAGCTGGACTAGATGGGCCTTTGGCCTGATCCAGCATGGATCTTCTTATGTTCTTATGTTCTTATGTTTTCCCTTTTATTTTACCTGCTGGCTTTTATTTCTTGGTTGTGAATGTTTCCACTCTGTAATATCTGTTTGGGCTGTCTAGAAAAATCCATTTTGGTCTCCTCCAACAGTGCTCCATAACAGATCCAGTATGCTTATTTTCAAAATGCTGAAATCTTCTGCATGGTCATTTCTGTATATAAATTCAAATCTAATGAGCTAAACCGTGAATAAGCGGTATGATACATACCCCACAGCCCATTTGTACCTATTTGTGTTGCGCACGGATGAACTCAACAAGGAGGCGGTAGCTTGTTGTGAATACTGGAGTAATGCAAATAGATAAAAACAACATCAGAAGCCATCTGATGCATACAAACAAGAGGTCCTTTATCTGCTGTATCTGCCTCTTACTGATATTTGTATTATAAAGGCATGGAACAAAGAGATCTTTACTGGGCCCTTGTGCTGTTTATTCATCCAAACCAACCATTGGAATCAGAGATGCAAAGATCTGTCAAAAGGCACAGATTTTCATTTTTTCCCTCTAGGGGAAGAATTGGAGACTGGGTGATGCAGAAAAAAATCCCTCTCAAGTATTGTTTTTATAGGAATGAATTAAATGAAGAAACTCGAAATGGGCATTCATGCTCATCTCGAGTGGAAAGTCGCAGTAGAATCAAAAGTCTTTTTGTCCGAGTGGTACTTTGTTTATTGTTTTATTTGTTTATTTCTCATGTGGCAAACGTTGAGATAATGATATCTTGTCTTCATAGGATGCAGTTCTCTCATGTGCTGCTTCCTTTAGTACAGTGGTACCCTGGGTTACAAACACTTCAGATTACAAAAAACTCGGGTTACAAAAAGAAATTATTGGAAATGAGGATGCCTCGGGTTAGGAGAATTTTCCATGGAATCTCCTGGGTTAGATTGCCCCCCCTTAGGCATTGTGAAAAAAGTGTACCCAGGATGCATTGTGCCCCCGTAGTTTGTTGAGGGGTGGGAGGAGTTGGAGCTATTTTTTTTTTCCATCAAGCTTTGGAGCCATTCTGGACATTTTTGCAGTGGGTTTTGGACTTTTTGAACTTTTTGGTGCACTTCCCAAGCAGTGGAAAGATAGAGAGTTGATCCTTCGTTGCTTCTACGCCTGTTGTGTGCATTCTGCATTGAGCGGGGTTTGGTGCTGGCTCTTTTTCCTTTTTTCTGACCTCTGGAATGGATTAATTGGTTTTCAGTGCATTCCTATGGGAAACCGTGCTTCGATCTACAATTTTTTCAGGATACAAAACGTCCTGGAGAACACATTAATTACTTAAACGAAGGTACTCCTGTATAAGGTGTAAAAATAAGTGTTGCTTGTAGAAAACTGAGGCTTTTATATTTGTTAAATTTCCTATATATGACAGTTATATGTGCATTAACTAAAGTCTGAATGAAGTGTTTTATGTTACTAATTCAAGAAATTAAATTAATATTTGACAGAAAATAACTACTATAAATATTTTGAATGTGCCCAATTTTTCATTTTTTCCCTAGGAATAAAAAACAAAAACAAAGGGGGATTCCATTCCTCACCCTACCCCATAACTTCAGCATTTTTGGAAAATATTTATTCCTTAAATGGAGTTTACTAGTAACTTAATGAAATACTTCTGATGAATGCCTGTGGATCTCTTGTGGACATTTGGCATAGGATATTGGATTATTTGATGCCGTCTTTTTAAAGATTCTGGTGGCACTTGCATGTTGATTTACAAAGAGGTCAGTTGGATTTCTTATGGAAAGCTGCCAAAATTTGAGAAGAGGATAAAATTAAAGTGAATTTTGTAAACATCAATTTGTCCGATGGAATTGTTATTTTGTACAAGTGAATGATGAAGGTTAGCGGACACTAACCTTCACTAACAGAAGGTTAGTGAACTGTTAAGTGACATTTTTGTTTGCTAAAGGAAAATCAAAAGCCATGTTTTGGCAAATGATGTCAGTCCAAACCCTTTGACCAGTGGCAGAATAATTTTTAATAAGTTTTAATGACCACCTGGAATAGTAGAATTCATGCTTTCATTTCCATTATGTGCTACAGTACATATCTTGTGCAGTTAGTGTGCTATATTTTGTATACAGGATGACCCCCTTATCCGCTGGATCATTAACCACTGATTCAGTTAACCGCAGATTGAGGGGGGAAATAATTCACTAGCCATAAAGCAGGCTACTGTTGCAAACTAGCTTCAAATCCGGCAGTGAAGAAGGTGGCTGGCCAGCCGGCGGCGAGGAAGAAACAAAACAAAAGAAAGCTTACCAATGTCAAGCGCTTGTTGTTGCTGCCGCCCCGGCAGGCCAGCCCCTGAGCCTGGTGGCGAAGAGCACAGCTGGTCGGCGGTGACAAGGAGAGAGGGAAGAAAACAAAAGAATACTTATCAATGCTGAGCCCTGCTCACCGACTACCAAGTGTTTGGAGGGGTTGGGGGCGAAAGCTTTCACCTTGGCACACCACCACCCCTGCCACCAGCATTATCCTTGGATAAGAGTGTTTGCTATTATCCACAGATTTTGCTATCCGCAGGGGTCCCAAAACTGATCCCCTGCAGATACAGAGGTTGTACTGTACTTTTGAATGTAGGGGTTTAGATCAGGGCATGCCATCTACAAATGGAAGGGCTCCAGAGTTACTAAATGCCATGTTCTGTGATATATGATCAGATGTAACGCAGTCTTTATGCTGTTTTGTATCTTGAGGATGGCAGGATATATTCTCCTGCTGAAAGTCTGATGATATGTGGTATTTAAAATGTTTTTATTTTGAGGCTAAACTTGTGAAGTCGTTTTATGTCTTTCTGTTCCCGGGTTGGTCTGCCTTTTTTTTAATAGAATGCCCCAAGAAAAGGTTTTATCATTACACTTGATGATAGTTTCTAAGTCCTTCATTGCTTCTCCAACAGTTATTGTTTTTGTCTTAATGTTCAACCTTGCTTTGGCACTTTCTTCTTTTAACTCTCACTAAAAGTTGTTTGAAGTCATCACCGCTTTCTGCTAATAAGATGGTGTCGTCTGCATATCTTACATTATTCATGTTACTTCCATAGATGTCTACTCCTCTTTCATCTGAATCTAGCCTGGCTTTCTGTATGTTACAGCATGTTCCACATGCAGATCAATCCAGGTAATGGTAATGGTGTAAAATGTGTCCTTGTCTGATCTTTTTGCTCACAGGAATCATTCTGTCTATCCCTATTCTGCCCTAGCAGTAGCTTCTTGCTCATAGTACAAGTGACGCATAGGGAAAATAAAATGCTGAGGCATGCTCATATCTTTCGGAGCAGCCCATAGTTTCTTGTCCACAGTCAAAGACTTTGCTGCAAACTCTGAAGTGCCAACCAGTTTTCTTCTGCGGTTCTTCCATGTGATCCAGCAGCCAGTGGATATTTGCAATGTGGTCTTGAGTGCTTAACGTCAGGCCTTTCTTGCTACGTATGAGAGAAAAGATTTTGTTGAGCACCTTGAGCATCACTTTGCTTGTAAAGGAAAATTAGAGCAATGTCCCCCTATTTACCACACACCTTGGAATCTCCTTTCTTGTGAAATGGATTGTATATTGAACGTGTGTAGTCTGTGGGCCACTGTTTTGTTTTCCATATTTGTTGGTGTAGTACAATTTTTATAGATTCAGTTTCTGTGAAGTTCTGTTGGCACTCTATTGATCTCTCATAATGCAATATTTCTTCCCAGTGCTTTCAGAACAGCCTTCCTTCTAGATCTGTAGATTCATCATAGGATTCCTCTTCAAAGGAATCTGTTATCCTTTTATCTCTTCTGTTTAGGTCTTAAGTATACTATTTCCACCTTCTCTTTATTTGATTCTGGTCAGATAATATGCTTCCCTGTTAGTCTTTCTTGTTTCTCTGTTGGGCATTCCTAATCTAGATTTAAGTTGCCCTTTCATATTTTGGATCTCTAGAAGATATCGCTCCCACCTCTTGTTCCCTCTATTTTTTTTTACAATGGCCAATAAAAATATGTCTCCATCTCTGTGTAGTCACTGACAAGCTGCATTTATGATTCTTACTCTATTTCTGTCACCTTTATTTTTGCTTCTCACCTATCCTTTAGAATGTTAAATGTTTCTTCTGTCGTCCATATAGATTTATCTTTTTACTACAGGAATTGTCTTTTTGCGTTCTTCTCTAATGATACCTTTGGTTTCAATCTGCGTTCTTCCGGTTCATAGCCAGTTGCTTTTATTAATGAAAATCTGTTCTTTATGTGGGTTTTAAATTAATCAGGAATGTTGTTTAAATTATATTTTGGTGCTATAATTCTTAGTGTTCTTTTCCAGCTTCACTCAGATGCTGCATATTAACAGTTCATGATCACTACCCCAATTAGCTCCTGGTTTTGTTTTAGCAGAGAGAGTACAGCTTGTCCACCTCCTGCTTCCTATTACGTAGTTTACCATATTTTTCTCTGTATACTGCCGTGCTTTTTTCTAAAATCATGATACCAAAATTTAAGAGGCATGGTATACATAGAGGTAAGCCTTTTTGGGGCGGGTAGGTGTAGGAGAACCCAAATTCACCTTGCTTTTCCACCTCTGTGGTTTGTTTTTTTGCATGATCAGCTGTGTCTTTCCTTGAATTCTCCACCCCACCCCGCTGGCTTTTTTATTTCCCCATTCTAAGCACTAATATCTTCTTTGGTGGGTTTGTTTTTTTGCAGGATCAGGCTCTGTCTGGCTTGAGCACCCCATTAAGAAATGTGCTCCAGAAAGAAAGAAAAACACCTCTTTTTAGCATGAAAAGACATTTCTTAACGGGCTGCTCAAGCCCGATGGAGCCTGATCCTGCAAAAAACAAACTCACCAAAGCTGAGAGGAGTCTTTAAAATGGGGAAATTAAAGGTAACAGTGGGCATGGTGGGGGTGGAGGAGACCTCAACTGAAGAAGAAAAACAGCTTCCATCAAACAAACTATTTCTGCCATATTAAAAAGGAGTCACAGACCACATGACAAAGTGTTGAAAAAAACACAGCCTACACACAGTATTTTAGACCCACCACAAAAATACAACAGATGCTACGGTCAGCAAAGGGCAAAAGGAACCCACTCGCCACTGCAGGAATATATCGGATACCTTGTCGTTGTGGCCAGGTATATATCAGGACCAAAAAGTGCAGCATCCAACCCAGAATCGAAGAACACGAAAGACATTGCAAACTAAAAATCCAGAAAAATCAGCTGTAGCTGAACACAGCCTGAAACAAAATGGACATGAAATCCTCTTCCAGGACACAGAGGTACTGGACAACACTACCAATCACTATATCAGACTACACAGGGAAGCCATTGAAATCCACAAACATAAGCACAGTTTCAACAAAAATAAAAAAGGCTAAAAATCAACAAAGCCTGGCTTCCAGTACTAAAAGCTGTAGAGTGCAAAAGTTCAAAAATCAGTGATTCCCACCCAGCCACAAGCAACAGTGATCAGTTCACACAATAGAAAAGCTAACAACACCCATCAAGGATTGTTGCTACCCCTGATTGCATTGAAACTTCTTTAATCCCTTCATCACAATACAATGACTAACACCTATTCTCCTGCATAGGACAAGTTTTCTCTCTCACACAACTTTAAAAAACCCAGTCTCACTCACTATACCCCTGAGCACAGAGAGAAACTCCTAGTTCCCTGAGTTCCTTGCCCTCTGAAGATGCCGCCCACAGAGTCTGGCAAAATGTCAAGAAGAAAACTTCCAGAACACGGCCAAACAGTCTGAAAAACTCACTACAACTACCTCAAGGAGGATTTAATAATTTTATTTATTTGGGGGTCTAAAAAGTGGCGGGTGTCTAATAAAAGACGGAATCTTATAGACGGAAAAATATGGTATTTGATTTCTGTACTGATAATTTTGCAGTGACCATGTTAGCCTCTCTAAAAGAAGACTGAGAGGGGATATGATAGCTATGTTTAAATATTTGAAAGGATGTCATATTGAAGAGGGAACAGGTTTGTTTTCCATGGCTTCAGAGACTAGGACTCGGGGCAATGGTTTCAAACTACAGGAAAAGAGATTCCATTTGAACATTAGGAAGAACTTCATGACAGTTAGAGTTATTCGGCAGTGGAATATGCTGCCGCGGAGGGTGGTTGAGTCTCCTTCTTTGGTGGTTTTTAAGCAGAGGCTGGATGGCCATCTGTCGGAAATATTGTGATGGGGGTTCCTGCATGGCAGGGTGTTGGACTAGATGGCCCTTGAGGTCTCTTCCAACTCTATGATTCTATGATTCTATGTATAAGCATCTGTTTGATTGCTTGAATCATATACTGTATTGGTAATAAACAGATTGTTGGCTTAGCAAAACTTGATGAGTCTTTCTTCAGCTTCATTTTGTCCTCTACACCTGCTGCTTGGGTTATTTTACAGTCACAATTTTAAATCACAATTTAAATTTTAATAAAAGCAGATTATTGGTGATTTAAATTTAAAACATTGATTGATATGCTTGAACATGTGATTTAAACCATGATTTAATTTTTAGGAAATCAGTTTCTCTGTGGTTTTCGTTTCTTAAACTCTTTGCTCATTAGGCATGGAGAAAAAAAATTTAATGCTGGAAATGACCAGAAGTTTGGGTTTCAAACAGTACAAAAATCTGAGAGGACCTTTTTTTTTCCAAAAAAAAACAAAAACGCTTTTTTAAATAAAGGAAGAAAATTTGAGGAGGGCACAGGAATGTGTGTGACCTTCCAGAGGTCCAGAGGCCTCTTGTAGAAATTGACACCACTTTCTCATTGGCTATAAAGTTGAGAACGGGCTGTGGTTCCTGGGTTTGTTACTTACAGGTCCCTCCAGTTGTGCAAAATTTGGTCTATCAAAGACAAAACTGACAACAGTCTTCAGAATTGCTTCTAGAATTGTGTGTCAAAGGACCCTGGACTCGTATCTCTGATGTCTGGGATGGTTGTGATTGTATCACTGCGTTTTTTGCCTGCCATATTGTGATAAGGCTGCTTGGTGTAGCAGTGTCAGATATATCCTGATCACAACCTAGTGTACAGGTGCACATCTTGGAGCTTTATTGATACTAATGGGACTTATGTAAATCTTGTCCCTTGGCACGTGCTTGTGGATCTAAAAAGAGGAAGAAAACTGATTATTTTTATAATCCAATATTAAGTCTTCTTTAAAAATAGAAATCTTTCATTGTGATGGGAGCAAACTAAAAGTTTTAAGATGCACCATGATCCAATGTTACGAGGGCTTTAGGTGGTGTTGGCACTGGGGTGTGGGTTGGATTCCTTTCATTAAGCAGTCTGCTGTTTGAACTTAACGGATACCTGCATTTTCCAGATATCTCTGTACTAATCACTCTCCTGTGTGTATCATTTTCCTTAAATTCCTCTGGAATAGCCTTGTTCCAAACTTATAAAGGGAGGAAAAAATATATATCCTGAAATAGTCAGCTGGAGGAGCTAATGCTCTGTAATTCAATTATTGTCTTGTCTTGTAAGGAAGGAGAAATGTTCGGCAGCAGATGTCAGTAAGGTTCATCCCCCCCCCCAGATGCTCTTTGATTTGTGTGTGTGTGTGTGTGTGTGTGTGTGTGTGTGCGTGTGGTTAAAATAAATAAAGGATTTGGAGAGGTTTGCTAAGCAGTGCAAATGACACTTCCTCCGTTTCCTATTTTATCATGAATTGTTCTGATAAGAGCCCCCAATCTCCTTCATTTTATTTCCCTTCCAAGTCCTTTTAATTGAGAACTGGAAGGAAAGTGTGTGGGCGGTGGTCATTCAGCATTGCAGTGATCTGTGGGTTCTTGACTTGCTATAAAAATTGGGCCAGGATTACTGGGTTTTGACAGTTCTTAATTAATCTAATACTTCAAAGTGCCTGGTATCGCCTGTGTTTTGACTTGCCTTGCTCAAGTTCAGATTTTCACCCCTCCGAATTTCCTGCAGGGCTTTCTGGTTTCCTATACCACAGTGTGCGCCGAACAACGCAAGGCAAGCTGTGCTCAGTCAGACAGCAGGCCTACGCAGCCCAGCTGTCTCTTCTCACAGCAGCAAGCAAGGGAATTATTATTATTTTCCTGTCCCGACGTCTTCTCAGTGAATTTCATTGTAGCTTCACTAGGGTGTTTATACTAAGATTTTTTCCCCTTACCATTATTCCTTTTTCTTTTTATTCAGTTTGTTATTATTGTTATAGTTACTGTTGTAAACCGCCCGGAGTTCCTCTGGAAGACGGGCGGTATATAAGTATTTAAATAAATAAATAAATAAATAAATAAATAAATAAATAAATCACTTCCAGCACCCCACTCTGCTTCTTTCTTTTTTCCTGTCTTCCCAGTAGAGTGTCTGGGAGGGACAGATGACTGCCAGAGGGCTTGTGAAGCTCACTCAGCCAGGAGCCCTCAGTCAAAGGGCTGTGGGTTGCTTATATTGTACAAAGGAGAGGACCCCCCCTCATCCATTGGTGTATTTTCAGCCAATTATGTTTGGCAAAACCGCATGAATATGTGGTAGAGCAGTGATGGCGAACCTTTTGGAGACCGAGTGCCTAAACTGCGATTCAAAACCTGCATTTTTCCCCCGCCAATACAGCCATTTAAGCTGAATTCAGGTGGCTGTGAAGGGGCAATTTCCGGTGCCCACAGAAAGGGCTCCGAGGGCCACCTTTGGCACCTGTGCCATAGATTCACCAACACTGTGGTAGGGGAAGATCGGGAGGGGGGAGCATTTGCTGTTAGAGATGGGCACGAAACAAACTTTTTTCCATTTCCATTATTCGTTATTTGTTTCATTACGTAACGAAACGAATAACGAACATTGTGATGAAATTGGAACGAACCAAACAGAACCACGAAAATTAGGTTCGTTACGTTTCATTTTTCGTTAATGGTGACGTTAATGAGCTGTTTTAAATGTTAAGAAATGCCCTGGACATCCATAAAAACGCAGCGATAATTATTTATACTGTCTGATAATACCTACCGGGGGGGTTGGGGTCCTTAAAACGTTTGTTTTTGTCTTCTCCCGTCGCGATGTATTTTTCTTTTCCCTTTAAGGATGACAAAATGGATGTTGCCAGCCACAAAATGGCGGCAAGCCATGTGATGGGATCATGTAAATTCTTGGACAACTTCAACCAATTGCTTGCCCAGGTTGCAGACTGGGCAGGTCTGGCAGCCACAGAGGGCATAAAAAGCTCCGGCAGCCCCCGTCCTCCTTGCAGTCTCTGGTGGGAATTAGGGTGGGATTGCTGTCTCTGCAACTCGTTATTTCCACTTTAGGCCAGCCAGGCAGGTGTGTGTCTCTGTGTTCCTGCCGGCTGCAGCCTGGCTCTTAGGGCAGAGAAAGAAGAGATTTCTCTCTAGCTTCAGTCCTGCAGCCTCCCTGTGTGCGTGCGTGCGTACCTCTCGGTGAGTACCCTTCCCTGCCCTGCAGTGCAGTCACTCTGCGGCTGCCTTGCACCCTGGGCAATGCCCGCCGCTGCCTTTGCAGCCTCCCTGCGTACCTAGTCTATACTGTGTCTCTGCCACCATCAATTTTTTCAGTGTTTTCCCTCTGGTCTGGGGCGTTGGGGGACGCCCGCGCACGGAAATGCTTTAAAAATCGCGCAAAAAGCGGGTAAAAATGAAAAACGAATAAACAAAAATAAATTCTTTTCAGTAATTTGCAAAAAATAAAAACGAACTGAAATGGACCCATCAATGAAAAACAAAAAACCGAAACACCATTTTTTCAATTTGTGCTCTTCTCTATTTGCTGTTCCTGGGAACAGTTATCTGGGGGAGGCTTTGGAAACTGTGAAGAGTGACCTGGCTAATATTAGCCTCAGGTGGCCAGGCAAGGACTGGAAGCAGCTGTGAGTTCATCTTTCCAATATAGCACATTTGGGGAAAGGCTTCTGCAGTAATTTAGAAGTCTCGGTTGCTCCTTGAGTAGTGAATTTCTGGTTGCCCTCTCTTTATGAGAACCTGACCCCGTGTCTTTCTGCCAGGTAATGTTCGTCTTCTGGAGAAGAATAACCTGCCATCTCTTGTTGGCTCAGAACGTTGTGTTTCTTGGTTTCATACATTAACAGTGACTCTTCTCTGCAAATCAGAGCTTCTGATAGAAATGGCTTGGTGTTAACCTTTTCTTGGTGCTCTCTGTACCTTCCCGAGACAATTTGACTGTATTCAAAGAGCAGTTTTGTCAAGTTTACTTTGAGAACTCCATCCTTGGATGTAGTTTTTCTGCCCAGATGGCACGTTGGTTTCTTCAGTTTTGTGAAAATAGAGTAGTAAATGTGATTGAAGAAGAACTAGTATGGCTGCCTCTACTCACTTCCATAAACATAATGAAAAGCAATTTGGGGAAAATATATGCAGTGCTAATTAAGAGTTTTAATTTGTTCATTTCCTCAGTTTGATTGGAGACAGATGGTGATTATCAACAGAGATCTAAATGGACCTTTCTGAGACTGTTTTTACTAGTTCCAGTAAACCTGTAAAAATAATTCAAAATAAAGCCAAACTCAGAGCCATATATCATAACTGGTTCTTGGGCCATCTTGTTAATTAAGTCTTCGAGTAACACGAAGATGCACTGATTGAGTTTGACTTGAACACATGAGGTGCCTGCTCATCCATTAAGCCTATTGGATACAGCCTTTGTTATATGTTCCTTGCAAAAATTAAATAGAACTACACATAGTATATAGTTTCAGTAAAGTGCCAAAATGCAACTATTTGTAGTGTTAGTTAGCAGTAGGTAATTGGTTCCAAAAGCAGCTGAAAACATTGGTGTTGAGCGTCTTGGATCTGGTGCAGCCTCACCAAACAAGAAGGTAAATCTTTGGAATACAGCAGAGAGAGAGAGAGAGAGAGAGAGAGAGAGAGAGAGAGAGAGAGAGAGAGAGAGAGTCTCAAAAGATCAAAAGACTGAGGCTAGAAACACAGCATTGTGTGTGGATACTACCAAGACCCCAACTTAAATGCATGATGTGGTTGTATCTTGACTGGGCCTTCTGGCTGTGGGATTCTCGAAGTTGTACTCCACAGAGGTTGCCTTTCTGTCTTGCGAGTCTTGGGCAGGGATAGAGGAAGTAAAGGTCATTCTTAATATACAGTACTACTATTTTGCAGGCCTGCATAACAGTTAGACCATGGGCTACCAATAACATGTGAAGGGTTCAAAAGTAGCCCACAGGCCATCAATAAAAAAAGGGAGGGGATACGTTCTCCACCCCTCTGTCCCTCATCCCAAGGACCACCAGTGCCCTAGCAAAGTTCTGGGTTTGCCATCCTACTGTCTCAGCTGAGCAGGGCAGAGAAATATGTTATCTCCAGAACAGATTAATTGATTTTCAATGCATTTCTATGGGAAACTGCTGCTCTACTTGCAATTTATTTTTACTTATAAGCATGTGCTCGGAACGGATAAAATTCGTAAGTAGAGGTTTTAGTGTAGTAGCTCTCAGGCACTTTGGGCTGGAAAAAGTAGACCTCGGTCTCTTCAAAGCTGAACAGCCTTGCTATATTGGGATGGAAGAAGGAGAATGAAGGGGGTTGTATTGAGGTGAAACGATATGGGTTCCTAACCCTGATATAAGTTGAGTAAGAATGTGTAGAAGAAAGTCTTGTGCAAAGTAAATAATTTGGGGGGGCTGGAGAAGAGAGAGGGCTTGGGCATGGTGAGGGAGCGTGCCATCTCTTTTTAACCCAGGTAAATCTGGGCATGTTTATACCAGCATCTGGTGTATTGTGGGCTGTGTAGGAAAGAAATCAGAGGTTTGCTCTCAGAATAAGGTATAGTTCATTATTTGCTTGGGGAGCCAGTAGAGCCTAGTTTGGCCTATGAGCACCACATTAACCTAAACCAGTGGTTCTCAACCTGTGGGTCCCTGGATGTTCCTGGACTGCAACTCTCAGAAATCCTGGCCAGCTCAGCTAGGGATGAAGAGTTCTGGGTGCTGCAGTCCAGGAACATCTGGGAACCCATAGGTTGAGAACCACTGACCTACATTGAGCTTCATAGATTGTTCAGTATCCAGAGTTGGGAAGTCAACAGTGAAGAAAATCATTGAGGGAAATTAATAATGCATGGACATTCTATTTTGGTGGGGGGCGTGATCTGCTTTAGGGTGGTTGTGAAGACATGCGTGCAAGGTTTGGGAGAGGGGGAAATGGGTATCCGACCCTCAGAAGTTGTTCACTGTCATTTGACACCCGATGGCAGCCATTTATGTTTTAATTATTTCTTTCTTTTTTGAATAGTATACAGTATTTATTTATTTATTTATTTTCAAACTTATATACCGCACCTATTTCCCCAAAGGGGACTCAGGGCGGTTTACACAATACCATAGCAAATAAAACAGATAAAAACAATAAAACAATCAACAGCGGTGTCCAGGACGGCAAGCCAATGTACGAAGGGCAGCGAGGGGGGGGGGGGAAGGTTACCCCTGGAAGTTACCAAAGGCATCCTTAAATAGCCATGTTTTTAAGGCTCTCTTGAAGGATGCCAACGATGGAGCTTGCCACAACTCGACCGGCAAGGCATTCCAAACAGACGGGCCAACCACCGAGAAAGCCCCGTTACAAGTGGTTGTCTTACGGGCTTCCCTCGGCGTGGCAATCCGGAGCGAGAAGGCCTGGGAAGAACGGGTGGGTCGGGCCAGATCTGAGCATCGGGAGATACGCTCTGCCAGATAGACAGGGGCCAAGCCATGGAGGGTTTTGTAAACCAAAACCAACACCTTGAACCTTATTCAAGTTAATTTAACCTTATTTGACTTTTGCTTTTTTAAAACTAAATTGTGCTTTCAGTTTATGCTCAATTTAAAAGGTCTTCATTGAAAGCATTCTGAGTAGGTATTGAAAATAAAACTTCTTTTATTTTAGACTTCGGAAACAGAAAAAAAAGATATTGCTGCCGATTTACAATGCGTGGCTCCTGAGGCTGATGTCAAAAATTGCATCCTCTATAAGGTAAAGGAAATCTCTACATATTGTATTATATTTAGTCTATAAATGAACATTTTTGTACTTTCCTTCAGTTCTTCCCACTTGGCTGAGTAGTGCTGTTATTTCATATTCCGACTCCTTCTGACTGTAATTCTAGTATAATAGATTTGTCTGAAAGGAAATGGGTGGTTGATTTACTAATCCTAAACTGCCAGTTTTTATCCAGATAAGTAGATGAAATACTCTCTTTCTCTCTTGCTGAACATTAAATATTCAAGCATTAAACCAGATCATATGCCCACAAGGTCTGCAGGACTAGGCATCACAAGAAGGGATTTGCTTCCTGCCAGGAAAAGAGAATTCTTGAAAGAGAATTTGCTACATTATTATTTCACATTAGGTATCTTAAAACCAATTAGTTAGACCCAACGATGTCCTCTATGCATGTGTATGTAATATGCATGAGCCACAAGAATCACCAGCATTGAGCTGAACAGCTCTAAGTTCAGAGATGGTGAAGGCCTTTGACAAAAAGCTGACAGGGACAGAAGCTGTGTGTCACTCGTGGGCTTCATTGCCCTTTCTGCACGCATGCCATCTATCCATGGGGTACCAATAATGTCCCTCTCCTGCAGCCTTCTGCCTCTGAGCAAGAGAAGAGGTCCCAGAAACATCCGTGCTGCTTTCTTAGAACAGATACCCCCTGGATGTATGTGGTTTTTTGGATGTGTCAGGATGTTAATTAGAAACCATGTCCAAATGCAAACAGAACATTGCAATACTTGATAGACTAAACTTTTTACTCCAAAGTGAGCTTTTGTGGTTCCAAATCCACTTTCTCAGACTTGATCCTGGGAATTGCAAATTACTTCAACCTTTGGAATAGGCCGCTGGTGGTGAACCTTTGGCACTCCAGATGTTTTGGACCACATCTCCCACAGTCCTTTGTCATTGGCAATCTAGGCTTGGCATTCTGGGAGTTGTGGTCCAAAACATCTGGCGAGCCAAAGCTTTGCCACCACTGGTCGTAGGCTTTCAAATCTTGCAACTACAAACTACCTATTCATATGGTTGGCAAAGAGATACTTAGTGACATCTAAAAAGTTATGGGTTCACTTAGATGCTAGGAATTGTTTCAAGTTTTATATCATCTCTCCTAAGTTACAAATTCCCATCATTAGTTTTCTAGAATAAGTTGTTTCCTTTGTTTGTTGGCTGGGCGATTATTTCAAATCAAAATGCCATCCTTGACTTTTTTTTGTACACTTCATCTACTTCTTTTCAATTTCAGGTTCCTTTCTGTGACGCTGCGGATTTGGTTCGTCTGAGAAAGGTTTTCTTCCACGCTGGTTATGCTTATGTCCTGCATCAGGATTTTCTTTCCATTGTCTTGAACAATTTCCGAGCCAAGTTGTCAAAAGCCCTGGCAGTAAGTCTTCTGCTTCCTAATTTGTTTTGAGTCTTCCTTTTGTTCTCAGTTTATAAATGGCACCATTTCATCCGGCCTGGTAAAATTGATTGGGGTTGGGTATCAGGATTTTAACTTAATGGGATTTCTGCCTTTGAAAAAAGAAAAACAAGCCTCCTCTACCACATCACTTCTGTTGAGCAGTGTGCTATTGTAACTGCACTGTCCAAGGTGACATTGACATTTTGTGGTCAATTTCTACAATAGTTCTTATTGGCAATTTGTCTTATGTTCTGTCAACTTCAGTTTCCTGTAGGGAAAAAAATAAAAGCCAGAAAGGGGAATGATGGTTTTTGAGCATAAAATATTATTAATGATTTAATTACTCTTGCTATTGAAATAAATGTGTCCCTTTAGAAAAAGATTTGAAACCAGTCCAGCCTAGTTATGTAGTTTATGCCACAAAATCTATACCAAAGCTCAAATAGCACCTTTTGCTTTGATTGAAGATGGGAGCACATTTCCTTTTCATCAAGTACAGTGGTACCTCTTAAGACAAATGCCTCGTAAGACAAAAACTCATAGGAAGAAAAAAATTTCCGGAAATAGGTGTGCTGCACATGACAAAAAAATTCTTTATGGGATGCTTCACAAGATGAAAAACTGTTCCTCATGTACTGTAACCCCCCCGTCTATCGTGGGGGTTAGGGACCCCACCCGATCCGCGATCATTGAAAATCTGCGATATGTGGATGTAGGTCGGGCCGGGCCTGGGGGGTGACGTGCAATGTTTAAAATGTCTTTAAGCAACAGAGCCAAGCAGAGCCAAGGGCTTGGGGAAGGGGAAAAAGGTTTTAAAAGCCTGGGCTTTTAAAACCTCTTTCCCTTCCCCAAGCCCCGGGCTCCAGCTGATCGGCGCTGGGGTGGGGGAGAGAAACCTTTTGTTTCTCCACCCCAGCGGCAATCAGCTGAAGCCCGGGCTTTTAAAACCTTCCCCCAAAGCCCTTTCGGGGTACCACTGTACTGCGGTCCCACAGTATATGAATCCCGAAAGGGAGGGGGACCACTATACCCAGGGGAAAAAAGCCCTGTTATTTTTGTCTTTATTCTGGCTTCTGGAATGGATTAATCTATTCCCAATGCATGCCTATGGGAAACTGCATTGCATATGACAATTTTTTTGTAAAACAAAGCAACCCTTAGGCTTCGGAACAGATTAATCCATTTCCTATGGGAAACCGCATTTTGTAAGACAAAATTTTCTTAAAACAAATTGACCTGTAGAACAAATTAAATTTGTTTTTAAGAGGTACCACTGTAGTTAGACGCTCATCAAGTAGATAGACACTCAGTGACTGAGCATAACTGTCTTTTTCTCCTGCTCTTCCTTTCCCCACCTGCAGTGTTTATATACATAAAGATAGAACTGTTTGTTTTATGATGAAAGGGTGGTTTGGGATGGTTAGCTGAAAGAGGAAAATTCAGAGGACTGGAAGCTGGTACCCAGATTTGCCTGCCTGATGTCCAGTAGCTAAAACTTCATGATACTTGGCATTATTAAGTAAAGGTATGTATGGAAGCAAGCTGGTCACTGAGAAACCTCTATGGATGGAAAACCTGGAAGAGTCTCTTTCAGGGGGTCATGAGCGATGCAGTGCAGTTAGTTTCCTTATCTGGAGAAGCATTCGTCCCCCATCCCTTCTTTAGCATAAACCCTTGGAGGAACTCGTACAGATTTGAGTTGGATCTGTGTTGCAGATGACTTCAAGAGTGGTCACCTTTCCCCCTCTCCATTATTTCAACTGGGTTTGTGCCATTTCCTTCACCATCGTGAAGGTATCCCAGCACTAAGTTTTGTGGGGTGTGTGTGGACTTGAGGGCTGAAGAAGGACAACGGCAAACCGTAATTCTCTCTGTAAATGTAGCCCCCTTGTGTGAATGCAGTAGTTGAGCCCAAGTCTTCTTGCAAAAGGCCACATGCAGAAAAGAATTGTGCAAGGTGGTTTTTGCCATTTTCTGTTCTCCTGCTGTGTACCTGCTGTGCACAATTGGGTGTGCCCAGGTGTATGGCAGCCAGCCAGAACAATTATACACAGCAGTTACCCTGCAGGATTCTGGCCATACATCTTTTACTACATGTGAATGTATGTTGTGAAATTACTTCACACTGGAAAAGAGGTGAAGGTATATGACTTTTGTTGCACAAGGTGGAGCTGGTGAGATTGTGTGATGAAATGAAAGAATTCTCTGTGTTGAAAAAAAAGTCTTATTCACTGTCCTTGACAATCATACATCTGAATAGATATTGTTCTCTAAATCATCCATTCTCAACAAGTATTGGAATGGCTGCTCTAAATAATGTTTAACATGCACATTCAAAAAAAACATAAGAACATAAGAAGAGCCATGCTGGATCAGGCCAAAGGCCCATCTAGTCCAGCTGCCTGTATCTCACAGTTGCCCCACCAGATGCGTTTGGGAGTGCATGAGACTAGATATCAGTCTCCTGATACCACTCCCCTGCATCTGGCCCTTGGAGTACCCTGGTTTTAAGCCTGGAGATGACACATCTCCGTCATGGTTTGTAACTTGTGATGGACTTTTCCTTCAGGAATCTGTTCAATCCCCTTTTGAAGGCATCCAGGCCAGATGCCATCACCACATCCTGTGGCAGGAAGTTCCACAGACTAACAACACGCTGGGTAAAAAAAATATTTTCGTTTGTCTGTTCTCACTTTCCCAACCCTCAATTTGAGTGGATGTCCCCTGGTTTGGTATTTTGTGAGAGGGAGAAGAGCATCCCTCTATCCACTTGACTCATGCCCTGCATACGTTTGTACATCTCAATCATATCCCCCTCGGGTGCCTTTTTTCCAGACTAAAGAGGCCCAAATGTTTTAGCCTTTCTTCATAAGGGAGGTGCCCCAGGCCAGTAATCATTTTAGTCGCTCTCTTCTGCACCTTTTCCAGTTCCACTATGTTTAGTAATAGTAATAATAATAATAATAATACTAAAAAGGACAAGTAAACACAAATAAATCAGTACCATTTAGCAATTTGAAATTTTTTTAAAAAAATTAAAAAGCTGGTAGAGAATTATCATAAGGCGGAAAGGAAGAGTAGCGTCCTCTTTGTATAACAACATCAGATTAGCCTTAAACCAGCATCCATGACAGATTCCAGGCTGCACCCCACCCCAAAGAACATCAGGAAATAGCCAGCATGACCCTCCCAGAGCTTGTCTATTGTCAGAACTGTTCCTGGAGTAGTAAGCTTCTGAATAGTTTTAAGTCATAAATACACTTCCATAACTTCATCACATTGCTTCATTTCCACCAGTGCTAATGGCTTTCTTTCAGAATCCCCCAAAATGCTGTGAGAAGGAGGTGAGATGGCTGTGAAATAGAAGGAGCATAATGGGAAGTAAAGAGCAATGTAAAATTTCTCTCCTGCCTGTATTAATGGAAATGGCTTTGAAGAGGATCTGGATTTTTTGTCACTCATCTCACAGTTAAAGTTCCGGCTTCAGATTTACCTCACATGCTGCTGTCTGTCTGTGTCTGTCTGTCTGTCTGTCTGTCTGTCTGTCTGTCTGTCTGTCTGTCTGTCTGAGAAGTCTGAGAAGTCAATGAGGCAGCCTGGAATTCACATCTTGCCTGTTTTGATGGACCTTACAGAAATCAGGGTGTTAGATTCATCTTGTTAGGAATGCGTAGGAAGTTATACAGATGAGGAGAAGGTGGTCAAAATCTTTGTTTGGTTTGCCCAATGTCATTATTAATACTGGACAACATGTAACAACGCATAGTGTGCACCCAAACTTGCATACCGTAAGTGCTGCATGCCATCATTTTGGCTGTCCCTCACAGACTCTGATACACCCAGATCACACAGTTGGTTGCACACTTTGGCATGCACTCTTGGTCATAAAATGACAAAAACTGCTTGAGCAGTTTCTCTTAGGTGTGTGTGTGTGTGTGTGTGTGTGTGTATTTAATTGGATTCTGGCCAAATGATTTGCACCCCCAGCTGGCTATGTGCGGCCAGAAAGCTCATCATAGTTGGTACATTCCAGTTTTTACTGAAATTCTTGTACCATGTGAGACCCCTATGACTTTGTCTGTGTGGTTCCAGAGAGTCCCCCAATCCTTGGAGAAAGCTTCCTAAGGCAGGAATGTCCAAACTTCGGCCCTCAAGATGTTTTGGACCACAACTCCCAGAATTCCAAGCCTGCATTGCAAATGGCAAAGGACTATGGGAATTGTGGTCTAAAACATCTGGAGTGCTGAAGTTTGGACACCACGGTCCTAAGGAGTGTGAGAGTGGGTGGGTAGGTAGGCAGGTTGGTAGGTGAGAGCAACAAGGGGAGAGATGGGGAAACAGCACCGTTCAAGAACAACTCCAGTTGCATTGTGGCATCAGGAGACAGATATCTAGTCTCATGCGCTCCCAGACGCATCTGGTGGGGCCACAGTGAGATACAGGAAGCTGGACTCGATGGGCCTTTGGCCTGATCCAGTGTGGCTGTTCTTATGTTGCTGGATGAAAAATAAAAACAATTGGAATTAAAGTGTGCTGTAGAACACTGATAATGTTACCATTTACAATTTGACCATAGCTGCTTTGTAAAAAAAAAGTGTCACTACCCAATTTCCCCAATTTAGTTATAAAATTAATATTCCCCTTGTTGGGAACCGCTGGCCTGCTTGTATCTGAATTATGTTTTTTTTCACTGACACATTTCATACACAAAGTGCCACAACCCCTGACAAAACAAAAAAGTAGTGGTATGCAATTCTAAATCTAATACAGTACTTCACTGATGAGAATGCGTTCATGTCTGTATTTATAGCAGGAGGCTTCTGGCAGCAGGCTCGTCTGCTTTCCTTGACACACGACTGCCCTGAAACGCAGCAGATCTTATACAAATTACCTACTTGTGATGAGCGGACTTGAGCAGATCCTAGTTGCTAGGGAACAGGAGAACATTGAAATAATTTCCTTACTGCTTGCAAACTCTTTGGAAGCTTTTATTTTTTAAAGAGCAAAACTGTGCTTGAAGTCTACAGAAATTCTTCGAGGCATCCACGTTGAAATTTTGCACGGTATAAATGTGTGAGTAGGAAAAGAATGAGATACTATGTTGAAGATTTATTATGCGTGATAGTGCAATTTCAGTTTAACGAGAAGCATACTGGGGTTTCAGCGTTAGTTTTCCCGAATATGACTAAATGTTTGGAAGTGTTTGTCAGTAGCTTTGACTGTGCTGATGAAATTATTTCTAAGTGTCCCAGAATGAAAGTGGAAACACCTTTTCTCATTGCCAAGTCTGTGCCGCAGATGATTTGACGTGCTAAGATGATGGACAGACCAAGGGAGAAATGCCCCCCCCACATGCAATGTTGAATATGGGGCCATAGTTTGGGATAAGTCATAGGGTTGTTGCAAACTTACGGTGTTGTACTGAGTCGATGAGGGGAACCGGGGGTCTGAAACAGGTTTTTAACTATTCCCAATAGATGACTGTGACAACATCCTGGATTCAGGAGAAATACATATGTAAATTATCAGCCAATCCCAGCAGGAGGGTGGGGGATGGTATGGTATAAAAAGGGTGGAGCCTGGTCTGTGAGGGTTGAGTTAAGAGTTGAGTTGTTGTTGAGAGTGAGTGCTGATAGGGCACAGCTCTGTTAGAGTTCTGTCAGGCAGTGAGGGCTTTACTGTTTACTGGTTATTAAAAACAGGGAGGCTTGGAGAGTTGAATTAATCTATTTTATGTTTAAGGCAACACATACCAACGTCAGTCATTATTGTATTTATTTATTTTCTCAATAAACTTCATTATTATTTTTATGTTATACATCTGAGTCTGTCCCAGTTCATAAGGCGAAGATTAAAAAGGTGGCAGCATTACCAAGTGGATATTGTGAAGATTAATAAATTGGTTCCCTACCCTTCACATTTTTCATCACAATCACACGTTTAAAAGGGAGGTGTCGTCACAATGACACCCAAAAGTTTCATAGAGTGCCCCAAAGTTCTAGTGTTGTGCGATAGGGAAAACAGTTTTCCTTATCTACTTTGTCCACACCATGAAGAAATATAGCTTATCATTATTTAGGGAATAAAGGTTTTTTTAAAAGTACTGTACAGTGGAACCTTGACTTACATGCTGCTTGACTTGCAGCATATTTGACTTGCAGCAAGAAGGGGCCTGTTTGATTTGAGTCGCAGGCTTTGACTTACAGCTTGGAGCCCTGGCGCAGCCACAACCAGCATCGCGGCTGCCGCCTCCAAACTGCTCCTGCTTTCTTCCGGCAGCGGTGGCTTCGGCGAGGCCAGCTCCGAGCACCTGTTCATTTGACTTAAGTCATGTTTGACTTCTGTCTAGACCTCTGGAACAGATTAATGACGTAAGTCAAGGTTCCACTGTATACTAGAACAGGGCTGCCCACCTTTGAACAGCCCGTGGCTCCTTTTGCCCGCTGCACATCCCGGCTGGCTCCTTTGTGAAGTGTTTGAGAGCGCGCAAGCGCACACACGCACATACTCTGCACCGCTGCTCTGGCCTCCAGGTCCTCTGCGGTCCCTGGGCTCCGTGCACACGCATCCACCCATGCACAAACACAAACGCCAGCCCCCACACATGCACCCCCCCATGTACATTAATGCTCGCTCCCCCACGCACACCCGTAGATGAGGAGGGGCAGCGGCAATGGCGGCCATGAGGAGGCTAGTGGGCTAAGAGGCAGCCCGTGCTCCCTGCCTGCCCCTGCCTCTCCAGCCGTGTTGGTGGCTGAAGCAGGGGTGGACGGAGGGTGGAATGGGAGGAGAAGGAGGGAAGGAGGAAGCCTCCACTTGGAGCTTCCTCATTCATCTGCCCAGCTGGCTGGCTGGTAGGACAGGCCGCCACCGCCACCGCCTCTGCATTTTCCCCAGGTCCTCGGTGCTCCCCCCAGGTCCTAGCCATCCCCACCCACCTGCCCGACTACCTACCCTCAAAGGCTTTTTATGCCGGCCACGGATGGCTCAGCCCCAGGAGCCACTGGGCTCAGGGGCACGGCAGGAGCCCCCCGGGGAGGGCACAGAGGCACCACTGGCCAGAAGCACCTCCTGGAGGGCCAAGGTGGTGTGAAACAGACTGGGACCCGGCTGGCGGAGACCAAGGAGGTGCAGGGTGGGTGGAGCCGGGCAGCGGTGGCAATCCCCCCCTTCCTCCTGCCCCCTCCTAGTGGTGGTCGCTCCTGCCGCCGCCCACCCCTTTCAGCTCGGCAGGCAGCCAAGGAAGAGGACGTCTGGGAGGAGGCGCCTGGTCCAGGAGAGCTCAATGGGTCCCAGGCCATACCCCTGCCAGGCAGCCCAGCGTCGGCCTGGGCTCCTGCACACCTTGCCAGTGCGCAAGCGAGGGTGAACTCCCCCCAAGATGCCACCAGAGGCAAAGCGCTGGGAGGCCGGCAGGGACCTAGTGGGTACCCTGCCAGTGTGCAAGGTGGAGAGGGCGCCGAGGACGACAGGGACCCGGCAGGCGACCTCCAATGGTGCTGCGGGTGACTCGGCGCCCATGGGCGACTCGTTGGGCAGGCCTGTACTAGAAGATGGCTAATATAGTTTTACCATAGGTTGTAGAAATGCAGGTCTGCATTTGAAAATTTTCAGTTCTATTGTTCAATTGAAAATTTTCAGCTCAATGTAGTGTGAAAAGGTAGGGGGAAATATTATGGAATAGTGCCTGGCACGATACCCCCTAACTATGGTCATTTCCCCCCATTTATAGTATTCTTCCTTTTTCTGAAACTGAGAGGGTCACAGTCTTGCAACCATAAATTGAGTGGCTCCTTATATATTTTGCTCCTTGGGGGTCTTCTTCCCCAAACCGTTACATGGAGAGTGAGTATAATGAAGTTGATGAGTCTGTTTTTGAGCTGTGGAAATGTTTCTACCCCCTCCCCTCCTACAATGTGGTATAATAGTATTTCACCCTTCTGTTACAGATTCAGCCCCACTGCACTGAGCTATGAGCACCATCTATCATTGTAGCTGCTGCCAGGAAATTCTGTTTGGAATTGAGAGCAGGGATATGCAATTTTGTGCAGATGGTGTTCAATAATATTTGATCACCTGAAGTTTCAAACTGTGAAGAAGGCTTTTTGTTGTGGCATTAATACCTCAAAATTATGATTAATGAGGGTCTTGTCACTTGAGATTCGTTTCAGGTATTGAGTTCAAAATGTTAACCCAAAGTAATTCTCTGTAACATAAATGGATGATTTTTATAATATGCATATACAAGGTTAGTAAGGTAATAACTTTGACAGTGCAGTATAAAACATGATTAAAATGACTTTGTCCTCTGGATACTTCATGCTGAAGTGCAGCAGAAAGGAGCTTTCATTTTAGTATAATTTCATTTAATGTCTTCCTATTATTTCTTTGTCATTTATTATTTTTCCCTCATTTGTGATGCTATGGTGCAGTCGGAAGATGTTTGGCATTGCTTCGGAGTTCAAGGTACTTGTGCTGTTTTTGTGAAATATTTTTAACAATTTCAGTCACTGTGCAGTAGAGTGCATAAATATTATTTCACGCAAGGCCATTGCCTGAGGTATGCTACCCAAAAGTGCGTACGTCAAAACAAAGTCAAAATTACTGTAGGGACAAGTTACACTTTTATGAAGTATGCACTTGGGATGACCTGAAATTATGCATGAGCAGTGCAGGTGATCGTGCCTCTGTGGCTGATGATTTTCCCTTCTGAATTCTTTTGGCAGGAATGAGCTGTAGGTCAGACCCACGTCTGGGAAATTTAGGTGACTCTCTGACTCTGGTGGTTTAGGACTGAGTTTAGAAACATGTTTGGCATAGTGCAGATTGGTGGATCTCACTGATGCTTTGCAACTTTCCTGTTGTGCCCCAGTCAGATGCACTGTTTGTCTAACAGACAGCCTTCATTGGGACATGTCCACAACAACCAGCAGAACTAGTCAGATAGGATGAGATTTGAAACCCAAAGCAGCTGGAGAACACTTGTTTGGGGGAAAAGTTTATTTACAGTTGTGGATGCTGGTATTTCTGGATTCCAAGTGTGTGATGGCTGAGATTTTTTTTTAGAGGAAGGAAGGTTTTGTTGTATGTACACCAGTGATGGGCACTTACTGCAGTTCAGTGGATCGGGCCTGAAGGTGTCATGCGGGCTCCCTGGATTTTGTGCCTCACCTCCTCCTGTGAGCACCCTGTCAGAAGCAACCCCGTGGCCCTACCTCCTCCTCTGATCGATGGACTGCTCTACAAAGTGGGATGCAGAATCTGAGGAGCCCATGCAACACCGGTGGGCTTGGTCTGACGATCTGTGGTAAGTGGCCATCTCGAATGTACAGGTTTCATGTGAGTCGTTGAAAACTTTTTGGTAGACCTAAAACCAGGGCTGTGGAGTCGGAGTCGAGGAGTCTGAGTTGGAGGAAATTTTGGGAATGTACCGACTCCGACTCCTACTAAATTTAGATTGGAATTTTTAAAAACAGCAAGTTTAAATGTCCCAATTAAAAAAAATTAAACAATGATTTCTCTACATTAAGAATAAAGACCAATGCATGCAGTGCCTCACATAACTGCAAAATGAACACGTTAAGTGACCGTGAAGAAGCATGCTTTTCATGTGCTTCACTATATGGCACGCAACGCACAATTAGGAGCGGCAATAATTATACTTTCCATAGTGTTGTGTTCTGCTGTTACGCAGCACCCATGGGTAACCTAGCCTCTCACTGTTAAGGGATTAAGTAAATAAGTAAATAGTAAATAAATTAGCTTGCCTCAGTCTGGAATATCTTATAAATGGGACACATTTCTACTTTTGTGTCCCAGTTAATCAGTGAGGCTACAAAATAAAACAGACTGAACTGTGCTTTCATCATTGTAAGGCTAATTACACTGGTGATAATGAGGCCTGTAATAAGACTTCCTGGGGTAGGAACTGGCAAGCCACCCCAGTATCCCTGCCAAGAACATCCCATGGACAGAAACAAAAGGCTAAAAGATATGACGCTGGAAGATGAGCCCCTCAGGTCGGAAGGCATCCAACATGCTACTGAGGAAGAGCGGAGGACAAGTACAAGTAGCTCCAGAGCTAATGAAGTGGCTGGGCCAAAGCAGAAAGGACACTCAGGTGCAGACGTGCCTGGAAGAGAAAGGAAAGTCCAATGTTGCAAAGAAATATACTGCATAGGAACCTGGAATGTGAGATCTATGAACCAGGGTAAGCTGGATGTGGTCAAATGTGAGATGGAAAGAATAAACATTGACATCTTGGGCATCAGAGAACTTAAATGGACAGGAATGGGTGAATTCAGTTCAGATGACTATCACATCTACTACTGTGGGCAAGAATCCCATAGAAGAAATGGAGTAGCCCTCATAGTCAACAAAAGTGAGAAAAGCAGTGCTGGGATACAACCTAAAAATGATAGAATGATTTTGGTATGATTCCAAGGCAGTCCTTTCAACATCACAGTAATCCAAGTTTATGCACCAACTACCGCTGCTGAAGGGTCTGAGATTGACCAATTTTATGAAGACTTACAAGAACTTCTAGAACTGACACCAAAGAAAGATGTTCTTCTCATCATAGGGGATTGGAATGCTAAAGCAGGGAGTCAAGTGATAAAAGAAATAACTGGCAAGTTCCAAATGAAGCAGGGCAAAGGCTAATTGAGTTTTGTCAAGAGAACAAGCTGGTCATTGCAAACAGTCTTTTCCAACAACGCAAAAGGCAACTCTACACATGGACATCACCAGATGGACAATACCGGAATCAGATTGATTATGTTCTCTGCAGCCAAAGATGGAGGAGCTCTATACAGTCAGCAAAAACAAGACCTGGTGCTGACTGTGGCTCAGATCATCAGCTTCTTATTTCAAAATTCAAACTTAAACTGAAGAAAGTAGGGAAGACCACTGGGCCAGTCAGGTGTAATCTAAGACAAATCCCGTATGAATACACAGTGGAAGTGAAGAATAGATTTAAGGAACTAGATTTGGTGACAGAACACCTGAAGAACTATGGATGGAGGCTTGTAACATTGTATAGGAGGCTGCAATGAAAACTATTCCAAAGAAAAGAAAATACAAGAAAGCAAAGTGGTTGTCCAACAAGGCCCTACAAATTGTCCAACGCAGACTTCCAAAGAATAGCAAGGAGAGACAGGGCAGCCTTAGTGCAAAGAAAAATAGCGCATTTCGAGCAAAGATGGATATGATAAAGGACAAAAAGAGAAGGGTAGTTGCTGACAGGAAAAAATGCAAGTGGGGGATGAATCACAAGGTGACGGCATTCCAATTGAACTCTTTAAAATCTTAAAAGAGGATGCTGTAAAAAGGTGCTGCACACGATATGCCAGCAAATTTGGAAAACCCATTGCCAGAGGAAGAAAAGAAATCCCAATCCCAAAGAAAGGAAATGCCAAAGAACCTCAGAAACGCTTCCAGAAGTGCAACCTGGGTTTCGAAGGGGCAGAGGAACTAGAGATCAAATACTACTCTGAGTTAGCAGAGAGTGAGGATGAATTGGAACAACTGACTGGTTTAAAAATGGGAAGGGTGGTATGACAAAGAATCACAAGCTGGAATGAAGATTGCGGAAGAAATATCAACAACCTCAGAAAGCCTCTTAATGAGGGTGAAAGAGGAGTGTGAAAAAATGGGCAGATACTCAATATAAACAAAAATTAGATCACGGCCACCGGTCCCATCACCTCCTGGTAAATAGAAGGGGAAGAAATGGAGGCAATAACAGAGTTTATTTTCTTGGGCTCCTTGATCACTGCAGATGGCGACTGCAGCAACGAAATAAAAAGACGCCTGCTTCTTGGAAGGAAAGCAATGGCCAACTAAGGTCAGGATAGTCAAAGCTATGGTTTTTCCAGTAGTGATGTATGGAAGTGAAAGCTGGACTATAAAGAAGGCTGATCGCCGCAGAATTGATGCTTTTGAGCTGTGGTGCTGGAGGAGAGTCTGAGAGTCCCCTGGACTGCAAGGAAATCAAACCTATCCATTCTGAAAGAAATCAACCCCGAATGTTCATTGGAAGGACAGATTTTGAAGCTGAGGCTCCAGTACTTTGGCCACCTCATGAGGAGAGAGGAGCTCTTGGAAAAGTCCCTGATGTTGGGAAAGAGTGAAGGCAAAAGGAATAGGGGACAGCAGAGAATGAGATGGTTGGACGGTGTCATCGATGCAACCAATATGAATTTGACAAAACTCCGGGAGGCAGTGGAGGATAGGAAGGCCTGGAGAGCTCTGGTCCATGGGGTCACGAAGAGTCGGGACAGGACTGAATGACTGAACAACAACAAAATAAATTTGCATATTAATACAGAGGAGTCGGAGTCGGAAGTAAAAAAAACATAGGAGTCAGAGTCGGAACATTTATCTACCAACTCCACAGCCCTGCCTAAAACCACGACGTAATGGACTTGCATAAACCAATCCCTTTTCCTTAGATTAAAGACAGAATTCAGGGCTTATACATAGGGACTTTTTTATTTACTGAGCCTGCCTGTTGTGAGATCAGCACTGTGGGAATCAGTAGGGGGATTAGCCATGTCTGCAGCTTCGTCTGGCCTGCCAAGAGAACATCTGTCTCTCTGAAAATAAGGTTCCTCACTGGTACTCTGCTGGATATGAATTGGGTTGGACAGTGGTGAGACAATACTTTCCTACTAGTATATGAATTCAACTTTACTTCGCTTATTTGCTGGTCACTCAGCACAGAGTACACTTTCGGCAGCATTTAGAGCAGGAATGAAGAGCTGGTTGTGTTGTGACCAGCACAACGTTTTTTGGCTTAGGCGTTTGTCCTGATACTTGTAAGGATCCTGTTTGGTAGCTTGGCCCATACATACAAGGGTTGGCTTCCACTTAGGTCAAGGTTTGGTAGCTGTCTCACCCTATTGATGGCAGGTGACACTGGTTTATCTTCTACCTGCCCATATACTTTGCTTGAGTATTTCAGCCATAAGAGGAAATCTGGGACTGTGGTCTTCAAGCCTGGTCTGATTGCAGCTTGCACTGTGCAGTAGGAAAGCGCTTCCTTTTTGTTAAACGGGGCACATCAAACTCAAGTCTTCTGCTCTACTAACTAACCTCATGGAACAGAAAAGCATGCCCATTCAGGTATTGTGTATTCTCATGTGAGTGTGCTCTCAGAATGGTTCGAGGAATTTCCCAAATTCTTTTGCATTGGGAAATTAACAGGACAATTCTTCTTGCTGGCTAGTGGAAGTGGAAGAAGAAATGGAGAAGCTAGCACCAGATGAGCACTCAGCCGTTGATTTGGATGGTCATCCTTGCTGGAGTTAAACCATGTCAGCAGGCTCCCCTTTCTGTCTGCTTGAAGTTCACTCTCCATTGCCTGAGATATGTTAGGAAGAAAAGAATCTGGAATAATAGACTTGGCTTGCTCCACGCTACTTTCGATGTTCTTGTGGCCTTTCATTGTTACCTAGGTGTTGCATCTTCCCAACTGTTTATTCCAGAAATGACTGATTACATTCTTAGGTTTTCACAATACAGGTATAGTAAAGGAAAGGCAAATTTGCAAGACCATGGCGAAGCAGAACTGTGTTCCATGTCTTCTTGCCAGATGTTTTTAGAGTGAAAAAATAAGTAGTTTGAAAATGAGATTTTAGCCATTCGGCTGCAGTTCTACAACTGGCATTTTAAAAACATCTTGGTTAAAGATGTACTCAAATTGTTTTGGCTCATTTTTGTGGCATTGCAAAGACTGCAATAACGCTTTCTGGATTCTTATTGCAGTTGGCCTCCGTCTTCCCCCACCCAAGCGTTTAAAAGAGATGATACAGCAATTGTGGGGTTTGATTAAGTATTTCTTGGGGTGCAGATATAAGTAACAACTTAGAGGAAGCCGTTAACAGATACATTCCCTGAGCTGTTGTATAAACATACCATCTGTTGTCTGTAACCTAATGTATTCATTTGAGTTAACCATCTATTTTTAACCTGCGAGTGTCTGCAGATGGCAGGTTGTTAAAGAGCAAAATGCTTTTGTGACAGAAATCTTTTCTTAAAATTGGTTTAGTTACAGTATCATCCCAGTTCACTTTCAGGGTCTAAACTTCGAGCTAGGTTTTAATGATTTGTTGAAGGAAGAGCCAAACACGTTGACTAAACCCTGAAGGTGTGTGTTTTTTTTTTTTTTTTGGAGTGCGGTGGTTGTGTGGACATTGTTAACCATGATGCATCTGCAGCTTGCATCAGAAGATGACCCTGAACATTCTGCCTAAATGAAAGCAGCTGCAAGTATGATGCAGTTACATAGGCACCAACCTTGCTGAAGAAACTGTGACAAAAACAAACTATGTATGGCAGTATAAGCACCATATATTTTAGAACAGGCCTGCACAATCCGTCAACCGCGGGTGACCAGTAGCCTGTGAGGCCATTTGAAGTAGCTCGCTGGGTCTCCACCATCCTCCTGATCCGCCACCAGTGGTGGAATGGTGGTGGTGGGGAATTGGCCCACCTGCCCGCCCCAGATGTTTGGTTTGGATTTTTTTCCCTTACCTGCCGCCGCGATGCCCCACCCCATCACTCGACTCCTCTGTAGGGCTCTCCGCCCTCCTAATTTGGAGCAAGGACGAAGTGCATGCGTGCATGTGCTTCTGAAAGTAGACCGCAGCAGAGAAGTCTGGGAGCTTGAAGAGTCGACAATGGGGACGTTCGGGGGCTTAAGGTAGACCACAGGCTGTTCAAAGTTGAACAGCCTGCTTTAGAAGAACTATAACTCTGTTGAAGACTGCTTGGTTGTAGAAAATAAATTGGTGTGATGGGTTTTTGAGCTTTCAAGCCATATTTGCATATCTGCAAAGCTCCTTTCCTTTATATCATATGTTATTGTGTCATTATAGTCATGACTGATTCTTCGTGACCCCATGTCCATGGAGTTTTCTTGGCAGGAATACTGGAGTGGCTTGCCAGTTCCTACTCCAGGTGCCCACAACACCTGGTATTCCATGGTGGTCGCCCATCCAAGTACTAGCCAGGTCCAACCCTGCTTAGCTTCTGAGATCAGGCGAGATTGGATGTTCTCTCTGTGTGTGTGTGTGTGTGTGTGTGTGTGTGTGTGTGTGTGTGTGTGTGTGTGTGTGTGTGTGTGTGTGTGTGTGTGTGTGTGTTGTGTTGTGTTGTGTTGTGTTGTGTTGGTACAGTTGTGACTGACTCTTCGTAACTCTACGTCCATGGCATTTACTGGTGGTTTCCCATCCAAGTACTAACCAGGGCCGACCCTGCTTAGCTTCCGAAATCAGGCAAGATCAGATGTGTTTAGGGCAGCATCCATAATTTTGTCACTGAGTCTTCTTTTTCTTTTCCTCACCACCTTGCCCCTCTTTTTAAAGGTAGGAATTCTTTCATTTATATGCGAAGGAAGTCCTAATCGAACCCATTATTAAATGCCCACAGCTGGTGATGGATAGTCTCAACAACTTTCATCCAATCACCAATATAGCCTTTATTAGTAATGTGATCCGTTTAAAAGAAAAAAAATCCAGAGAGAGGGGAAAATCGCTTAACAGAATCACCCATAGGGCGAATCTGTACAACAGAAAAAGCAGTCGCGATTAGGGACTAATCTGTTTTCAATGCTTTCCTATGGGAAATTTGTACAAAGGAATTTCATTTGGAACAAATTAATTCCTTTATACAAGGTGCCACTGTATTTATTTTTGCATTTTTAGACCGTGCCAACTTTCCCACAGGACTTCAGGATATTGGCAAGTTAATCTCTTCCCCAGATTGACAGAAAGCAAGGGCAGTGGGGGGGGGGGGAGACTGTGTATGGATTTAAAAAAAGTATTCTGTTTGCCTCGCTTTAAAGGTCTGGTGAAGAAGCCATCTGCAGTTGAATCCACAGTGGTGGCTTCAGTTGGAGGCAGTTTCTCGAACAGCCCTTTAAAGAGAGGGCAAACAAAATTAATTCTAGGGTTTTTAAATAATGGCTGTAACACACCAGTAATACCCTATATACAGTCAAAATTATTTTCCACTTTCCTTGCCTGATTGACAAAGCAGGGTGAATGATTAATTTGCCAGTATCTTGAAGTGGCTTGCCTTTTAACCCACCTCATAATATAGGCAGAAGCCATTTTTGTGTGTGAATGGTCGGGCTTGATCAGAAAATTCTAATTCAACCTAACCATTCCCAAGCCACACCAACACTAGCTTGCTCCTGGCTGTTAGTGTAACCGTATCCCCAGTTAAGTATCTTCTACATGAAATTAAAGAAAGTGGGACATGACTTCAAGAGATGGAGATAGAATTCTTTTCCAGTTTCTAAAAAAATAAGCAGTCTGTTGCCAAGTCCATTTGCTTTTAAATCAGATTCTGCTCAAAAGATTGATGTTTATACACTTCTATAACATCCTGTTTCATATCCGATGTTGTGAAATTGGTACAAAACATTGATTCAGTAATTTACTGTGTTGAAGATCTGTCTAAATGTAAAAATATTAGAGATTATGTGGGAGGTTAGCAAGGGACTTCTCTCTTTTTCAAGGATTTCCATTATCAAAAGACAACCTTGTTTTTGCAAGAGGCTTTGTGAGAAGGCTTTGCATATAACAGTGGATGAACGAGTATTGCAACAGAGGCCTTGCTGCCATTTGTTATCAAAATGAGCCAGCAATGTAGCAATTCCAAGAAGTAATATTAATTTGTATACCTGAACCGGCTGCTAATGTCCCTGTCTCCTCCTTCTCTGTTGCCCGTAAACACACTATGGCAAAGAATGTAATGTGAAATGTTTGAATTAAATCTTATTACCAGATTGAAAGTGTTAATAGAAAGAGGAGATTCTTAATTATTATCTTGTTTGTTAGCTTGTTAGTTTTAGTGAAACGCTGGCTTTCTCTCAAGGTGAGCTAAAGCAACATACATTATTTAAAAAAATAAAATTTAAAACATAAGTTAAACAGGAAAAAACAATTAAATGATCTGCTAACTAAAATACAATTGAATAATTGAAAACAACTATCAACTTTAAAAAGGCATGATAACCATAATTGTTAAAAGTCTGCCTAAAAGACAGGTCTTCAGCTGTTAGCGGAATGAAAAGCGAGGTGGCCAGACTCTTCCCAAGGAAGAGCATTCCATAACCTGGGAGCTAACACAGAGAAGGCCCTCTCCTGTGTCCTCATCAGCCATGCAATGACAATGGGACCAAGATGAGGGCTTCCTCTGACAGTCTTAAAACGCAAAGAAGTCTCATATAGGGAGGTAATGTTCTTCAGATAATCTGGACTAGGGATGGGCATTTCGTTTCGGAACCGGTAGGTTACAAAACAAACCACGCGAGCCCAGGTGGTGCTCGGAACCGTCTGATACATGCAGAGCCTATTGCTTACCTTTCTCTCTGCCGGCACAGAGCTGAGCTGCAATGAGGAAGCACGCCGTGACATCATCTTTCCTCCTCTTTTGTTGCTGGCTAATCAGGAGTGTGCAGGGACAGGCATCATCCCACCTTCCTGGCTGATTGGCCAGCACCACGAAGGAGGAAAGATGAGGAAAGATGATGTCGCAGCGTGCTTCCTCATTGCAGTTTAACCCTGCACGAGCCAAGAGAAAGGTAAAGCAATTGGCTCTGCATGTATCAGACGGCTCTGAGCACCACCTGGGCTCGCGTGGTTCATTTCATAACCTATTGGTTCCGAAATGAAATGCCCATCCCTAGTCTGCACCCAAGCTGTATAGGGCTTGTTAATGATAGGTAATCACCAGCAGTTTGAATTAAGTCCAGAAACAGACTCGTAACCAATGCAGTTGTTATAACAGGGGCATTATATGCTCCCCATAACTGACCCCAGTTAGTATTCTAGCGTCTACATTTTGAACCAGCTGAAATTTCCAAATCACCTTCAAAAGTCAGCTCCATGTACAGCATGTTAGAGTAGTCCAAGGAGGCTGTACCATATTTTTCTGTTTATACAACACTATTTTTTTCTAAAATCATAGCATGAAAAATTAAGGGTCCTCGTATACACAGGGGTAAGCCTTTCCGGGGGTGAGGGTGGGGTGGAGATGAAGCGCAAACTGACTTTGCTGCTTCCTTTCCGTGTTGTGGAGAGTCTCTCTCTGCTTTGTTTTTTGCAAGGACTGGAGCTTTCATTTTTTCAGAGAAATTCTTGGGGGTGGAGCAACCCATTAAGAACTTCATTTTCATGTGGAAAAAGAAGGGTCCTCCAATCCTTCAGGAACAGAGCAGAGAGGAGGGCAATCAAGCGCTCTTGGAAAGAAAAGAAATCAAAAAAGCAAGGTGGAAGAGAAATGAAACTGGGGTCCTCAAAGAAGATTTATTAATTTTCTTAATTTCCGGGTCTTAAAAGTGAGGAGTGTCTAATATACAGCAGCATCTTATAAACGAAAAATACGGTAACTAAGGCATGCGTCACTGTAACTGAATCGGGCATTTCAAGAACTTTCACAGATGCTAAGGCCTCTCTGTGGAATGCTGATGGATCTTTGTGCATTTGATTTGGTAACATTAAGTTGCGGCTTTAAACTGGAGCATGCCAGAGTGGACTGCTACCATCTCCACCACCTCCTTCAGGGACAGGATTTTTTTCCCCCTTGCTGAAGGAGACAGTTATTAAGCCCATTCTCAAAAGATTTGGCTTGGCTATGGATGATATGTCTACCTATCATCCTGTAGCCAATGTTCCATTCCTTGGCAAGGTGGTAGAGCAGGTGGCCGCCGTGCGGCTCCAGTCGTTCCTGGAGGAGAACCTCGTCTTGGATCCTTTCCAGTTTGGGTTTAGGCCGTTTCATGGGACTGAGACTGCCCTGGTTGCAATGCGGGATAACCTGTTGAGGTTGGCCGACAGGGGTTGTTCTACCCTGCTGGTCCCCCTTGATCTGTCAGCGGCCTTTGTATCTTCCTGAGCCGGGTCTCCAAGGTGGGGATTGGGGGTCCAGCCTTCAGCTGGCTCCGATCCTTCCTTGGGGGCCGTGCTTTGCGAGTGAGCTTGGAGGATGATCTGTTGTCTCCCTGAACACTCTCTTGTGGGGTGCCTCAGGGGTCAGCACTCTCTCCCATGCTCTTCAGTATCTATATGAGACCGCCGGCTGAGGTCATCCAGAGTTTTGGAGCTTGCTGTCATCAGTTCGCTGATGACACGCAGCTCTAGCTCTCCTTCCGCACCTCTGCAGTGGAGGCCATCCAGACTCTTGATTGCTGCCTGGCGGCGGTACTGGAGTGGACCAGGACCAACAGGCTCAAACTCAATCCCAGGAAGACAGAGGTTCTGTTCTTCTGTGCTCCAGAGGGGTACAGTGGCCCTCTCCCCAGTCTGTATCGGACTGTCCTCCTGTTGGCAGAGTGAGGAGTCTCAGCATTGACCTGGATCTGGCGTCCCTGGAGTCCCAAGTGGCTGCCGTGTCCAGTTCGGCCTTTTACCATTTTAGGCTTATCAACCAGATTTGCCTGTACCTCGATGGGGACTGCCTGAGGACGGTTGTGCAAGACCTGGTCATTTTGAGCATAGATTATTGTAATGCTCTCTACACACTCTCGACTCTTGTTCTGCGGCTGCAGTGGCTGCAGAATGGTGGTTGGTGTGGGTAGATTTGACCGTATCACCCCAATCCTGGCTCACCTGCATGGGTTGCCCGTTGCCTTCCGAATAAGGTTCAAGGTGTTGGTTTTGGTTTACAAAACCCTCCACGGCTTGGTTCCTGATTATCTGGCAGAGCATATCTCCCTAAGGTCGGAGCTGGCCTAGCCCACCAGAGCCTCTATGGCTCTCTAGTTCCGGGTGGCCACCCCTAGAGAGGCCTGCAAGGTTGCAATGCACAATTGGGCCTTCTCGGTGGCAAGCCTGGCTCTCTGAAACAAACTGCCGAGCGAGATACGCCAGGCTCCTTCTCTTGGCATTCTTCAAAAAAGCTGTAAAAACCTGGTTGTTTAGGGATGCTTTTAGCAATCGCTAAGGTATGTATTGTTTCCCCCCCATTACTGCTGTTTGTTTTTGTTATCTGTTGTTTTATGCCTCTTGCCGATTACTTGTTTGCTGCTGTATTTTTTTAAGTTATTTTATTATTATTATTTGGATTTCTTATGTTATGTTATTTAAACCGCCCAGAGTTCCCTTTTGGGAAATTGGTGTGGTATGCAAATAAATAAATAAATAAATAAATAAATAAATAAATAAATAAAACCCTTAGTGTTTGCAGTGTAAACATTGAGGACAGAGTTGGCATCTGGCCTTGCAAGAGGGCTTGGTTCCTATATAAGCTTTTCTCGTGCAGATTTGTTGTTCCTCTTGAGTGATTGTTATTGTATGGAGAATTAGGCCATCGGTCTAAGAGAGAAAAGGGCCGTGTGATTATGTAGGATGGGCTGTATACCTTCAAGTGGTTTTATTTTGGAATTATATATGTTACAAGTGGCATTCTTCTATTGATTGTTTGGGTTTGTCCTATAGATTGTTCCTTGTCATCAGTCTGGTCCTTTTGAATCTGTTTCCCTTTTGTTTGTTGGGTTCTGTGGTCTGAAAAATGCCTTATTTTAATCCTCAAGCTGAGGAACTCTGTCAGGTGCATCTGAGCCGATCCATTTGCATTGTAGCTGCAAACAATGGGCTTTGTGTTGCGTTCTGGTAGAAGTTGGAGGGGTTTAAATATGAGCATGTGTCTGCCGATTGCTTTGACAGTATAAAACAGGATTTCTGCTGGATCAAATCAAAAGCATATTTAGTGTCACATTTTCTTTTCATAGTTGTTAGACAGGAGTCCTCAAGCATCCTTTGCATGTTGTCAGCAATTGATATTTAGAGCTATCCTCTCTCAATGAGCATTTGTAATGAGTGACTTAATTTATTTGCACCAATGATATAAGGTCTGAAATCCTGTTGCCTAACATAGTAAGTCATACCAGTACTGGTACGTTGAACTGGTGGGGATCTGGTGTATTAACTCCTCTGTAAGGTGTTCTATGTTCTATGATTCTATGATAAGGTCAATTGATTCAAATGGGCCTACTCTAGTTGATACTTACTTTAAACACAGTAAGTCACATTTGAATCCTTATGGAGTTGACTCAACAAATCCGCAATGACTGAGTGGGCATATTGTTTTGTGAGTTACCATGCCAAGCAAAAAAGGCTTTTTGCCAGTACAATCATGGTAAAAATCCTTTACATTCTTTACAACAAATAACTTCAAGATCTATCTACAGTATCTGTTCTGATACGTAACTTGAAATATCTGCTCCTAGGATGGATTATAAATGAAATCAAGAGAGTTTGCAGTTCTTATCAACTAGTCTTTTGTTTTTCATTTTCTTTTTAAAGAAACTTCCCCATTGCATTCTGCTGCAATATGACAAATTACTTGGTGGGTTACAATGATTATTTCTTGAACTATACTGAATGCTCCTGATTAATCTTATAACTTATGTGCAGAGGCAGAATTGTTTCCATGATTTCAAATATATATGCATTTCTGATATGTGGAGGTAGCACTATATACTGTTACCTGATTTTTCTGTGAAGGCAATGCTTGGTTTGGCAAGTTGAAATGAATGGACCATGCTTTCTTTGTCTCCAAGCAATTCAACCGATAGATTATGAAGAATGTGTTGGCAAACAAAACAAAACAAAACAACAACCCCCCAAACCCTGAACTGTTAAAAAAGGTACTGTTTCCTTTGACAAAGGATTAGCCTGTATCTTGGTGTGTAGCTAGTGTAGTGTAGGAGCGGCACCACTGGCACTGGCAGCTTCCTCAGTTTAAGTAAGTAATTTGTTCTCTGGGCCATTCCATATTGCAAAAAATTCTTAAACTGAAACACAGTTTCCCATAAGAATGCATTGAAAACCGATTAATCCATTCCAGAGGTCAGGAAAAAAGGCAATCCGGGACATTCTATTTAAAATTATCTTAAACCAAGGCATCCCCATTTCGAATAGTGTTTTTTTCTTCTTCCTTGAACCAAGTTTTCCTTTAACCACGGCATTCTTAAACCGGGGTACCACTGTAATTAAAGAGTTCTTCCCTTGATTACTGGTGGGATGTGTTTCACACGCAGCGGGATGAAGTTATGCACAGCTTGAAGCTGAAGTCTGTTGCTACTGGTGGCATCATGGCATCACTAGAGCTATACAAAAGGATTTTGGTCAGCAAATGTGTTTTGCTTCTCTTCTAGTTATTCCTAAGTACTTATTCTGAATTGAAGGGTAGTTTGGGTGCCAGTTATTGCTTCAATTAAAAACAGGGCATGATAAAAGTAGCTCCACTACACATCTGTAGCCCCCTTCATGTATTAGTAGTCTGGTCATAATGTCTTCTGGTATTTGAATTCTCTTTAAGCATAACTTGCTGCCATAACCAAAGGAATGATGCTGACTAAATGTATTGTAAACTAGGCATGCAGTTGGTGTCTTTTATCTGATGTTTAATGGAAAGAAAATGTTAATTTAGGATAATGAAATAGGCCTCCAACTGTAGGGGGGGGGGGGTTGAATAGACCATTAGGTTAATTAAAATGAAGATATGTATCGCTGCTGTAGTGGAACTATCATTTTGAAGGAGACAGTTTCATTTAGTGCTTGAATGGTGAAATTCAGAGTCTCTCTCTCTCCCAAACTGGATTTACGACGTATAGAACCAAGATAAATGGCAAGGGCAGAGCGAATTGCTATTCATTTTCTTTTACCTGCCTACTATTGCTTGTCAGTCTTGACTGCTTGTCACATAAAGGTGAAGATTTATCCAGCCTTGTTTAAATCAATTAAATGCAAATTGTGTTGCTTCACTGTACTTCACACAGATTGTAAGGTTCAGTAGAAAAAGACTCTTAAAGTTGTAAGAAATTGTATAGAGCAGGCTTGCACAACAGGTGGACTGTGGGCTACTGGTAGCCTGTGAAAGGTTCAAAAGTAGCTCACCGGCCATCAATAAAAAAAAGTGAGGGGATAAGTTCTCCACCTCTTCCTCCCCCCATGCCAAGGACCACCACTTCCTGAGGGTCTGCTAGCCCACTGTCTCAGCTGAGCAGGGCAGTTCAAGGGCCATGGCGCATTGAAATCTGTTCCCTCCAGAATGGATTAATTGGTTTTCAATACATTCCTATGGGAAACTGCTGCTGTACTTACAATGTTGTAAAGAATGGATAACATTCGTAAATAGAGGTTTTAGTGTAGTAGCCCTCAGGCACTTTGGGCCTGAAAAAGTAGACCTTGGTCTGTTCAAAATTGAACAGCCCTGGTATAGAGGAAAGGTCTCAAGCCTATTGCTATGACTGCATTCTTTTTCCCTGGATTGTCACAATATTTGGGTTTTCTTTTTAATCTAGAGTGGATTTGAAGAATCTTTTGAAAGAGGAGTGAATTGTGTCAATATCTTTATGTGTGTGTGTGTGTTGTGTCGTTACAGTTGTGACCGATTCTACGTGACTCCATGTCCACAGAGTTTTCTTTG
Organism: Phrynocephalus guinanensis; assembly: GCA_037367245.1. Taxonomy (NCBI): domain Eukaryota; kingdom Metazoa; phylum Chordata; class Lepidosauria; order Squamata; family Agamidae; genus Phrynocephalus; species Phrynocephalus guinanensis. The sequence goes on along the minus strand of CM074733.1, from coordinate 157,505,855 downwards.
CAGAAGTACTGGAGTGGCTTGCCAGTTCCTACTCCAGGTGCCTACAGCACCTGATATTCCCTGGTGGTCGCCCATCCAAGTACTAACCAGGACTCACCCTGCTTAGCTTCCGAAAACAAGCGAGATCGGATGTGCTTAGGGCATCTAGGCAGCAATAGTATCTGGTTATTGTTTGGCTTAAAATAATAGTTTACAGTTCCTGCAAGTGAAGAAAAAAGAAGAGTTAATTCACTATCACTATTCAGAGGGGAAAGAAGACCCAGTAGCAGAAAGAGTCCTACAACCAAAGTAGCCTTCTCAAATATTTGGTCACAGGACCACTTCACACAATACCAGGAAGAAGCCTTCCTGTGTGCAGAATTCTACATTACTTTTACTACTGTTGTCATATGCCATCAAATTGCTTCTTACCTGTCACAATCCAGCAAATTAATGACCCTCCTTCATTAACAGTTTTCCTCAAGGCTTGAAAATTCAAGGTCTACCTTTCCATGTTGGGTCAATCCCTTTCATGTTTGGTCTTTCTCTTTTTGAGCTGCCTTGCATGTGTGGAACAATTTTAGTTTTTTGCTCGTGAGCCTTGTCTTCTGATGATATATTCCAAGTACAGTAGCCTCGGTTTAGTCATTTTAGTTCCTAATCAGAGTTCACACTTGATTTGATTTATTGTCCACTTATCCATCTATCTAGTAGTACATGACTTCTGTAAAGGTCTCCTCCAATAGAAGTCTCGTTAGGGTTTTGATAATTTCAGTTTCTGGGGCCTGAAATAACTCTATTGGTGTCCTGTGTATTCCTAGTAATTTATTTCTTCCTATTGCTTTGACAGCAGCATTCATTTTGTTTTTGTTACGTGCCGTCAAGTCAGAACTGAATTACAGTGATGTAATGTCTTAAATGTCTTAAGAAGATGGGATAAGGAATTAAGAACTTGGGTATTTGGGGGAAAGAAGGCAAGGGAAGTCCAAAGATTGATTTATATGCCACAAGAGGGTCTGGGATGGGGTCTGCCGCAGTTGGAATTTTACTATGAATCATTTCAATTGAAATATCTACTGGAACTTGATGGAAGAAACAAAAATAAGTGGGTAAGAATTGAGGATGAAATAAATAATGGAAGTGGCAAGTTTGGTATCTATACAGATAGGGAGCAAAGTATTCCTAAGACAACAAGTGGCCCTAGAAAGGTGGCCTTTAAGATATGGGGGAAATGGCAAGCTAAATGGAAAGGAGGATTTGTGCAGGGTAAACCTTTGGAAAGTCTAAGAAAGGAGGGAGACTCATTCGAGGAAGGTTTATGGAAAAAGTTAGCGTGTAAAGGGTATTACTGTATTAAGAATTTGCATAAGAATGGCAAACTAATTCCTTTTCAGGAATTAGTTAATGCTGTGGGGGGAAAATATTGGTTGAATCTGTTAGGGTTATATAATAGGGTTTATATTTACAAACTGAAGGCCCCATACAAGAGGAAAAGAGGTTTGGGAAAATTCATAAAATTTTAGATTTAAAGGGAAAAGGATTTGACAGGTCAAATATATAAACTTATGGTTACAGATAAAGATTTTTTGTTTAAAGCATTGCAAAATAAATGGAGCAATGAAATGATATTAACAGAGGACGATATAAGGAAAATGATGAAAGGTATTAGAGAAATGAAATTGGTGAAATTTAGAGAATTAGAAAGGAAAGTTATATTCAAATGGTATAGAACACCGACACAATGGATTAGGGAAGAAAAGTATCCAAAGAAATATGGGAGAAATGTAAAAACTGAAGGATTGGCTTAAGCTATGAAGAAAGTAAGGAGGTTTAAGAGGAATCCAAATACATTGGTGGAATGTACTAAAGAGCTTGTAGGAAAGAATGGAAAATAATTTGTTCTTTGGTTCCAGGTGTTGGGGAGGGGGGATGCAAAAACAAGCGACGTAATTACGTATTATTCTGTATGTATTACTTATTAGTTTCTCAAAAATTAATAAAAATAATGTTAAAAAAGTGATTCTAACAGGGTTTCCAACATCAATGAAGTATTTCAAGAGTGTTTTTACCAGAGCCGTTCTCACCCCCATCTAGGGAGTTTCCATGGCAGAAGCAGGAATCCTGAGTCCTAGTCCATTCTATCCATTATACCATACTGGATACCTAAACTTTCACTTAGGTTTCTTTAATTGGTTCTTCATCAAAAGATTCCACTTTAAAAGAATCTCGTCATTCTTCCATCTCTATGTCTAGTTCTTTTCTACAGTATAGTACAGTGGTGGCGAACCTTTGGCACTCCAGATGTTTTGGACCACAATTCCCACAGTCCTTTGTCACTGGCAGTCTAGGCATGGAATTCTGGGAGTTGTGGTCCAAAGCATCTGGAGTGCCGAAGGTTTGCCACCATTGGTATAGTACAATGGCACCTCTACTTACGAGCAGCTCAACTTAAGAGCAAAAACCCATTGGCGTTTTAACTGCTGCCTTACGTATTTTAGATGTGGTCTGCTCTACTTAGATTTTTTTTAACTTTTTTATTTTTTAGATTTCTTAGGGCTGCTCTGCTTAAGAGTTCAACTTAAGAGCATGCATTTGGGACAGATTAAACTCATAAGTAGAGGTACCACTATATTTGTTTTTGTCTTCTCTTTATTCAAATCTGATCAGACAATGTATTCTCCTTGCTGATCTTTCTGCCTCAGTTGGTTTGAAGGTTTTTTTTTTTACTTCTTAGATCTTTTGGAAGAGAGATCTTGTTGATCCTCCTATGATGTTCTCTTCTCTTTCTTTGCACTGATTATTGTAATGGGTGTCTCTCTTTTTACATGCGAGTCATTGTCCAAAACCCTGTTTATCTTTATGTACTGTACCAGTACGGCAGCATAAGTGTGCCCCAGGGGTTGTTCCGCCTGTGGTGCACCATGCGTGCAGAAGGTGAATACAGTTGTGCTTTATCTTCAAGAGGAGCAGCAGAGCTGGAAGGGATCATGGAGTCCAGCCTCTGTCAAGGAGGCACAGTGGAGAATTGAACTTCCAACCTCTGATCCCACCATCACATATCTAAACGACTTAGGTGTCCAGCGGTCTTCACGTTGCTGCAGCTTTGCCTTGTGCACAGCAGTATTTTATGTCTGGCAATCAGAAATTGTAACTATGAATTTGACCAGGTTTCTGTCATCTTTTAGATCTGTTTCTCATTTATTTATTTATTTATTTATTTATTTATTTATTTATTTATTTATTTATTTATTTATTTATTTATTTATTAACTGCCTGATTTCCCACGGGAACTCTGGGTGGTGTACAACACATTACAAAAACAGCAACTGCCCAAACCTGCACACTCTAACATGCCTAATCAGAATACAAATAATGCAGAAAATAATAATAATAATAATAATAATAATAATAATAATAATAATAATAATAATAATAATAATAATAATAATAGAGCTAATAAAATAATATGAACATACTAAAAATCATAATAATAAAATAGACATAGCACATCAAACAGCTATAACATAGTCAAAACCCGGCAAGAAAAGGCTAGTGCTGGCAGTTATACAGACTAACAAAACACAATGTGCTCAGAGGTCCCTAAAGCATTCCCTGAAGAGCCAGGTCTTTAATGCCCTTTTAAAGGCTGACAGAGAATCCGCCAGCCTGATCTCCATCGGACGTTTATTCCAATATGCCGGGGCAGCCACCGAGAAAGCCAGGTTCTGGGTGGAGACCCTTCGGGCCTCTCTAGGTGTGGCCACCCGGAGCGAAAGGGAAAATGAAGCCCTGGTTGTTCGGGACGAGGTTGATCTCTGGGAGATCTGTTCTGTTGTTATCTGTTATAAGAGCTTCATCAGTCATCCATCCATCCATCCTGGCTATGCTTTCTTTCTTTTTCTGGTTATTGTTTTTTTCTTGGACTACCAAGATAGTCTTTTTGCATCTTTCCCTGATATTATCTCTGGCTTCGGTCCTCTATTTTTCTAGTTCACAGTCAGCTGAATTTAGTAATGCAAATTTGTTCGTTATGTGGACTCAGAATATTTGAAAAACACCATTTAAATTATATTTTGGCATTATGATGGTTGCAGTGTTCTTACACGCTAATTTCCAACATGGTTTTTGTTGTTGGTTCTATAGGCTATCCCTGGTCTTGTTAGGCTGAGACAATACACTGTTTCTAATCAGCTGTTCTTGATTAGGGAGTCTCTGTGGTTTCTGTATGGGCCATCTGGTGATATCCATGTGTACAGTTGCCAGTTTGGTTGCCTGAAAGATGTATTTTAATAAACAAATTAATGGCTTCATGAATTCATTGGATGTCCTGAATCATAATACTTCTACCACTTCATCTGTGGCTGCCAGGCAAAATTCTACAACAGTGCTAGATTACACTTTTTCCCAAACACATATGATCATCTGCACATAGTGTGTGCTCAATTTCCTCCTGGACACTTGCATAACAGCTGTTTTCCAGTGTTAACGGCAATTTTGGTTTTCATCATAGGATTTGAAATAATTTCCAGGTTCTTTTATTTTTTGTGTGCCCATATATAACAAGGTTTTCTTGAAATTATGTTAGACATAGAATTTCTTCTTCTTCTTCTTCTTCTTCTTCTTCTTCTTCTTCTTCTTCTTCTTCTTCTTCTTCTTCTTCTTCTTCTTCTTCTTCTTCTTCTTCTTCTTCTTCCAGTCATATTGCATTCTGCTGAGAGAGAATACTTTTGCAGATCACTGCAACATTTCTATTAATGTAGCTTAAAGAATTAGGCCAGTATCCTGTTCAGTATTTATGTGCATAGAGAGTCAACTGTGGAAGCTGCAGCAGCAGCCTACTGGTTAACATGGTGGCATACATGACCGCACTCAACAAGCCCTCCATCATATTGCAGCAGCAGATCTCCCAGTTGGACCTCCGTTCATGAATATATTGAACAAAATATTACCCTTGCTCATCCTGGAGTGCTTTTGAGCTGGAAACGACTAACAACATGTGCTAAATTGCAAAACAAAAACTGTATGAAGCTTCTAGCCTTTTACTTGTTTCTATCCACTGATAACCTGTTCTCTTGGCTTTAAAGAACAGTTCTTTCTTTGGGCAAATAATTATCTAACCATAAAACAGGGGATGTGCGAGAGTGTTTTTGTAGCATTTAGGATGGCTTAGTGGCTTTATTTTTTGTCATGCCAGTTGTCTCTGATAAATCCTTGCGTTTCCTCCCTCCCCAAAGGACTCTTTGGTCCATGTTGTATTTATTACGTGTATTAAGAGCATCTATACCATTGATACTGGGACTATTGGTAGATTAGGGATTCTTGCTGTTCTCAAGGAATGCTGATGTATTCCCTTCGAAGAACAGAAAAGGCGACAGTTGTACTGGTTGCTTAATTTAGGCTGCTGCCAATGGTTATTCTTTATTCCTGGTGATATGCCACTAGAGAGACATTGTACAAAGCTCAACAAAGGGTTGGACAAGAGTCAAAGCTTAAAACTGAATTAAAGATAAGACAAGATGTGGCAAGTATGTTAAAAAAGGAAGAAAAGTCTGTGGTTTGGAATCCATAATTTATCTCCTGTGGACAGAGGGGGCTCTTTCCATCTGCAGCCGGCTTCTGATCTACATTTCCTCCCCTCTGCATCTCTTCCCCTCCCACATCATTTCTAGAGGGTTGAGAAGCTGGATGGGTGGATGGTGGATAGCACCTAGGACCAAGAAAGGCAGAAGACGGCTGCAAAATCCCGCCCCCCCACCTCTGTCGGCAAGAGTGTTCTGAGTGGAATTGTTCCCAGGGAGGAATGTTGATGCATTCCCTGCTATGAATAAAATCCTTACTGGATAAATCCTGATGCCACGTATTTTAATGCTGCAGCAAAGATGGCAAGAGAAACAGGCCTCTTCACCCACTGCATGGGACAGCAAAAGATTAGATTCCAAATGTACGGCTCTGTGGCTAATAGAGGAGCCGTGTGAAGGGCGCTCGTTTGGCACAAATATGTATACTGTTCTCCAGGAGATTAGTTCAAAGCAGCTCTCTGTGTGATCGATAAAATGTGTAAGCCCAAGGTGAATGTACAGTAGGACCCCCATATCCACTGATTCATTATCCACTGATTCAGTTATCCACGGTTGGCAGAGGAAAAATAAATAAATAATTAAGCAGCCACAAGGCAAGTTATTGTCAGAAACAGCATCTGTAAAGCAAGCTATTTTCACAAATAGCATCTGTAAAGCAAGCTACTGTCACAAACAGCAGCCATAAAGGAAGCTACTGTCTCAAAACAGCAGTCATAAAGCAGGCTACTGTCAGGAAACATCAGATTGGAGGTGGATGGGCAGGCATTCTCTCTTATCCACAGTTTTCATTATCCACGGGAAGGCCTGGAACCAATTGTAAGCAGATACCGGGGTTCTCTGTATTAGTAAAATACTAGATGGCCTTTCCTGCCTCGAGGCGGATGTAGGGCTGGGCTTCTTTTCTGCTTGGCACATTTCTCCCTAGCTTGGGATTGGTTAAGTTTGTCTGTTTTGTCCCAAAATCCCCCGTCAAAGTTACCAGTTTTCCAGAGAAGATGGGGAAACGTGTGCAGACCGCACAATGATGGGAAAACTAGTGAAGCCCTTTGGCTTTAAAAGAGGGGGGTAAAACTTTCCAACCAGCGCTTGAGATGCCAGCCTCAAGAGGACTGAGATCACCTCTCACAGACATGTGCTGTCAATATTTGGATTTCTGTCTACAATTTTTCTGCACCATCCGTGAAGAGGTTGTACTCGGCCTGATGAAGTGGTGTTCCTTCACTAAAGCTGGCAGTTGGTTTGATATTTTTTTAGTGGGTTTCCCTTTTTCAGTCAGTTTGGAAACAGAACAGGCCTATCATTCCAATGATAGGAATGAATCATTCCATTCAACATATTAGGGAAACCCCAAATTTATTTATTTACTTATTTACTTTGAATAGTTTTACCCCGTCTTTCTCCTTGGAAAAGGACCCAAGGTGGCTTACAATAATGAGGGACAAAATACAGACCAGCACATTTCAGACATATTCAAGTTAAGAACAGGGAATTAGAAGAGGCATCTTAGAACATTAAAAGGTAACATTAAAGCTACAAAGAGCACGCAAAAAGAAAAAAAAATCAATTATGAGGGGTGGAAGCTACCATGGAAAACACTGGTGTTCTTATGTAATCAGTCAATGTAATCATGCATGGTAATCCATTTCAAAGTCACATTGTAGGTACATAAGAACATAAGAAGAGCCATGCTGGATCAGGCCAAAGGCCCATCTAGTCCAGCTTCCTGCATCTCACAGCAGCCCCACCAGATGTGTTTGGGAGTGCATGAGACTAGATATCTGCCTCCTGATACTACTCCCCTTCATCTGGCCCTTGAAGTACCCTGGTTTTAAGCCTGGAGATTACACATCTCCATCATGGTTTGTAACCTGTGATGGAGTTTTCCACCAGGAATCTCTCCAATCCCCTTTTGAAGGCATCCAGGCCAGATGCCATTACCACATCCTGTGGCAGGGAGTTCCATAGACTAACAACGCCCTGGGTGAAAAAATATTTTCTTTTGTCAGTTCTTATTCTCCCAGCCCTCAATTTGAGTGTATGTCCCCTAGTTCTGGTATTTTGGGAGAGGGAGAAGAGCTTCCCTCTATCCATTTTACTCATGCGCTGCATTATTTTGTATGTCTCAATCATATCCCCCCTCAGGCGCCTTTTTTCCAGACTAAAGAGCCCCAAATGTTTTAGCCTTTCCTCATAAGGGAGGTGCCCCAGCCCAGTAATCATTTTAGTGGCTCTCTTCTGCACCTTTTCCAGTTCCACTATGTCTTTCTTGAGATGCGGTGACCAGAATTGTACACAATACTCCAGGTGCGGCCTTACTATTGTTTTGTATAATGGCATTATAATGTTGGCTTTTTGATAATCCCTAGCATGGAATTGGCCTTCTTCACCGCTGCCACACACTGGGGAGACACCTTCATGGAGCTGTCCACCAACACACCAAGATCTCTTTCCTGATCCGTCACGGATAACTCAGAGCCCATGAGTTGATAGATGAAGTTTGGATTTTTTGCCCCAATATGCATTACTTTACATTTAGTTACATTAAAACGCATTTGCCATTTCTCAGCCCATTCCCCCAGTTTGGAGAGATCCTTCTGGAGCTCTTCACAATCTTCTCTGGTTTTTACCACACGGAAAAGTTTTGTGTCATCGGCAAACTTGGCCACCTCACTGTTTATCCCTGTCTCCAGGTCATTTATGAACAGATTGAAAAGCACTGGTCCCGGGACAGAGCCCTGGGGCACACTGCTTTTCACTTCTCTCCATTGTGAAAATTTCCCATTGACACCTACTCTTTGTTTCCTGGATCTCAGCCAGTTCTTAATCCATAAGAGGACCTGGCCTCTTATCCCCTGACTGTGCAATTTCTCAGCAGCCTTTGGTGAGGGACTGTGTCAAAAGCCTTTTGAAAATCCAGATAGACTATATCCACCGGTTCACCCAAATCCACATGCCTGTTGACCTTTTCAAAAAATTCTAAAAGATTTGTCAGACAAGATTTACCCTTACAGAAGCTATGCTGATTTTCTCTCAGCAAGGTTTGTTCTTCTATGTGTTTTAAGATTTCCTCTTGGATGAGGCTTTCCACCATCTTCCCTGGGACAGATGTAAGGCTAACTGGCCTGTAGTTTCCTGGGTCCCCCCTCCTTCCTTTTTAAAAAATTGGTGTGACATCTGCTATCCTCCAGTCCTCCGGCACTGTGGCCGTTTTAAGATACAAGTTGCATATAACTGTTAAGAGATCTGCAATTTCATTTCTCAGTTCCCTAATAACCCTTGGGTGGATGCCATCTGGGCCCGGTGACTTGTTAATCTTCAATTTTTCAATTAGTCCTAAAACATCCTCTCTTTTAACCTGTATTTGATTTAATTGTTTAGTCAAGAGGGGTCATTCAGGCAGCGGAATCTGCTCAAGGTCTTCTGTCATGAAGACAGATGCAAAGAGCTCATTTAATTTCTCTGCAATTTCCAAGTCCTCCTTAACCTCCCCTTTTCCTCCCTCACCATCCAGAGGGCCAACTGGTTCTCTGACAGGTTTTCTACTTCTAACATATTTAAAGAAGCTTTTATTATTACCCTTTATATTGCTAGCCATACGTTCCTCAAAATCTTTCTTTGCCTCTCTTATCATCTTCTTACATTTTTTTGCCAGCTTTGGTGTTCCTTTTTATTTTCCTCATTTGGGGAGGATTTCCATTTACAGAAAGACCTCTCCTTGCACTTTAGAGCCTCTCTAACTCCACTCGTTAACCATGCCGGTGTCCTTTTGGACTTAGAGGAGCTCTTCTTTCTTTGTGGTATGCACTTGTGCTGGGCCTCTATTACCATTGTTTTAAACAGGCTCCATGCACTCTGAAGAGATTGGATTCTTCTAACCTTCCCCTTCCATTTCTCTCTAACTAGTTTCCTCATCTGAGGGAAGTTTGCCCTTTGAAAATCAAGGGTTTTTATGTCTGACTTGGTTGACATTCTTCCTCCAACATGCATGGCAAAGGAAATTGCAGCATGGTCACTGTTCCCCAGAGGCTGAATGACATTCACATCCCTGACCAGGTCATGAGTATCAGACAGTATTAGATCCAGAGTTGCCTGTTCTCAGGTGGGCTCCATGACAAGTTGCTCTAAAGCACAATCATTCAGCAAGTCGAGAAACCCAGTTTCTCTTTCTTGCCCAGAGCTCGCATTGGCCCAGTCAATGTGGGGATAATTGAAGTCCCCCATGATTACTATCCTATCCCTCTTAGCCACCTCCATGATTTCTCTCCTCATTTCAAGGTCCCCCTCAAGGTTTTGATCTGGTGGACGATAGAATACCCCAACTATCACATCACTCCTTGGACCTGGTAGTTTAACCCACAGTGATTCTATGGTGGAGTCAGACCCTCTGTCAATCTCCATTCTGCTGGATTTTACCCCTTCTTTGACATACATGGCCACTCCTCCTCGAACCCGCCCCTATCTATCCCTTCTATAGAGTATATAGCCTGGGATTGCTGTATCCCACTGGTTCTCCACATTCCACCAGGTTTCTGTTATGGCTATTATATCTATGTTATCCCTAGCTGCCAAATGTTCAAGTTCTCCCATCTTTGCTCGGAGTACGTCTGTTTGCTCGGAGGATTCGAGCATTGGCGTAGAAGCACCTGTACAGTGGGTCCCGCAACAACAGCTGCTGCTTTGTTATTCCCCCCCACAGCTTTTATTTTCAGTAGACAAACTATCACATTCCATTATTCTCCCAGTGCTATGTCATCTCTATGTGATTCTCTACCCTCTCCAACCTCATTCCCCAAGGATGAGGTGTTCCGAACCGGATGCCACTCAGCTCCTGTCGGCTTTCCCCCAGTTATCAGTTTAAAAGCTGCTCTGCAGCCTTTTTGAGGTTGAGTGCCAGCAATCTGGTCCCATCATGATTCAAGTGCAACCCATCCCTCCTGAACAGGTTTGGCTTGTCCCAAAATGTTCTCCAGTTCCTGACAAATCTAAAGCCCTCCTCTCGACACTGTCGCCTCATCCACGCATTGAGGCTTCTGAGTTCTGCCTGCCTGGCGGGTCCTGCACGAGGAACAGGTAGCACTTCTGAAAATGCTACCTTGGAAGTCCGGGACTTCAATCTTCTACCTAACAACCTGAATTTGGCTTCCAAGACTGACCGCTTGGCCTTCCCGACATCATTGGTACCAACGTGTACCATGACCACTGGCTCCTTCCCAGTTCTCTCTAACAAGCTATCTAGATTTCTCGTGATGTCTGCAACCTTTGCACCTGGCAGGCAAGTGACCATATGGTTATCATGCTGATGACAAATCCATCCCTCTGTATTTCTAATTATAGAATCCCCTAGTACAAGGAGCTTCTCTCCTGCAGCCTGTTCATCTACATCTCATCAATTGTGATGAGGGAGAGATCCTCAGGTGGAACCAGTTGTTCCTCGGTGTGTGCCTCATGAGGTGTGATGAGGGAAAGAGCCTCAAATTGATTGTGCAATATGAGATTCTCTGAGTGATCCCTTGGCCTTCTACTCCTTTGAGTGATCCCTTGGCCTTCTACTCCTTTGACTAATGATGGTAGTCCATCATTAAGGGGAAACTTGCCTGAAAAGGAAGGTCTTTTCCTGCTGCATGCAAAGGATATGAAAGCGTTTAATTCTTGTATGTTTTACTTATTCCTTGCCCTCTCCTGCGGACAAAAAATACTCCAAAGGAGTTATTGGAATGCCTAAAGTAGCCTTATATTGTTGCAGGTAGTACAATCCAAACTGATTGGCAGCAATTCTGTTGGACTTCAGTGTGCAGGAAGAACTCTTCTGAATTGAATCTAGGACCATCTGCATGTAAATCTGGGTTTATCCACTGGGCTGTGGTCCTGCAGAATGGGCCACACATGCATGTGTGTGGAGAGGAAGTATGCTCACAGCTTGGGAAGGTGTAAGCAACAGGGCAACGAGCATCACAGTTTGGAGAGTGGGAACTGATTGGGATACAAAGAGTGTTACTACACAGCAAGGGGAAAAAATGAGAATGGATCTGTTGTGAAGTTGCACTGGAAGAGTCAGGCTTCCTCACATGAATTCACTTAGCTGACTACATAGCGGTCAGTAGAGATAGAAGATGAAATTGGAAGCGAGCCAATGTCCTTAACAAGCTGTTAACAATCTAAATTTCTAGAGGGTCATAAGGTGTTTGCATCTTGTTAAGGTAGTTCTGCTCTGTTTATCCAGATTTGCAGGAGGCAGGCTTACAGCAAAGCTCCCTTAACAAGCAGGAAACAAAACAGTTTGATAATTTCCTCTCTTCAGTCTGCTGGACTGCTCACTGCCCCCTCCTGGGAGTTGAGCAGAAAGCCTTTAGGGGGAAAAAGGGGGAAGAAGTAAGGATTTGGGACAGGAAGGGAAATGAGAAACAAGTGGATCCAGGTACCAGGTTTGGGAAAGTGAAGAGAGGCTTCAAATGGCACCCTGTGTCCCTGCTTTCCTGTCCCTGTCACTGCTGGTGTAGCTGGGTGAAGTGGCTTCAAAATAGAATAGCTACAAAGCCCTCCATATCAGCTCACATGATCAAACTGACTGAACTGATGCAAATGCATTTTCTACAACCCCCCCCCAAAAAAGTAGAAGCCCCAATGGCAGTGGAGAAAAAATGAATCAAGGACGAAAAACTCCTAGTTGATTCACTCAAGTGGTCAACAATATTGTGAATTTGACCATCCCAATCATTATGCCCTCTAACTTTCAGCTCTCTCCTGCACATGGCTCTCCCTGTGAGTCTTCATTCACAACTAAAACAAAAGCGGCCACTGCAGGTGTGCAGAGGAGGAATTGCCTTGTACTGAGGGCGGGGGGCAGAGGCATGTGCACATGGGCCTTAAAGGGAGCCTTGATGCCAGTTTTAGACGTTTCCTGCATCATTTTTCCAATCTGGTTGCACCCAGGGATGCAGCAGGCAGGTTGAAAGAGATGAAGTGGAGAGTGGAATGTGGGCTGGAGAGTTTCTGGTGGGAAAAAGAGTGAACAGGAGACCTGTCCTTCAGAAGGACTTTGATATAGGTGCATGAGTAGTGTCTATTCTGCTCAGTCCATTGGTGGGTGCAAGTCTGTGTCCTGACTCCTGACAGGTATAAGGATGAAACTATGCAGGTGAACTTAAAAGATCCTACGCATGAAAACATTTACTAAATATTTACTGATCAATTCAGAAGTTAGCCGCACAGCAAAGATAGGGTGGATTAGTTTGGAAGTGGATCATGGGTACGTCAGTGTAATTTTGAACATGGAGTTTTTACAGTCTACCTTAGTAAAGACTTGAGTCCTAGGGCTACATTCATTACTGTGCTGAGCAGTGCCAACATTCCCATAATTTTATTTCTGTTACTTCTGTGCTGAAACCCTGTGCTCCACTCATAAACCACCCTCCAACAAACAAACAAAAATTCAAACAAAAGACAAACTCTGGAAGGTTTCACAATCCTGAGAGGTATGGGGTGCCTGGAGTGAGAAGGGCATATTGCCTCTTCCAGGGTCCAATTGTACAATTGATGCAGTTTGGTTTAGAACTGATGCTATTGGCTCCTAATAGCAGATTTTCAGAGGTAACCCACCCATGCTTATTTTAAAGTAGATCTGACTCTGAATAGGGCTTCCAGTCAGGTGTAAGTGGGGATTAGAGAATGTATAAAAGAAATTTTGTATGGACCAGACTATCTGAGATAGATATAAAATGGCATACTTTTAATGCCCACAGCTTTAGCTCCAAAGATCTTTGGCCTTGATTCCTAAACTGAATAGTACAATGAACACCCACAAACAAGAAAAAGCATTAAGTTAATTGACAACCACTAAATTCTGTATGAGGAGAGAGAGAGAGAGAGAGAGAAATTGCTGTTTTATGTTAAGAAGGAGAAAAAAATATTTTCCACATAAAATTAGTATTCCTTTAAACAGGGCTCTTGTGAATTTTAATAAGTATCTCAAGATGTGCTTAGTATTAAAATATAGTAATTATATGTTTGGTAAGATAGTTCATTTTGCATAGTTCTTGAGAACTTCAACATGCTTAAAGGTTAAAATCAAATGTTTTCAAAATTGATCAGCATTGAAATGTCAGTTGTCTAGTTATGGCAGCATACCAGCATGCAAACACAGCTCCAATATTGATTTCCCTGGTTGCATAACATTTGCATTGTGACATTCTGCTACACATCAGCACAGTGGTTGTTTCTTGATCAATCATTTTGTGATAGTACACACCATACAATCACATTTGATGTGACCTATGTAGAAAGGCCGATTAGCTCCTGGGCTCAAGTCCCCACCCCACCCTCAATGTCTACTTGATGTGTGAACTGTGTTGAATTGAAAAAGATGTACTTAGTAAAAAATATCTAAAGGCATTGTGGTTTGTGGGTGTATTGGTCCTTTGCAAAATGCAACATCTTGGCATTTTCTTTAGCTAGCTAGCTAAGCCGTGCTTAAAATACATCATTCATTTGCATCACTCTGAGTATTTTCCGTAAAGGACTGACCTCAGTTTTCTCCTTTCTTTCCAGTAGGACTTCTGATCAGTGGTGTAGTCCTGTCACCCCATTGGGGACCAAAGTTCCAGGTCTTCTTCTACAGTTATGTCCCTCCCGCTTGACTCTGTCAGGTGTCCTCTCCATCCTCTCACTTCAGACAGCTGCCAGCCTGGGGTCTCTTCAGAATGGCCCCTCCTTTAAAATTTCCCCTCCCTTCATGTCTCATATACAGTATATTCTCCCACCTCTTTTGGGTGGAATCTTCTCTGGTGAAGAGAATCACTGGTGTCATGAGAATCCCCCACTTTTTTCTTTTTTGCCTCACAACCCTACAGTGTGCTTTATACTAAGGCAGGGGTGTCCAAACTTTTTGCAAGGAGGACCAGATTTGGTGAGGTGAAAATGTGTGGGGGCCAACAATTCAGCCCATTTGGGCCCCCAGGCCGGACTTTGGAGAAGCCTCTAGGACATGCAAGGAGGCGGGGAGGATGCTGCAGCCACGGAGCCGGGGGCAGGCAGGCCAGGCAGGTGGTTAGGAGGATGGACAGAGGCAGGGAGGGCAGGCAAACCAGAAAACTGCAAGCTGATGTCTCCATCCAGTATGGGGAGGGGCCAGCTGGCGGGGATGTGCGACAGGCTGAGCTGGTGGGGAGAAGAGGCTGCGGGCCACTCAGAATTTGAAAATGGGCCACATTTGGCCCCCAGGCCTGACTTTGGACATTCCTGTGCTAAGGGTTTGGCTGGGTTAAGTACTTCATATACATAGCTTACACTTCAAGATGGCTTTCTTTTTAACTTGCATGAGAAGATGTGATAGTCTGTGTGTGTGTGTGTGTGTTGCGTCGTTACAGTCATGAACGACTCTTTGTGACCCATGTCTATGCAGTTTTCTCGGTAGGAATACTGGAGTGGTTTGCCAGTTCCTGCTCCAGGCATCTACAGCGCCTGGTCTTCCATGGTGGTCTCCCATCCAAGTACTAGCCAGGTCGACCCTGCTTAGCTTCTGAAATCAGGCGAGATCGGATGTGCTTCGGGCATCTAGGCAGCTGATGTGTAAGCAACCCTGATTAAATACCTAGTGAGCAAGATTCAACCCCCTCCCCATTTTTAATTTGCCCTTCACCCTCTCAAGTTGTGTTTAAGAAATGATGTAACCATTCCATGTGACTGATGTAAACACTGATTGTTCTAGCATAGCATAGCTGTCGTCGTAGTAAAACACCAGGATGTTGTTCCCCGAGTGCATTTTACTGCCTTGGAATACAAAGCACAATACAATATGGATCTATGAATTGGAAAAGACGGTGGCTGCTGCCCTAGCTTGTCCTTTGCTTGTCCAGTTATTAATCAAATACTATCAGCCAGCAAGTGTGAAATACTTCCACTGAAAAAAATCAATTAAATGTTTCATCCTAAGCCTTTTCCTATGAAGACTCATGAAGACTTTAGGACTATAGTTGCATGCAAATCAAATTTTTGAGTGCAATATCTGTTGTCACACTGATTTCTGATTAAAGATAAGAACACAGCATTCTAACACATTGGTGTTTAAGAATAATCTGAATTGCATTTACTATGGCATCAGAATTAGCCATAACTAATGGTTGTAGATGATCTGGATAATTCTGTTTATGTTTACAGTAACTGCCTAGATCTTTTTACCCATATGCATTGTTACTCCCCCTTGAATCTTTGAATGTATAGGGTGATATAGTTGGCATAGGAAACCAGAAGAGTGTATTAGTGCATGTAGATATGATACTTGATCCCAAGTACCGTGTTTACCTTTCTGATGGTTCTGAATCTCTAGGCAGATTATTTTCACACATTTTCTTGCTCCTCTTTCTGAGGTTACTTTCTACTTCTTTTTTTCTAGTTCTCGAAATGGCTGCTGACAGACTTGCCTGTGTGGGAGCAAATAGTGCAGACCTCTTTGTTTAAGTTTAGGGTGTTTGTCTTCTTGAACTGTTCCTAGTTAAGAAGCAGAAGGACCATCCTCAGTTTATTGCTGAGATGTTTCCTGTTTTATGCCTTCATTTTCAGTCTCTAGAGTTATTTATCTGGAAGTTGAGTCGTGGCAACTGGACTTCTTTTTCTTGAGAGATTGAAACATTTCACTGCTCATCCAAGCAGCTTCGTCAGTCTGAAGAAAGCTAGTTGCGAGTCCTCCATCTTTTTCGTCAGCCAGGACAGAAGTGCTCTGACATCCCTCAGCAGGGTTGAGAACATCACCATTTTGTCTGCGGACAAAGGAAGATGCACTGTTGTCCTCAGTACTGTGGACTACCATGAAAAGGTTATCTCACTTTTAGATGAACAGCACACATATGAAAAACTAAAAAGAGACCCCACTAGCAACTACAAGAAAAAGTAATAGAGTGCTTAAAACTCTTGCAGAAGGATAACACAATTGACAGGGTGACTTACCACCGGTTATATCCTGGAGAGACTGACCCCTATTTTTATGGACTTCCCAAAATCCACAAGCAAGGAGTCCCCCTCAGACCCATTGTCAGTAGTATAAATTATGTGACTTACAACACTGCAAAATACCTGGCGACTATCTTAGCCCCATTGGTTGGACTTACGGACCACCACGTGCACGATTCAGATGAGTTTTTTTTCTAAAGTCAGGGAGATGAAACTGGATACAGACGAAACCATGGTATCCTTTGGTGTTACATCTCTCTTTACCAGCATTCCCACCACCGATGCCCTAACAACGGTAAAGAGAAGACTAAGAGAAGACAGCACCCTCACCTCCAGAAGCAGCCTCAACCCAGACCAGATATGCCTGCTCCTGGACCTGTGTCTGAACACCACATGTCTCATGTACAGAGGGGACTTCTACAGAGTGAAGCAAGGTTGTGCCATGGGTTCCCCAGTGTCACCAATTGTTGCCAACCTATACATGGAAGAAGCAGAGAAAAAGGCACTCAACATCTTCCCAGGGACAACACCATTCCACTGGTTCAGGTATGTAGATGATACATGTGTGAAAACCAAGACTGAGGAAGTACAGGCCTTTACAGACCACATCAATGCGGTGGACCCTAATATTAAGCTCACTAGGGAAGACACCCAAGACAACAGGGTAGCTTTCCTGGATTGTGCAGTCATCATCAGACCCGACCGTGGCCTGGGAGCAGCAGTTTACAGGAAACCCACCCACACAGGTAAATACTTACTGTTTGACTCCCACCATCCATTACAGCACAAACTAGGAGTCATCAGGACCCTAAGCCACAGAGCAGCGAGCATCCCCACCTCCAGAGAAGCCAAGAAGAAGGAAGACAGGCACCTGAAGACAGCACTTAAGGCCTGTGGATATCCAAAGTGGACTTTCAACAAAGCAGTGTCCTGACCCAGAAGAACAAGGGATCAGTCTGAGACCCAGACCCAACGGAAGAACCTGGTCATTCTCTACATGGCTGGAGTGTCTGAGAAGCTTAAAAGGATTTTGGGCAAAAACCACATCCCTGTTTATTTCAAACCTACAAAGACACTAAGGCAGAGACTCGTCCACCCAAAAGACCCGATGCCAAAACAAAAAAGGAGCAATATAGTATATGCGGTCCAATGCAGTGAGGAGTGTGCAGACCTCTACACTGGAGAAACTAAACAGCCATTAAACAGAAGGATGGCCCAACATAGGAGGGGCAACAGCTCAGGACCAGAATCAGGACTACACCTCCACTTGAAGGACAAACGGCACTCATTCAAAGATAAGGATGTACACATATTAGACAGGGAAGAGAGGTGGTTTGAGAGAGGGGTCAGGGAAGCCATTCATGTGAGCATTGAAAACCTCTCAACAGAGGTGGGGGGCACAGGCACAGTCTATCTGCCACTTATCAGGCTGTGATTTCAACAATACCTAGACTGGTGGTTCTCAACCTGTGGGTTCCCAGATGTTCCTTGACTGCAACTCCCAGAAGTCTTTGTCACTAGCTGAGCTGGCCAGGATTTCTGGGAGTTATAGTCCAGGCACATCTGGGGACCCACAGGTTGAGAACCACTGACCTAGACAAATCAAAAATACTTCATGCCTTCACCACCAAGGCCATAGATAACGACCCATACTTTATATGTTTCAGCACTTAGGCCATTGTTCACCTAAAGGCTGTTGAGACTGTTGTCTACCTAGCAAGGCTATTCAGGCCATTGTTCATTTTATGAGCCTAATTCAGACCAGGGTGACAAGAGGTCAAAGTGAGCCATAAAATGGTGGACTCGCAAATAGCTTTCTTCGGACTGACAAAGCTGTTTGGATGAGCAGCAAAACATTTCAATCTCTCAAGAAAAAGAAATCCAGTAGCCATGACTCAACCTCCAGATAAACTCACCCAGATGACTGAGAATCTTCACAGACATATTCTCCAGAGTTGTTACATTCAGTGGTCAAGGCAGCAACACTCAGGCAGTAAATACAAAGTATCCTAGTGCAAAACTTGTGTTTTTCCTGAATAGAGACACATGGCATTTCCATAAAAGGTCTTGGTTTGTAAACTGGAAACAATGTTTGTCTTTGAGGTTATCCATCTAGATTAGACAGTCCTAGACCAAAGGGACCACATGCATTGATTCTGCACAAGTCAGTCTCTGCTGTGTTTCTACCATTTTTCATTAGTTCTGTAAACTTATTCTTCAGCTACTAGGGTTCTCTGTTGTTTCTCGGTAAGCTTATCAGCCCAAATGTTATTTTATTTATTTTTATTTTAGAGTATTTTACTCTGCCTTTCTCCTTGGAAAAGAACCTAAGGCAGCTTGCAGTAATGATGGACAATATAAGGTCTAGTACATCTTCTTTGACACTAGCTGAAAGAACTCACATAACCTGGGAGTAAGATAATGATTGGAAATAAGAAACAACTTTATGGATCACTGTTATGTATGTATGTATGTATGTATGTATGTATGTATGTATTCATTCATTCATTCATTCATTCATTCATTCATTCATTCATTCATTCATTCATTCATTCATTCATTCATTTTTATACCGCCCGTCTTCCTGAAGGAACTCTGGGCGGTGAACAAAAGGGCAAAACAAAACCCAAAGGAACAATACATCAATTGAAATGGAAAAGAAAAGAAAAGAAAAGAAAAAATGGAAAATAAAGGAGGAAAATATAATATATAATATAAAACAACTCAGCAAAGGAGCATGACCACTTGGAGTGAGAGTGACATTCTACTGGGCAGGGCCTCAGTTGGATACATTTTTATGTACTTCTTTCCTGTGTAAGCAAATGAAAACTCCTTACCACGAGGTCCTTCACCTGAACATTTAGAAGTTTTGGAAGATGCAGGCTTGAACTTTTCAATGCAGAAGAAGAGGTTGTTTTTTCCTTTTAGATGCAGAGAAGGAAGATCACTCACTTGCTTTCCTTAGAACTATGACAATTTAATTTTTCAACTATTGTTATTTATTTTTTATTTATTTTAGAGTATTTTTACCCTGCCTTTCTCCTTGGAAAAGGACTTAAGGTGGCTTACAGTAATGATGGACAATATACTATCCAGTACATTTAAGACATGTTCAAGTATTGAGAACAGGGAATTGAGGGACATCTTACAGCATTAAAAGACAGCATTACAATTGAAGCTATAAGAGAATGTGAGCAGTTAAAAAGAGTGAAATTTATTTATTTATTTATTCATTTTATTTTTATATTTGTATACTGCACCAATTTCTGAAAGGGAACTCTGGGTGGTTTACATAAAACAAAACATGTGAAAACCAAATTTCAAAATCAAACATAAATGGAATAAAACAGTAAAAGCAGACAAATAGCCTGGCATGAGGCAAAAACCAAATAATAACAGAGCAACATCAAACACAGGGAACACAAAACACATTAGCAATTGCCGAATGCCTCCCTAAATAGACAAGTTTTCACAGACCTTTTGAATATAGTGCTTGCAAATTCGATGTAAAAATTAGGAGTAATGGAAACTGACATTGAAAATGTAGTGTCAACACAATCACACAAAGATATAAGTAGTTATAAACACAAAGTCTATGTGAACCTATAGATTCATATAAAAGACACATGCTAGTCCATCATTCAGGGAAAGCTTGCCTGAAGAAAAAGGTCTTTGCCTGTTTCCGGAAGGATAGCAGAAATTGGGCAGTCCTGGCTTCTAGTGGGCACAGCAGCCAAGAAGGCCCTTTCATGGGTTCCCATGAGACATACCTGTGAGGGTGGCGGGATGGAGAGAGAGGCCTCTCCTGATGACCTTAACACCTAAGTCAGTTCATACTGTGAGATGTGATCTTTGAGGTAGCTAGGACCCAGGTTGTACAGTGCTTTGTAGGTTAAGGTCAGCACTTTGAATTGTGCCCAATAGCTGATTGGTAGCCAGTGGAGCTGCTTTAAGATGGGATAACAAATAAAAGATGGAGAAGCAGGATAGACAAAGATACTATACATGCAGGCTTTATGAAGAGTCCGACACGACTAGCACGCAATTGCTGTGATGCTGCACAGCTCTTGCAAACTCAAGGCTTCAGTTTCCTTATGAAGTCAATGCAGGTCCTGTTCGGTCTTCCCCCTTTCCTGCTGCTTTCATTTTCCCCCCTAGCATTTTTCATTTCTAGTAAGTTTTCTTCTTATGATGTGTCCAGAGTGCAGCTGTCTCAGTATCATAATTTTTGCCTTGCTGTAAATCATTATGGCAACTCTGGCTACTGTTTCTATGTTGTGGGTGGTTCAGAAAAGAGTATGTTAAGTTTGAGTGTGGAATTTATAAGCTTACCAGTTCATTTCGTAGATTTGAACTAAAAACATGCTGATAGAAATTGAGCTTGGGGCACTTCTGCCAGCAGAGAAGTAATGTTGAACAACTGTGATGATATTTGTTTAAAAAGGATTTCTATTTCATACAAATTGAGAGTTGCTTGTTAAACAGGCACATTGTGCAGGCAGCTACTGCAACACATTGCTGGGTTTGTACTATGCATTATGACTGGTGAAATAACATCTCTGAAGTAGCTGAAGAATGGACTTTGTTAAAAGATTAAAACTGTGTGTGGCATAAAACCACACAAACATAAAACCCCTGTAATGGGGAGCGGTAGGAGTATGGTTAACAAATAGAGATTGCAAAGTATTGGAGAGAGAAAAGCTTTTGATTTCCATTTCTTCAGAAAGAACAGAGTGCATAAGATATAAGGTAGAACATGTTCTGAAGTTCCTATAATCTTACTAAAAATGACCATGGGATGATGCAGTAAATATGACTTTTGAGGGAGCACATTATTAGTAACTGCATCAGTTGTACTGAGCAGTAAAGACCGTATAAATATTTTACTGGAGCACACGGTGACTTGCCTTTTAATTATTCTGCTTTGTTTTTTATTGCTCTTCTTTCTTAGCTAACAGCTCGATCACTGCCCATGATACAAACAGATGAGAGACTCCAGCCTCTGCTCAGTCACCTCAGGTAACACAAGTAAACATTTTCCTCTGATTCTTTCTCCCTTAAAGCTCTGGCATTTCTGGATGAGGCACTGTGTGTGGGGGGGGGAGTGACCCCTCATTACCAAGAGGGGCTGAGATGTCTTCAGGGGAATGTCAGGTGGCTGCTGAATGTGGTGAACTAATATTTCAGTGTCCTTATTGCTGGCCCTTTAGAGTGATGCCATGTTGTGGAAGAAGTCTAGGGGTGGCCAAAGTACAGCCTCTAATCTCTTCTTGCGACCTCTTCCTCCACAGGTATTCCACCTCAAGTACAAAATAAAACTTTTGTGACAAAAAATGGACACTTTCCGGCCCTCAGAACTCCCAAAAGCAGATATTTTGTGCCAAAAGAGAACACTGGGAGCAGTGGCAATGCACTAAATAAACATGGGGCCTACATGCTTTATTCAATCTCTTCCCCCTCCAATGCTGGAAGTGGCCCTTCTAGCCAGTGCCACTTTTTATTTTGTTCTTTCCGGGTTCATTTTACATTCCAGGCACAAACAAATTCAATCCACGATACATCCAAGGGTGGCAAATTGGTCCCCTGACCCTGCAGAGTTGTCCTTCCCTGGTGGTAGCTAGTTGGCATTGGAAGGCAACTCATTCAAAGGGTGGTTTGCATGAACAAGAGCAACAGCTCTTTAGTGGTCAGCTTCCTCCCTGGTGGACTGCCCTGCATTTGCGTGCTCATACGTCATGCCAGTGCCTTGCCTGAACCAACTTGCAGTACTTCTTTCCCTGCTCTTACCCAGATCAGACCTGACTGGGGGACATAGAATGCTGCACATAATATGGCAAGCCTCTCCGAGTTGCTTTTTTGTCTGAGAATAAAAACCGTGCCTCCTTCTTGCCATCCCATTTCATGAACCCCTACTTTCCTCATGCTTATCCCTTCAGTACAGGAGTTATTTAGAAGGTGTTTTGAACAAGGTTATTTTTTTAAACCCAACAACAAGAGGCATCCAGGGTATAGTCAGTCTCTCAGAAGTAAAGCAGAGACAACTTCGTATCCTTGGGGTCAGAATAGTCTTATTCTTTTTTTCCCCCGTCATTTTTTTCCTCTCCTGCCCCAGATAGTTCCCTGAGCACAGTAAAAGCTTTCCAATTCACCCCAGTTCTTTCAGCATGAGGCCTCAACACGGAGAGGTGCACTGTTGTATTTTTAGCCTGTGTAAGTAGAAAACTGTGAAGTCAGTTGACTCTGTTTTTCACCCTTCCACCTTGCATGCTCAGTGGGATGTCAACTTAGATGTTTGCTGTACTTTTACGTAAAGTGGACAGCTCGGCTCCAGCACTCTTTTGTACGAATGTAACCATTGAAGACAGGTATTGCAGTTTTTGTATATGAGCCATAGTAACTTGTTAAGTAATACAAGGGTTTCCACAAGACCAATCTTGGAAGAGAAGGAAATTAGTGGCACCATTATTACACCTTTGCTTTCCAGTCAACAGTTCAAGACTCTCCCTCAAGAATACTTTATGTCATACTTGGAAAAATTATGTTTTGTCCTTGAAAAAGTCTTCGCTACTTGAAATTCATGTGGAATAGCTTTCTTTGCTCAGAACACGTTTAAAGCCACAATCATGATTTAATTATGTATTCCCTTGGGTTGTCTGCCAGTAGTGATCTATGATATTTCAGGAATGTTGTCACCATTTTCTGATAAATTAAAGTAGACAATTTTTTTTCTAGTGATTCCTTGGATAGGAAAAAATCTCGACAATCTATACCTGAAGGAATAGAAATACATTCTTTGGACAACTTTTTTGATATGCCTTACTACAGATCAGATGTTTTGCTCATAATTGTAATGCAGTATTAGGATTTGATTTGGAACACATTCCCCCAGAAAATGATGCTTCCAAATAAATATATCATGGTGTTTGTGTGGTAAAATGACAGAAATAGTACAAGTAAAGATAGTTTCTTATTGCTTCTCACTCCCGTTATCCTTCTTCCAAATTAAAAGCCTCAGGAATATTCTGCCTTTCACAAGATTTAATTATATGGATATGTTGTTACATTGAATTATGACTTCTAAAATTCATAGGAACATAAGCATATTTGATTTCAAGTTCTCATTATAACAGTAAAGCTATCTTTTTGGAATTCTGAAAATTTGCTGTAAATCATTTTGCTGTTTTTTCTTTTCTTTTTCCTCATCACAGCCACGCATATGTTGGGCCAGATTACAGCACTGAAAAAAATACTGGGAAAATTTCATTAGAACAGATAGATGCAGTAAGTGTGCTATGCTTTTAAACTGCAATCCAGATTCTCCTGGAGCAACATAATAGTTGTGTGAAGAAACATAATTCCGTATTTGAATAGAAAGTAATAATGGGCTCGATCCAGAAATCCCATAGATTTCAGTGGAATGAATGCAAAACTATGTTCCCCTGGTTTCAGATATTTATAATACCTTCTATGGATTTTGAAAAGTGAAATAGAAGCTAGGAGACATCTGGATGAACATATTTTCATTAAAATAAGATGTGTCGGGGTTTTCTGAAGGACAGAAATATAACAAGCAAAACAATGACTATAAATTATGCTTCAAGTTAGTATGGCACTTAAGAGTGTTCACAGCATATTGAGTTAAATGCATGTAGTGCCAAGCTCTGGCAATATGGCACCCAGCTCATGTACTTTCTCCCCTGTCCTCATTGCTTCTAGTTCTGATTTTGCAAACTAAATGAATGAATGGAACTTGTTAGGTTGACACTTGTAAATGGCTGATGGATTCAATACGCCAATTCTAGCTAGGACTAATTATTGGATTTCAGAATATATTAGTTGGAGGTTTATGCTTATTTATTCAACCAGTATCTGCTTTCATTTCTGCACTACAAAGCCTTAGCTGAAATAATTTCTTTTCTCACTATGTGAACTACATGTGCAACAGTTGTCATAAGTAAGCCGGGTTTAAATCTGTTTCACCATTAAATTCAACTGTTTTATTCATGAGCTCATTAATTTTACCTTAGACTCTGACACAATGAATGACAGTGTATAAGCATAAATAAATAAATTGAAGGGCTATTCACAGATAATTTACAGCATGCCACCAAATTTATTCTGTTTTTCCTTCTTACATGGAAACCAATTTTAGATCTAAAAAATGCTTAAGAGTTTTATGAAAGTTGAGAAATTTATGAAAGTTGAGATTTATCCACAGCCCTCTTCATGTTCATTTCTTTTCAAGTTGTACCCCTTTTAAATGGATTTAATGAGTGACCAAATAAAGCCGGCAACTTGCAATGCATTTTTCTTGTTGCAGCTTTCAGTGAAATCGTTTCCTCCCTGCATGCGCCAGTTGCACAAAGCTCTGCGTGATAACCACCATCTTCGTCATGGAGGCCGCATGCAGTATGGCTTGTTTCTGAAGGGCATCGGCTTAACGTTGGAGCAAGCTTTGCAGTTCTGGAAATCAGAATTTATCAAAGGAAAAATAGATGCAGACAAGGTAAACTATCTGTTGGGAGCACTGTTCATTTCTCTGTTCACTGTTCATTTCTCACCATTTCCCTTTTTGACATTTGGCACAATACTGTCCTGTGGATAGCCTCTGAGGACTCAAGTGGGTTAATGCAAACCACTGAGACCCAAGCAACTGCCCTTGTATCCTTCTCCTCTGGCAGGTTGTTATTCTGATTCCTCTTTTTCTTTCTTTCTTTCTTTCTTTCTTTCTTTCTTTCTTTCTTTCTTTCTTTCTTTCTTTCTTTCTTTCTTTCTTTCTTTCTTTCTTTCTTTCTTTCTTTCTTTCTTTCATGCATTTCTCTACTGCTGACTTTGTGCAAATCACTACTCTTAGCAGTTTATAGTAAGACAACACAGCAAACCCCCCACCCCATAAACAAACATTAAACACCTCTAAATAGTGAAGACAATAAACAAAAAGCCCAAATGATGGTGAAACAGGTTGGTGTACAAATTTAACTTCAGTAAGAATGTCTTTCAGTGCCTCTTGTCACAGGACAGTCTTCAACATCCTCTTAAAATATGGAAACTAAATATTGCATACTTTCTTTTCCTTTAAAAAAATACAAATTATGTTATTTTTTGAAAATTCAGTTGGATAGTCCTAACGTGTATCTCAGCTTTCAGCATTTTTGCCATCAGTGGTTGACCATTATAGAATAAATCTTTCATTGTCTGAATTTTCATATTGATTTCTTTTTGGTGAAGTTAAATTGTAGTCGGTCTAGTAATGGATACAGTGTTGAGTGCGAGACAGCAATCAGAATTGCTAGATTTCTATGATATGCAACAAGAATACTGTAGATTATTGTTTTTCTTAGTTGATTAGTATATCGTTTCTTTAAAAGGTAGCACATTTGGTGTTCATAGTTTGTCACTTAACTCCAAATATACCAAGGAAATGAGCATATATGATTGTATGTTTATTGTTTCATTTGGAACAATGGCTAAAATCCAATAGTAAGGCTCAACTGGATGGGGATTTGGTGAATCAGTTTCTCTTAAGTTCCACTGATTTAGTGAGCCTACTCTAATTATTACTTACTACTTCTGGATTTTAGCCAACATTGTAACTATTTTCAAGATCTGGAGTCAAAAAGCTGCCATAGGATTCTATAGCCCTCCCCCTAAATGAAAAGAAAACAAAAATTGTCCAGGATCTCTTTTTGAAGGCTGAGACTCTTTTGGCATGCTTCATCAGAGAATTGTCTGAACAGGAATTTAGTCTTGCACAGATATGTGACTT
The DNA here is from genome assembly GCA_037367245.1 of Phrynocephalus guinanensis. Classification (NCBI taxonomy): domain Eukaryota; kingdom Metazoa; phylum Chordata; class Lepidosauria; order Squamata; family Agamidae; genus Phrynocephalus; species Phrynocephalus guinanensis. The sequence goes on along the minus strand of CM074733.1, from coordinate 157,479,590 downwards.
AACACCTGCTGCCTGGTAGAAGCGGAGTTAGTTTTAGTGCTAAACCAGGATTCCACATACCTTTTAGTCATTTGAGGGACAGATTTCTCAGGGCTGGATTATCAATTAAATGTGGGTCTTTACCTAGTTGCATATCAAGATATTTAGAACAGGAAAAATGTAACTAAAATCCTCTTTGTTCCATTGATTTGTGTTCTTTGGGCATGAGTATATTTATGCCAAAAAAAAGTTTTGGTTTGGTACAATTAACTTTTAATCTTGTATAGTATACAAATGGAAATAGTCAAAACTGATGTTAGGGAGGAGTTTTCCCCCCAAGTTGGTGAGAAGTAAACTCTTGCAAGCCACTCCAGTATTCCTGCCAAGAAAACTCCATGGACATGGGGTCACAAAGAGTCGGTCACGACTGTAACGACACAACACACACACACAAACTCTTGAAATGAGGGTTGTATGTTCCTACATTTATATAAGTCTTGCTGTTGCCAAGGGAAACTGGGTAGGTAACCTGAGTGTTTTCCTTTTTTCTCTGCCCTCCTTTCCACTAATTCAGTAACAAAGAGAATGCTTTAGGCTTAATCCTTTTTTCAAACTGCAATTATAGTTGCTGCTCAAAACAGTCTTTAAAAAGGACAGAAATAAAGTGTATGATATTTTCCTCTGGCCCTTCTGAAGCTCCTCTAAATATTAAGCACGCCATCTCAAAACACGAGAGAGAAATTAATTACCCCAAACCGATAAGGGAAGTGGTGTGTGTAGAAAAGAGTGATGTTGTTTGGCAGAATCCCAGATCGCATTCCTGGACCAAATCCCTGAAGATGTTCTATATTCTGCAAGATTTGAAAGTACCTTCCCGACATCAAGTCCTAAAGGTGATCTGTGTTTTGTAATCCAGTCAAATGCAGTAACAGTGCTATTGCCAGTTATATTTTCCACCTTTGAATCTTGGATCCAGCAGATTTGTAGCAGCATGAACTGGATGGAAGCAAAATTCTTCCATTTTTGCACTGAAATTTTCAAAAACATGTTTTTATCTTGGCCATTAGATAAGGAATTTCTGGCAAAAGTGAACTAATTCAGATGCAGTGATTGCTTTAGAATCTTCAGGGAATTTTGCAGCTGAACCCAGAAGACATCCTGATCAAGAACAGTATTTCTTACACTTCTGGGTACTTTACGATCTTCAACTATTACTGTTTCTTGAAGAGCTTCTTTGTTTTTTAGTTAACTTTCAAAGGAGATCACCACCCCAGCCCACCAAGTTTTACTACAGAGCTTCAGTGTCACTATTTTATTCTTTGCAATTTTTTCTACTTGCTTCTTCTGGAAAACTGCAGCTACAATATGAGTACCTTTTACATGTTTTATCACTTCTTTTGGTCGTTTATAAATCATTTGAAAGGTGTCAAGTTTCATAATATCATTAAGAAGTAAGTGTAGCCTGTGAGATGCACATCCTATTGCATTAATATGTGGATACTTATCCATTATAATCTCCCACACTGCTTTCATATTGCTGGCATTGTCAGTTAACAAAGCAAATACTTTACCACTCCCAATTTTCCGTAGGACTTTGCATATTTTAGAGCCGATATACTTTGCACTATGTCTGTTCTCCCCAGTTTCTATGCTTTTGTAAAAAACTAGTTGAGGTGTTGGTATAACAAAATTTATAATTCTTTCTTCTCTCACATTTGTCCACCCATCTGTAAGTAGTGCAAGACACAGTGCTTTGTTAATTTTTCCTTACACAGATCCCGTTACACATTCATATTCCAACTCCAAAAGAGCCTTGCTCAAAGAATGTCTGCTGGGCAAATTGTATGATGGTCTTAGTAATTTCAAAGCTTCCTGCCAGTATGTATTTTCAGTTATTGAAAATGGTGTTCCAGAAGAATATATTGCTCTTGAAAGAACTTGATCATCTTTTTCTGGATCTTCAGGTGTCATCTTGTCTACAAATGAAGCTATCGAATAATTTTTGGATGCAGCTGTTTTCAGTATTTGTTTACTTGAAGGTGCTGTTGATGGGACAACACTTTGTGTTATTTATTTATTTATTTATTTATTTATTTATTATTTTTATATTTATATACCGCCAGATTTTCCCAGATGGGAACTCAGGGCGATTAACAACAAACAAACAAACAAACAACAACAGCAACTACAATAATTAATAATAATAATCGTATCCACAATATAAGATAAAACAAACCCAGTAAACAGTTAGCAGAACTAAGGGTATTTGTACACGACCCCTAAACTCCGTCGCAAATGGCTCCCAGCTCAGGAGCTTAAAATTGTTTCCCCACCAGCTCCGGAGTTTACAGAAAATTAAGTGCGGCCACGCACACCTAAGCGCGTCCCAGCACACTTTTCAGGTACCTGCTCTTGGAGGGTGAAAAATTTCAGATCCGGATGTAAAGGAGTGAGTGCCGGCTCTCCTCGCTTCTGTTTGTTTTGTTTTTTTGCCTCACACCCCTTTAAGAGAAGGAATCAGGACGACGACGGGGCTGGGGGAGGCTTGGACCGGCAAACGGCGGTGAGCCTGCATTCTTTTGTCCCCTTTTTTCTCCCTCCCCTCACGCAGACAGGATCAAGGAAGTGCGGAGGGGTGGGGACGCAGGAAGAGCAACGAACCCCCAAGATCTCTGGTCCGAATTTAAGTGGCCAGCGGATCTTAGGGGTCGTGTGAAAAGGCCCTAAGAGTAAAAAGCATTTCTAAGGCAAGATGGAGGAAGAAGGGGGGAAAGCAGTGTTGCTGCTGACGTTACAGATGGAGTAGAAAGAGGACTTCTTGAACGAGAACGTTGAGAAATCTATATGCATTTTCATTACTGTGGTCCTCTTCACTTAGATCCATGAGGATTTTTAATATCTACAGGACACTTGTTACATGTAAGAATGTGTTTTGTCATCCTGGTAGCATTTGGAAACACATATTTCATCAGACAATATTTGCAAATCACATTTTTTTAGCTCAGAAGAACTTGTAATGTGAAAATGCCTCCATATACTAGATGTCAGTCTCACCATTTTCCTGAGGGGAGTAGGAAAGAAAAATAATGTAATGGCTGATTTCCAAGAAGATATTAATCTATGATGGGGGGGGAGTAAAGAACCAGATTAGTAGTAACTAAATTATTATTTACACAGAGGTTAAAAACTAATGTAGCTAATTGATTTGGTTTTCTGGAATCAGATAAATGTAAACCTTTTAAAAATAAGAATATACTTTCAGGTTCTTTTTATTGCTTTGTATTTTCTTCTAGTACTTTGATGCCTAGTGAAGAGGACAGAACAGAACCAAACATACCCACCCACATGCAAAACAAAAGTGAAACCTTTTTCTTGTGACAATAGCATCACCTCCTAAAGAAAGAAATGCATCTTGTTCTTGCACTGGAGAGTTCAGTTTGTAACCTAGGACTTGCTTGTCCTCAGTGCACATGCACAGAAATTAGAATAATCTGATACTATGCATATTTTTTAGAAATGATTTGGAAACTATTAGAACACCCTGTCTTAAAATATTTTATTCAGCATGTTAAAATAAAACATTTCATAATCATTTTTTCTTTTTTCAAATTTTTCCAATTTTTTTGGAAAAAAACCCAAAAGACTTCTGGAAAAAATGTGGCGAAAAACATTTCCCCCCCCCCCCCTGTGCCTTCACATCTCTAGTTATGTGATCCCTGTCATCGGCCCCATTTAACACTGTGTTGCTCTAGTGCTGTAGTGATATCATAGCACGTGGTTCTAGAGATATGGATGGGTGCCTACATTTGGAAGTTGCTGCCTTCCATAACAGAGGAGATGGTGCCATACTCAATATAGACCCTTCAAATGATATGATGTAGTTATTCATGTGATGGATTGCCATGCGCTATTGGGACAAGTATATGCCATTTGTTAACAGAATTAAGAGCCAAATTGCTGGTTAAAGGACACATATTCAATAAATATTGCATCTCTATTACCACAAATTCATACATAAATTTAGTCAATTAATCCCTATTTTCCGCATTAGCTCTGTTTGTTATTTTAACAGTTTCATTCATGAGGGGGTGAGTGGCTTGTTCATTTTCAATTCAGTGAGTTGGAATTGTGGTGTTTGCAGCACTTTATATGCCGGTAACCATCAAACTCAGCATTAAGTGTCTTCTGTTTTACTTTCAGTTTTATAGCATTACAGTTAAAGTAAAGAGGTCTGACCTTGTAGTCCTCAGGCTTCTTCTGATTTTAGTTGCAAAGTAGAAGATACTAATGAGAATGTCTTTGGGACATAATTATGTAGATTTAAAGGAGTGATGTACTTTTAATTATGCCCTGTAGCTAATGCAGATACATATTAAGCTAAATCATGCCTCTGTGTATTTCCCTCTTGAAATGTAGGCCTTAAATTACTAATCAACTCATTGGTGCACACCAAGGTTAAATAAATTACTGGAATAGTGACAGATTAGATTTTATATTGTAATTCTAAGGCATCCTGTAAGTTAGTGAATCTATTGACTTTGGGACAGCATAGATTTCAACAAAGCATACTCCTGCAAGGGGCTTTGTGATGCCAGCCATGTATGCTTCTGAATGGAATAGAGAAATAATAAGCTTCTGAGATGTTGTACTCGAGCTTGTGTCTTTGATCAGGTAAAATCTTAAACTTTCCTAGCGCAAACCTGAGAGAGAGAGAGAGAGAGAGAGAGAGAGAGAGAGTCAAAGCAACTTCACTGTTCTGCTGACCAAATTTTTGGTTCAAAAGTTTCAGAAACAGGAGGCTGGCAGGTCCATTAAAATTAATTCAGGATAGTAGTTTGCCTTAATATATTCATTTGGCCTCCTCCTTCTGTTCTGCCTACTTCGGTTTTTCTACTTTTGTTAAAATGAACAAAATTGTAGTGACTACTAAATCGACACCCACACCCTTGTAAACTACGCAGTATTTATATAGTAGTCTCCCGTTTATCATAGGGGTTAGGTTTTCTAACCTAACCCCCATGATAATTTGCCCCTGCTCCACTGTGTCATAGCCCCAGCACCGCTTGCCCGGCAGCTGCCATCCAAGACATCCAGGCTGCTGGGAGGAGGAGAAGGGGGGAGGCGATGGATGCAGGGTTCGGGGCTGGCCTCACTGCCGCCATGCAGCCTGGACGATGGAGGCATAGAGTCCCGGAAGCAGCTGCCTGGACGGTGCAATGGAGCATTTCTTGTCTAGCAGCTGCCAGGCAAACAATGCTGGGACTGTGACACCCTGGAGCAGGGTAGAATTTAATGGACGATAATATGGTCACAGCCTCAGCATCGCTCTCCCAGCGGGTGCAAACCAAGATATCCAGGTAGCTGGGGGGAGGAGGAGGAGGAGGCAGGGATTGGGGCTGACGTTGCTGCCGCCAAGCAGCCTAGGCGATGGAGGCGCAGAGTCCCGGAAGCAGCTGTCCAGGTGGTGCAACCGAGCTGACCTGATGCACCCGGGCATGCCTCCCTTTGGCTTCCCGGCATGGCGATCACCGGAGTGACTCCACCAGTTCCTTCCCACCCAGCCTGCGGCACTTCACAGGAGGTTTGGCTTGGCTTGGATCCACCCCTGCATCAGGTGGTGCTCTCCCAGCACTTTGGCGCTTACTCACTCCCACACTACAGATTGGCAGCCCTTCAAACTGCCCCCCAAAATCTGTGATTTACCGGGACCGCAGTATACGAATTGCAATGTGGCGGGGGGCTACTGTATGTTTCTAGTAAGCCAAATAACCATGTTACAACCAATGAGAAGTCTTTAACATGAAATTCAGAACAAGGATTTCTGCTTCTTAACAATACAAGAAAGCTTCAGAGATCCTTCCAGCACTGTCGGATATGTGCTAGCACCCCTGACATGCCACATTTATTTTGGTGTGTCAGTGTAGAACAGGATAGATTAAGGGTCCATTTCCCCCTGTCATTCTCAACTCGCAATCCATCAATGTGGATATATTACTTCAGGAAATCCCACCTTCAACTTGCGAATGACTACAATAAATTGTAATTCCTCTTGAACTTATCAGTGGCGTTGCATCTGCACCAATCCTATTGTGTTTCCTCCTTTTGAAGACCTTAGCTAATTACACTCTGGGGAGCATTCTGCTGTGCATTTCCTCTGTTTTTAATTTGTGGCTTTGCAGTTTTATAGCATCTGTATTAGATCATTTAGCCAAGCATTTGAGCAAGGTTTTAGTGCCATCTCTGAATTAGAATGAATCAGAAAGACGGAATTCCGCCTAACTCCCCTGTTAGGCATGCCCTTTTGAAAGAAATTGTGAGATGAAACTAATCAGCATAGACAGTAACATTATTCAGGGAGGACTGGCCCCCTACGTACAGATTGGGTGTGACAAAAGTTATTCGTAACACTCTGTAGTTCCCGAAATGGACCTCGGTGAGTGAGCCAAAGGTTGGGCGTTCAGTTCCCCACTGTACACCCCAGAAGAGCCACCCTGAGTGGCCTTGGGCAAACTCCCAGAAGGAGGGAATGGTAAAGCACTTCTGTGTATTGTCTACCCGGAAAGGCATGAAAAGGATCACCCTATGTCAGAACTGATGTAATGGCACACATATATTATTATCAACACCTTTGTACTCTTAACTGTACAGTCATATTTCACTGCTAGATGTCTGACATACTACATGTGTCCCTTTCAAATATTCATGAGTTCATATTTTGGCAGTTGTATCACTATAGCCGGAGCCCAATTATTTCAGTCTATAGCAGTGATGGCGAACCTTTTAGAGACCGAGTGTCCAAACTGCAATTCAGAACCCACTAATTATTTGCAAAGTGCCAATACAGCCATTTAACCTGAATACAGGTGGCTGTGAAAGGGCGATGTCGGGTGCCCGCAGAAAGGGCTCCGAGTGCCACCTTTGGCACTCGTGCCGTAGGTTCGCCAACACTGGTCTATAATGAAATATTGCAGTTGAGGTTGCTCTGTGTTGGACGTATCATGCGGAGGTACGACACATTGTGCACTACTGTCATCTTAGAAAAAGTTGAAGGCAGTAGGAGACGAAAACCAAACGTGAGATGGATTGACAGTGGCTAAACTCCTGTTGCTTAGCATAGGAAATTGAACTAGAAGAGGTCCATGGAATCAACGGAAATTGGATTTCTGTCCCTCCTATCTTATCTACAAGGTGTAGAGTTATTAACTACACAGACACAGAATTGGGGTACAATCACCTCTTGGTCCCAGGCATGTGTGTCTCTGTGCGTGGGTGTCTCTCTGTGTGAGCATGGGTATCTGTCAGTGAGTGTGTGAGTGTGTCTGCGTGTGACTCTCGCCTGGGACCCAAGGCTTTTATTGGTTACAGTAAACAGCATACATATAGATCACAACAGGGATGGTAACCTGAATTCCCTTGATGGGGGGGGGAATGAGGGTCCTCACGTACATAATCCTTATCTAGGAGGAAATCCTTGTGGGAAGGGGAATCATTGATAGGGGAGAGGAAAGGAGCTTCGGGCTGGTCACAGACCAGATGTCACCTGATCATTTTGATATCTGGGTAGCCATCTGTTTTTCCCCTGAGAATTGCCTGTTGGAGGCTGACCTCTGCCCAGCTCAGGGTTTATCCAGAGCTTACTTTGGCCTGGCCTTTCCACGCCTGCCATGCCCTTTTTTGGGTAACTGATGGTCCTCAGCCCCTGGGGCTAATGACTTGTTTCAGCGCTTTGCAAGGCCCTATTGGGGTTCAGAGCCTCTATGTGGGCTCCCTACAACAAGGCTACTTTGTGTGACATTATGGGAGTTTGATTCCCTCACAGTGCCTCCTTGACAGGGGCTGGGCTCCATGATCCATAGGCTCCCTTCCAGCTGTATGCAGTTCTAAGGTTATTAGAGTATTATTTTGATGATTCACAGGGTGGTCATAAGTTACAAATGATTTAACAACACATAATAACAAAGATATAGGGAAAAGAAAATTTCCCTATATCTTGCTTAAAATGCTGCTACTTAGCTCAGGCCAAACCATAACTTCCAGTCCGTTCTTCTCTGGCAAACAAAGCACACTCACCACAATTTGTGGTGGGCACACTCTCACAGCCAGCATGTGCAGGCCCCACTGTCATGAATCTCAGTAGGGACAGTTTGTTTTCCTCAGAGGAATGGACCAAAAATGATGATTTGGTGTCTTCTCAGCAAGAGGATTTGGGTTGCAGGAAGCTGGATTAGATGGGCCTTTGGCCTGACCCAGCATGGCTCTTCTTATGTTCTTATGTTCATATGTCCAACGCTGAATAGTTCATAAAAAGTCGACATCAAAATGTGCTTTCTGATATATAGTAGACTGCAGCAACTGGCATTTAAAATATATCATTTCCTTTTTAATTAATTTGCATTTCTACCAAGTATATCTAGACTTGATATAACTTAGAACAAAAAAAGCAAAAATTCTCAACACCATTATATGGTGTGCTGGGTTGCATTTTAGACAGTAGAATAGATTGATGCAATAGAGGCTGAACAAAGTACCGGTAGCAAGCTTGGTAAGTATTTCAAGGGGAGATTCACAGTTTTCAGAATAGTGATGCATCTCGCCATGAGAACCAGGGAGGGAAATGTGTTTGTTTGTTTGTGCTTGTTTACTTCGGATGTGTACTACCGGGAGCAGTGTTTGAGGTGGATATAATGTGTATTATAAGAACATAAGAACAAAAGAAGAGGCCTGCTGGATCAAGCCAAGGGCCCTTCTAGTCTAGCTTCCTCTATGTCACACTGGCCCCACCAGGTGCCTCTGGGAGCACCTGAGACAAGTAGATACCTGTCTTCTGATAGCACTCCCTTGCGTTTGGCACTTTGAGGTACCCTTCTTTTAATCCTGGAGATAACATGTATTCCCACCATGGCTTGTAACCTGTGATGTACCTTTCCTCCAGAAAGCTGTCTAATCTCCTTTTAAAGGCATCTAAGCCAGATGCCATCACCACATCTTATGGCAAGGAGTTACACAAACAACACTCCGGGTAAAGAAATCATAGAATCATAGAGTTGGAAGAGACCTCAAGGGCCATCTAGTCCAACCCCCTGCCATGCAGGAACCCCTTCACCATATTTCCGACAGATGGCCATCCAGCCTCTGCTTAAAAACCACCAAAGAAGGAGACTCCACCTCCCTCCGTAGCAGCATATTCCACTGCCGAACAGCTCTAACTGTCATGAAGTTCTTCCTAATGTTCAAATGGAATCTCTTTTCCTGTAGTTTGAATGTTTTCTTTTGTTTGTTCTTACTCTCCCATTGCTTAACTTAAATGGCTGATACTCAATTCTGGTGTTGTATGAGAGGGAAAAGAGCTTCCCTCTATCCACTTTACTCATGCCCTGCATAATTTTGTAAATCTCAATCATACCCCCCCCCTCAGGCGCCTTTTATCCAGACTAAGAGCCTCAAATGTTTTAGCCTTTCCTCATAAGGGAGGTGTCCCAGCCCAGTAATCATTTTAGTCACTCCCTTCTGCACCTTTTCCAATTCCACTATGATTTTTTTTGAGATGTGGCAGCCAGAATTGTACGCAATACACCAGGTGAGGCCTTAATCATTATTTTGTATAAGGCCCTTTTAATATTGGCTGTTTTATTTTCAGTCCCCTTTTTAATGATCCCTAGCATGGAATTGGCCTTCTTCACCACTGCCACATACTGAGCTGATGCTTTCTTCAACCTCTCCACCCTTATACCAAGCTTATTATTTTCTCAGGTATGCTGGAAGATACATCAAAAGGTATCCGAAGCATCCATTTGAACAGTTAGATCATTTGTGGTCTTTATTACTATCAGGTTATGCATCAAGAATTAGGGGCTTTAAAATGTTGGGGGGAAATGTTCTCAGATTTGCTGTTGGTTCAACTATGATTATCTTGCCTTTTTAATAAGTCCAGCAGAAGAGATGTTACTGGTAAAAAATGGAAAGATCAATCTCCCATGCCAAGTGGCTTCATTCCAAAATGATTTTTCAGCCTCTAAGGTGACTTGCTCAGAATAGCGATCAGCAAACGTCTGGTAGCATAGTCTCAATTTTCACTTTTACAATTATTCTAGGAGGAAGTCATTATCAGATGCAGCAGTCGGTGTACCAATATTTCAGTCTTCGTAGCAGCTGAAACATGGAACGCTACCTCCAAACAACATGCCATTAAAATGAAAACTAATGATTTTTAAAATATATATATATATCTTTTTCACAATGCAGTTTGACAAAGGATATGCATACAGCATCCGGCACAACTATGGAAAAGAAGGCAAGAGAACGGATTATACTCCATACAGCTGCATGAAAATTATCATGTCCAACCCTCCAGGCCAAGGGGATTATCATGGTGAGTGCTGATACCTGACATGTTCACAAGGCATGGGGTCCTAGCAGCTTTGGAGGATTGCCTGTTTGTCTGATTGCAATACTGGCAGAAAGTTAGTTGTGCGGCTTATGCCAGTCATCACTGTCAAGCCAAGTGTGCGGCTGCTCTTCTGGTGATTTGTCTTATTACAGAACTAGGACAACCAGGAGGGGTTCATTCAGCAGCATTTCAATATGTGCACCAAGCTTTTCTGCACCTCTGGTCTCTTCTTGCTCCTTTTCTTGGGGCTTTTGTTCTCCCCCCCAACCAACCAAGATGCCTCAAGACTAGAGATGGGCACGACTCAAAAAAATGGTGTTTCGTTTGTCGTTTGGTCGTTTAGGGGTCCGTTTCGGTTCGTTTTCGTGACTTTTTTTGCAAAAAATTTCATTTTCGTTTCGTTAGGTAACGAAACAAAAAAACGAAAATGAAAAATTGCTGTTTCGTTAGCGTTCTTTTTAGTTCAATGCATCTGCTGCAACGAAAACAAAAAACACGGCAAATTTGGTCGTTTCGTTTTCGTTTTGTTTAAAAAAATTTCGTTTCGTTTTCATTGCGTAACGAAACGAAAAAATGAAAACGAAAACGAAAAATCGCTCGTTTCGTGCCCATCTCTACTCAAGACCAGTGCCTGGAATGTGAGGTTTAAAAATTAATTTGAAGTTAGTGTTAGAAATTAGGAAATCAGGGTGTTGCTGTTAATAGTTAAATCTGAAAGCATCCTCACAGAGCATACATAGATCCTACTATATACTACGGCATACATAGATCCTTAAAAGTTCTATGTATGCTGTAGTAAGTGCATGTCATTCACATTCCCCTCTCAGTGGAAATAGCTGTTCTTCTACTCAAAGCCAAAGTTGCAAGATACAGTCTACGGTTGCCTGTTTCAGCTTTCCCCATAATTGGCAACAGTCATTACAACAGCACAATTTAAGGGAATTAACGTCAATCGATCAAAAGCTTCAGTAGTGCTGCCTGAAAATGATGTCCTTTTTTTTTTGCCCCAGTGGGTGAAAGGTGTAACCAGACATGATCTCAGGCTAATTTGAAGATTTATTTGAATCACATTTTCTGATGGAATGACAATATATAAAATTAGCCACAATTAGCCCTTTATGAAAGCACGATGTTTGCTCCCAACCTTCCTCCTGCCCTCTAGCTGCTCTTTTCCAGCTGTTGGATCTAAAGTTTGAGAAACAGAGGCATATAACTGCCTGTTCCAAGGAGCTGGTTTATGGAGAAACTCAGGGATTGTGCAAAAAACATCTATATATGCTATCTATATGACTATATATATCTATATCTATATCTATACCACTAACAATCTATCTAGTCTATCTAGGAATGGGATCTATCTATCTATCTACCTATATATTTGTTTCCTAAGAAATTTTCATGTGGTATAGCAGTATGCATGTTAGGGTGGATTCGGGTTTCTTCCCGTGTAGAAATCTGGTTGTTTTGGCGACGTTTCGACGAGGTCTCACTCGTCATCTTCAGGCTGTGTTCTGGCTTCTTTCTTCTTGAAGCAAAGCGTGATCTCAGTTGAATCCACCCTAACATGCCGGTCTGGATGAATATATATATATATATATATATTATATATATATATATATATATATATACCTATGTTTTCGTATGATTTTCACAGGGAGTGAGGATGCATGTTAGGGTGGATTCGGGTTTTAATCCCGTGTAGAAATCTGGTTGTTTTGGCGACGTTTGGACGAAGGTCTCACTCGTCATCTTCAGGCATGGTGTTCTGGCATTCTTCTTGGCAAAGCAAAGCGTGATCTCAGTTGGAGTCCTTCTATAAATACTGCTGGGGTGTGTTGTTTGCTGCTCTGTTGCTGATTGTAGGTTCGAAATTTTGTGATCTGCTGTGTGGCTGAGGCGATCGTTAAGGGCAAAACTGCTGGTGGGTTAGATGGCTGTTTAGAGACATCATGTGTGGGTGAGGTGCTGGATGTGTGTCTAAAGCTTTGTTTTTAACGACCTTGGTGATGGGTGTTCTGGCAGCATCCTGGGCTTTAAAGAAGGCTGATCGTCCTGTGTCTTGTGAATTGATTTTGGTGCTGGCTGAGTGTCTGTGGTCTCCCAATGTTTTTTTTGGCGTGTGTAAGTGTGCTCCATGTGGTGGCTGAAAGGGAGTACCCCGTAGATGGTCACTGGTCGACAGATTTTGTTAGCTGATGCTGGTTTCGTTTGGCCATCTCATGGGAAGGGAGAGGGTTTCCCTTGGTGTGGATGGAAGGTGGTGGCATCTTGTGTCCGAAGGCAACCTGGGTCAGTCTTTGTGACAGAGGCTCGTCTGTTGACCAGGGCTAGTTTCCAGATGTCAGGCAAGCGGGAGGTGTCATCACGTTTATTCATGTTGTTTGGGTGTTTCTCTATTTCGAGCTCTGGTCCATGATTATTCGACTGTTGAAGTGTTCAGTTTTGGAGATGAACAACAACAAGTGTTTTTAAAATCAATTTCATGACCTGTTGCTTTTAATGTGTGGAAAATCTGAAGATTTTTCTTCTTTTTTGACTGCGTTCTTGTGTTCTGCGATGTGTGCGCTTATTCTCCTGTTTGTCTGTCCGATGTATGTGGCTGGGCAAACTTTGCATGGTATTTCGTAGACTCCTTGGCATTTCAGCTCAATCTTGTCTTTGGCTCAGATCATGTTGACGACACCTTTGTTATCTTCACACGGGAAAGACAAACTGAACAACTTCCTACACATCTCAACAGCCTACACCCCAAAATACAATTCACTATGGAAATAGAAGCCAACAACCAACTTCCCTTCCTGGACGTCCTAATCTAAAAAAACCCGACGGCTCAATCGGACAATACTTCAGTATGCTGCCTGAAAAAAAAAACACATACAAACCGCTACAGTAAATGCAAAATGTAACCACCACCCTGCACAGATCAACTCCGTAAAAAACCCTCATCTCCAGAATCAAACGCCTCGCTGACAAAGACCACCTAAAAAAAATTACACACTCTCTCGAATTTTTAAAAGCGAACGTTTTCCAAAAAAACACCATCACCAAACTGCTCAAAAAGAAACACCCTGTTGGAACCAAGAAACAGAAACAGAACAACGGCACTGCCTCCTCCCTTACATCAAAGGCACCACAGACAAAATGTGCAAAATTGATCCACAAACACAATATCAAGACAGCCTATTTGCACCGAACAAAAAATAGCCAACATTTTAGGAACCCCAATGACAAGATTGAGCTAGAAAACCAAGGAGTCTACGAAATACCATGCAAAGTCTGCCCAGCCACATTTCGACAGACAAACAGGAGAATAAGCTTCACGCTGGCAGTTCACAAGAACGCAGTCAAAAAGCAAAGCGTGATCTTCCTCTCTCTTCCTTCACATAAAAACAACTGGGGGGTCATGAAATTGATTTTAAAAGAACCAAACTCATCTCCAAAACTGAACACTTCAACAGTCGAATAATCATGGAAGCCATTGAAATAGAGAAACACCCAAACAACATGAATAAACGTGATGACACCTCCCGCTTGCCTGACATCTGGAAACTAGCCCTGGTCAACAGACGAGCCTCTGTCACAAAGACTGACACCAGGTCCAAAAGGACACAAGATGCCACCACCTTCCATCCACACCAAACACAAACCCAGACCCTTCCCACAGATGAAACGAAACCACCATCCAATAACAAAACCACGACTGCACCATCTACCGCTACTCCCCACTCCAGCCACCACATGGAGCACACTTACACACGCCAAAAAAACTTTGGGAGACCACAGACACGCAGCCAGACCAAAATGAATTCACAAGACACAGGACCCCACTCCACCAAAGCCCAGGATGCTGCCAGAACACCCATCACCAAGGTCGTTAAGAAACAAAAGGCTAATAGACACACATCCAGCACCTCACCCACACATGATGTCTCTAAACAGCCATCTAACCCACCAGCAGTTAAGCCCTTAACGATCGCCTCAGCCACACAGCAGATCACAAAAGAACAAACGAACCTACAATCAGCAACAGAGCAAGCAAACCACACACCCCCAGCAGTATTTATAGAAGGACTTCAACTGAGATCACGCTTTGCTTCAAGAAGAAAGAAGCCAGAACACCAGCCTGAAGATGACGAGTGAGACCTCGTCGAAACGTCGCCAAAACAACCAGATTCCTACACGGGAAGAAACCCGAATCCACCCTAACATGCATATATATATATATGATATAATATACGATAATATATATATATATATATATATATATATATAAGGCTCCACTGTATCTATCTATCTATCTATCTATCTATCTATCTATCTATCTATCTATCTATCTATCTATCTATCTATCTATACAGTGGTACCTTATATAAAGGAATTAATTCATTCCAAATGAAATTATGTTAAGCAAATTTTCCTTTACACAAATTCCCATAGGAATGCATTGAAAACAGAGTGATCCCATTTTTATGTTGTACGGATTCTCCACATAGGCGATTATGTTAAGCAAATTTCCCCTATCTCTGGATTTTTTATGTTGTACAAGCTGTTTGTTATACAAGGGTCTACTGTATAAGTAATAAAACCATTGTGTGAAAGAGGGAGGGAGAGATAGAGTCCCATAGAAAGAATAACCCAAGCTTCTCTCAGAATAAAGCCAACCTATGGTCCATCGATTGCTCCCCCCCCCATTTTCTGTCCCTTGATTGTTTCCACCAAACATCAAACTGCAGCCTTCCCTGTTTGTGTTGCTTCCCTGCAATTTTTGGGTGCGATTGTTCACACTCATGAGTAAGGAGCTTAATTTAGCCTGTTTTCCACCCAAAATAAATGAAAACCTTGGCCTCCTCCTTGTAATACGTCGTGTGACTTCTGAGCCTTGAGAGCTGAGATACACCACAAATGCGCTGGTTATTTAGAAAAAGAGTTGAAGCAATAGCTCACATGGGCAATTAACTTTTCTTATGAATAAGCTGTTAAGACAATTAAAAACTGCTTAGCCAGGCTCCTGAATGTGGTGTTGCATTAATGCCTGGGTAAATAGCTTTAATTTGCGTTGCTTGCCTCTGTTCTTTGTTCTTAGGGTGCCCCTTCCGCCACAGCGATCCCGAGCTGCTGAAGCAGAAGCTGCAGTCCTATAAAATCCCTCCCACTGGGATCAGTCAGGTGGGGAGTATTTTCTTCTCATACTTCAGTAACACATTTCCTTTCAGTTGAGTTTAGTGCTGATGTACAGCGAGTGGCAATGCATGCAAAACACCTTTTGAGTCAAGAGCATACTACGTGCTTCAACAGTCTCTCTCTCCCTCCCCCACCCTGCAAGAAGTATTCTCTTCGGAGTGCTGACAAGTAGATTGATCGTTCTGTTTTTCATTCCTATAATTCATTCTTTGATATTTCATCAAGGACAATGAGCTGTTCTTATTTATTGCAGCTGCCTATAACTTCGCGGCTAAAAATCCTGTTGCAAAATCTCACACAGCCAAGAGGCGCGTTGCACTGGAGATCTGTCACGAGTCGTGGTGCACGACTCGGGGCACAACCCGGGCATGTATGAATCTGCGACAGCTGGCCACAACCACCGCACACCACACACCATCTGAAACTGGCCACATACCAGTTACACAGCTTTCTGTTTTAAGGCCTGCAATGGGAATAGGGTTCTGAACCACGTACAGTGGTACCTTGTATAACGTAATTAATTCGTTCCAAATCAAATTACGTTATACAAATTTTCCGTTGTACAAATTGAAACTTCCCATATGAATGCATTGAAACTGGATTTAATCCATTCCAATGTGGCGCTAGTTTTTTTTGGGTGAGGGGGGGGCGGGCGGGCGGTGGACCCCCGTGTAGGTGCCAGGTAAGGATGCCTCTCCCCGGCTCACCCCCCTCCGTGTCTGCCACCCCTCCTCTCCCCTCCCTCCTTCCCTCTTTCCTCGGGTGGCCGCAGGTGGTCGGGCGGAGGTGGCCGCGGGGGTGGGGGGAGGGAGTGGGGTGCGCTGCTTGGCCTGGGGCGGGGGGCTTGGGCGGGTCCGCGCTGGGAATTCCCCCCCCCGCTCACCTCTTGCCGGAGCCCCGGAGGCGCCCGGCGGCCCGGCCTGCCGGGAGGAACCCCAGCATCCGCGGCAGCGGCCTGCTGCCCCTCCCCTCCCCTCCCCTCTTTCCCCGACCGCCCCGCGTCCTCTTCCCGGGCGGCCGCAGGTGGTGGGTGGAGGTGGCCGCGGGGGGGGGGGTGGGGGTGCAGTGCGCCGCTTGGCCTGGGGCGGGGGGCTTGGGTGGGACCGCGCCGGGAATTCCCCCCCCCCGCTCACCTCTTGCTGGAGCCCCGGAGGCGCCCGGCAGGCAGGAGGGCGCACCGGCGGCCCGCCCCGCCGGGAGGAACCCCAGCATCCGCGGCGGCGGCCTGCCACCCCTCCCCTCCCCTCTTTCCCCGACCGCCCCGCGTCCTCTTCCCGGGCGGCCGCGACCGGGGGGGTGGGTGGGTGCGGTGCCCGCGTCCTGGGGCGGGGGGCTTGAGTGGGGACCGCGCCGGGGTGCTGGAGCCCCAGAGGCGCCCGGGCAGGAGGGGTGGGGCCCGGCGGGGGGAGCATCCGGGGGCGGCCTGCCACCCCTCCCCTCCCCTCTTTCCCCGACCGCCCCGCGTCCTCTTCCCGGGCGGCCGCAGGTGGGGGGGGGAGGGGGGCGGATTTTTCCCCCGTACAGATTTTTCGTTAAACAAACCCTCAGTTATACGAGGTACCACTGTATCTTAATCAGAGTAGCTATTAACAGCAATATACTGGTTCCCCCCCCCCCCAATCTTCTGTGACAAAATGGAAGATATTTTGTAACCAGTGAATGATACGGCATGCTTTAGTTATACTATAGCATGGGCAGCTCCATACTGCAGTTCCAATTCAATTGCATGTGTTCTTTCTTTAAAAATCCTCTTTTTTGTACTGAACTGTCATGAAGAGATATACACCTATAGCTTCCCACTGAGTATTAAATCCTAGTGTGTTCAGTGGGATTTGTTGCCCAATGTATAGGATTGTATTTTTCCATATAGTAAAAAAATTGCAATATAATTTAACATTTAGACACCTTATAAAATACATGAATATAAATAGAAAGAAATAAGAAACTGCTAACAGGATACTGTCCTACTGCTCTCTCAGTTGCAGATGACACTTGGTTCGTTCTGCTTCTTGTGGCTGGAGAACACAGCTCCCTATTCAGGCATCCCCAAAAGGAGCCTTGTGGCACAGTGGTTAAATGCCTGCACTGCAGCTAAAACTGTACTGCTCATGACCTGGGTTCAATCCCAGCTCATGGCTGACTGAGCCTTCCGTCCTTCCAAGTTCGGTAAAATGAGTACCCAGCCTGCTGCAGGGGGATGTGTAGCCTGCATAATTAAATTTTAACCAGCCCAGAGAGCGCTTGAAGCACTCTATAAGCAGAACACTTTTTGCTTTGTTTGGGCCATCTGAAATGTGAACAAGCAGGCATTTCTCAGCCCAACCCCTTCTAGTCACTCACTATACAGTGGTACCTTGTATAAAGGAATTAATATGTTCCAAATGAAATTCTGTTAAGCTAATTTTCCTTTCTACAAATTTCCCATAGGAATGCATTGAAAACAGAGTAATCCCTAATCACGACCAGTTTTAGGTTGTACGGATTCGCCCCATAGGCAATTATGTTAAGCAAGTTTCCCCTATCTCTGGAATTTTTTACGTTGTACAGATTTTATGTTATACAAACTGTTAGTTATATGGGGGTCCACTATATCTCTATGAAGAAGGGTGGTCTTAGGAAGAGGCTTCTTGTTGTATGTGAAGCCTCTCTACATGATCTGGAACCCTGGCTTTCCAGGATCGGCAATCACATGGAAGATTTCCCCTTCAGACGGTCCTCTCCCCTGCGCAGGTAGCCACAGGCTGAAGGGGAGGGCTAGAACCCCCTCCCCTAATCACACTTTCAATTTTTTTTCCTGGTTTGCCTAAGTGGGACTTTGGACACACTGTTTTCCTGCCCTGCTGAGTGACTGGCCTAAATAGGCTCATATTTCCACTGATTCCATTTCCATTTTCCTGACTCACTCACCCCACTTGCTTCTGGCATAAATGCAAATGTGAACCACCTTCAGTCATACTTACTCAGATTCTCTTCAACTCTAGAACCCATTGGGGTCAAATGTAAATGTCTTCAAATGAATCCCATTCAGTTAGCATTACTAAAAATGCAGCTCTAAACAACAGAAGGAAATGTAGTTTATTATAAAATGAAAGGAAGCTACACTCATGGTATATAACCCTTTACTTTACTGGGAGCTTTGTGGTGCAGTGGTTAAACTGCTGAAATGCATCCAAAACCCTGCTCACAACCTGGGTTTCAATCCTAGGTAGGTCAGGCTTAAGGTTGACTCAGCCTTCCATCCTTCGGAGGTCTGTAAAATGAGTCCCCAGGTGTTGAGCATATATTGTACAAAGATAAGGAATTTGCTTCATATAAACAAGCAAATGGAAAACTTTGCAAAGGTCTTAGAGAATGAGCTGAGTTCCATTGCAGTGGCAAAAAGCTGACCCGGAATTTGAGGACTGTAGCTAAACATGTTATGGTAACTGCACCTCAATCACGTTTCAAGTTACCTTTCTGATACAAAATAAGGTCAGACATAGATAAAATGCAACAGATCTTTATGGGAAGTATTGACTCTTTAAGAATTGACCTACCTACTGTGTTTGAAAATAGCTTCAAAACTGACCTTTAGGAAATGAATTTATCATTGATATGAAGATAAAGGAATTTGTACTTATGCATTGCAACAGTACATGGTTACCTTAGCTCAGCAACATGCGTCTGGAGCAGGGGTGGGGAACCTTTGGCCCTTCAGACTTTTGGAGTGTAACTCCTGTTGAATTTGTATAAAATTTAAAACAAATATAAATTAAATATTGTGAATGAGGTTGGCTTACCTGTTCTTGCTAGAATGCACTACAGGAGTGTTTAGTGTGTGGCAATACACGTGAGGCAATCAAACTGAGGTTCTGTGCTGCCTCGGGCTGGTGTAGACCGGTGGTCCCCAACCCCCGGGCCGCGGACCGGTGCCGGTCCGTGGACCGGTCGGCACCGGGCCGCCTGGGGAGGCCGGGGAGGCTCCTCCCCTTTTCCTCCGCCGCCCTCCTCCTCCTCCTCTTCTCTCCCGCAGGCGGCCGGTGGAGGAGGAAGGCTGGAGGAGCACAGGAGGAGCCGCCGCCTTTGCCTCCCTGCTCTGCCCGCCGGCAGCGGCGGCGGCGCATCCTCCTCCGCCTCCGCCCTCCTCCTCCTCGCCCTCCACCAGCAGCAGCAGCCACGACGGCGGCAGCGTGTCCTCCTCCTCCTCCTCCTCCTCTTCTCTCCCACGGGCAGCCAATGGAAGAAGAAGGCTGGAGGAGCACAGGAGGAGCCGTCGCTTTTGCCTCCCTGCTCTGCCCGCCGCCGGCGGCGGCGCATCCTCCTCCTCCGCCCTCCTCCTCCTCACCCTCCACCAGCAGCAGCAGCAGCAGCCACGGCAGCGGCAGCGCGTCCTCCTCCTCCTCCTCCTCTTCTCTCCCACTGGCAGCCAATGGAAGAAGAAGGCTGGAGGAGCGCAGGAGGAGCCGCCCAGCGCCCGAGGGACAGACAGCGCGATCATGCGGCTGCTGCCCCGGGCACCTCCGCCGCCTTCGCCCCCGCCCCCGCCGCTGCGTTTCGCCCTGGCCTCCTCCTCGTCCCCGTCGTCATGCTCCCTGGTGGCCTTTGCGCGCCCGGTTCTTAGAGCAGGACGGTGGGGGGTTGGGTTGGGAGGAGGCGAGGAGGGGCGAGCGGGCCAAACGGGGTTCAGAGAAAGGAGAGCCCCCCTCCCCCTTCCCCCTTCTTGGCTGGGCTTCGGGTCCTCCGGCGCCTCCTTCCCTCTCGCGAGAGACCCGGGACGATACTTGGCGAAGTGGGTGTTGGGGGGGGAAGGAAAGGAGCCGCGGGCCAGGAGGGGAGGGGGAGAGGGAGGGGGCAAAGGGAGAGGGCGCCTCATAAGAGGGGAGGGGGCGGCGGAGCGGCCGAAAGCAGCCGGGCAGGCAGAGCATCTTCCACACACACACGCGCGCGCACGCCCCCTCCCCTCCAGACCCCCGTTCCACCCCCCCGGGGGACGCCTCCTCCTCCTCCTCATCAGCCCTCTTCAGCGCCGGCCGCCCTTTCTCCTGAGGGGAAGGCAGAAGTAAGCGGGCGCGCGCGCGCGTGTGTGTGTGTGGGGAGCTTCTGAGGCGCGTGCGGGGGGTGCGGGGGTGGGACTGCACAGCGGTGGGCGAAGGCTCGGCCGCGTCCAGGCGGAGGAGGTGGAGGAGGAGGATGTGCCTGGCCAGCTAACGGTCCCCTTTGGCTCCCTCGCTCTCTCCCCCCCCGCTCACGCCTCCCCCCCACCCGCCCCTCCCTCGACCCGCCTCCTCCTCCTCCTCCCCCCTCGGCCAGGCTCTTCTCCACCCGCTGCCTCCTGCCCGCCGCCTTCTTCTCCTTCGCCTTCCCTCTCTCGCGTCCTCCAGCGGCGCCCAGCCACGACGACCTGCGAGCCCGCGGCCGGAGAGGGCGGCCCGAGTCCCCCAGCAGCCCGTGGCCAGCCGGCGCCTCCTCCTCCTCCTCCTCCTCCTTCTCGGCCGCCCGAGGGACAGAGAGCGCGGTCATGCGGCTGCTGCCCCGGGCGCCTTCGCCGTCTTTGCCTTCGCCCCCGCCGCCGCCGCTGCGCTTCGCCCTGGCCGACAGGAGGAGGAGGCGGAGGCCCGCCCGCCCAGGAGCCCCGGGCTCCCCCCCACCCCGCCCGTGGCGCGGGGGGGGAGCGGCACGCCCGACACCCCCAGCCGGCAAGCGCCACCGCCGCCGCTCCCGTGCCCCCCCAAGGCACACACGCCAAGCCCCCCGCACCCCCTCCTCCCTCCCCCATCCCCCGCCCCCCACACCCTCCCCTGACCCCCCACACCCCCCATCTCCCCCCACCCCCAGCCCCGGGCCACGGAAAAATCATCAAATATTTTCCGGTCCGTGGGGACAAAAAGGTTGGGGAGCACTGGTGTAGACAATCAAGCAGCCAGAAGTGTATTTAAGGAAAGGCTCTGGTATTACACTTTGCTGAATCTGTATAGATTCAGTCATACCAAATTTCTGGCTCTGAGCTATTTGATTGTTGTGTATCATTCTGCCTACTGTATTTGCTGTATACTTATTTGTTAAAGTTGAGGGTTATACTTCACTAGTAGTACACATTTAAAGTTTAAGTTACAGTTCTTGGTTCTTTCATTGTGTTGTGAAAGGGATTGCTGAGTATAAGCAGGTATAGAACTGTTTTAAGTTGTTTATACAGAGCTGAGTATCAAGCATTGTATTTTTGTGTTTAATGTATATATCTTTTTGTCAAACAATACAAATATTCTATTTTTTCTACAGAATTGAGTGGGTCTATGTTTTTTTTCCATTATTTTAGTTCTCTTTACATTGTTTATCTTTCCTTATGGGAGATGATCATTCACTGTAAGCTCTGTCGTTAAGGTTGAAGTTTTTTTTTCTTAATCATTAACTTCAACCCATACTTTCCCGACAACTCCCAGAATTCTGAGCCTGATACTGCCAGTGATAAAGGACTGAGAGTTGTGCTCCAAAACATGTGGAGGGCCGAAGATTCCCCATCCCTGTTCTAGAAGAGCAGGAGTGAAACTTGACTCTGTATCAAGGTTTCCCTGCCCTGCATGCCCACACCAGTATCCTCCTCATTTTAAACAAGATACTCCTTAAGAGGTGCCGTGAGATTTGGAAGTGAGAGCTTACTTTGCCCAAGTGTTTTTCTGGTTGTGCAAGATGCCTTGGGGTCCTGGTGACTAGCCAATGTATTATTAGGGATGGAGAATGTTGGGCCACGGAGTTTGGTGAAACATCAGGAAGAAAAACTTCCAGAACACGGCCAAACAGCCTGAAAAACTCACAACAGCTATCTCCAGTTATTTGTTGGACTGGAATTCTCATAATCACTTGCCATTCCTTGCACATGCTGGTGAGGGCTACTCGGAGGTGTCATTCAACCACATGGGGGTTAGTGGAATCATATGTTTCCCATTCCTGGTCTACGTTGAACTCTTGAGAGAGTCTGCATGTTCAAAAACAACTACCCATGCTATCTCTCAGACTGCAGCTCTAGAATACCATATTTTGCCCGTATCTTTTGAAAGACATGAACAAAAAAAAAGTGAGAAAGTTGATTTTCATGAAAACGTCTGTCATTCATCATTTGGCCACCGTGCTAGACTCATCGCATCTGATTTAGGAAGTTAAACAGGGATAACCCTTGTTAGAACTTGGATGGGAAACTGTGAGGATAGCCGGGATGATGGAAAAAAAGTCTTGCCTGAACTTTGAGGGTCAGCAGTGACCATACTGGCCTACAGGCACAAACACTCTGCCTGACAATAAGTCCGTGTCCTGTGCTTCTGCGCCAAGCCATAGGTTATTCAGGATTACAGCTGAATGTTTCCATTATGCTGTCTTATTTTGCAGTGAACAAACCTGCTTCCGACATGTCATATGTAAAGCAAACATTTAGCATCAATAAGACAAAGATCTTCTGTTGGACACTGTTCTGCTTTTGTTTGAAGCAGCTTCAGCAAGTTCAATTGTGAAAGCCTGGTTTTACAAAAATTAAATATTATCTGTTTCCTTTCAAAAGAAAAGTGGTGATGCCAGACATGAGATTCTCTTGGCTGGTTGGCTTGCTTTTCATACAATATTTAACAGGATGTGACAGGAAAAGCAGACACTTAATCAGATGTGTTTGTAATGTTAAAACAGACACTGTAAACAGTGCTGGGAATTGATTATTCTGCAAGTATTTTTCTGCATCTTATCAATAACTATAAGCCAGCTTCCGATAATAATGACAACAAGGATTCTTGCTGGAGTTTATTGCTGTACTTGACATAGAAAGGGTAGCCTTTCAAAAAAAAAAGGTTTGGTTTTTTTTAAAAAATTTACATTTCTCAAGAATTTTCTCTCTGCTGAGTCTATCTCTCAATTCCAGAAGTTTTATGTGCTCGATAAGTAGCAAATATACAGTTTAATTATATAATGGTGAAGGGAGGAGAGTGACACACAACTTACAATTTTCAAATGGCATTGCATTCAGCTGATAAGAATGAGTGCTTATGCAGGACAGAAGAGATTACATGAGGTAGAATTGGAAAGCAATTTGTATTTACCAGAGATAGAAAGACGTTTCTAATGGGTGTTCAAAACAGACAGTTCCCTTTCTCATTCCGAGGAGCATTGCTGGAAACAACTTACTTTGAGGGGTGATCTTAGAGGAGGATGATATGTGTTCCTTTTTGCAATTTCTTTGGCAAATTAATTCCTTTTTCCTTGATGGGGGCCTCGCCTTATCATCTCATACATGGAAGAGGAAGTGGCAGCATACTTGAGTACTTTGTGTTTCAGTCTTTTAGTGCTAAGTTTCTATTTGAAACCTTGGCGTAGACATTGCAGCTTGCTAATATATTCTGACAATAGCTATTCCCAGTTTCAGTACCCCTCACCTTTCAGGTTTTTTCTGTTTTTATTTGTGAAGGAAAAACCTGTTGAAACGGTTAGTTCCAAAAGCAGGAACTCATTTCTCTTCCTTTAAATGAAAGGAGGATTTATAAAATTCATTTGTAAAACTGAACAGAACTTCCAGTATTGTTGTACGTTATAACTCTTAGGACCACTGTAGAATATAGATTGCTATATTGTACACCCTGTCGGTTGTGACATAACATGTAAAGGTCATACTTTCATACTGCAGAATATTTCCATTGTTGTAAGTCTATCGATTCTCTTTCACTTTTCTAGATTTTGGACCTGGTGAAAGGTATGCATTACCAGCTGGCCTGTCAGAAATACTTTGAACTGACACATGATGTAAGTGCGTCTATACTTTTCTTTAAATATTATTTAGCTAGTTTCTTTCCACTAGTAATAATGGAGAAAATATATTGTGGAACTTCAGGTCTTCTGTTGATTATATATTCATAATGTACTGCCATATGTTGCTAATTATTTTGAATTAAGGATTGTATAGCAGATGTCTTTGATTCTGTGTTTCAGTTGACAATCCACATATGTGTATTGTTTGGCACGAATAATCAGCACATGTTATGAGGATATGTAGTTTTGTTTTGTAGCAGAACTGTTTGCGTTTATGGAGTGATGTTATGTTGCTCCTAGCAAGTGTAATGAAATAAATAAACAGGCAATTCTGACTATCTACCTGTTTTTTTCCCTTTCACTCTCTACCCTCTAACACTATAAAAAGAGATACACCTCTAAGTCACATTACAACTACATTTGAATAAATGTACTTGTGTTCTCCTTTTACTCTTATTTTATTTTATTTTATTTATTTCTTTGATTTATATACCACAACTATCTAGCAAAAAGCTACTCTGGGTGGTTTACAAACATATAAAAATACAAAAACAGATTAAACAACTTAAAATAGTAAATAAAAACTAATCAATCAGACCAAATAATCAAATCATCATAATAAAAATAACAAGTAAGCAAATAAGCACAAATACAATAAATCAAAATGATTTGACAATTCAAAATAAGAACAATTGGGGAAAGATTACTAGTAGAAAATTGGGACTGCCTTGTAGTTTGTCTTCTAATTAAAAGTGGCTCAAGGCTATTTATTGCTAAATGTATTTTATTTATTTAATAATTTTATACCACCCTACTTAATGAAAATCTATTACTCTGGATGCTTCTATACAAAAATCATAAACAATCAACCGACAAAAACCAAAAAGCAAACCCCCGTGAACCACCTCTCCCCAATATAACAAACTCAAACAATAACCTAGAACAGGGGTGCCCAAACTTTTTGTAAGGAGGGCCAGATTTGGTGGCTGAGAATGTGTCAGAGGCCGATTGCTCCCCGACCCTGCCACCCCACTGCAAGCCCCACTCACTGACCCATAAGCCCCACCCACTGACCCCTTGCATCCCCACCTGCAGGAAGGAAGACGGGGACCAAGGGAGGAAGGGAGGAAGGTGGAAACCAAGAGAGGAAGGAAGGAAGGTGGGGAACAAGGAAGGGAGGGTGGGTGGAAGGTGGGAACCAAGGGAGGGAGGAAGGAAGGAAGGAAGGTGGGGACCAAGGGAGGGAGGAAAGAAGGAAGGTGGGGACCAAAGGAAGCACAGGGAGCCGTGGCCACAGGTCGCGCCTTGGAAGAGGCAATCTGTGTGACCGTGCATCCCCCAAGCTCCCCAGCGGTGGCAACGGCTCGCCCGCCAGCGCACCCCAAAGCTCCTTGGTGGTGGCAGAGGCCTGCTGGCCTGCCCACCCCTACACATTCCCCTGCGGTGCTGGTGGTGGCAGACTTCCCAGCCGCCCAAGCGTCCCAGCGGTGTCAGTGTTGGCAGAATATTTGTTTTTTAAAAAAAACATGGGGCGAAGGAGGGGGGGAGGGGCGGGCCAGCCAGCCGCGGGCCACTCAGAATGGCCTGATGGGCCGGATTTGGCCCTCGGGCCGGGCTTTGCCTAGAATAAATAAATAACCAAATAAATCCTAAATAGTTGCCTATTCCCCTTTGTAATAGAATGAAAAACCATAGGTCAAACTGCTGCCTGAGAAGTCCTCTTCAAGTGAAACCAATAACTGCCCCCAGGCCGTAGTTTGAGGACCCCGGCTCTAGGGCATTCTGGTCATTATAGCCCAGTTGTGCCCAAACTTTGGCCCTCCAGATGTTTTGGACCACAACTCCCACAGTCCTTTGTCATTGGCAGTACAGGCTTGGAATTCTGGGAGTTGTAATCCAAAACATCTGGAGGGCCGAAGTTTGGACACCCCTGTTGTAGCCCATCATCCAGGAGTTGAGTTATAGCAAATGGACTTCTTTTCTTGTGGGAAGTAGTTTCTTCAGTCTCAGGAAGGTTAGTGAGAGGCTTCCAGTTTATAGTTCACCATGGTTTCACCCCACCCTGGTCTGAATAGGCTCACTAGTCCCCTTTGAATTCAGGGATATTTACTGCTTGGTTAGCTGTGTGTAAGGTTTCTATTTTAAAAGCCTGGTTGAAGAAGTTTGGGTGATTGCTGCAGTGGCAATTACTGTTTCATGTTCCTGCAGGGCAGTTGATTCTAAATGGTCTCCATGAGGGACAGTTTTTGTAAGACTAGACAGGGAAATTAATAATTTTTCTTATTTAAGACAAAGTACTGGAATTGCTCTCATTATTATTATTATCGCTTTAACGGATAAAATAGTGCACTTATGTCCAAATAAACATGTTCTTTGTGCTTGAATGGCGATTAATATTTTGCTGTCATGCCTGATTTGGGTGAGATAATATTCTTAATAAATGTAGTAAAACAGATGTGCAGAAGTATTCTAGACAGCTGTCAGGCTCATTAGGTTGCAAGCAGGATAGTTAGAGCTATAGCCATTAAAATGTATACTATGTGTATATCCTTTTAAGGGATGCTGCCACTTACAAATCGAGTTTTGAAAAACTAATTTGTTTGATGGGTTTTGATGCCTTTTGATTGTGCTTGCAGGAAGAAAGGTTTGTTTCCTTTTCTGTTATCTTGGTGGTCAGATCTTAGTTTACAACCAGCTCTCAAGAAGGCAAGAATAATGGACTTAATCTATACCCCCTCTCTTTATGGTGTGGGGTGGGGAGAGGAGAATACCAGCTCGTCTCATTATCACCTGCCACTTTGTAGCTTGCTGATTAAAACCCGAGGATCACACAGATTTATCATCACTGCTTCTTTTTCTCAAACACACAATATAACACCAAAAGGATGCCAAGCTTTGTGCAAATGATACCATTCAAAATGAACAGAATCTGAGGAACGCTTTGAGGTTCGGGGAGAGGATGAAATGCAAAGCGGATGAAACAGAGGGACCTGTTTTTAAACCCAGTGTCCTTTACCCTCGGTTGGTCTAGATTACAAGTTTTTCTCATTTTTAAAAAAAATGGCTCAATAAACGGTTCTGTTTTTTTATTTTTGTTTTGCATCTTCCTGCCTGTTAAAGTTTTGTTTGACCCAGTGTTGGAGAACAGGGTAGGAGTCTATTTCATGTGTCTCCTTTTCTTTCAAAAGAAACTACCGGTGAGGCTTGGGTGTAGTAGGAACATTATAATGAGAGGGAATTATCAAACGCATACCTGTTTTACAAAATATTTTTTAAAACTCAGAAGAAATGTGCATCCTCTTCTTTTTTTAAAGTGCAGGCTTGATTTACCAGGTTTGTTTTAATGATGCATGTAAATATGATGAATTTGAGACATATATCGCAAGAATAGTTTAGCTTGGAACCAGGCCAGCTCAGACCTCCAATGTGTGTGGGCGTGGGTGAAAGCGAGATCAAGAAACTTTCTGCCCCTGGAATCTTCCAAGAGAGGCATTCCTTTTTTAAAAAGAGTGGTTGGATAGGTTCCCCCAGCGATTCCCCAACCCCTACTAAAACCCGGAGCTGGCCATCTGGGCACCTGGTGTTGTGTGTCCCCCTTCAATTTGGGAGGCTTTTTTGAAAATTTCATGGGCTGCAGCAACCCAGAGCAGGGGCTGGACGTTTGGTCCACGAGCTTGCCCAAAGTTGCCTACCTGGGTCTGCAGTTGTAAAGGCTTGCCTCTTAGAAGAACCGATTTTATCAAAATATGAACTAATAATCAAGGAACACAGAAAAAGGCTAAATCTGCCCTGAATGGAAAGGACATAGTACTTCTGAGGACTTGGTAGTACCCTGCTCTGATTTTGAACACATCAACTATGGCTTTCTGGAGTAGGAACTGGCAAGCCACTCCAGTATTCCTGCCAAGAAAACTCCATGGACATGGGGTCACGAAGAGTCAGTCATGACTGTAATGACACCACCCCCACCACCACTACCACCACGACTTTAGTAGAGATACAGTGGTACATTGTATAAAGGAATTAATTTGTTCCAAATGAAATTATGTTAAGCAAACTTTCCTTTATACAAATTTGCATAGTGGTACATTGTATAAAGGAATTAATTTGTTCCAAATGAAATTATGTTAAGCAAACTTTCCTTTATACAAATTTGCATAGGAATGCATTGAAAACGGAGTAATCCCAATTTTTATGTTGTACGGATTTTTCCCATAGGCGATTATGTTAAGCAAATTTCCCCTATCTCCGGAATTTTTTATGTTGTACAGATTTTATGTTATACAAACTGTTTGTTATGCAAGGGTCCACTGTATTTAGTTTTGATCTGTAGCAACTCGTCACAGTTTCCATACAGCTTGATTGGCTAAAGAGGAGTTGATCAGGAAAAGGCAACCTGGAGCAGGGTGCAAACAGGCGAAATATATTATTTTATGAGTATCTTTGATGGAGCGGTGGTAGTTGCTTTGGGTTCAGATTTGGCCAGACATCACAGGCCCAAAGATTCAATGTGTTTGTAAAGCAGAGGCTGGCATAGGGGAACCAAAAAAAGTCCAGAGGGTGGGAGACCTTTGGGAGCTGTGTCCCCCCCCCCCTTTATGGGCCTTGGGAAGCTCCCCATATTTCACAGTCCAAAAGAAACCAGAAGTGCCCGTATGGCCACTTATACAGTAATCCCCCCCACCTATTGCTGGGGTTAGGGAACCCAAGCCGACCCACGTTAGTTCAAAATCCGCGATATGCGGATGCAGGTTGGGTTGGGCCTGGGGCACCTAGTTGGGAGCTCTTGTACTTACCCCCAGCCTGGCGCTACCCCGAATGAGCCTGCAAAGGCCTTTCCAGGTCTTTTGGAGGCCCCAAAAGGGCCTCCCTGCAAACCCGAACTCATTTCTGAGTCCTCTGACAGGCCCTCCCTCCTTACCCCAGGCCTTTTCCCCCGTACCCCAGGGGGTCTTTTTTCATATACTGTGGCCCCGCGATATGGCGGGACTGCAGTATATGAACCGCGAATGGGCGGGGGATTGCTGTACAAAATTGCTTTATTTTTGTTGTGTGTTTTATTTGATTTGCTTTTAATTGCACTTTGGGCAACCTGATGTGGCCTTCAGCGGGGGGAGGGGGGTGAGGGCTTGAATTTGGTTCCTAAGTCCTTCAGCATTGCTCACCTTGGTGTAAAAGAATAATCAAGGCTTTTACTTGAACTTTTCCTGCTCCTGAATCCTACCTTTGAGGATATACTAAACAGAGCGAAACAAAAAGAATGTCTGTAGTTGCCATAGCACCTGGTCGTGTAATGGGTTCTTTGCCCCTGTTTCCCCATTTTTCTTGTCAAGCTTCCTTCCTTCTTTTTGCCACCAAAGAGGAGAACCCACACCTTTTGGCTCTTAGCAGCTTTAAGGGAGTAGTATTTCAAAGAAGGTGGACTGTTGTTCTCTGAAAAGCCGACTGTCTCCACACTTGAGCAGAGCAACATGTTAGCCTGCAGACTTGGAAAGAAATACGTTCTGCAAGGGACGGGCAGGGACGGATGGTAACAGCTGAAAACCACTGCCCTGTTCTGTTGACGGAAGCCTTCGAGGAAAACGAGTGGGGAGATAAGGAACAGCATATTGCCTTTTAATGCTGTAAGATGTCCCTCACTTCCCTGTTCTTAATACAGTGGTACCTCAGAGAACGAATTTAATTCGTTTCTATCTGAACAAATGACTAATCCTGTAACTAAATCTTGGTTTAAGAATTTTTCGCAAATGCTTACTAACCATGGGTTAAGCGTTGAGGCTCTTAGCTTAAGTAAATCAAACTGTAAAGTCACATTCAAACAAAGAGTGTTTGATATTAGAGCCCAATTAGATCTGGCTGCCTTGGCCTTGGTGCGATCCCTAAAGTGGTTATCAACATCTAAGACAATTTTCCAGGCAGAAAAATATCTTTTCTTCTCTATGAAAAGAGAGTATCGTATTGCATTCACTCACCTTCGTTTCGAGCTAATGGACTCAGCAATGTTACAAGGCAGATATCAAGGTATACCAGTACAAGATAGATTGTGTATTTGTGGGGAGGCTAAAGTGGAAGACTTGGCACACTATGTTCTGCATTGCCAACTGTATACTAATATTAGAAAATTCTATTTAAGCCCCTATCCTAGATGCTGGGGGAATTGGGATGATAAAAAGAAACTTGCCTATTTGTTATGTGGGAGAAATCATCATTTAACACATAAAGTTGGAATTTTTGCAGTAAAAGCAGCAATTCTGAGGAAGCAGGTGGTTAGTAAGGGTGTGATCTAGTTGGATCAAGATATATATTAAATATGAATATATCCCTTGTAGCTCTTGAGCAAGAACTATGTAATATTATTGTTTTAATCCATTGTATTTGTATATTTATCAGTATTTGGATGTGCGTGTTTTTTATCTTGTGGTTTTGAAATGGTCTAATCGACTTATTCAATAAAGAATTCTGAATTCTCTGAGGCAATTCATTATCTGAAAAAAATTCATTATCCGAAACAAGGTTTTCCATAGGAATGATTGGAAACCAATTAATCCGTTCCAGAGCCTAGGAAAATGACGCAGACACCTGTTTTGTTTGCTCAAAACTCTTTATAAAGTGCACTTTAAAGATACAGATGTGATGCAGCCCGGGATAACTCTTTTTTACCGATGCATGCTGGAAATTCGTTATCCGAGGCAACCCATAGGGAAAATTTGTTATCTGAGGCAGCCCATAGGAAAATCCGTTATCCGAGGCAGACCTTATACCTAGAAATTGCGATTTATTATCCAAGGCAGCCCATAGGGAAAATTCGTTATCTCAGGCAGCCCTATACCTGGAAATTGCGATTTGTTATCTGAAAAATTCGTTATCAGGGGCATTCGTTATCTGAGGTATTAGTGTACTTGACATGTTTTAATTGTACTGGACTGTATAATGTCCTTCATTGCTGTAAGTTGCCTTGGGTCCTTCTCCAAGGAGAAAGGCGGAGTAAAAAAATACTCTAAATAAATAAATAAATAAATAAATAAATAAATAAATAAATAAATAAATAAATAACCCAACATGCTCTGTTTTCTTCATTTTCCCCCTTGCACAGGTCACTGACATTGGATTTTCTGTGAACCACCCAAATCAGTATTTTGTAGAGAGTCAGCAGCTACTTGGTGGTGGGAAGGAAATGAAGAAAGAACCAAGGCAGCCGGACAACCCCCAGCTAAAACACAACAGCCTACAAAGCAGCTCCACTACAACCCCCGCTCCCTCCTCTTTGAGTACAACTGAGGAAATGGAACTGGATGGGCTGGAGGACTACTTCACTGAAGATTAGGGAATCATCCCTCCCACCCCCTTTACTGGAAGGCTTTTTGCTGTCCCTCTCTGGACGTTCTCTTTAAAATAAGGAGTCGCTGTCATGCTAAACATAGGCCTCATATATATTATAGCAACTAGGTTTTTTTTTCCTTTTGTAAAGCATCCACCCTGTAAGACATGGAAACTATCAAATATTTTTTGGGGGTATGCATGGTTTGAAGGACTTTTCTTTTTTTATTTCTGTGGGGAAATGTTTTGAGATGCTAACTTTCTCTGTGATGCAGTCCCTCTGCCCCAGCCTCCGTTATTTTTGTCAATAAAGCCTATTCAAAATTATAGACCAGTCCAAATGTTCCCTGTGCTTTTTAGGCAATGCTTGTTACACATGTCATATAAAACCCATATTTGTTACTCTGAAAAAAAAAGTAGGCCTTAAGTGATCTTGTAGGCTGATCACAGCTGGCATACTTAGAAATGATGAGCCTCACATTCGTTCTTTTGTACCTGAAACCTTGAAGGTGGAAATGTCAGTGCATGGCTTGCATGAAGAACAGAGGAGGCTATATGCTGAAGGAAGGAAGATAATGAAGCTTAAGAGAATACTTTATACTTACAAAAAGTTAAATACTTTATGGATAGAATTTGCCTCTCCGAAGGGGGCTACAATATTCACTGTGAACGTCTCCATTCAGGGCAAGCTGCTTTGCTGATGTTACAGCGAGAGATCATTTTTTAAAATCAGCAGTGAAGTTCAGAGCAGATGTTTACGGATGAATGTATTGCAAGCCACCTAGCCTTCAAGCATTTAGAGACCTCCCTGAGAGGGAGGTCTCGCACTGAGCTCAGTGGGACTTAAGGGAGACTCACACAGGACTATATTGTTTCCTTTCAAACAAAGAGTCACTGTCTTTGAGGAGAAATCTTTCACATCAAAAACGTTTTGTCCTTGAGCAAAGCAAAAAGCAAAGCCTGCTGCTTATATACTGCTCTTAAAGCACTCTCTGTGGGATGTATAATTCAATTATACAACCTCCACATTGGCCCCCTTTCCCTGCGAGCTGAGTACTCATTTTATCAATCAATCTCAGAAGGGTGGAAGACTGAGTCAACCTTGAAAAGGCTACCTGGAATTGAACCCTGCGTCGTGAGCACAGTTTTGGCTGCAATATAGCAGCTTAAGCAATACATTTAAAACATTTTCCTCAGCTATAGCATATCTTTTCAATAGGTTTGTACCACTTGATGCAATGCTGTAGCATTTTATTGTACTGCCAGCTCAGTCGTTTTATGTTGCAGGTTGTTCTATTATTTTTTTCTTATGTTGTGTTTCAATAAACCACACGTAAGCACAGGGTCAATTCCAAATCGTGAAATCATTATTCCCTTATTCCTTATTCGGGGCTTGCTGTATTGGCTGTTCTTTATCATCCTTGGTGTTTAAAGAATTTGAAAGCAGCATGTTCAGAATTAAATGTGGAATGTGTGTTTTATAACACAAACATCCATCATGTCTCAGCTTCATGCAGGGACAATTTTGTGTCTCTATGTGGCTTGCTAGATCAAATTATTTTTTGAATAGTGTAAAAAAAAAGCTGCCGCCGCCACTAAACAACACTATCTTATGAACTGAAGTTAAGCAAGGACAAAGCAATCTGAGGGTGGCATGAGCCTTATTCACAACGTCTAACCTGGCCTGCAAAGCTCTATCATGCTGCCAGAGTTAAAGAATACATCCTGAAATATCTCTTGAGTAAAGAATACATCCTGAAATATTGTTTCTCTTCCCTAATGTCAATGTTTATAGGGGAACAGGAGCTTCTGGTTAGTAAATCTCACTAGTGATGTGCCAGGTTTCTTCAACATCTAATTCAAAGTCCTAAAACACCACCACCACCATTTCTAGAGGCCTATAAATGGTAGAATTTTTTTAAAAAGAATTCAGTAGGTACAATGCTGAATTATGAAATTCCCATGCCATTATGGATGGTTATCAGTAAAAAAACAAAATGGTTCACAGAACCTTCTCAAGATCGGCAGTGATATAATTGAGAAACTTATAAATACTTGGGATGCTTTGTCAAAGACAACGGATGATTCATGTGACATTCATTGTAGAATTGAACAAGCTAAAAATTCTTTCAAACCGGGACTTACCTATCAGACTTCGTACTCAAATAAATACTTCTCGACGGTGCGGAAACTTGGACCATTACAGGTACATTATGCAGGTAGCCTGGAAGCATTCAAAATGTGGGCATACAGCCAAATTCTGATTTAACATTAGACATCCAGAGTCACAGCACATGAATAAAAAAGTTAGAAAATCTCAATTCTGTAAAAAGAAGAAAATTGCAATATTCTGGACACATAGTGTGTAGTAGGACATACCATCTGCGGTAGGTTATCCTTCAAGGAAAAATAGATGGAAAGTGTGGCTCGGGGCGCAGAAGAACATTCTGGCTTAAGAACTTCAGCCAATGGTCCGCAGTGAGCACAGCTGCTCTGTTTAGAATAGTCTTAGATAGAAACCAGTTCAGGCTACTGATTAGCAATGTTCTATGAGGGCATGGCACTTGAAGAAGTATCTCTGGCTGGGCCCAAAGTATATAGATTCAGCTGCAGGAAGAGGTGTGTACTTGAGTACAATAGTTAAGAGTACTTCACCCCACTAGCAACTCCTGTGCAGTCCCATTGCAGTTGAGTTACCCGCCTTGTAGGGGTGAGTCATAGCCTTCTTCCTATGCCCACTGCTTCTGTTGGTTTGCAACTCAGATAGGTGCCACTGGCGGAGCGTATTTGGCTACTGGCCATGGTCCCCCTATCTGCTTTGATGAGTCAGAGACCATAGAAGATTGGATGGTGTTCGATGGGATTTAGAGTGTGAGAGAGGAATAAGTCACTATGCTGTACAGAATCTCAAGCAGAAGAGAGCTGTTGGGACACTGAGCCTAGAATAAAGAATTGAATGATGAAAGAATAAAAGAGATTCCATGTAATCAGGTTTCTGTAGCCAAGGCATTATGTGATGCTAAAGCAACTCTTTGATAAAGTTTTAGGAAAAGGCCTGATGTATTTTTTTACTATGCTCTTTCTGGTTTGCGGGCAGGATGAAAAAATATAGTAACAATGTGCCTTGCACGTCTGCTTAATGAAGCTACCTTCCTAATATGGCTTTGGAATAGTATATAATGGTGTTTGCTTTGGTACAACACAAGTGTTGAATTATGTGTTGTATCTCACTTGGAACATCGCCTCCCTGTTCTGCGGAACTGCTTTTCTTGCAGTATAAAACTATTTGCGTTTGTACCTGCTTGCATTCTAGCCCCATCTTCCAAAGCTTTGTGTTTCGATTTCTGATCTTTACCAATGTGCTCCCTCCTGTACAAAATTCAAAAGCCTTGTTTTCCCGGATGCTTTCGGGAATTCGCAGTGCTCAGAGAGGTTTGTGGCACATGGGCATTTCTTTCTTGTCTTCGAATATGTGAGGGGAAACAGCAGTGGGATAAGGGTTGTCATATTTGCAGCATTGCTTTTGCAATGGCCTTAGGAGATTTGTTTGACTTTGGCTGTACTTCAGCTGGGTGATCTGAAGAGTCAGAATGATGCTTCTGCCACATATGGAAACTGCCCTGCATTCTGTCTAGGCCAGTGATGGCGAACCTTTTAGAGACCGAGTGCCCAAACTGCAATTCAGAACCCACTAAAGTTTTTGCAAAGTGCCAATACAGTAAATTTAACCTGTATACAGGTGGCTTTGAAGGGGCAGTGTTGGGTTCCCACAGAAAGGGCTCCGAGTGCCACTTTTTGCACCAATGCCTTAGGTTCGCCAACACTGGTCTAGGCTCTTCTGCTTTCATGTCTGTGCAGCAGGTAGCTAAAGGAATGGGGGTAGACTGAAGAGTGGCATGTTGGGAAACAGACAAATCCAAGGTCTGTTGACTCTAGGAGGAAGCACGCTTGACACCTCTTGCCTACAACAGAATGCCGAGCTGTTGATTAGAAACTTTGGGCTGCTATGAGGCAACTGAGGAACTCAAGGAATGGAACCTAGGAAATGATCCCGGCTGCAGGTCGCAAAAGTGCCTTGCAACAGAAAGACAGCAGGGTTGGTTTTAATACACATGGTGGATAGTGAGCTTTAAACATTTTCAAGGATAAACACTTTAAACACTTTCAAACACTTTTAAGGAGCCTTGTGGTGCAATGGTTAAATGCCTGTATTGCAGGTAAAACTGTGCTCACGACCTGGGGTTCAATCCCAGGTAGTTTCAGGCAAAAATTAAAGAAAAACAAAACAAAACACACAAACATGTGGCACCTTAAAGACTTTCAGATTTTAATGTGACGTTTCGTGCACATGTGCACTTCTTCAGACATATAGCAGCAGAATGAGGTGTGCGATACTGTATAATATGAGATACATATTTCATACCAGATATTGATAGGCTGTAGTCTGTAAAGCCATTGGCTGTAGTATATAGGGCAGGGGTGCCCAAACTTTTTGTAAGGAGGGCCAAATTTGGTGGCTGAGAATGTGTCAGGGGCCGGTTGCTCCCTGACCCTGCCACCCCACTGCAAGCCCCACCCATTGACCCATAAGCTCCACCCACTGACCCCTTGCAACCCCACCTGCAGGAAGGGAGGCGGGGACCAAGGGAGGGAGGGAGGAAGGTGGAAACCAAGAGAGAAAGGAAGGAAGGTGGGGAACAAGGAAGCACAGTGAGCCATGGCCACAGGTCGCCCCTTGGAAGAGGCGATCTGTGCGACTTTGCACCCCCCAAGCTCCCCAGCGGTGGTGACGGCTCACCCGCCAGCCCACCGAAAGCTCCTTGGCGGTGGCAGAGGCCTGCTGGCCTGCCCACCCCACCACATTCCCCTGCAGTGCCAGTGGCGGCAGACAACCCAGCCGCCCAGCCACACAAGCTTCCCAGCAGTGCTGGTGGCGTGGCCCGCCCAATCACTACCCCGCGCATGTGCCCAACCTAAGAAGAGACCTGCTGGATCAGGCCAAGGGCCCATCTAGTCCAGCCTCCTGTATCTCACAGTGGCCCCACCAGATGCCTCTGGGAGCACATGAGACAACTAGATACAGTGTATAAAGGAATTAATTTCTTCCAAATGATATTATTTTAAGCAAATTTTCCTTTATAAAAATTTCTCCTAGGAATGCATTGAAAATGGATTAATCCCTAATTGTGACCATTTTATGTTGTATGGATTCGCCTCATAGGTGATTCTGTTAGGCAAATTTCCCCTATCTCTAGATTTTTTTTATGTTGTGCAGTTTTTATGTTATACAAACTCTTTGTTATACGAGGGTCCACTGTACCTGTCTCCTGATACCACTTCCCTGTGGCTGGTACTTTGAGGTATCCTCCTTCAAATTGTATCTAATCATGGATACGTGTTATCCATGATGTGGATAACACATATCCACATCATGGCTTGTAACCTGCAATGGACTTTCCCCCAGAAAAAGCTACTGTTTGGGTCGGATTGGGGGGGGCCCCAGCAAATTTCCAGCATTCATCAATCACATTGGTTCATGTCGTATGAAGGGAATGGCAACCCTGTGTCTTTGACTCTTGGAAGCTGTTGTTATTTGCCCCTATGCTTTCCAGGTGGGGCTGGTTGCATTTATTAGGCAAAGAAGCTGGAGTAGGTTAAATCTGGGAAGGGAGCCAAGAAGGAGGAGGAGGAGGAGGAATATGTGTAAAGAAAGAATAGTGCATGAATAAAAAAAATACAGTAACAGGGTATTATCAGCTAACAGTCTGAAGTATCATAGCATGAAGTTCTTGCAGTCTAAAGCAATATTGGGGTGGAAAACAGTCGGGCAGGTAATATTCAGTAGATATAAAATGGAGTGGGAGAATGCATCATCGCACTGGCAATCAAGATGGATGAAACACTGTGTTTGTCTATAGGTGTGAAGCCTCTTAATCCTAGGGACATAAAGTGAATGCTGTACAGTCCTCATTTTGACTCAGGAAAATGGGCTTAATCCTCCTTAGACACATTTTGCGAAGAGTGGCTTTTCTACTAAATAAGTCCAATGCGCGTAGTAGAGCCTCAAAGCTCCCTGCTGACTGTGTTATGTAGGATGGTAAAATGAAGACATTTGGACCCAGGTCCAAGCCGTCTTGGTTCCCTGTCAAGAGGCAGAAACGAAGTAGAAGCTGAAAATAGTACTAAAGAAATTACAATTTGTGCTTTTGTGTGATAGATTTTGGTGGTTCTCAGGAAACTGCCACGCAAGGGATTAGTTCATTCAGTTTATTAGACAGATATAAGGACAGGTATAGGAGCACAGAGTTATAGGCAATATATAGTTACAGAAGACAAGTATCACACACAAGACAAACAACATACAACCAAGGTATTAGTGGGAGCTCCATCACAGCATAATCTGGGTCATAGACCCAAGACTCTCCTCTCTTTCCCAGAGTGGTCTCCTTTTTATACCTTTCTGTAACCGCAGCTTACGTATTTCGTGCGCATGTCATACGTAATCATACCTGGTAAGTTATCATAATTCTTAGAAATGGCTTTTGTTTATTCTTTAGTTCGAGATTGTTTTCCCATTGCTTGCGTGTTGCTGTTAACAAAATGGCGCTTTTGGTGCCATAAGATGGTGCCCACGTATCTGTGTTGTCTTCGCTTCCCCGTTGATTCTATCTCGGTTAACCACAAATATTTGTTACACTCTACAGGCTGGCATCTACGTTTTTTATCTATTTTGTGTTTATGCCAGCATGACCTAATACCCACAGTTGGGTTTAACACTTTATAATAGTTCTCAGCTTTATTCTCATATTTATTAATTCTATTAATTCTTATCAGTGTGCCATGTCTTTTGTAAGCGCAGAGTTTTGTTCAGCATATTTTATTTAAAGGCTGCAGTTCCCCAGGCAGCCATGGAAGCAGAGCAGGGGACTTCTTTAACCTCTGTGGAATATTATGCCTAATGATAAAAGCTACCAGTTGGGTGGCCAGCACTTCCCTCTTTAGAGATCCTTGCCTTGCGTGTTCCTTTCAAGACAACCTCTCTACTCATCTATCTGCTCACTTGTTTTCCTTGTCTTGTCCCATGTGGAGTTTGCGTCTTCCTTGGTCTGCATCCTTCTCAGTGGGTTGGCCCACAATTTCAATGATCCTGATCAACAGTATTCATTGAAGGCGTGCTGCTGTTGTCTTCTTTGACCCATCAGTGATAATATATAACTCCATGGCTTACATCCCTGTTCACGCTTACACTATCTTTGCACCCATCTGTTAGAAAGTAGGCAGATGGGACATGTTAGGAGCATTCTCGGCAGTTTTGTCTCTCCTGCTTTGCCAGACAAATGTTGCATGACAAAGAAGCATGCCACCAAACCAAGCACTTTCCGTGCAGCTTTGCTGTTCCCTTTCTGCATCAGGCAAAACATCCTGTTTAATAATAAATAAATAAATAAATAAATAAATAAATAAATAAATAAATAAATAAATAAATAAATAGACAGGATTTTGGAGCAAATACCCCATATATTGTGATTGTGGAGAAGAAAAAAGTGTGGATCATTGATGTTGCTATACCAGGTGATAGTAGAGTCACTGAGAAATAACTTGAAAAAATTACCCGATATCAGGATCTAAAAATTGAACTTCAGGGACTCTGGCATAAACTGGTACAGGTGGTCCCAGTGGTAATCGGCATGCTGAGTGTGGTGCCTAAAAAGCTAAGCAAGTATTTAGAAGAAATTGGAGTTGACAAAGTCACCATCAGTCACCTGCAGAAAGCTGCCTTACATCTGCTCGCATAATTCGCCGATACTTCACTGAGTCCTAAACGCTTGGGAAATGTTCGACTAGTGATTTGTATTACAAAATCCAGCATAGTTAGCTGTGTGGTTTTTTATTATTATTATTATTATTATTATTATTATTATTATTATTATTATTATTATTATTATTATTAATAATAATAATAATAATAATAATAATAATAATAATAATAATAATAATAATAATAAATTATCATTGTGTGTATATACACAGTATGTACATACAACGAATTTCAGACACCCAGAGACCAGATTCAACACACACACACACACACACAAATCCTCGAACACTCTCACACACATTAAACAATCCCCTCAACACACACACATAAAAAATTCCTGAACACTCCCCCACCCACCAAGCCCCCATAAAATCACAAGCATCTACACAACAGGCTAGGTAATACTGTCCAAGTGCTCACTGCTGGTGGTCTTTAAGTTCATCATTGAGTGCAATTATAGCTCTGGGATAAAAACTGTTTAGAAGATGTGTGGTCCAAGTTTTAATTGTTCTGTATCTTCTGCTAGAAGGCAACAGTTCGAAGAAATTGTGAGCAGGATGAGTACAGTCTCTCAGAATGTTGCGTGACTTCCTCAAACAGCAAGATGTGAAGATGTCATCCAGGGTTGGTAGCTGGAGCCCGATAACATTCTGGACAATTTTAATTATTCTCTGTAGAGCTTTTTTGTCCGCTACAGAGCTGCTCCCATACCATGAAAGCATGCCATAAGTTAGGACACTCTCAATGGTGCTGAGAGAGAAGGACAGAAGTAGATGATGAGATAAATTCATCTTCCTAAGCATTCTCAGGAAGTATAGCCTCTTCTGTGCCTTCTTCACAACCATGTTGGTGTTTGCAGTCCATGAGAGGTCCTCTGAGATGTAAGTGCCCAGATATTTAAAGCTACCAACCCTCTCCACCTCCTCACGATTTATGTACAGTGGTAGATGTACATATTTCTTCCTCCTAAAATCAATTGCAAGTTCTTTAGTTTTTTTGGTGTTAAGTATAACATTAATTTCTTTACACCACTGTGTCAACCCTCATCATTCTTACTAATAAGTCTTACTAATAAGCCCCACCACTGTTAAACAACCTGATTTCATAGTTTGCATTTATACATATAAATAAGGGGGTGAAATTTTAATGCTAAACATTGCCCTTTCTATATAATTTCAGGTGATGCACTGTCCTCTCCCTTTAAGATATATTAAGTGTACATATATTTATTAACATATGTAAATGTTATCTTTATGGTTCCTAGTGTGGTGTAATGGAGAGAGTGACAGCCTAGGACAGTGCTGGCGAACCTATGGCACGGGTGCCAAAGGTGGCACTCGGGGCCCTTTCTGTGGGCACCCATCATCGCCCCTTCACAGCCACCTGTATTCAGGTTAAATTGCTGTATGGGCCCTTTGCAAAAAATTAGTAGGTTTTGAATCAGTTTGGGTACTCGGTCTCTAAAAGGTTTGCCATCGTTGGCCTAGGATCCTGGAGAACAGAGCTCACATCCTCATCTGGCCATGGAAACTCACTAGGGGAATGGAATTGGCAAAACCACTCCTTAAATATTTCACTTATCCTGAAAGCCCTATTAGGGTTGCTAGAAGTCAGTTTCAACTGGGCAGCACAGAACACA
The DNA here is from genome assembly GCA_037367245.1 of Phrynocephalus guinanensis. Classification (NCBI taxonomy): domain Eukaryota; kingdom Metazoa; phylum Chordata; class Lepidosauria; order Squamata; family Agamidae; genus Phrynocephalus; species Phrynocephalus guinanensis. The sequence goes on along the minus strand of CM074733.1, from coordinate 157,438,511 downwards.
CAGAGACTTTAGCTCACCAGAGAGTGGATGAAAGCAAGAGAGAAAACATTTACAAAACTGCTTCAGATTGTGTCAGATGAACACGTGTTAATGACTTCATAGGTGTAATCACTATGTGCCCTTCAGGTTGGCATTATCTACATCGCACCAGACAGAAGTTTACAAAACTAGGCTTCTGAAAGCTTACTTCCAAGATAAAGCTACCTCTGTTTGCAGAGTTGTAGAATCGCTTCTAGAAGGGGATGTCTTCATGGGTGCTTCATGTACTTCCCAGCAGTCTCCTTTTCAAAAGCATGATGGGGGAGTGTAAGTTATTTTATGCCCTGCTCTAGAAGCTGCATTGTGTCCCTCCAGAGAAGCCTCTGATGTGTTTTCCCAGGTCCAAATGTTGGGCAGATTCAGCAGATGTATAACCCAGGAGGTGGACTTCTGGGGCTCTCTGCCTCTCATCAGGTTGCCCTTCATCAAGATATCTCTTTGCTGCTGGGGAATAAAGGCTTGATTCTTAGCACCCACCACAAAACACCAGCTATAGAAATCCTGCAGGATCATGTTAATGCATTTTGGGCAGGAATACCAGCTAGGCTGAAGAATATCAGTATTATTCTGACATGCAACGGCTGCTCTCAGCAAAGAACAAATGATATATAGTTATGTCCTGGTCTCCCATATCACAATGAAAGGCAAACAATTTAAATAGAGGGGGTGCAACAGGGTGATACATACAGATTTAGTCGCTTTAATTGTTTACAAAACTGTGTGTGTGTGAGAGAGAGAGAGAGAGAGGGAGGGAGTATACAACCATTTACAACCATCCTGGGGCTTTCCCCCTTATTCTTTTCATAAAAAGAACACATCACACAGACATTGTAAAGAAGTGCTGACTTCTGATCATTTGGAATGAGTCTCTCCATGTTTGACAGATGCTTTCCGTGCAACATCTGCCTTTGAAAGCATAAGATAATATAGGACTGGCTCAATGTTAAAACACGTTTTGTAGGACAACCTGTAATTTGATGGGCTGCAGAGAAAACTAACAGCTTTACAAAATGGCTTGCTTCCAAATGGCCACACAATTCTTTCCTTATGTTGAAATTACAGTCTTTTGTGAGGATGGGGAGGGGGAAGCGAGAGGAATTTATTTCCAATGCTCTTTCTCATTTATTGAGGATCTGAAAGCTTCGAGCGCACGTAAAATGCGGAGTCTAATATTTGCAAATTGTTCCAGAAGCAAAGTGGGGCAATTGAACTCTGTTTTCCGCAATATTTCTATATCACTATCATTAAGTACCATTGGGCTGGTGTTTTGGAAAAGTGGCAGTCAGTTATTGGCCTCCAAGATGGCTGTACACAAGATTTGATGATGTTGATGAGGGAAGATCCTTTTTAAAGAGAAATATTCAGCAGTCTTTGAGGCTGAATAATGGAAAGTACAAATGAGAACAGAGAAGAGAACAATTGTCTAGTGCAGGGATGAGCAAAGTCAGGCCCGGGGGCCAAATGCGGCATGTTTTCAAATTTCGAGCGGCCTGCAGCCTCTTAGAACATAAGACCTGCATTTCTGCAACCTATGGTAAAGTTATAAGAACATAAGAACATAAGAAAAGCCATGCTGGATCAGGCCAACAGCCCATCTAGTCCAGCTTCCTGTATCTCACGGTGGCCCCACCAGATGTGTCTGGGAGTGCATGAGACTAGATATCTGTCTCCTGATACCACTCCCCTGCATCTGGCCCTTGAAATACCCCGGTTTTAAGCCTGAAGATGATACATTGCCAACATGGTTTGTAACCTGTGATGGACTTTTCCTCCAGGAATTTGTCCAATCCCCTTTTGAAGGCATCCAGGCCAGATGCCATCACCACATCCTGTGGCAGGGAGTTCCACAGACTAACAACATGCTGGGTGAAAAAATATTTTCTTTTCTCTTCTGCCCACTGGCTTAGCTTGTCACTCATCCCTGCCAGCTGGATGGAGATGTCAGCTTGCAGTTTTATGGCTTGCCTGCCTTCCCTGCCTCCGTCCGTCCCCCAAGCCACCTGCCTAGCCTACCTGCCCCCGACTCTGTGGCTGCAGCATCCTCCCTGCCTCCTTGCATGTTATAGAGACTTGTCCAAAGTCCGCCCCGGGGGCCAAATGTGGCTGAATGGTCTGTTCTTCCAAAGCTCAGTTGTTTAGGTATCTGATTATAGAACCAGAGGTTGGGCGTTTGATTCCTCTCCGTGCCTCCTGGTAGAAGAGGCAGCCTGTTTAGCCATGGGCATATTGCAAAGTCCCAGAGTGTCCTTAAACAACTTTTGAGTATTCCCCACCTAGGAAATCCTGGAAAGGGTTGACATAACTCTCCTCCTCCTCCTCTTCCTCCTTGTCTTCCTTAGTGACTTCCAAGTTCTGAAGAAAACGCTCTCCCCTCCCCATAAACAACAGCTGAAGAGGCAAAATATGGGTCAATCACTCCCCATAAGCACCTACGGAGCACAAGGAGATGTTTTGAGCAAACCATTTAACAATAACATTTGGGAGTGCAGAGGGCCAAACATGGGGCCCGAGGGCTCTTTGGGACATTGCCCTGGAGTCCCAAAGAGACCAAAGAGAATAAAGTACAAAGGCCTGTGGAACGAAGCAATGGCACAAGCATCCGATGCAAAGTACAACAAAAGGTTTCCTTCTTCATGTGACTGTTTGATCTTGCCGCCACATCAGTGTTGTCAATATGACACTTTTTGTTTTCTCATTGTATGCAAGCTCCCCCCTCTGTAAACTTACAGCAGGCCTGCACAACAGGTAGACTGTGGGCTATTGGTAGCCCGTAAAGGGTTCAAAAGTAGCCCACCAGTCATCAATTTAAAAAGTGAGGGGATAAGTTCTCCACCCTCCCTCCCCCATCCCAAGGACCACCACTACCCCAGCAAAGTTCTGGGTCTGCCAGAGGGGCAGTCCCAGGGCCATGGCGCATTGAAATCTGTTCTCTCCAGAACGGATTGATTGATTTTCACTGCATTCCCATAAGAAACTGCTGCTCTACTTACAAATTCTTTTACTTAGGAGCGTGTGCTCGGAACAGATAAAATTTGTAAGTAGAGGTTTTAGTGTAGTCGCCCTCAGGCACTTTGGGCCAGAAAAAGTAGGCCTCAGCCTGTTCACAGTTGAACAGCCCTGACCTACAGAAATGTCTACTAGGATTAGTATATCCACTTAGGAAAGGCCACATGGATTGAAATGGCCTTTATTGATGACTGCTTCACAGCAGCAACACACACCCTGAGTTGTTGCTTTCCTGTGCTGGATTTCTTTCAGTCATTTGATTTTCCAGTTTGGATTTTATTGAATTATTGTTTACTGGATGCACTATAAGAGCAAATAATTTTCCAATGGTGGCTTGTTAAACTGTTCACTTTATAATTGTATTTTTAAATTTTATTTTATGATTGACCGTTTTGTAAGCCCTCCCAGGTAGTGAATGAATGAATGAATGAATCTAAAGCCGTCTTTAGTCCTTTTTAAGGAGAAAGGCAGGATAAAAATATTTTAAATAAAATAATAAATGTATAAAATCATGCTTGCTGTTTTTGCAGGGCTCATAGGTGTAAGTTGCGTTTTCACTAGACAGTGGCAAAAGGACCCTTTTTGTGTATGTGACTATTTATCAGCACGTCTCTCTAAAGTAGGAAAGCCCATGATTTTGTGTTAATCGCACTTCATATGCAGACTGCATGTAAAGCCAGAAAATGGAAATGGATGTCTCAAAATATAAACATCTTACTCCTATAAAAGGGATAGTATATAGCATAAGCTTAAGTTAGGATAGGAAACCTCTAGGTGGGGTGCTTGGGTAAGCGTGATGTTTAAACTGGATGTAAGTATGCAACTGCTTATTCTGTAGTCTTTGGGAAAGTTACAGATGTGAAACTAGACCTTTCTTGAAGTAACATTCTAGAGTTTTATTAAGGCCTTTTTAAAAAGTGCTGCTTATAAAGCACCCCATAGCCCTTATAGCATCTTGGCATGGTTACTTGTCTCGTAACAATTGTTACTTCACGGTCTTGTTCCATGACAAATTCTGAATTTGTCTTGCTTTCTTAACCCTTTTTAAAAATATCATAAATAAAACTTTTTCAGTTTACTGGTCTTCAGGGATTTACACGTCAATGCTACAGGATTTTCAGTACTTTCATTAATAAACATTTGCACTGCATGGTGTTTCCCATAGGGAAACTAATGTTGAATGCCGCTTCAGCCGCTGATCACTAGGTGGACGCTGGTTGTTGTGTGACAGTTGTTACCCCACCGTCCCTTGTCTCGGAACAGGAACCGGGAACCAACCGTGACAAGAGAATTCCCCAGTCCAGGGGCAGGTACGGCTTGTCATGCTCTATTCCCGGTTCCAGGGTCGTAGTCAAGACAACTTTTTGTATCACGCTATGGACATGAAGTAAGAGTTTTTTGTACCAGTCCCAAGTGGGACAGCAAGGAGGGATGAATGGGATGTGAAGTAACTGCCCTAGGTAGAGAATACTCAAAAGTTGTCAATGCGTGGATGAGGCGATGGTGTCAAGAGGAGGGCTTTAGATTTGTCAGGAACTGGAAAACATTTTGGGACAAGCCAAACCTGTTCAGGAGGGATGGGTTGCACTTGAATCATGATGGGACCAGATTGCTGACACTCAACCTCAAAAAGGCAGCAGAGCAGCTTTTAAACTGATAACTGGGGGAAAGCCGACAGGAGCTGAGTGGCATCCGGTTCGGAACACCTCATCCTTGGGGAATGAGGTTGGAGAGGGTAGAGAATCACATAGAGAAGACATAGCAGGTATAGGTATTAGCACCGGGAGAATAACGGAATGTGACAGTTCATCTACTGAAAATAAAAGCTGTGGGGCGAATAGAACAAGGCAGCAGCTGTTGTTGCGGGACCCACTGTACAGGTGCTTCTACGCCAATGCTCGAAGCCTCCGAGCAAAGATGGGAGAACTTGAACATTTGGCAGCTAGGGATAACATTGATATAATAGCCATAACAGAAACCTGGTGGAATGCGGAGAACCAGTGGGATACAGCAATCCCAGGCTATAAACTCTATAGAAGAGATAGAGGGGGGCGGGTCGGAGGAGGAGTGGCCATCTATGTCAAAGAAGGGGTAAAATCCAGCAGAATGGAGATTGACAGAGGGTCTGACTCCACCATAGAATCACTGTGGGTTAAACTACCAGGTCCAAGGCGTGATGTGATCGTTGGAGTATTCTATCGTCCACCAGATCAGAAACTTGAGGGGGACCTTGAAATGAGGAGAGAAATCATGGAAGTGGCTAAAAGGGATAGGATTGTAATCATGGGGGACTTCAATTATCCCCACATTGACTGGGCCAATGCGAGCTCCGGGCAAGAAAGAGAAACTGGGTTTCTCGACTTGCTGAATGACTGTGCCTTAGAGCAACTTGTCACGGAGCCCACCAGAGAACAGGCAACTCTGGATCTAATATTGTGTGATACTCAGGACCTGGTCAGAGGTGTGAATGTCACTGAGCCTCTGGGGAACAGTGACCATGCTGCTATTACCTTTGCCATGCATGTCGGAGGAAGAGTGTCAACCAAATCAGACATAAAAACCCTTGGTTTTCGAAGGGCAAACTTCCCTCAGATGAGGAAACTAGTTAGAGAGAAACTGAAGGGGAAGGTTAGAAGAATCCAATCTCTTCAGAGTGCATGGAGCCTGTTTAAAACAACAATAATAGAGGCCCAGCACAAGTGCATACCACAAAGAAAGAAGAGCTCATTTAAGTCCAAGAGGACACCGGCATGGTTAACGAGTGGAGTTAGAGAGGCTCTAAAGCGCAAGGAGAGGTCCTTCTGTAAATGGAAATCCTCCCCAAATGAGGAAAATAAAAAGGATCACAAACTCTGGCAAAAGAAATGTAAGAAGATGATAAGGGAGGCAAAGAAAGACTTTGAGGAACGAATGGCTAGCAATATAAAGGGTAATAATAAAAGCTTCTTTAAATATGTTAGAAGTAGAAAACCTGCCAGAGAACCAGTTGGCCCTCTGGATGGTGAGGGAGGAAAAGGGGAGGTTAAGGAAGACTTGGACATTGCAGAGAAATTGAATGAGTTCTTTGCGTCTGTCTTCACGACAGAGGACCTTGAGCGGATTCCGCTGCCTGAGCCGCCCCTCTTGACTAAAGAATTAAATCAAATACAGGTTAAAAGAGAGGAGGTTTTAGGACTAATTGATAAATTGAGGATTAACAAGTCACCTGGCCCAGATGGCATCCACCCAAGGGTTATTAGGGAACTGAGAAATGAAATTGCAGATCTCTTAACGGTTGTATGCAACTTGTCTCTTAAAACGGCCACAGTGCCGGAGGACTGGAGGATAGCAGATGTTACACCAATTTTTTAAAAAGGAAGGAGGGGGGACCCAGGAAACTACAGGCCAGTTAGCCTTACATCTGTCCCAGGGAAGATGGTGGAAAGCCTCATCCAAGAAAAAATCTTAAAACACATAAAAGAACAAACCTTGCTGAGAGAAAATCAGCATGGCTTCTGTAAGGGTAAATCTTGTCTGACAAACCTCTTAGAATTTTTTGAAAAGGTCAACAGGCACGTGGATTTGGGTGAACCGGTTGATATAGTCTATCTGGATTTTCAAAAGGCTTTTGACACAGTCCCTCACCAAAGGCTGCTGAGAAAATTGCACAGTCAGGGGATAAGAGGGCAGGTCCTCTTATGGATTGAGAACTGGTTGAGATCCCGGAAACAAAGAGTAGGTGTCAATGGGAAATTTTCACAATGGAGAGAAGTGAAAAGCGGTGTGCCCCAGGGCTCTGTCCTGGGACCGGTGCTTTTCAATATGTTCATAAATGACCTGGAGACAGGGATAAACAGTGAGGTGGCCAAATTTGCCGATGACACAAAACTTTTCCGTGTGGTAAAAACCAGAGAAGATTGTGAAGAGCTCCAGAAGGATCTCTCCAAACTGGGGGAATGGGCTGAGAAATGGCAAATGCGTTTTAATGTAACCAAATGTAAAGTAATGCATATTGGGGCAAAAAATCCAAACTTCATCTATCAACTCATGGGCTCTGAGTTATCCGTGACGGATCAGGAAAAGAGATCTTGGTGTGTTGGTGGACAGCTCCATGAAGGTGTCTCCCCAATGTGTGGCAGCGGTGAAGAAGGCCAATTCCATGCTAGGGATTATCAAAAAGGGGATTGAAAATAAAACAGCCAACATTATAATGCCATTATACAAAACAATAGTAAGGCCCCACCTGGAGTATTGTGTACAATTCTGGTCACCGCATCTCAAGAAAGACATAGTGGAACTGGAAAAGGTGCAGAAGAGAGCGACTAAAATGATTACTGGGCTGGGGCACCTCCCTTATGAAGAAAGGCTAAAACATTTGGGGCTCTTTAGTCTGGAAAAAAGGCGATTGAGGGGGGATATGATTGAGACATACAAAATAATGCAGGGTATGAGTAAAGTGGATAGAGGGAAGCTCTTCTCCCTCTCCCAAAATACCAGAACTAGGGGACATACACTCAAATTGAGGGCTGGGAGAGTAAGAACTGACAAAAGAAAATATTTTTTCACCCAGCGCGTTGTAAGTCTATGGAACTCCCTGCCACACAATGTGGTGATGGCATCTGACCTGGATGCCTTCAAAAGGGGATTGGACAGATTCCTGGAGGAAACGTCCATCACAGGTTACAAACCATGATGGAGATGTGTAACCTCCAGGGTTTAAACCAGGGTACTTCAAGGGCCAGATGCAGGAGAGTGGTATCAGGAGACAGATATCTAGTCTCATGCGCTCCCAAACACATCTGGTGGGGCCGCTGTGAGATACAGGAAGCTGGACTAGATGGGCCTTTGGCCTGATCCAGCATGGCTCTTCTTATGTTCTTATGTTCTTATAAGTGGGACAGCAAGGAGGGATGAATGGGATGTGAAGTAACTGCCCTAGGTAGAGAATACTCAAAAGTTGTTTAAGGACACTCTGGGACTTTGCAATTTGCCCATGGCTAAACATTGCCTCCCCTCCAGCAAGCCAGAACTCAATTTACTGGCTTCAGAAGGCTGGAAGGCCGAGTGAACCTCAAGCTAGCTACCCAGGACTAAACTCCAGTTCATGAAGAGAGGTTTGGCTGCAGTACTGCTTTAGCCACTGTGCCACAAAGCTCCTTTAGATGTCATTTTTAAAAACTCCTTCATTCCATTATTAAGATTCCACATGCACATATATTTAGGAGGAAAAAAACTGTTACATATACAGCCTTGCTTATATATTCAATAAAAAAGAAGAAAAAGAATTATTCCACTGGACTCTTTGTTTGATTCTGAATATCTATGCTGGGACTATGAAGATATTCAGAATGAGAAGGTTACTTGTGCATAATAGATCAACTCTACCACATTGAATGCCAAACCACACACAGGGGTTCTTAGCTGCGATGAACTTCACAGGCTCAATGGATAAGGAGTGTTATAAATTATGCAGTGCTCTGGAGGGTCATGTGTCACCTAGCAACATCGCATCTCTTCTAAGTGAAGAATTGGGGATATCAGTTCACCCAGCTTGGGACTTCTGGGTATGGATGAACTTGAGCAATTGTGAGAGTTCCACAATGACTCAGCCCCAGGGGTGGGAACATAGATGGTGGTGATGGTGGGACCTGCAGACCTAGGAAGCAGTTACACCCGGAAGATGTGAAATGGATGAGTCTCAAGCGAATTGTAAATTGTTGAGTACTTGTACTGGGAATGAATATCTGAGAACAGGAGCCATAGACATCTTATAACTGGAGTGGGGAGGGTGGTCTCTGAGAATTTGGGATCAGATTCCCTACCTTGGTTCATGAGTTGTTCCTTCAGGAATGGTGCTTTTTACATTCCTTTCACCTTTTGTCAAGTATAACATAAAAGAGCATCATCTGGTGCATTCCTATCTCATCAAAAAAGATTCTCAGCGCCTGATAGACGACAACATCCTCTATCAAGATTGCATTTTTGGTACAATGCTTTGATAAAGTTAGCAAGTTGCTATCGAAAGCTTAGCTTACATTTTTTGTTTTAGTAGTGACCAATAAAGGTATCACTTACCCTACTTTTGATTTCCCTTCTCCTCTTGTAGATACATGAATCACTGCTAGATGCTGAGTTACATCTCGTCATTTCTAACATTCTTAATAGTTTCATCATCACTGTTAATTGCATTTTTATGTTACTCGTTCTGCCCCAGGGATTAGGAACCCTTGGCCTTCAGGATATTTTGAACTACAACTCCCATGAACTCTTCTGTTGAGCAAGTTGGCTAGGATTTTAGGAGTTCCAATCCAAAATATCTGGTAGACTAAAAATCCCACCACCCACCCCGCTTTAAACATTTGAGCTTACTAGTTGTCCACTTATCAGGTTTTCAAATGGTTAATTAGGCATTTCGTTTATGTATTTAAAGAATTTACTTCATTCATTACAAATATATTTTCCAGGGTGACTTTACCATGCTCAAACCTAAAATACAACCCATTATATTACAGCTGTCAAAAACCATTAACAGACAAATGTTTATAAAATCTGTATCTTTCTCTCATTGTAGTCCACCAGAGAAATGGCAAAGGCAACCAGAGGAAAAGAAGGCCCCAAGATGCAGGCAGGTTGATGAAAAGATAGGCAACCTTAGATCACCAAATAGCACAGCTGGTAAGGGAACAGAACTGGAAGTCTGCTTTTGTTTAAACAGTCACCGTAATTGTGTGCATATTAAGGGCAATTAGTAGATTAATGAAAGCATAGGTAAGCGATGCTGATTGATTGCATAAACATTTTTATGAGCACTCTCTTGTTAATTCTGATATAGGTACAGCCCTAGGAGATGAATCAGAGCACATTAAAATGTGAAAGGCCTTAGTACGCAAAAATGGCTGACTGTATGAGGGTGTCGATGTCTCATTTTGTTGGTGCAGACTAATCTTACCCAGATCTACATGTCAGAAAAATGCAACATCAAAACAGATGAAGAAGCTTTAGCAAGGACACTGTGCAGCATCCCTTTGCTTTGGACTTAATGCATAGTAATATGAAGTAGAAATCGTGCATGAAGCAAAGCAGAACACTTTTGATGTTACAATGGAGATACAGTAAAACACTGAAAACAGTGGCCATTTTAATCCAGAATATAGGGTGAGATCATGTGAAACAGTAGGGATAACTGTCAACTGAGGAAGGATTAAAAGGTCCTTGTAGACTTCATATCAAGACTGGTAAAAGAGGGGTTCAGAAGTTTCAGTTGCCCTGTATAATTTAGTCCTGTTGCTATGTGCCAGAAAAAGTGGAAATGAGAGAGAAAGATTCCCTGCTTATTGGGGGTGAGGGGAATGATATACAGCTGGCTGTTATTGGGTGGGAAGAAATGTGGCCATGGTCATAAAACATTTTTCTTCTGGTAAGTGAAAACTGACTTCAGCTGAACGGAGAATCTGATGGGTTGAATTTTCTTGAAAGATATGGAGAGGCGGACGCTGAGTATAAGAATGGCATAGGGAATTTAGTTACTTTGGCTAAGCTTCTCTGAGGAAACAGTTATGCTCATTTGCTGTCTTTCTACTTAGCCTGTGAATGCTCAGGAACAGTGTTTTAATTCTGCTGGATTGTCTGTATTAGTATAGGACATTTAGTTTTCTTATTTTTTTTCGGGAGGGGGACTGTTCTATAATTACCCTACTCCCGGATCTTTTTGAATGTGGACTAGCTTCAGTTTTTGATTGCTTTTGAACTTTTTGAATCACATTTTGATATAGCTTTGAACTTTATTTTTCTTTTTTTTGAATGTTTGAATCTTCTTCAATAAAATAACAATTTCCCACCAGTCTGGTTATTTTGGGAATAGAGGGTTTGTGGGCACTAAATCCAAGTCTTCCCTTGGGCATCTACTGCACCCCTTTTTATTTGTGAGCATTTTGGTATCCTTACAAGGCAAGACTGGTGTGCAAATCAAAATCTGTAATCTTGTGAGGTTTGTTATGCCCTGGATCACTCAGGAATCAGGGTGGCTCAGAGGCCCAGGAAGGGACCAAGTATTTTCTCCAGCCATCAGCATATTGGCCCTTGGAACCTACCGACACCAGAAAAAAATCAGGATAGTGTGACTCAGTGGTTTGTTTTAATATCTCTGTCCTGGCCATTGTCTTCACCCTTGGGGATGGGAAGGAAGGAGTTGTGGTGTTCAGGTCCTCTTGGACATGCTTATGAGCCTGGTAAGAGTAGCTGGACTGAGGCTACTGGCTCAGATAGCTGATTTTGGGAGCCACAGAAGGTCAGTAAATCATTAGTTGTTTCATTTGTTAATGGTGTGGGAAGAAGAGATTTTCCAGGAGATGAGAGAGGCATTTTGTAGCCAAAATGATTTAGCTCATTTTGGGGAATGGGGGGATTACCTTGATTCAAAGTTTGAGTGGACCGTTTGCTACTGTAGCAAAAGGTCACTGGCTGATCCTATAGGATAAACACAAATTAGCTTGGGGTCCTTTGTGGCATAAAAATTGATACATGATGATGATAATGATGATGATGATAAATAAATAAATAAATAAATAAATAAATAAATACACTTAATTTTATGCCACCTTTCTCCCCAAAGGTACCCAAGGTGGCTTACAACAATAATTCAACATGATAATTTTAAAAACTAAAGATAATATTTAAAAAGAATGAATACACTATAAAAGGACATTTCCTTTAGACTCCAGAAGAATTTAAAAGGCCCCCAACCGATAAAACTGAGTATTAAGATGTTATAAATAAAGAATTTGTAAAAGGCTGGAGGCTCAGAAGGCTTGCCTAAATAAAAAAGTCTTGAGGCCTCACTTAAATGTTTCCAGGGAATAGGCAGTTCTTAGCTCAAAGGAGAGGGAATTTCATAATACCAGTGCCATTACTGAGAAGGCCCTGTTTCTTGCCACCGCCCCATGGACCTCCCTGGGCGGTGGCACTTGTAGAAGGGCTTTCTCAGATGACTTAAGGGGATGGACCGGGTTATATGGAAGTAGGCGGTTTCTCAGATATCCTGGTCCCAAGCTGTATAAAGCTTTAAAGGTCATAACCAGCACCTTGAATTGGGTTCGGAAATGAATGGGCAGCCAATGCAGTCGCTGGAGAAGCAGCCCAACAGAGTCGATCTGCCTAGTTCCAGTAACTACACGGGCTGCCACATTCTGTATTGGTTGTAGTTTCCAAACCATCTTCAGGGGCAGCCCCAAATAGGGCGCATCACAATAGTCTAATATTATATAAATATAGTATTTATGTGTTCACAGTCATTTGCATAATGGATGGTGGCTACATGAGGCATGAGAGGGGCTTGAAAATGTTACCTTGTGAAAAATTGTGGTATTCAGGGACAAACTAGACATATTGTTTAGAATAAGTCTTTGCTTTTGATCCGCATATCTTATAAAAGGAAAATAAAGCCCGGTTAGAGATATAACAAACAAGTTGGAACAGATGTTTTCTCACAATGTGAAGTGGCCTTATTAGGGAATGGTAAAAGTATCCTCTCATGCCAAAGAATCCCAGAATCCAGACTGCTTCGGGACCTAGTACTTTCCAGGTGAGCTATTTAATATCACTGCCCTATCTGTTTCCAGAGGGATGTCATTTTGCCTCAGCGGGATAGCAGTTCCTGTGCTCTGACAAACCTTTTGTACAAACTGTTCTACCCTGACAGTTCAGAAAAAGATTCCCAGCTGGAGGAGATGGTGGTAAAAAGATTTCTTCTGTGTTCACTGTTCTACACAAGAACTTTAAAGACAAAAAAACTGCATGCAAAGTCCTGGCATACAGTTTTTCTATCTTCTCCAGGGAGGTGTCTTGAATTAGAATCTAGGTTACTTGCTTAAGGGGAAATGTTTAGCAATTAAAAGCTGGGAAAACCCCACCTAGTGGTGTTTCCTCTTGTGGCAAGCAAGAGCTTGTTTTTCATTTTTATTGAATCCACAGCATCACAACATGGAGGGATCAGAAACAATGCCAAGGGGAACATTTATCCAGTATTTCTTTCTCATACCTACTTTCTTCTCCACTTCCCATGTGACATTTTAGCACAAGAGGATGACAGACTTCTTATCCCATAAGCCCAACTGGAAATGCCAATGAAACGAGGCATCAAAGTGTAGGAAATGTTCCCTTTTCATCCAAGGATGCAGCAGACAATTCTGGCACATATAAAACATGAATCCAACATGCATGTTCCTTGGCCATTTTAATTTTTCCTAGGTGTTTCCACTTGTCAGATGGCTTGTAGTAGGGCATTAGATCATATTTTAGCAGCATAGATGTTTCACCTGTATTGAGACAACGTCTGTTGTAGGCTGTGTTGTGCTAGTTTATTGTTGTTGCTCATGATACGTGCAGACTCTACCTCTTTGGACTTCAGGTAAGAATTCATGTGAAACGACCCCCACACAAAACACTAATAAAAAGTAAAACAAAAGACACAAAACACAACAACCACATACAAAAGTGGTTATCTTGAATTTGGTTATTCCTTTTTTAGTGCAGAGAAAAATGTGGAGACTAGTATTTCAGATTGTACTGGAGTAAACTAAGTTCTTTGCTGACAAGTACAGTTTTCTTATATAGGAAAATACAGAACCATAAAAGTATGAGTAAATTAATTGAACAAAATGATTGCAGAGGGACTTACTTTAATTATACTACTGTTATTCTTTGGCCATAAGGACAGACACATTATGTCATTACACAGTACCAATACAATGGGAAAAATAATACTGGTATTTATGTATAATATAATTTTACTTACAGTATTTTCCATGTATAAGACTATATTTTTCTCTAAAATTGTTAGGACTAAAAATTGTAAGCCAGGGAGAAAACTGAGTGGTTGTGAAACTAATTCTGAGTTGGGAAAGTTGGGGTTGTCTTATGTATGGCAGCGTCTTATAGACGGGAAAATATGGTAATTTCAGAAAGTTCACCTCAGGTATTTGACTGTAGATGAATTTTGTGTCTATGAGATACATAAATGAGTGCACTTGTTTCAAGAGAAAGCTTTGATGGAGAAAGCTTCAGCAGCTGTTCAACCAAGGGCAAGTCTGAAGCAGATAGTTACAATATTGGTGCTTTTATTGAACTCCAGGGAGTATTCAGTAACAAATCAATGCAAATAACCTGTACATGGGCTAGTGTGAGGTGGTGTGCATTGAAGATAATGGAGTAGTCTTGTGCTGTCATATCAGTTGCTAGTCTTTCCCTTTTGTGCCGATCCATTTAAAGCAGAGCATGGGAAATTACTTATCCCCTGTGAAAGGGAATTACAACAGTTATCATAAAGCACAGAAAAATGAAAAGCAGGTCTAGATATCTGCTTACATGTTAGAGGGAATAATGCCCGGTAAATCTGTCAAATTAATGGCTCCCTAAACTCTTATCTATGAACAATATTGGATAATTCACATGAAAATGTACTATTAAAGGATAATTGGGCTGACATGATCTATTGGTTGTTCCTAGGATGTCGCTGAACTAGCTCATGTTAAGACCTACCCACAAATAACCTTCAGTGAGGTCAATGGAGCTTTCATTACTATTTATTTAAAAATATTTTTACTCTGCCTGTCTCCTTAAAAATGTCTTTGTTGGCTTGTGGAAGGACACCAAAGACGGAGCCAACCTGGCCTCCCATGGGACGGAGTTCCAGAGTTCCCCATATCAAGAAACATTGGAAGACGTGGCTTTACAAAAAGGCTTTCCCTGGGTATTAGCTCATTCTATCAATTCGCTTCGTCTTTAGGCCATCTCGCTCTCTGTTTTGTTTTCATTTTTGACCTGTCATGTTACTAAATTTTATTATGCTGTATTGTTTATTCACTGTATAGTTTACTATTCATGATTTGTATTTTGATACAAATGGCCATGTTGCTAGATGGTATGGTGTATACCTAAATTTAATAAATAACTAATAAATAAATAAATATCCCAACTAAACACACCTGTGAGGGTGGTGGGGCCAAGAAAAAAGGCATCCCCTGATGATCTTAACAGCCAAGTAGGCTCATAAAAGGAGATTTAGTCTTTGAGATAGTGTGGAATCCATCCTTTTAGGGCTTTATAGGTTAAAGGCAACACTTTGAATTGGGCCTGGAAACAGACTGAAAGCCCTTGGAGCTACTCTACGTGTGTGTGTGTGTGGGGGGGGGCAGGTAATCTGCCACAGGTGTTGCTTAGTCACTCACCTCGGCAATTTTTTGAGCAAGGTTTTACCAGACCACCTTCTCCTTCTCACTTGCAATCCAAGTGCTGTATGCTGCAATGGCAAGGCTAATAAATTTCCATAAGGAGGCAAGCCATCGTGAGTGCCATCCAGAGACCTGTAAAGAAGTAGGCAGAAGCCCTCTAGCTAAAGTTAGCCTCCTCTGATGACCACCAATTTCCTTTAAAGGCTTTGGACCATGTCCAGGAAACCCTGTAGCTCCGTTTTCTTTATTATTCTGAGTACTGTATTTCTCCTTACTTTAGAACAGTGGTTGTGTTTTATTCTAGCACTTGCAATAAACATTCTCTCAAGATTTCTAAGATCAGTCTTCTCACATAAGTATTTAAAGGGGAAATCAGCTTCACCTCTGGGGCATTCTGAACTGTTGACCCTGTCAATTGGGATGCATTTTTCTGACTCTTATCTAGCTTAGGAATTTTTAACTTCTTCCTGGCCAAACAGGCTTATCAGATTCATGCTTGCATGGCAATTCTGTGTCTGGTTGTAGAAATGAGCACACGGTTGTAGAAATGGGCACACAAAAGAAAGTTAACCCCCTCCCCAAAACAACAGATAACATTTTCTTTAAAATGCATTAAAAAGGGATACAGAGCAAATATTCGGAAACTCAGTTGTTTAAACTTTGAAAATACTGCTTTTTGCTTTGTGGCAAGGAATGGTCATACCTGATGGTCTTAAAGCAAAGCTTTATGGCCTGTATAGTTCTTGTCACTATACAATTGCTTGGTAATTAAAAACAAACAAACCAAAACTCCAAAAATATTATGTGTCACCAATTCACTTCTGGTGTGTTAGGTCTATGAGAGTTAGTAACCTCCTAAATGTCCTATTATTAACAGTGATGCTGCCAATGTTTCAGACACAAGGTAAACGACAACAACCACAATCTGAGAGAATGATTGACAAGATTTACTGCTCCATTTATTTTGATGTACACAGCAAATCAGTAAATACAGGAATTTTTCAGTCCAAAATAGATAGCTATTCTGATGGCCTAATTTATTCCATTGCACTTCCCTCCCAAAGGTTCAAGCAAACCCCTGTAATTGTCGCCTTTCAAAGAAAGACCAGCCCAAGGCGGCTTGTGGCCTCTTCCAAGCAGGGCAAGGCGTCACCACAACACGAGGAACTGTATTAAAGGGTTGTGGCATTAGGAAGGTTGGGAACCACTAAGAATAGCCACTGGAATCCCTGCTAGTGGATAGTCATTTTGATAGTAGGCAGGTCTCAGGTAAGGAAGCACCAAGTTAAGAAGGTGGAGAGTCATGTTTTAGGGGTTGAGCCATTTTGTCAAATGTTGAACAGAAATTTGGAGCCCTTTAATAGGGGCTTGGTCACCAATGAATAGATGGGAAAACTTTTGGAAGGGCCAGGTCTGGGATATGGAGAATGCCAGGACTTATCTGACATTTATAAACAAACAGACAAATAAATAAATAAATAAATAAATAAATAAATAAATAAATAAATAAATAAATAGAAGGTATGTAAAAGCCACTCCTGTTCCGTGGAAGGGGAGGGGAGAAGGAAAGCAAAACAATAGGTTCTGACATGTGGAAGTTTGAAACCACTTTAGGTAGGAAAGAAACATCCATAAAGAGCCGGACCTTGTCAGGGAAGAATTGGAAATGAGGGAAATCGTGATGTAGTGCTGTAAGTTCACTGGCTGAAGTGAGGGCCACCAGGAAAATGGTCTTCAGTGTTAGAAGGCACAAAGACTCAAATGGTGGTTTGGTGAGTTCCTGGAGGATCAGAGGTAAGGACCATTGAGAAGGGGGCTGTCAGGTATCTGGGATCTTGTGTGCTACTCCCTTCAAGGAGTGGTTCGGTTTGGGATGCCTGAAATAGACAGCAGCTGGAGAATTGAAGGGTTGATGGGCTACAATGGCTGACATGTAGATCCAAGGAGAAGAAAGAGAAAGGACCATTTGCTTGAGGTAGAGGAAGAAACAGAGGACTGTTTGAAGAGAAGGGTTCAGATGAGGCTTGTGCAGAGACACCATAAATGATCTGAAAATATTCCATTTATGAAGGTAAACCTTCCTGGTAGAGGGTATTCTGGCCTGAAGGAAAATATTTACAAGGTATGGTGAATCTTCCACGGTGCAAGATGAAGTGATGGGAGATTTGGATGGAACACCTGGGCCTCATCTCTGGTCAATAGGTGAGGTATGCATCCATGGTAAGTGGAAGAGATTGGTGGACATTTGCTGCAGCACTGTCAACCACAGTTGTCATGGCCAGCGGGGTATGATGAGAATCGCACTGGGTTGATCTTGTTGACAGTGGACATTCACTTAACGGATGAGGGGGATGCATGGATCACCTTATTTCCCCATAAGTAATAATGGAAACTCAGATGATTTGTTCTGGCATCCCATAGACCACATACTGTACACACAAAATGCCAAAACTCACAAAAAGTTGGTTGGAAGTCCACATCCATGCCATTGTTTAGGTACCTGGCTGCAGAATCTGCTTCACTTGGGACTAACAACTGGATTTTGCTCTGTGTTTTTAATGTGATAATAATAAAATACAATTTGTAGCCACATACACACTTGATTAGCTGCCCCATGCCCAGAAATTGTTTTAAAATATGAAAGAATGTTGAAAACAAATTAAATATAAATATAAATACAGATATAAAGAACAAAAAAAACAACAACCCTAACCTGCACTCTCCTTTGAAAACCTTCCTGGCTGGTGCAAGGAAAACCTCTGTTCCTCTCTTTCCCCTCTCCTTTGAAGGCTTCTCTGAGATGGAAGGTTCCAGACAATCACACACAATGGGGATGCCACCATTGGCTCACTTGTGATCATGTGACCTGCTCCAGTGCTTGTATTGCAAAACATTATTCAGTGATCAAGGCAAAATGGATCAGAAATGTTTGCTTGTCTTACAAAATGCTCTTAAACCAAGGTACTTGTAAACCATGGTATTACTGTATTAAGATGTTCAATTAGATATTATCATTATCAACATGCTCTTCTGGTTCCTTGAATTTTAAAGATGCTGTTACTTTAGGGGAGCACGTATTTAAGCATGTTTTCCAAATATACAAATGGCTTTTCAGATCCTATCAATTGAGCTAAACACAAATTAAGGCAAATGGTTGTTCCTTATGCTGCAGTGAGCAGGGCCAGTGGACTTTCAGTACTAACCAAGATGACGGAAGGTTTGGCCAAAAATAAGCCATTTTAGTGTAGTCAGGAGAGTTTGATTTAAGTGTCAAAATCAAACAATTCCTAAACCTTATACAGTATTTCTATACATATTGTGTGTGGTTAAACAACGGTCATTTACATTCTTAACAAGCAGACACACAAAACCTGTTGAATTTTCTCTTCATTTCTCCACCTGCACATCTGTCTGTTTCCAAATGCACTATTTCCCAGTGGCACATTTTGTCTCCAACTGTATGTTACAAAAGACTCCTGAGCTATTGCAGTCCCAATGACCAGTTATTTATGTCCACCTCCTACCTTTCCTGCATCTCCCAAGATGGCTTGGAGTCTAGACTTGTGGTCCAGGCACTGGAAGGAAATTCACTGGAGCAATATATAGTTGAAAAAGGTCTCTCAGGGATCTTGCCCTGGCAGATTTTTATTTTTTTATTTTTACAGCTTTAAAAATCTCTTCCTTGTGATCCCCCATGGTCATATCAAAGATGTCTACAAGAATCAGCAGGATGCTTTATATTTTGTTGTTTTTAAATCTGTTTTTAGAAATGATTTTACCTAATATTTTAATATATTATTATTAATTATTTTAAAGTACTTGAATAATTTACTGGTTTTAGCTGGCCTTGATGGCAGATGGGCAATATAAAAAAATCTAACAAATAAGTAAATAAATATTATGTTTTTAATGATTAAGCCATCTAGGATCTTTTTTTTAGTCAAAAGGTAGAGTAAAAATATTTAAATAAATAAATAATAAGCCTTTGAGTTTCTGCTTTTCTGCTTCTTGAAGCTTCTTTTCCTTCCTCCATTTTGTTTTCTCTCTGCCTAGTTGTGTGAGCCTTTTCTCCTTTAGCCAGCATTGAGGCTGTCCTTTTACCTCATAATAACATTAGCTGCCAGTCCTTTGGCCTGTATTTATAAGTCAGCCAGAGTAAACAGAACATTTGTTAAATGGCTTGCCACAAAATGAGTTCTGAGTCTTTCCTAGGATATGAAAACCTGAAGCAATGATATGCTTGTTTATTGTCACAATTGTGCCCTTGGTGATAGTAACAGTCGAGCTGACATTTGGTAGGAAAGCAGGGCAGCACATGATACCTTCAATTCTTGGGCCTCAGTTGAACATAATATTTCATCTTCACTAATTAGCTACTATAATAACAGTAGACATTTTGTTGCACATAATTAAAATTTGTCCATCATATCTCAAGATTTTGGCGTATTCACATCAAATACACTACGGTACTGCCGGTACTATAGCCAGTACCTTGTTGTGCAGTGATGTCAGCAGAACATAGAATGACATAGCATCACATAATTCTATTGTGTTGGAAAAGCCTAAAAGGCTATTGAGTCCAACACCCTACTCAATGCAGGACTCCAAATCAGAGTTTATCTTACAGATGATTGTCTAATTTTCTCTTGAATTCTCTGATGTCCAAGTACTCACTACTAATTGGTCCCATTGTTGTATTTCTCAAATAGTTAAGATGTTTTTCCTGATATGCAGCCAAAATCTGGCTTTTTTCAACTTTATCTTATTAGTATGTGTCCTGCACTTTAGGATGACTGAGAAACGATCCTCCTACCTTTCCTCTGTATGACTATCTCTCAAGTGTTTGTTATCATATCACCTCTGAATATTCTTTTCTCAAGGCTAAACATGCCCAGCTCTTTCAGTCTTTCCTTACAGAATTTGGTGTCCCTTCCCCCGATCATCATTTTTGCTCTTCTCTTAACTTGATTCAGTTTGTTGGCATCCTTCTTAAACAGCAGAGTCCAGAACTCGACACAGTACTGGACACAGATAAGACCTAACAAGGGCTGAATAGAGGGAAGTAGTTCTTAGGATTTGGAGTCTATATTTCTGTTAATGCAGTCTAAAATAGCATTTATCTTTCTTGCAGCCACATTGTATTGTTGGCTCATATTCAGTTTGTGTTCTACAATAATTCCAATTAGACATGGGCACGACTTGGCGGAATTCCCGTTTCCGTTTCCGTTCCTCGTTTCTGTTACGGAACGGAAACGGTAACGGGAATTACTCCGCCAGAACTCGAACTTGAACCGACTAAAGAATAATTGGGTCTGATTTGTCGTGGTCGTTCCTGGCATCGCGGCGATCCCGCGATGCCAAGCGGCACAGAAAAAAAGTTTTTAAAAGTTAAAAAAAAAAACCGATTCCCGGCCAAAAAGCAGGCGGAAATATGCCTGCCTGAGTGAGGGCTCAGGGCACCTACCAGAGGGGTAGTTGACCCCCCCTCCTGTCCTGGGCTGCTCTGGTGGTGGGGGAAATCCTCGTCGTAGTCGTTCGCAAAGCACCGGACTCGCCGCCGGCCGCCGCAATTCAAGCGGAAGTGGCACAGAAAAAAAGTTTTAAACTCCCCCCCCCCATTCCCGGGCCAAAAAGCAGGCGAAAATATGCCTGCAGTGCAGAGTGCACCTACCAGAGGGGTGGTTTCTGGGGGGGGGGGTCCCGGCCTCCCCCCCTCTCCTGTCCTGGGCAGCCGGACTCGAGTCGCCAATGCCATGCGGTGCGGGCGGGGGATCCAAAATGGGGCGGCGACCGCAATATTTTTTTTAAATCGTGGTCCAAAAACACACAAGCACCACACAGAAACATGCGAAAATTGCTATTTTAAAACTGCCAGAATTTTTACAGTAGCAGTGGGTTTTTCTTGCAACAAAATGTCTCCTCTTTCCTCTCTCCATTGATTTTATTTTATTTTATTTTATTTTATTTTTTTTACACCTGCGCAATGATGGGCTGGCCATGGGAGTGACCATGCAAATTTTTGGAGCCATTCCACCAATCGCATGGCCACTTGGCCAGGTTGACCACAGAGACTTCTGGGATATGCCAACTGGGCATAAAAAGCCCACTAACCATAGCCCGAACCTGAACCCTAACCCTAAGCCTAACCCATACGCCAGTACACTGTCCTTCTAAGTGGGTCAGAGAGGCCCCCAGAGGTGCACCCCAATACTCGCCCTAACCTCACCCGTAACTAGCCTAACCCTAGCCCTTGCGCTAACCCTAACCCTAAGCCAGATCTGTACTTGCATTGCACTATAGCAAGTACAATTCCCTTCTTAGTGAGACACAGCGGGTGCAGAGAGTCTGCCAGTCCGCCACTTGTGGGTCTGGGTGACTCCTGCAGGCTTGGCTCGGCCGGCAGCATGTGTGACATCATGCAAACCATGCCCCCGAGGCCTGACTGATGCAGGGAGGGCACCCCAAAAAGAGGGGTGCCTCTGCCAGTCTGCTGTGTCTCTGCGTGCAACTGGGTATGCAATCATAGCCATATGGCTATGCATGCATGCCCTTTTGCAGCAGGTGAGGAGAGGAGACCCCCATGTATGAGGGGTCTCCAGGAGCCTGCTTTCCCTAGCGGGTGAGGATAGGAGGCACCCACCCCCCAAAAAAGAGGTGCCTCCAGGAGCCCGCTACCCCCCCCAAACCAGTTTAACGACAGACGAAAAACCGAAAAACGAAACAACAATTTTTTGCGAAGTTTCGCGAAAAATGGAAACGAGCCGACACAGGCCACCTCCGACACACGACAACTCGAAAACGTCATTTTCCCTAGTCGTGCCCATCTCTAATTCCAATATGCTTTTCATTAGCAACATTCTTTAATCAAGTATCTCTCATCTTGTAACTATGCATTTGTTTTTTATTTGCACCCTAGGTATACAACTTTGCACTGATCCATGATAAATTTCGTTATGTTGTTTTCTTCAGGCCTATCAAGGTATTTTTGAATTTGTTTCTGTCTTCCAGGGTAGCAGCTATTTCACCCAAATTTGTGTCATTTGCAAATTTGCCAAGCATTTCCTGCACTCCCACATTCAAGTCATTCATAAAAATGTTGAAGAGCACTGGACCCAGAACTGAACCCCACTTGTTACCAAGTCCCAGTTAAAGAAGGAGTCATTGATAAACACTCTCTGAGTGCAATTCTGTAATCAACTCATTTGTGCTATCCAGCCCAAACCTAATTAGCCTGCTAATCAGAATGTCATGGGGCATTTTGACAGAGGCTTTACTGCAGTCAAGATATATTATGTCTATGTCATTCCCACCATGTACAGGGAGGTTATTGGATCAAACACAAATTAGACAAGACGACTATCCTGGCAGGACTTTGTTTTGACAAATCTGTGTTGGCTTTGAATTATTACTGCATTGTTTTGAAGGTCCTTGAAGAATGAGTGCTTCATAAACTGTTCCAGAATTTTCCCTGGGATTTTTAGTTCCCAAGTTCCTCCTTTTTGCCCCTTTTGAAGATAGGGACACTGTCAGTTCTCTCCCAGTCATCTAGTACTTATGCATCCTCCATGATTTCTAGAAAATAATCAGCAGTTATTCTGAGAGCACTTCAGCCAGTTCCTTGAATTTCATGCATCTGGTCCTGGCAATAAGAACTTGTTCAGAGTAATAAGTTATTTATTTGTCATTCTCAAGCTACAATCCTGACTTCTCTATCTATACTTCATGGACTGTGGCAGATTGCTGCTGATTAAAGAGTTCCTTTTTCAGTGCCAGTGCACTCAGTTTGGTATTCATTTTAGTTGGGCACTCCCCAAAATAAAATAAAAAGAACTCTTTAGTTCAAGGCAAATTGCCACAATTGGTGGTGTCACTCCCAGTGTCCAAAAACAGCCACATAACAGAATACTGACCAGTATCATCAAATTTCTATGTCTATAGTATATGTTAGATTGTCAGACTGCTGTTCCATTTACTGTAGTCCAAATTTCAGTCTCCCATAGCAACCTGTTCCAGATAACAGGTTATTAGTGTAGGAAAGTAGTAACTGTATGACAGAAATTTGCAACATATGGAAGGAATTTTCTCATTCCAGCAATGTTTTGAGGTGTACACGGCAGCGACTCATAAAAAGCAAGCTTGCTTGATGCAAACTAGAACCGCAACAGGAGGGGTAAAAGTATCTCCTGTAGGGCAGCAAAGGGCGCAATCCCACAAGGGAAAATATCCAGATCTAGCTTACAGAAAAACCGCCTCCAAAAATCGTGCCCTCGTGAGCAGTGGGCTTTTTATATATATATATATAAAAACTCCACCAACGCCCACTTAACTAGGTCCCAACGAGTTTTCCAAGACCCAAGCCGGAGGATGGGTATTGTTTGCCTCGCTTCGCCTGTGTTATTGCTGCTGCTACTGCTGCTGCAACAGCAGCAGCAACAGCATGCGAAGCAAGGCTCCAGCATGGGTCTTTGAAAACTCACTCCCCCTCCACACTTCCTGTTTGTATGAGAGAGAAAAGTGTAGAAATGCTTATACTGGCCGAGGGCAGAGATCAGAAGCACACCCCGCTGGTAGTTCCTCTGTCAAGTTGGGGGGGGGAGGGAGGGAGGGAGGGAGATTCCTCTGATACCCACCTGGTTATTTTCTCTCTCCACTCATTTCTCCCCACACCGCCTTTCCAGCCGGACATGTAAGAGGCAGTTACTTCGTGGGGACACAGGAAGCACCTCTTCAACCATGTGACTGTTACGGGGGGGGGGCCCAACCCGTATATACTCGAGTATAAGTCGACCTGCGTATAAGCCAAGGCCCCCAATTTAACCCCCCAAAACTGGGGAAACGTATTGACTTGAGTATAAGTCTAGGGTAGGAAATGCAGCAGGGCCTGGCAGCTCCTCCTTTGTGAGCTGGGGGAGCGGTGTGTGATGTTTAAAATGACTTTTAGCCAAAAAAGAAATTGTTGACTAGATTATATAATTTTTTGTTGGAGTTGAACTTAAAAGATGAACAAGTCAAAGAATGTATGACAAAATGGGCTATGGATCTGGGTCACAATATTGAGTTAGATTTGTGGGAAAGATTGTGGAAAAAGAATATGAAATTTACCGCATGTACTTTGATAAAAGAAAATTTGTTGAAAATGATGTACAGGTGGTATATTACCCCAACGAAATTAGCAAAGATGTATAGGATGAAAGACGATCACTGTTGGAAATGTAAAGAGAAACAAGGTGACTTTTATCATATGTGGTGGACTTGTGAGAAAGTGAGAGAGTACTGGGCACCGATATATGATGAACTCAAAAAGATGTTAAAGTATACATTCCCAAAACGACCCGAATTTTTTTTGATAGGGTTGGTGGATAATGAAATTAAAGGAGCAGATAGGACTTTATTTTTATACACAACTGCAGTGGCACGAATGCTCCTTGCACAGAACTGGAAGACAACATATATACCGTCTTTGGATGAATGGAGGGCGAAGATATTAGACTTTGCTGAGATGGCCAGACTGACGTGCAGACTGAGGGATCAAGATAACCAGAGGTTCCAAAAAGACTGGCAAAAATTTAAGAACTACATGGAGACTTATTGTAAGGAACTAAAGACTGTTACCGGATTAGGGTAGAACTCGAAGGATTACTTCTGCTTTGAGAACCTTTTTTATAAGTATATAAAAGGGGTTTGTTAGAAAGGAAGGCTAGGAGATGAATAACGCTAAAACCACGTGAAGAACAGAGGGAAGCCTAACCTTAGTGATAGATTGATTTTGTATTGTTAATGCTTTGAATATAATTTTCTTCTGTACATTAAAATTTTCTAATAAAAAAAAACCAAAAAATAAAAATAAAATGACTTTTAGCCACCGACCCAAGCACTTGCCTCAGTGGCTAAAAGTATTGACCCGCATATAAGTCGAGGGCTGAAAAACTAGGTTTATATTCAAGTATATACAGTAATTATTGTGAGGGGTTTTTCTGGCCGTGAGACAGCTGCCAAAGAGGTGAACAGGAGCAACTTAGGTGAACAGCAGCACCTTCTCAAGTGCCAGCAAAGGGGTCAGTGAGGATGATAATAATCCTCTTCTCCCAAGAAGTGGACCTGTAAAGCAGTAACAAGGCGGCCATCTCTGAGTACCAAACAAGCACTTGTGCAACAGAGAAGAGACGGAGCTCGGCTCAGCGAGGGCATGCCATCAAATCACAACCACAACCCACTTGCTTCTCAGCAGCGTCATTTCATCTGATTTGAAATGGACTATTGCAGGGCAGAGAGAGCTCTTCATAAAACAGCTGCCGCCTGGGCTTCTTGGTGATGGTTAACATGAGGGCAGAGTCTCACAGAGTCCGGTTGCTGACAAATTGACAATCCACAGGATTTATGCCTACCCCCAGGGACCAGGGATTCTTGACAGCATTGCCCCTTAACACAGTAATTGATCTCATTCGCTGGCCTTTTACGCTGGCGCTTTCAGTCTCATACGCTAAATAATTCAGATCTCTATTTTCTACCACAGCAAAAAAAAAAAAAAAAAAAGAGGTTCTGGCTTCAATCGTGGTTCTATAGTTGCAAGAGCCTGTGGAACAAAGTAAGAGTGGGCCCCTGTGAGGTGGTTCACTAATGTGACAGCTTTTTATTCCTGCTGTGAGAATGCACTCCATCTTGCTGCCTGTTTATATATTATTAAGTGTGAGTTAAAAGTAACAAACAAACCACAGCCCTACGAATTGTTTCAGTTCATGGATGAAGCAGCGGCTGTGAAAGGCAATGCTGAGTGGTTTATAGGAACGAGGTCAAGACGACAGCATGTCAAAATTGTTACCGAAGCATCAAGAATGAATGTTCTCAACAAACAGTCCCAGGAAATCGCAGTTGTATAATTGGCTCTGCATCATCTTCCACAAGAGAATTTTTTCTTAGACGTTTATATACTGGATAGATGGATGGATAGACAGAAATTCTATTTTTTTCTTGCAGAAGCTCTGGTCTCCTCCCTTCCTTTTAGGTTTGTAGTAATCCTTTGACAAGAGACTGGGCTGAGACGTCTTATCTGTCCAAAATTACACCAAAAAGTGTCTCAGATGAGGATCTGAACCTAGCACTTTCCAGTGGTCATTACACTACACTGGTTTTTTTATCTGAACCAAGAATATGCCATATGCCAACTCCCCCAATCCACGCAGCCTCATTTGCCATCCAAATTGTACAGATCAGGTGGTCAGCTACCCTGGGTGGCTAAGAAGAACTTTTCTTAGATTCTCCCCATATATTGTAGGAATACATAATGTGTGGCATAGCCATATTTTTCCTCCTCAGGTGTTTTGTGTGCTCACCCATGAGCATGTGACTGTACTACATTCTTAGTATTCTCTCACCTCATGGTTTTCCTACAACTTTAACAGTGAAGAGACATGTAGATATTCAAGAGGTATAGCCTTCTCAGAAAGGGAATGTTGCTAAGTTGGGAACCCTGAGGAAAGTGTCTATATCAATTAGAGATGGGCACGAAACACCAAAATGGCATTTCGTGCTAGTTATTCGGGCCCTGGGGCCCGATTCGGGTCATTTCCGTTTTTCGTGCCCCGCTCTGTTTTTCAGGCGTCGTTTTTCGGCACCTGGCAGGAAAGTGTTCCCATGGCCGCAGGGAGCCCTCCCGGGGCCGCGTGCCACCGGTGCCGGCAGCAAGCCTCCTGGGAGAGCCGTCATGCAGCTGTGGGAAGCCCTCCTGGGGCCGGGCGCTGCCAGAGCTGGTGGCAAGCCTACCGAGAGAATGATCCTGTGGCCATGGGGAGCCCTCCCGGAGCCGTGAGCTACTGGAGCTGCCGGCAAGCCAGCCAGGAGAAAAGTCCCACAGCCACGGGAGCACTCTCCTGGCCAGCTTGACGGCGCTGGCGGTGCCCGGGAGGGCTGGGGGAGATTTAAAAAGCCCGCTCTTCCCCCAACGATCAGGTGGGAGGAGACAGCAGGCTTTTTAAATCTTCTCCCCTCCCGAAGCTAGCACCGAGTGGTCAATGGGTGCTGGCTCCAGGAGGGGGGAAGTGGGGGAGAGAGCATGGGTGGGGAAGATCCCTTTCAGACCCCCCCTTGCCCCTCTGCGTGCAGAGGGGAGAAGGGGGGCTCGGCTTCCCCACGAGGCTCAGCTGATCTCCTCCACCCCGGGTGACAGCTGCCCGGCTGTCACCCGGGGTGGAGGAGACCACGGCTGAGGCTCAGCCGATCTCCTCCGCCCCAGGTGACAGCTGCCCGGTCGTCATCCGGGGCGGAGAGACCACAGCTGAGGCTCAGCCGATCTCCGCCCTGGGTGACAGCTGCCCAGCCGTCACCCGGGGCGGAGGAGATCGAGCCGCGGTCTCACCTCCGTGCGCGAGAGGCTCAGCCGATCTCCTCTGCCCCGGGTGACAGCTGCCCGGCCATCACCCGGGGCGGAGGAGATCGAGCCGCAGTCTTGTTACATAACAGAATGAACAACGGATAACGGAACGAAAAAAAATTGTTTCGTGCCCATCTCTAATATCAATGTATTCTCGAAGGCTTTCACGACCGGGATTTGATAGCTGTTGTGAGTTGTTGTGAGCCCAAAAAACTCACAACAGCTGTCTATGGCTGTGGTCACACCTGGGTTTCGATCCTGATCTTCTGAAGGTCCGGCTTTTCCTCTTCGTCCCATCACGTGATTTAAATGTGGGAGAAGAGTTCTCACGTCAAAATCTGTTTTTTCAATTTTAACGTGCATTTCAGCCCCCTTGGCCAGCAGGTGGCGCTAGCATTTGAAAAAAAATGAACCACTTCTCTGGGGGAATTTAATGCTTGTCGGACGGGATGCCCCCATCATCATTACTGCTTTTCCACCAGGAACAGAAGGATTTATGTTAGGGGTGGCAGAAGGCACGGCTCTCCCCCTTCCCACAACTCCGACAGGTTGATTTACATTCACCCCCCGCATAGCAGACACAACTGGCGTCCCCCCAGATTCTTCTTCTTCGGGGCTTAAGCTACTAAAGTCCAGTTCATCCTCTCCCTCTTCATTCGCTTGACTAATGATTTTCATCTTAGCTTGAAGCTTAGTGGGAGGCAAATTCTTTCCCGTCTTTTGGGGTGTCTTTTGAACATGTGGGGGTGCCTTAGCTTGTTCCCCCTTCCCCTCCGTGCAATTTTTCCTGGTGTGGCCCCTTCCGCCACAATTGAAACAAACAATGTCCGTTTGGGGAGTACTAGTAGCTCTAGGCTGTCCAGGAACTATACCTCCCGTCCCAGAATGTTGGAACTTTTGTGGGGTTTTTCCCTTCTGATCAAAACCTCTCGTTCCCCCTTCAGTCTTTTGTGGCAATGAGGAGGGCTTAGCAAATGTCTTTTGAGAAGCTGTTTGAGATTTATTGGCCAGTCTATAGGATAGCAAATTATCAGCTTCAGTGGCTAAGTCCTGGGCATTCTCAATTTTCTTCTCCAGCAGGGAGACATTGATCTCAGGGGGTAGAGATTCTCTGACTTGCTCACTAATCAAAACCTCTAGCATGTCCTCCAGATTTTTCACCCCCGCAGAATCAACCCACTTAAGCATTTCCCGTCTCACTTTCGCCTCAAACTCTGCCACACTGCTTTTGTGAGACCACTTAAGGCTTCTGACTTTGACCCTCAGTCCCTCTGTGGTGTACCCAAATCTCTGCCTAACACGGGCCATAAAACTCTCCCAGTCTGTACCTGACATTTCCGATAAGAGGTCTGAGAGGGGTCCGGTGCATTGAGTACGGAGTAACTTCGTCCAGATGGCCTTTGGAGCTTGTAAATCCTGACAGGCATACTGGAAATTTTGTAAAAAAGTAAGAATGTCCCCAGAGGCTTGATACACCGGAAGAGCCTTGCGATCATATTTCCTCACGTCTAACAGATCTTCCCTCCGCTTGGCCTCTTCCGCCTGGCGCTGCCGCTCTCTCTCACGCTCCTGGGCAAGCTTTTCCTCTCGCCGCCGTTCCTCCTCTCTCTGCCGACGCAGTTTCTCTTCTTGTTGCTGGCGTAGCTTATCCTTCCTCTCTTCTTCTTGATATGCAATCAGGGTGGATTGGAGCTTTACCAGCTGTTGAAGGGCTTCGGCCACTGCTGCTTCTGCTGCTCGTGGTTGTCCGGGCTGAGAAGGTGCAGGCTGTTCAGAAGGGCCAGGGCGTCCGTCATCGTCCCCGTCCTCTGCGCCGCTTCCTTCTTCTGCTCCGCTGCCCTCATCACTCACGTCCGAGACCGGCTGGTCTTCATCATCATCATCTGGACGTGGCGGGTGGGCTCCGGTAGTAATGTCGTCCGCCATTTCGGCCTCCAAAGATGAGGATGGTAAGGTGCCGTCTTCTGGTCTAACAGATCCAGTTGAGGTTACTACATAAACAATTTCCCGTAGTGTGGGGCTAAAGAATTCTTCAGGCAACTCTTCAGCCATACACTAATCCCTCGCTATTTAAAAAATAATAAACGGATTGCCATGTCATGAACTATTCCTGCCAGCTTTACGTAAAAATCTCAAAGCGTGGTTTACAAAAATAACAGCAGCTGTGTTTTACTCTCCACAAAAATCACAGCGTTACAGCTCGGTCACTCCCTGGCGAACCGGCCTTTACCAGTAAAACAGATTTATGCCTCTTCTGGGCTATTAAACAATTAGCCAGGCCATAAATCAATTGTAAAGCAGTTAAGTGTCCCCCTCCTTAAACTGAAGGCAGGATCTCTGTACTGTCGCTTTCTCAGTCTCCTTTCCGGCTACCGTGCCGCTTGAGACTCCTGAGAAAATCAAAATGTACCCAGGTGGAAGGTCATTCCACCGCTGCCACCATGTCAAGGAACCTTCTGGGTGCCTTACCTCAAAGGTTTCCTAAGATCACCTTTGGGATTGGGAAAAATACTTAAACCGACTGTGTACTTTTAAAATACACCAGCCAAACTGTCACCATTGAACCAATACACTGGATTTAGCTCTTCCACCCCTGGGCAAAAACCAAACCAGTTGTAAAATGATTATTTTTTATTAAAAATAGTTTAGGTAAAGAATTATTGAAAAATAAGTCAATTGAAAAATACAGGTAATAGTCAGTTTATGGCAATCAGTAAAATAAAGAAACTATCTCACTAATTCTAAGTTACACTTTCCATTGTGGCCTAACTATGCCTAGCATATTCTATGCAAACCTATGCAAGCATATTCAAGACAAAAAGCACACACATCACTAACTTATTGTCTACTTAAAAGCATTTTCTTCTTTAGCAATCACCCCCCCTCCTTTGTCCATCAATCAAACTCATTGTCCAATCATCGGGCTACTTTTAATGATAGTTCATGTTCTCATGCGATCATCTCACAGCAATTCCTTAATTAAAACTTGGCACTGATGTTATGGCTTCCAACTTCGTGGATGGTACAACAGAGTTCCATCTTCTTCGTTCCCAGCAGATAAGACACCTGCAAAATAGTTGTCTATACAAATCATAGCAAAACATTCTCACACAGGAACAGAAACTGTTTCTTGCTGACTGTCTGTATTCTAGCCTGAATGAGAGACAAATAACTGAACCATATAAACTCCATCTTGGATCCTTTCTCCTTTCCTCACAAACTTCCTGTTACTCCGATATGCAGGCAAATTAAAAAAAACGAGCACCGATCGGCCCCAGGAACAGCCGGTGGGTGCTATGTAAAAAGAAAGAAAACTCACCTTCCACAGCGTCTGCCTCCTTAAAAGCTGGATTTTGAGAGCGAGGCAAAAATTCCCCAGCCTGGAAGGTGAGTCACAGAAACCTCGCTTAAGGGAGCATTACCGGGTTTTCTTTTTTCTTTTTTTTCAAAAAGTCCGGAGGCCATGAGGACGGCATTTTTGGGCACAATTTATTTAGTAATTTAAACTGTTTTTAAAGGGACGTGGGACCGAGCCCTAAATCAATATTTGTTGTGTTTGCAACTGAAGTCACGCCAAAAATTTTGCAAACATGCATTTCAGAACACCTAAATCGAGATCAGCCTAGAGATGGGAATGAACCATCATTTTGCATTACATTTTGCATTGCCATACAGCTTTTTCTGTGGGTGATGTGACTCTCCAGTCCTGCCTCCTCTGGGTGCTGCCTCTGAATGGGCACCTACCACAGGAGGCAGGGCTGGGAAGCTTGGGCGCCCACTGAAGAAGCTGTGTGGCTGAACTGCAGAACAGCAGTTCGTGCCCATCTCTAGATCAGAGATAGAGCACATGCACTCGTCAGGTACAGAATGTGAAAGCACAGAGTTGAAAATATCTACCTCAGAGGTGAAAAAAGTTTTCACATCCAGAGACAATCACTGTTTATCCACTGCATACAGATTGTGCTTGTTCAAGTAAATGAACAGCAACAGAAATGGCTGTAGACAAATATTTCAAAACAAGGAACATGTTCACATGCAGGAAGAAACAGAGTGTGCAAACAGTTCAACCAACAGAGTTGAAAAACATTTTGAACAGTAGAAGAAGCGCGCAAGGGAAGCTTGGGTAGTGATGAGGCCCTGCCACACCCCATTGTTGCCACCTGTTCTCATGCCCCCCCTCACCTTCTCAGCTCTACTGCCAATGCTCTCTTCACCAGGCATTCATTCATTCATTCATTTATCATCCATCTGGCTATCAAGGCCACTCTGGGCCATTTACAACAAGAAAAGCTATAATAAATAATAATATATTAAACTTTATTTCTGTGCCACCTTTCTCTCCAAAGGGACGCAAGGCGGCTTACAACAGTACAATTCAATACAATATGAAATAGTAAATACAACATTTAAAAACAATAATTAAAAACACCATAAAAACAATACTAAAACAGCAGCAACAGCAGAATTTAAAGGGCCCCCAGCTGATAAAACTGAATATTAATATGTTATAGATTAAAAAAAATTGTAAAAGGCTGGAGGCTCAGAAGGCTTTTAAATAAAAAGAGTCTTAAGGCCTCACTTAAATGTTTCCAGGGAGGAGGCAGTTCTTAGCTCAAAGGGGAAGGAGTTCTATAGTATTGGTGTCACTACTGAGAAGGCCTTATTTCTTGCTGCTGCCCCATGCACCTCCCTGGAGGGTGGCACTTGTAGAAGGGCCTTCTCCAATGATCTAAGGAGACGGATTGGATTATTTGGAAGTAGGCGGTTTCTCAGATATACTGGTTCCAAGCTGTACAGGCCTTTAAAGGTCAGAACCAGCACCTTGAATTGGCCCAGAAACAAATGAGCAACCAATGCAGTCACTGGAGAAGTGGCCAACAGAGTTGAACCGCCTAGCTCCAGTAACTACACGGGCTGGCGCATTCTGTACCAGTTGTTGTTTTTGAACCATCTTCAGAGGTAGCCCCACATATAGCACGTTGCAACAGTCTAACCTTGATGTCACCATAGCATGGATCACCGTGGCCAGGTCTGCATGATCCAGGTATGGCCGCAGCTGTCGTGACAGCCAAAACTGGGCAAAGCCCCCCCTGGCCACAGCCACTACCTGAGAGTCCATGAGCAGCTCTGAATCTAGGTGGACCCCCAAGCTGCATAAACAATCAACAATCAACAATAATATCAACTGCCCAAAATAACAAATTAGTGAAAACAATATAGCTTAAATTTAAAGAAATGACATACAAAGAACTAACATGCCGTACATTCTTTTTTCTTCATTCTTCTCCACTGTCTTATCACTCCACTTGCCTATTGTTGAAAGCAACATTCACAACTTTGTGCAGCCAGAGTTGCTTTACTGGTGCTGGGCTGGGCATGGAGCAAAGGGAGGCTGGTCAAAGGAAAGAAGGGAAGAAGGGAGGGAAGGGAAGGAGGTGGGTAGCTAGGTAAATAGTTCAAGGTACAAGGGATGGAGATGCCTCCATGCAAGGTAAGACAGGACAATGAGTGGCATTACTAATAATGATAAATAGCAATAACAGCTGGAAAGGCTTCACATAACATGACTACAGTTCCCAGCACATGAGCTCAAACGATTATACTGCCTGAACTGATGTGAATACATTTGATTCCAAAAAGATAGAAACCCTCACTGCAGAGAATTAAAAAAAACACACTACAGATGTGGAGAGGGTTTCTGTACTGATCTGCATTTACCTGAACATATGTAGTCAACAGAAAATAATGTCTTCATTGCAGAGTCATACTCTTAGTTGGTAATCATCACTATGTTCCCCACCATCATTTGCTAAACAAAACAAAAAAGCAGACTTTTTTGTTTTTGATATACCATGAACAATTTTAAAATCTTCTATCAGTGTCAATATAATGAAACATAGGCAGTGGACACTTGGGACACTTATTTATTTTATTTATTGGAATTTTATATCACCCATCTGGTAGTGAGGCCACTTTGGGTGGAGTACAATGCAGTGCAAAATAAGCACAAATAATTTATACAATAAAATAAATGTAAAATAAAGTAATATAATAAAAATAAATTTAAAATTAAAGTGATGTAAAATAGCATACAGTATATGTATTTATTGGCAGGGAGATCAGTTAAAATCATGTTTTAATGGGTAAACACTGGAATTACATTTTTTGAGGGAATCCCTGTATAAACAGGTTTTCAATAGTTTTTTTTTTAAAGACAGCCAAAGAGGGGCCAGGCAGATGTCTGGTGGAAGGTTATTCCACAGGCCAGGAGCAATGGTGGAAAAGGCCCTAATTTCTAGTTTTTTCCTTTTGGGCTTCTCATGGTGTGAATTCCCACGAACGCCGAGCCTGGTAGGATTGGGTATATAATGGGCAGCTTTCGTTGGGAGAAAGCACTCTGACTTAAACACACATCCTTCCTGGACATGGGAAACCATTCGTAGGGTACAGTGGTACCTCGACTTACGGTTGCTTGGACAACTGAATAATTTGACTTACAAATGCTGCTTTCTGCTCCGCATGACAGTTTACTTTGACAGGTCCTGTTGTGAGGAGTGAAGAGCAGCATTTGCTGCCCATCACCACCACCTCCTCCTCCTTGGTTGCTTTGATCTCTGCAAAAGAGATTGAAGCAACAAAGGAGGAGGAGGGGATGACCATCACACCTCCCTTCCAAACCGCCTGGGCTGGCCGAAGTTGCATCATTCCCAGGGAACGATTCAACTTCGGGCAGCCTGGGTGGTTTGGAAGGGAAGCCCAGGTGCCTTGAAAGGCACCTGGGGTGGATGCACGTTCATCCAGCCGGGGCGCCTTGCAAGGCAAGCAGTAGTGATGGATCACTACCGCCGCTTCCATTGCAAGCCTCCCAGGCTGTGTGAAAATCAATGGGTCCATGCTTTGCTCACCAAATTGGTGGGCAGAGCACAGACCCATTGATCTGTGCTCAGCCCAGGAGGCTTGCAAGGGAAGCAGCAGTGGCTATCTGCTGCCACCACTTGCCATGCAAGGTGCTAGGCTGGTCGAAGATCCATGGGCCCTGTGATTTTCGCCCAGCCTGGTCGCCTAGGAAGGGAAGTGCTTTCCTCTGGGTAAGGGCTTAGCCAGAGGTAAGCGCTTCCCTTCCAAGACGCCTCTCCCTTAACCAAGGGCAGTCTTCAGCTGCTTTCCGCTTTCCCGCCAGCAGATGACATTGACAGGTCGGACCTATCAAAGTCAGCTGTCTGGAGGGAAAGCGGAAAGCATTCGAAGGCTGCCCTTGATTGAGGGGGGTTGCCTTCCCATAGGAATGCATTGAAAACCTATTAATCCATTCCCTCCAGAACAGATTGATTTTCAATGCAATCCTATGGGAAACTGCTGTTTGACTTATGACATGATCAACTTCCTAAGAACGGATTAACGTCGTAAGTCGAGGTACCATGATACTTAAATCCTGGCCTCATGAGTCTGCCTCTAGAAGCCATGCGATGTTGTTGTCTGTCTATGTCATAGTGCATCAGTATTTGAGATCGACTGGATGCATGAGGAAGTGAGGTGGAGAAGACGGAAGACAGCAGAGGCCGTAAGGGAGCAGCCAGCAAGTGAGTTGCAAAGAGCAGGTGGAGAAGAAAAGGAAAAACAGTAGAAAAGAGTGCCTAGCAAATGAGGCAGAGAGTTGTCAGGGGAAATAGGAAGACAGGGGACACCACAAGGAGGCACCAGCAAGCAAGCAAGAGAGAGGAATGTGAGGAAGAAGTGAGAAGACAGCAGTTTACATTTATGAGGCTACTAACTATTCACCAATAGTCATACCACTATTCGTAATTCTTATTTTTAACTTTGAGCCTAGTGGGAAAATAGACTTTGACTTACAACAGCTTTCTTTAAACACATCACCAGGAAACCAATTAGACTATGAATCTGGTTGGGTATGTGTGTTTGTGTGTGAGTGAGATAGTCTCTAATGCTATTAGACCTTTGATGTACTCATTTCAGTTATGCTATTATGTCATCCAAAAGGTTTCAGCCATGTTTTTTTTTAAATTTATTTATCATACCACTCTTCAGAAATTCTGCTAAGAAGGATTCATTGGATAAAAACAAATTTAGTATAAGCAAACCATGAGCAAAAAGAAGCAGTTACTTTATTAAAAGAAGAAACTATTGCCCTGCTTGCACATTTTTTCATCATCTGGATACTAATGAAAGAATTGCCTTAGGGTTTCTTGGCTGTCTTTTAAGATTTGTTTTTAAAACGATGCCAAGGAAGTAGTGTTAAGAATCTCTTCATACTCACTGATGCAGGGCTCGGAGGATGGTTACCATACTTCAGAATATATTTCTATAAAAGCTTCTCTCTGTAGATTCAAAAAGCAACTTATTAAGTTTTTCATCATTTTTAAAAGCTGGAAACTTCCTTTTGAGACATAGAAGTTATGATTTCTAGAACAGCAACAACAAAAAACCACACTCCAGCATAAATTAAATATAATAAAGTTTTACTTTTCCTCCACTTGAAAAAGTAAAACTTGATTTCTAACATTTCTTGAAATGAGATTTTTTTTCTTGGCAGTTTCCTTTTTCTCCATTTTACTAAAGATTTTATAAATTTATGGCAGATAAAAGAGGAAAATGCTAAGGACTTCCCTTGATATAGATAAGTGGTGGTTAACCTTTGGCACTCCAGATGTTTTGGACCACAACTCCCAGAATTCCAAGCCTGTATTGCCAATGACAAAGGTCTGTGGGAGTTGTGGTCCAAAACATCTGGAGTGCTAAAGGTTCGCCACCACTGATATAGATGAATTACAATAATCTAAAGATTGTCCCATGATATTGATTCCTTAGTCATTACAATTCCTGAATACCAGGAAATACTTCTTAACTGTTAGAGCAGTATGAGAATGGAACCTGAGGAGGTGGTGAGTGCTATAAAATTGGAGGCATTCAAGAGAAAATTGGACCACCACCTGACAGAGCTACTTGATTTGGATTCCTGCATTGAGCACGGAGTTGGACTCAGTGGTCTTATAGGACTCTTCCTATAACATTCCTATATGATTCAACGATCCTATGCTTCTGTTATCTTTATATGACAGCAATGGAAAACCTAGCCTCTGGTCCATACAAACCTTTTTGCAAAACTTTTTACTCTGTATATGGGGTATCTATAATGTCTGAGTGCACAGCAGGACATTCAGTTATCTCTAAGAGACTGCATTGTTTTGTTTGCTTTTCAGGACTTATCAAACAGGGAATAAATCATGTCTCTCCAACACTGATATGCCTTCAGCTGTAATTGTGGCTTTTCTATAACGTCTGTTTTTGTCTTCAGCTTTCAAGTGGCTGATTAATATGCTCTATAAACATACAGATAATGACTTTGTTGATGGCAGTCTTGATACATAAAATGTCATTTTCATTCTGAGGATTTAAAACTAAGTGTATGCATTAGGACCAGTAAATAATAACAACTGGCCCTTTGTTTATCTTTTGGTATTCTGACCCTACAGTTATGCATGATGCCCATATTAAACCCATGTTCTGTTTCTGACAACAGTCAATCATATTTTTATAAGATCACGGATGGGTCCTTGAAGGTGATAATAATTCTTTGTGTATGGTGTGGGTGGTGCAACCTTAAAAATTCTCTGTTGTTTGTTTCCAGTGTATGATCCACGTATTGCATCTGTGGAAAGTGTCCATTCATTATGCTGTTTAAGGCTAGCTTTGAGACATGCAGTATCTTCCTGCAAGGAAATTAGGGATGATAGGACATAGAGTCATTTTCTTAGTCTCATATTACCAGCACAGATTTAACTCTACAGTAGACTTTAATCTAAGGAATGTGTAAATTAGTTAAAACATAATTTTCTGTAAGCTTGGACTCTGACATTTATTGGACGTTTCAGGATCACGTGGGTGGCACAGCAAGAATCCTTATCAAGACACAGGGAAAAGATTTGCCATTATTATTATTATTATTATTATTATTATTATTATTATTATTATTATTATTATTATTATTATTATTATTATTATTATTATTATTATTATTATTATTATTATTCTGCCTGGCTTTTGCTTTGCTTCAAGATGATTCCTTGCTAAGTCAGAGTTTAGAATTATGTAGGTTAATCATGGCTTTCAGTAAAGACTTAGGGCAGATTACTTAGAATAGTATTTTTTAGGGAAAATATGCTTACATTTTGAATCTATTTTACTTTGTCATTCTATTTAGAAATAAACCATTCATTATAATATACTTTGCCTTTGAATAAATCATTTGCTTTGGTAAGTTTTGGTATGTTAAAAGAACCCAGGAATTTCGCCTTGTGATTAAGGCCATCAATTACTCAGCAGAATGCTGGAATTTGCTTGTAAATCACAGGTTATATGAGTCGATTTTTTTAGCACTTCCCATGAATGTATCTTTTAAAACTGACCCATGTCATATGGCGATCACTCCTTCTGGCAACAAACTGTATGCAGCAATGATGCTGTGCATGACATGATTGCTTGACTTGCCTTCTCCTGGAGGTGCCAAGATGACCCCAGGAAGAGGCAGCCTGCTTCATCTCCTGCAACATTTGATGCTCTGCTTCGGCTTTGCAAAAGCTGAACGGGCACAAATCAAAGTGAATGGCAGTGTTGGATTGCAATCCCCAGCAGCTAGTGGTGTTGGGCTGTGGAAGTCTGGGAGTGGTATTCTAGCACAGCTCTCACCCAACAGGCTGCGGAAGGCTGGTCCAGAGCATACCTGGCAACTTTTCCTCAGTGCAAGCCGGGATGGGAGGAGAGATGTTTAATGCATGTGCATGCCCGCACAAGCACAAACACAAACCAATGGCTGGCCGGATTCACACTCTCTCACTGGCAAGGCGCCTGGGGACGCACACGCTCGGAGCCACTCCATGGCCCAGCTCTCCCTCCCCCTTTCAAGCTGCTGCCGCCCAACTGCCTGCAGCTCGCGCTGGGGAAGCGAGAGAAGCCCTGGACAACCTCCTCCTCCTCCTCCTCCTCCTCCATCAGTCGGTCGGTTGGTGACGGGGCTGGGCCTGGCATTACCTCCATTTCTATGTGACAGTGAGGGCTGCGATCAGTGGGTGGAATCCTGGGTTGCCTAGCAAGGACCCAAGCAGTTCCTTTTTCATTCAGACACATGATAATGGAAAACTCAGAAACAAGCAAGTCCATGGTTTTTCCTAAGGATTTAAAACCAAGAGAGGTGTTGCCC
Organism: Phrynocephalus guinanensis; assembly: GCA_037367245.1. Lineage (NCBI taxonomy): Eukaryota > Metazoa > Chordata > Lepidosauria > Squamata > Agamidae > Phrynocephalus > Phrynocephalus guinanensis. Next base: position 157,399,678 of record CM074733.1, on the reverse strand, counting down.
TCATGTATCATGTTCGTGTTCTTGAGAAACCCGCTCTGGCCACAGTGACACATGCCCTAGTGACATCCCGGCTAGACTACTGTAATGTGTAATGTATGTGGGCCTACCGATGAAAAGTCTCAGGAAACCTCAATGGGTCCAAATTGGAGCAGACAGATTGTTGAGTGGGGCAGGATACAGAGATCATATAGTACTACACCCCTATTAAAGCAGCCCCACTGGCTGCCAGTCAGCTATTGGGCACAATTCAAGGTGCTGACCTTGACCTACAAAGCACTGTAGGACCAGGGCCCTAGCTACCTCAGAGATCAAATCTCACAGTATGAACTGACTCAGGTGTCAAGGTTATCAGGAGAGGCTCTTCTCTCCATCTCACCACCCTCATGTGGGAACCCATGAAAGGGCCTTCTCGACTGCTGCACCCAGACTCTGGAACTCCCTCCCACTAAAGGCTAGGACTGCCTCATCTCTGTTGTCCTTCCGGAAACAGGCACATACCTTTCTCTGAACAATGGACTACCTATTATTTGTCTTTTATATGAATCTATATGATCACATAGACTTTGTGTTTATAACCACTTATAACCTTGTAGCTTTAATGTAATGTTGTCTATTAATGCTGTAAGATGTCCCTCAATTCCTTGTTCTCAATACTTGAACATGTCTTTAATTGTACTGGACTGTATATTATCCTTCATTACTGTAAGCCACCTTGGATCCTTTTTCAAGGAGAAAGGCAGAGTAAAAATACTCTAAAATAAAATAAATAAATAAATATTTTCCCATTTTCCTTGGGTCATGTGCTGATCAAAAAATTGCCCACAGCCATTGTTTTGATGATACTTCATACAAAGGCAAAGAAAGGGCATTTTAAATTTAATCAAAGTGATTCAGCACATTAGTGAATGTCTAGCACATAGAAAAAAATAATTTCACTTCCCTTGCCCTTCCACAGATGATTACCAGAAGTATTCAATTTGGTGGTATCTTGAAGCAGTTCATGTACTGTCAGTCCATAATACTGGAAATCCAAACTAGAAAGACCTTCGGCAACTTTGACAACTGAAAGGCTCAATTTTAGTCAATTCCCAGTGATCACAAGTGCTGGGAATGGAGTAAACAAGAGCATACCAAAAATAATAGACACCTTTGTGTTGTGTGTTGTGTTGCATTGTTACAGTCATGACCGACTCTTCGTAATCCCCATGTCCATGGAGTTTTCTTGGCAGGAACACTGGAGTGGTTTGCCAGTTCCTATTCCAGGCGCCTACAGCACCTGGTATTCCCTGATGGTCTCCCATCGAAGTACTAACCAGGGCCGCCCCTGCTTAGTTTCCAAAATGAGGCGAGATCGGATGTGCTTAGGGCATCTAGGCAGCTTTGACAGGGGATCAAAAAAAAGGGGGGGGGGTTGGAATGCCCTTGGGACAAATAGGTCCTCTTATGTGGGCATTGAAAGAGAAAGCAAACTAATCCACACCTGAAATGCACCCAGCAGTCCTCATGAGTCCTCTGTCATTTCCAATACTTTTTATAATGCCTTTTTAAAAAATAACAACAGCAATTTATTCCTATTCCGAACTGAACGTGAGGAGTTGGAAGCTGTTAGCTTCGGGCTTTATATCATAAACTGGTTACAGGGCACTATGGGAGGAATCGACCCAGGCCAAACTTCTAAAGTTAAGTGCAATCACTTTGGTATTCTAGCCACTGTTTCCCTCAAAATAGAATCTCTTTGCTTTTCATTCAACCTTTATCGGACTACTCATCACCGTATGCCAATGTGGAAGTAGCATTATTCTCTTATTTACTGTTCTCCTTCCTTTTCAGCACTGAGAACGAATAGGAAATCAATGCTATTAGAGAGAAGAATGATGAGCTCACCCCTAGGAAGCATTGTGCTCATAGATTTAGTCTATCAAAAAATATTTACATCTTTCTACAAAACCTGTGTGGACGAGGCAACGGCAAGAAGAACAAAGCTGCCAGCAAAGTTTGTTATGGAAAATGCTGATAACAAATCAACACACTGTGCCTCTGTATTTCCTGCCATTTAAGTTTTATATCGTGGAATACAGTACTAATAATTAGTGCTATCATAATTAAAATAAAACCCGACCCTGTATTTAATCATTAATACAGCTTCTTAGGAATGAATACTACATCAAAATGTCAATCGGGGCCTGGCAGACCTTCCTGTTGCTATGGGCTGACTCAGAAAGCAGCAACAACTGCGCCCTGGCTGTTTCTAAGGAGGCCATTTTGAGGGGGCTCGGGCATCATAGCACTCCAACTGCTGCATATTTCAGGATCCCAAATATTCTGTGATTCTTCCCCTGTCTGCTTACCTATAATGTATTATTCATTCATAGGCATGACCTTTCCCCCAGGTGAGGCCACATTGAGGTTCTCTGCTAGGAAGAACTCCCAGAATACAGAATTTTTATGACTTGTCATTTTTTTTTAATAAAACCCCACCAATTCTTAGTTAGTTCCATGGAAATTAAATAGAGGTTTACCAGACTGTAATGTAAAATCAGATACAGGAGAACTGGAGCCATAATAACAATTTAGTTGTAGCTTTTCTCAATTTTAGCATAATTCCTTACTTTTATCTAACTGGTTGTCTTGAAGTGTGGAGGAGAAAGAGTATTCTCCAGAGTAGCGTTTGCCAAAACATAATTTGCATTTCACCATGTTACAGTCAAGACAGTCACCATTATTTGTTCTAGCTATAGAAATGGATCTTTTGAGAGAAATACCTTTTGACAATCTTATCCCTGAATTTACTGCAAAGAAAATTTGGGGTGGGGGAGGGATGAGATAATGTTTAAAATATTCTGAATGCAGTTTGTCATTGTACTTTCCACTGGCCAGATTCAATGCATTACCTTCCAAGCTTCTGGAGGGAAGGTTTCAAGCTTTGTTTCCATCAGACTGTATCTGCCCATACAACAACAATCAAGTTGAAAGAGTTGAACATGTGCTCTTTATATTATACTTGATATCAGGATCCTTGCATGGAGCTCTTATTTCCTATTATCTGTAAATTTCCAGGGAGATCAGAGGAATTTTATGTGCAATTGCTACTTTCTGACAATAGTCATCATATTACCAGACAAGTAGCTAAATTCTGTGCTGCAGCAATAATGACTCGCAAACAGATGTATGGGCTGCGACCCAAGACAAAAAAAAATAACTCTATAACTTAACACTGGACATGGTTTTATCTGTTTTTAAGGATATAGAGTGAGCCTAGTTAAGTATATAAATTTATGGACCTGTAAGGTCGTATAGCTAAGGGCATGGTGGCTCAGCAGGCTAGAGCACTGAAAACTGTCAGCTACAAAGTCAGCAGCTCAGTGGTTTGAATCTCAGGTGCCATGCAGTGGAGTGAGCTCCTGCTGTTAACCCCAGCTACTGTCAACCTAGCAGTTCAAAAGCATGTACATTCAAGTAGATAAATAGGTACCACTGTAAAAAGCGAGAAGGTAAAACAGTGTTTCTTGCAGCCATGCTGGCCATATGGCCACGGACTTGCACCACACGGGCTCTTTGGCTTGAATAAGGAGATGAGCCCCTAGAGTCAGACACGACTTGCACACATGTGTATGGGGAACCTTTACCTTTACCTTTTAAGGTAGTATAGGCATCATTCAGTCTCGAGAGACTATGGTATCGCACTCAGTATAGAAGTCCTAAAGCAGCATCTGTTGTTGTTGTTGTTCAGTAGTTCAGTCATGTCTAGCTCTTCGTGACCCCATGGACCAGACCTGGCCAGGCCTTCCTATCTTCCACTGCCTCCCGGAGTTTGGTCAAATCCATATTGGTTGCATCGATGACACCGTCCAACCACCTCATTTTCTGCCGTCCTCTTTTCCTTTTGCCTTCAATCTTTCCCAACATCAGGGACTTTTTCAAGGATTCCTCTCTCCTCATGAGGTGGCCAAAGTACTGGAGCCTCAGCTTCAAAATCTGTCCTTCCAATGAATATTCGGGGTTGATTTCTTTCAAGATGGATTGGTTTGATCTCCTTGCAGTCCAGAGGACTCTCAAGACTCTCCTCCAGCACCACAGCTCAAAAGCATCGATTCTGCGGCGATCAGCCTTCTTTATAGTCCAGCTTTCACTTCCATACATCACTACTGGAAAAACCATAGCTTTGACTATCCGGACCTTAGTTGGCAAAGTGATATCCCTGCTCTTTAAGATTCTACCTAGGTTTGCCATTGCTTCCCTCCCAAGAAGCAGGCGTCTTTTAATTTCATTGCTGCAGTCGCCATCTGCAGTGATCAAGGAGCCCAAGAAAATAAACTCTGTCATTGCCTCCATTTCTTCCCCTTCTATTTGCCAGGAGGTGATGGGACCGGTGGCGATGATCTTATATATTTTTTTATGTTAAGCTTCAGCCCATTTTGTTCACTCTCCTCTTTCACCCTCATTAAGAGGTTCTTTAATTCCTCCTCACTTTCTGCTATTAGAGTAGTATCATCTGCATATCTGAGGTTGTTGATATTTCTTCCGGCAATCTTAATTCTGGCTTGTGATTCATCCAGACCTACCTTTCACATGATGTACTCTGCATATAAATTAAATAGGCAAGGTGACAGTATACAGCCTTGTTGTACTCCTTTCCCAATTTTCAACCAAGCAGCATCTAGTGTGGCTAAAAATGCCAATTCAATATTGACAGTCCCTTCCATATTGCAGATAAATACACTCAGTTCCTTGCCCAGCCCCCAGATTTCGCTGTTTCTGGGATTGTCTCTTTTCCTCAACCTGTTGAACAAGTTTCCCTTTGAATTGTAGAAGGACATGCTGTATCTTTTTCCTCCAGGCTGAATGATTGGAGGTCAAGGTTTCCCATCTGTTAAGGTCCATTCCCAAAGCCTTCAGATCCCTCTTGCAGATAACCTTATATAGCAGCTGTGGTCTCCCTGTGGGGAGCTTTCCCTGCACTAATTCTCCACACAAAATATCTTTCAGAATCTGACCATCATCCATCCTCACAACATAGAATCATAGATTCATAGAGTTGGAAGAGACCCCAAGGGCCATCTAGTCCAACCCCCTGCCATGCAGGAACCCCATCACAATATTTCCGACAGATAGCTATCCAGCTTCTGCTTAAAAACCTCCAAAGAAGGAGACTCCACCACCCTCCTTTGTGGCAGCATATTCCACTGCCAAACAGCTCTAACTGTCATGAAGTTCTTCCTAATGTGCAAATGGAATCTCTTTTCCTGTAGTTTGAAACCATTGCCATGAGTCCTAGTCTCTGAAGCCATGGAAAACAAACCCGTCCCCTCTTCAATATGACACCTTTTCAATAATTTAAACATAGCTATCATATCCCCCCACCCAGCCTTCTTTTTGAAAGAAATTTTGGAGTTTAATAACTTGACCCCCTGAACCCTAAACCTCTCCAAATTTGGAGGGCTTACAGGGAAGAGTCCAAGGACGCTACTCACCAAATTTGGTGCCCCTAGGACTCAGGGGGAGCCATTTTATAGCATAACAAATCATTTCATTTTTTTATTTGTTGTAAAAATTCTTTTAAAATTTTGTTAATAACAAAACAAAAGGAAACGAAAGGAAAAACAAAACAAAATGAAATGAAACACTATATTTTTGTTTCATGCCCATCTTTAATCTCAATCGTTAGACGTATGGATCACTGATTTCAGGCCTGTCAGGGAGGCCCAGTGGGGAATGGAGCTTCCAGCTGCTGGCTCTGCAGCCAGATAGCTAAAACTACTGAACTATCCAGCATCTTGTCCTGACAGTGGTACATTCCCTGTCATTGTTTCCTTGGTTGTAGCTGAGGAACAGTTTTGTGCATATGGGTCCAGGCGAGGGATCCTGTCTCCATGGAGGGGAAGGGGTGAGGGACTGACATTTCATTTCATTTCATTTTCTTTCTTATCTATCTATCTATCTATCTATCTATCTATCTATCTATCTATCTATCTATCTATCTATCTATCTATCTATCTATCTATCTATCTATCTATCTATCTATCATTTTACCCTACCTTTTTTAAGCGAACGCGAATCAAGTCAGCTTACTGCTGACATCATTAAAAGACAACATTTAAAAGCTAGAAACAGTAAGTATAAAGTAGAAGTATTAAAAAGAATCAAATATCATATGAAAAAAGAGTAAATGGTAAAATCAATACCAAAAAACAGATTCAAACCAACAAGACAAAACACTTCATTTACAAACCCCTTCCAGACATGGGCAAAGCTGGCTTGTCAGACCCACCTCTGTTTCCCACTGCAGGTTGCCAATGGGGCTCCCCAAGTAATACCTTGTATAACGAATGCCTCTGTTAGCGAAAAATTTGGATAGTGTAATGAAACCTCCAGGAACAGGTATGTTTCGGATAATGTAATTTTCCTATGGGACACCTCTATAACAAAATGTTCATAATACCTTGCAAAAAACATGTATCCCCGTAATTTTTGGAAGGGTGGGAGGAGTTAGGGCATTTTTTCATCATATTTTGGAGCCATTCTGGACATTTTTTTGCTGAGGGATTTGGACCTATCATACTTGGAAAGGTAGGGAGCTGATGTCTCCTTGCTTACATTTGTGTTTTTGCATTGGTTTCGATTGCACTTTTTGCGGGAACAACCTGGCATTTGTTTTGGAGCTATCTTTTATTCACCTTGGCACTGTTTTTGATTTCTTTGCAGGTGGGAACGACCTGTGGTTTCTTTTGCTGCTTTCATTTGCTCATCTCTGTATTGCTTTTCATTGCTTTGCAGGTGGGAATGACCCAGGGTTCTTTTGCTTCTTTCTTTTGTTCATTTTTGCACTGCTTTTCATTGCTTTGCAGGTGGGATCGACCTGGGGTTTCTTTTGCTGCTTTCTTTTGTTAATCTCTGCACTGCTTTTCATTGCCTTGCAGGCAGGAACGACCTTTGTTTTGGAGCTTGCTTTTGTTCATCTTTGCATTTCTTTTCCATTGCACTTTTGGCAGGAACAGGCTAAGGTTTGTCTTGCTACTTTCTTTTCTCCTGTTTGCATTGCACTGTGGGGTGAGTGTGTTCCGGGGATTGGGTATTTCAGCTTTGCATGCCTTTAAAGTGCTTTTTATAAAGAGGTCTTTGGGGGGGGGAGAGACTTTTTTGCCTTTTTCAGACCTCCAGAATGGATTAATTGGTTTCCCATTCATTTCAATGTGAAATTGCGTGTTGGATAGCGTAGTTTTCAGGTAGCGTAATGCCTCAGAGAGTGAATGAATTACATTATCTGAGCTACCACTGTATCCATCTCTGGTTCTCTCTCCTTGGCTGCCCCATGGCAGTCTGGGAAGGTGAACTCTAGCTGGCAGTATGGGTCACCCCATGCAGGTGTCAGCTTCTTATATGGACACCATTCAAATATTGTTCTGTTGAGACCTCCTACTAGCCATCAACAATTCATCTTTTAACACACTGTTAAACTGCGAACAGCGGGGTGGGTTTTCCTGGCAGGTGATAAGTGTTCTGGGTTCTCTAGCTTGAGTCTGTAAGATAATGTGGGGAATTTCCTTTTCTCTCCCTTATCAGGGACCGGCATGCCAAATAATTACCAAGGAAATTATTACTGTTAAAACAAGTTATAATCCCAACAACCTACTTGAGTATGTTTTGATTTTGTTAGACATGCATCCTGGAAGCTCAAAATACCAAGCAACAACTCTGCCCCTGTAATTAAGCTGTCAATGTATTATACAACAGAGAAAGCTGAAGAATTTCGAATGTCTTGGCAGTTTGGAAAGGAATCTAAAAAAAGGACTATTGCTCTTGAAATCCCCATGTCTTACCACAGATGGACAGTAGATGGCAGTGTAGAGGCAAAGAAAAGTAGGTTTTTTGTTCTCTCCTGGAATATGCCTGTCTGTTTTTTATATGTTCTTTATTTCAGCAGCAGAAGGATTAAGTGTCTCACTTCACAAAACTGGGCAGTGTGCAGTTGGCATTAGAACAAAAGTGTCATATATATGCAGGGTTGGGGTTTGGGGAGAGGCAAGCCATCCTTTTAGGAAAGAGCAGCTGAGGTTTTGTGCAGTATCCCACCGCACTCCCAGCACAATTGCCAGTTTAAATTAAAACCCCGGAATTTAGTTAAACTAGTCATCCCCCCTGTACTTCTTGAGTATGCTCACTACTGATTTAGATCTAATTCACTAGCAAGCAGCACATGACTATCTGGCCACCCAAGAGAGATGGCTTTGCTTATCCACCAAAACAAAGACAAGATGGTGGAGGTGAGACTCTGGGCCCCATGAAGGATGATGGCTGAGTGGCTTCAGTATCTGTGGAGCCTGGGTTGGGAGTTTGATTCCTTGACAGGTGCTGGACTCAACGGGGTGTCTCTTTCATTTGAACAGTGCTAAGAAAGGAGTAGGAACTGGCAAGCCACTCCAGTATTCCTGCCAAGAAAACTCCATGGACATGGAGTCACCAAGGGTCAGTCACGAGTGTAACGACGCAACACACACACAAGATAGGATATAGAACCTGTTTTCTTTTCTTTTTAACTCTCCCTGTCTTCCTCCTTATGTGTAACTGCATGCCTGCCATAGGGCCCCAACAACCGTGAAAGCTTGAAGACATTTTTGTGCTACCTCTTTTCTCCTTTTCTCTTTTGGTTGCCCTCATAAAGGTGCCATCTTAAGATGAATTTTGCATTGTGAATTTCTCAGTTACAGCTAGCTAGATGGGCAGCCATCTTTTTATTTCCATTCTGCACAGATGTGTCCTACAAGTATGTTTCTCTAAGGACTTCACTCCTGGAATATCATGGTCAGTGGTCTCACATCATATGGTTTTATTATTTCAGAAGCTAAAATCCAGTCGGTGCAGCAATGCTGTGTAAATGGCCATGCCATTGCTGAGTACCATTAATCTTATCCACAATTTACTTTCAAACTTCCTATCTCTCTCACACACACCCTCAGGTTTTGCGGTTCCCTAGGGATCCCTTTTGGGCTGGAGAGCAGTGGTGGTGATCTGGCAGCACTGTTCCTAAATGAAAATGTTAGACAAAATTAAACTAAATTAAAGATTTCCATTATGTGTTCCTCAACACATAGCTGACATCTATAGCAACGCGTATACAGTATTTATTTATAATGTAACATAAAATGGCTGAAATCTCATAAGGTGCTACTGGTAATAGGCCCATTGGATATAAGTGTTGAGTCACCAAATCCCCACTGACTGACAGAGTGATTGACTGATTTAAAATATTTTTAGCCCACCTTTCTCTTTAAAAAGGATTCAAGGTGGCTTATGTCCTTAAAATTATTTAAAGCTAACAACAGAGATTATAAAAAACAGTAAACAAAAGAAATACCAAAACTCATCCAAAGTAGTATGGGTACAACAATCAATTTTTAAAAAATCATATGTATTTTCACATGTGGGAATTTGAGAGGATTCAGGAATCTGGGGAAAATATATTCAAAGATATTAAGGAAATTATAGGTATAAATTTGGAAACCTGTTTAATGAAAGCTTTGCTAAATATTTTTGCAGTCTACAACTGGACTGGGGGAGGGGATTACTATTACGGTAACTACAAGATCAATTCGTCTGTGAAGATTCTCAGTCATCCAGGTGTGTTTATCTGGGAGTTGAGTCATGGCTAATGGACTTCTTTTTTGAGAGATAGAAATGTTACGCTGCTCATCCAAACAGCTTCATTAGACTGATGAAGCTGTTTGGATGAACAGCGAAACGTTTCTATCTCTCAAAAAAGAAGTCCAGTAGCCATGACTCAACTCCCAGATACAAGATCAATTATTGCAAAAAAATGGAAGATTAATTACAATTTTCATATTGAATATTAATTTTAATGTTAGTTGTTAATGATAAATTATGTGAAATGAAAATTAAAAAGGAATATTAAATGTGAATTATTTTAAGAATATTTGGAATGGACTGTATTTATTATCGAGCTTGATTTGGTAAAAGGCAAAGGGAAAACAGCAGCCCAAGACTTTTTTTTGAGAGAGAGAGGAGGGGTATGTTGTCTAGAAATAAAGGAAGACTAAAGGGAAAAAAAAGCTAATTAACAAGCTAATATCCCAGCCATGCAGGGGAGCACTGGTTGTATTACAGTGGTTGTTTGATTGTGGGTTTTGGTATGTTGGTGTATTAAATGTACATTTTTGTATATAAAAGCAAGCAAACAAAAAACAACTCATTCAGTTAGCTGGTCACTCAGGGAAAGCTTTCCTGAAGAGAAAGTCTTAGCCTGGTTGTGAATGGCAGCAAAGATGGGGCCAGCATGGTCTCCTATGGGAGGGAGTTCCAAATTCTGAGACCAGCAACAGATAAGACCCTCTCCCTGACTCCGTGGGCCTACTCTAATTATAACGTGATACTGGATTTCGAGCGATATATATGTGAGAATACAATATAGCTCAACACAATATATACAATAAATTCTCAAGGCTGAGAATACAGTATATCTCATTTTTCTTGCTCAAACAGAATACTCAAATAGTTTACAGGTACAACAAAAAGCACTGAAATTGTAACTGAATAAAATTATTCCTGCATGGAAGCTACCCCAGACTCACACAACATCAAAATAAAAAAGCATAACGAAATATTAGTGTAAAATAGTTACCACTGCAACAATCTGTGTTTTATGAAAAGGCTGTCATGTATGGGTACTGTGTATGACTCATTCCAGCAAATAAATAACTATTGTTAAGAGCACAGTAAATGTGCCACGGTTTTCTCATGCATTTTTATAACAAAAACAGGAGCTTAAACTGCTGGTGTTCATTCTTGAATCCATTTTGAGGCAAAGTTTGCTGTACTGTACTCAGAGGAGCTGTGGTCTTACACCATCCGCCTTCTGACAAATTACAAAAAAGGCCCCAAGACCCGGTGTATACACTCACTCCAGAATCAAAATCAGACCATGACAGAGGATGTTGAAAGCTGCTGAGAGATGAATGACGATCAATAGCTCTTTTTTCCCACCCTTCATGTTACTTGATTCCTTGCTAGAGCAACCAACTCGGTTTCCGCCCTGATTTCCAAATGGAAGTTACACTAAAACACATATTGGGCATTAATTTCAACAAGGAACCCGTGAAGTTGTTGTGTTGCAGCCTATTGTTCCATGCTGGTCAGGAATGGAAAGCTTAAAAGCTACGACTTTCCAGTTAATGAGTGTTCATGGAAGAAGACTCCGATCACCAGGCTGTGGACCAATACCAGGCCACAGCCTGTCAGTAACTGAGCCACACCAGAGCTTCAGTGACCAGCAGAGTTCTTTTTTGAGACAGGGGCCTAAGTGGGCATGCATGAGTCTCCCCCTGCATACCCATCACAGCCAAAACAAAAATGGCTGTGATGAAATCAGTGTGGGGGAGGAGGCTGAATGTGGGGAGCTATTGAGTATGCATATGCGCCTTTTGCATACACATGCACACACACACAACCACAATACTGCTCCTCCGGCCAGAAAAAAAGGTTGGGGACTGTTGGCTTAACCCACTCCCTCCTCCATATCCATATTAATGTACAAGGGTATGGAGAAAATGCTCAAGGCCCACCCCCTCTGATTTTTTGAAGCATTTTTCCCCCGCCATCTGCCTTCAGTTTTTTATGCTTCAAGTTTTTTATGCCAGGGTTGCATTTTTATATTGTTTGTCAATTGTTGTTATTTGTCTCTTTGGTTAGTTGATTATGAATTGTTGATTTATTTTGTTGTGAACCGCCCGGAGTTCCTTCGGGAAGACGGGCGGTATACAAGCCTCATAATAAATAAATAAATAAATTATTCTAATAGAAAATAAATACTGTAAAGCAGGCCTGTCCAACAGGTAGACCGGGGGGCTACAAGTAGCCCCTGAAGGGTTCAAAAGTAGCCCGCCAGCTATCAATAAAAAATGTGAGGGGATAAGTTCTCCACCTCTACCTCCCCCACCCCAAGGACCACCACTGCCCCAGCAAGGCTCTGGGTCTGCCAGCCCACTGTCTCAGATGAGTGGGGCAGTTCAAGGGCCATGGCACTGTCTTACTGGCCAGATGATCAGCATGTCACGGTCACGTGACCAATGGAGTTGTTGGTGCAGAGCAAAGGAAAGAGAGTGGGGTGGGACAGCGAGGGGCGGGGTAATGGGCGTGCCCACCTCCTTTGTGTGCATGATCAGCCTTAGCATAGGAATGCATTGAAATTTGTTCCCTCCAGAAAGAATTAATTGATTTTCAATGCGTTCCTATGGGAAACCGTTGCTCTACTTACAATTTTTTTTTACTTATGAGCATATGCTCAGAACAGATAAAAATCAGACGTAGAGGTTTTAGTGCAGTAGCCCTCGGGCACTTTCGTCCGGAAAAAGTAGATGTTGGCCTGTTCAAAGTTGGATAGCCTGCTGTAAAGCATATTTTTTAGAATGGCTTAAGCACATCACCTAAGAATGGTATTGGCTGGTTTGCTGTTTTTTTTCTGGCCAAGGGTTGTATTGCCTGTGAGTTGATCTGCTGGGGACACGTGCTGGTGGTATGAATAAAGCCAACATTAATTAAGGCCATTTGCCTCTTTGTCTGCCACCCCCTTTCTCTCTAGGTCTCCTCCCTGCCTAGTAGGCTAAAGCCAGAGGGGCAAGATGGCTCTCACAGATGCTCAGAACAATCACTTGCAGATGAATTTTAAGATGCGGTGAGGCCTGCACAGGGCCCTAGGAATGTAGGTTGCGTACCCTAACTGTTTTTCAGATATTGCATGTGTAATATAGGTGTGGAAACCCTTCTTTTCAGTGCAATTCCAGCCATTAATTTAACCCTTCTTACAATGAGCCTGGGAGAACCATCCATTTTGTAAAGTTGAAAATACAGGAAGAATTTTCAGAATCAATGACTGAGGGAGTCAATCATAGTTTGGTAAAAACAGGTTTACTGATCTATGAACATCTCTTACAAAATAGAAGGTGGAGGGGGAAAGGCAACTCTTAGGGTCTAAAATAAGATATTAAGAGAGAGAAGTGAGGAGAAGAAGAAAACATATATGAGAGAACTCTGGCTAAAAGTTATTGAGTCACACAAAGCTAGATTGATTGCATGCCGGAACTGAAATACAAGCTCAGCAAAACAGAAGTTTCTATATTTTGTATTTCTCATTTAAGCTTGGATTGACAAGCACACCAAAGTTAGAAAAAAAATGCAAAGCTTGTTGCAAGCAGCTTATTGGAAGGCTTGGATAATACAGTTAAATGGTTTCTCCACCAATATAGAGATTGACATTGATTAGCAATGAAAACCAAAATTCCTTCCTTCTGGCTTTCCAGTGGGCACAATGTTCTTTGCTAATGAATCATGACCCCCCCCCCAAAGTGATTGCTCTTAGGTGCCCATTAATTATGGAGCTGAAATCCTTCTAGTTATCAGGTCTTATCATAACTGGATACTTTTGGCTACTCTTCCTTGTTGCTAATAGCCAAACCATTTTGGCTGAAATGTCAACTGTTAGCTCTAGATAAACTGGGGGAGGGGGTCAAACTCAAATAATCTTTTGAGTATTAGTGTCACTCAGAATATGAGGAGAGAGTTTTCTCTGTGTTAGCTATGGATTGGTAACCTTTGCCATTTTATGGATAATCAGGGAAATAAAGTTTATGCATCTGGTAGCGCCACATTTTAAAAACGTGTTGCATGGTATTGAACTACAGTACTTTCGAAGGAGGGCAACAAGGTGTAGTAGGAACGGGGGGGTCATATTAACATATAATAGATCTGTCTAATTTGTGGTCTGTGGATCAATTAAAGTGTACACATATCTATCGCAATTTCCTTTCATCTGGGGGAGGGAAGCTTTCAAATACTCCCCTCTTTCTTTTCTCAAATTATATAGTAAATGCTCACAACTAGAGATGGGCTTTTCGTTTTGGAATTGGTCAGCTTCCGAAACGAACCGCGGGAGCCCAAATGACGTTCGGAACCAGAGGAATGAAATCAACCAATCCCTTACCTTGTGCTGGACTCGCATGGGGTTAAACTCCAACAAGGAAGAAGCCTCCAACATGTCATCTTACCTTCTCTCTGGTGCTGGCCAATCAGACAGGGAAGCGGGATGATGCATTTCCCTGCACAGCTAGTCCTGTGTGTATAGGGCTACAAATTGCATTATATTATTATCACATTAAAAACACAGAGTAAAATCCAGTTGCTAGTCCCAAGCAGAACAGATTCCACAGCCAGGTACCTAAACCATGGTGTGAGCGTGGACTTCTAGCCAAATTCTTTGGTGAGTTTGAGCATTTTATGTGTACAGTTCATGGTCTTTTGGGCCCCAGAACGAATCCATTATTTCTTATTGGGAAATTTGTTTTGATATAAGAGTGTTTTGGTTTACAAACATGTTTTGGTAATGGATTATGCCCATAGACCAAGGTATTACCATACATGAAAAACACATTTTGAGAGAGTTTGGTGACTTGGAAGAAAATGGGGATAAAGGAAAAAGAAAAAAAGAGCTAGAAAGTCAAAAGAGGTAAGAGAGGAAGCTTAGCAGCTAGATGAATTCTTCAAAACTGCTTTATTTGCACAGTCAACATGCATGTGGGATAAACTGTTTCCTCCCAGATGACTGAACATCACTGTACAATAGAGATGGGCACAACCATGAATTTTTTTTCGAGTTGTCGTTTTTCGGGACGCAGCCAGCCCTCCTCCCTCAACCACTTGGCATACACCCCAAAGGTGCCTCGGCTTTTTATGCCCTCCAGAATGGGTGATGGCCGTTTGGGTCATTTCCGTTTGTCGCGAAATTTTTCAAAAATTTGTCGTTTCGTCGTGTCATTTGCCGTTTCCACAGCGATTTAGCGCGATTTGACGTCCCAGTCCCGGACGTCCCATTGGCGTCCCCGTGCAATCAGGGCCGACGCGCTAGGTGTTTTTGCGCCCTAGGCGGCGGGCGGGGTGCGGGGGCGGGGAGGTGCGGGTGGGCGGCAGTCGCGGGGGGGCATGGGCAGGCCTTGACAGCGGCAGGGGGGAGGGGCGGGTACGCGGGCGGGCGCACGGGCAGGCGCACGCGCGGCGGCTGCGGGTCCCGCAATGACCCAGAGCAGGCGGAAAACACTTTAAATTGGGTGATTGCTGCTGCACATTGCACAAGACTGCATGCATCCTATCAAAGCAAACAAAGTGGGCAGAATGCATATTTCTTTTTTTTTTCTCTTGGACTTGGTCATGAACCGGCCGGCCACCCTAGTACAGTACTTGGTCTGGCTGCCGTACTTTTTTGTTGTTTTGTTTTGAAGCTTTTATCCATCCCATCTCCCCTCCACCTCTCAGAGGCAGCAGGAGAGAGACACACAGACATTCCGTTCCTCCCCAAATCTGTTTGAGGGTCTACTCCTCTCAGTGCCCCCCCCATCTCCAAGGTCTGCATCTGCAATAGCCATTAGCCAATGCAACCCTGGTCATCTAGCGGTAGCGGTTAGAGTGAGTCTGAGGGTTAGGGTTAGGGTTACGGTTGAACTTGTTGGAATAGATTAGGTAGTAGGGAGGGATTGGGCTCTGGGTTGCTCTTAAGGAAGACAGTGTGCTGGCGTACAGGCACACAGCTTGGATTAGGCAGAAAGTTTTACACTACAGCCCAGATCCCACTAGGAGTAGGCAAAATTCAATTGAATCAATTATTCCCTCCCTGCCTGCCTAACTGAAATCTAAAGGCTCCGCGAAATCGAAACTAGTCTAGCACAGGAGCCAGCTACAGCCCTCTCCACCCACATCCAAACCCAGACTGTGAGTGTTCTCGGAGTGCCTCGCCTTTTTATACCCTCTGGCACATCCAGAAGTGTCAGTCAAAACCTGGCAGTGCGATTGGTGGAATGGGTCCAAAAATTTGCATGCTCCCATCCCATGGCCAGCCCATCATTGCGCAGGTGTAAAAAAATAAAAATAAAAATAAAATAAAATAAAATAAAATCAATGGAGACGTTTTGTTGCAAGAAAAACCCACTGCTGCTACTATAAAAAACCAGGTATATAGAATAGCTAATTTTCGCATGTTTCTGTGGTGCTTTGGTGGGTTTTTGGACCACGATTTAAAAAAAATATTGCGGTCGCCATTTTGGATCCCCCCGCACCACATAGCAAATGGAGACGCCGCCGAGGATGCCCCCTCCCAGCCTGGTACCAGCAGCCCAGGACGGGGAGGGGGGGAAGGCTGGAGTGGGGACCCCCCCCAGAAACCACCCCTCTGGTGGTGCGCTCAGGCAGGCATATTTTCGCCTGCTTTTTTGGCCGGGAATCGGGGGTTTTCCTTTTAAAACTTTTTTTCTGTGCCACTTGCGCTTGGCATCGCGCGATCGCCGCGTGATGCCAGGAAAGACAACGACAAATCAGACCCAATTTTTCTTTTTTCGGTTCGAGTTCGAGTTCTGATGGCTTAATTGTTGTTACCGTTTCCGTTGCGTAACAGAAATGAGGAACGGAAACGGAAACGAGAATTTCGCCAAGTCGTGCCCATGTCTACTGTACAATAGCTAGCTAATTTGCAACTTGAAAAGCTTTTGGAGTATAATCACACTCCCTCCACTGTTTAAGTCTGCTCCAAGTCCAATTGCAGAGGAACCAGTCTCCTGCTCTGATTCTCCCAGAATTCCTAGCCAGCATGGTCAGTAGCTCCTTTAATGCTATGATTCTGTATGAGATTTTGTTTTTATGAAGAAAGATGGGAAAGAATTTAAATGCATCTGTGCTATGTAGCCCATATTCCTTTCTCTGTGTCCACCAACACAATTCATTGTGCTTTATGCATTGTCTCTGCACTTATGTTTCTTTCCCATGTGGTAGATTTTTTTCTGTTCCAACTACATTTCACAAGAAATACATCTGCTTCTTTTATGTAATCTGTATTTCCCAAAAGAATAGCAGGTAGCTACACATATACCTGACACAGCAGAAATGAAATGTGCTGATAAAATAGCAATATGAAGCTGGAGATTCTTCCCACCAAAAAAATCTGTCTGCCTTATTCAGAAAATATATGCCTTGATGTGATGATCCACAACTAAGTACTGGCTTATTTTAGCTATATCATAAATATTTATTTATTTATTTATTTATTTATTTATTTATTTATTTATTTATTTATTTATATACTTATATCCCGCACCATCTTCCCAACGGGAACTCTGGGCAGCTAACAGGAATAAAAAAAACACATGAGACAAACAGTTGAAACTGCAAACAAAGGCAGCGGAAGGCAAGATGGCGACGGGCACAAGAGGGGAAAAAAAAGAAAAGAAAAAAGAAAAAAAAACTACTAATTCACAAGGTCGCCGTAATAATATCCCTTATTACGCTGATTGATACATATGTTTCCATCACAAGTATGTACAAGCACATATTCCAATATTCCTAACCCATGTATAAGTGACCTGGTGTTTTCTGGATAGTTTTGGACTACATTTCTAATTATTCCTGACAATTGCCCATGTTTAAAATGAATGATGGGAGTTATAACCCAGGTCCTTAAAAGGCTACCAGATATTCCACCACTCCACCTCTCCTTATTAGAAATGGGGAAGTTTTCTTTTCACACACACACACCTTTGCTTCATAATTAATTAGGATGAGCGCTCAAGCTTTCTCAGAGAGGTGGCAAGGGTCATCTAACCAACCCTACGTGCACTTTACACCATGCTTTTGGAGCTATAT
The DNA here is from genome assembly GCA_037367245.1 of Phrynocephalus guinanensis. Classification (NCBI taxonomy): domain Eukaryota; kingdom Metazoa; phylum Chordata; class Lepidosauria; order Squamata; family Agamidae; genus Phrynocephalus; species Phrynocephalus guinanensis. The sequence continues at coordinate 157,381,993 of CM074733.1, read as the reverse complement.
TTTCCCTCTTTCCTAAATTTATCTTTCTACATGAAAGGGAAATGGATGGCAATGGAGGCTGACAATGGCAGGTGCTCCATCCTTAATTTCCAAGCTTTCCACGTGACGCTAAGGATCTGCCAGCCTGTCTGTGGTCCCAAGATGCAGGTGGACCAAGACTCATAGGAACCATTTGATTTCTTCTAATTCAACCCATTAATCCAGAGGGAATACAAAGCCATCATTCCTGGGCTTTCCACCAGTTCTGAATGCAGCACAGTCCCGTTTGCCACCATCTCCTACTTTGCAAAGGCAGGGCTTCAACAACTCATTGTTTCTTATGGTCTGCCCAGTCAAAGGCTGAAATCCATTGGTCCTCACCAATAGGCCATGGATTTTTACAAATGATCTTGAATGCCTTTTCCTTTATGGAATCCAGCTTGAGAGCTATTTGAGGCATTTCTGACTCCATATAAGATGAGGGCTTTTGTTGCGACACCTTGAGTGTCATTTCACTTGCATGGGAAATTAAAGCAGGCAGTGGTGCTACAGTTACTGCATTTCTTGGCATCTCCTTTCTTAGGAGTTGGAATGGATTATAATCATCTTCATTATGTGAGCCATTGTTTTATTTCCCATATTTGTTGGCACATTCTTGTCAGGATTTTGATAGATCTGGTCTCTGTTGAACCCATTAAGAGCTGCCCCTAGGACTCTTGAGTGTGCATTGTGTGTAATGGATTTGTGAGTTTCTTGTTCTTGGCCTAATCATTAGGCCTAATGTATGTGCTTAGCCCCTGCTCCTTTACAAAACTGACCATGTTCCTGATTTCCATGTGTTCAAGCTCCCATTTGCATAGGGACTGTACCTCTTAGGTACGTTCCATGGCTTCTATTTGTTTCAGAATATGAATTGTACACAGGTAGTCACTGTGGATGGGCATTTGTATGTGTTGTCACATGCACATCCAAAATTGCCTGACTTTAATGGCAAGCACAATCTGCTGCCTGTACCCACTTCTCTTGGCCTAATGGTAGACCTATTCGTATGGATTTTTATTGGTCTAAATAACATTTTGATCCCTGTGACTGAAAGGAAATATAGGATTCCTTTGAAGTCTTGAATTTAGAGTTTCAAAAAGTACAGATTATCTGCATATATGCCTGGGGGCAAGTCTATTACAGGCATGAAAGTGCTCAGTAGATGGCCAGTCATGGTCTGTTAATATGGCTGAATGGCCCAAGAAGATAATTAATCTTGGCTGGAGATCCAACCTAGTTTATAGCAATCAGACTGCACTGTATTTGGAATGGGGAAAATAATTGGCATTTTGTGTGTATAGTATGTTATCTATGCTACTTCAGAACGAATCATCTGAGTTTTCATTATTTCTCATAGGGAAATTTGTTTTGACATAAGAGTGTTTTAGTTTATGCCTGTAAATCAAGGTATCACCACATAGAGGATTGTCGACTAGGAATAATACAGAACCCATCGAAATCTAGAGATGTTGGTAAGTCTTTTACTCCAAGTCACAAGTCCAAGTCTGAATGTTTGGTACCAAGTTCCAAGTCCATGTCTGAGCCTTGAGTACCTAGACTAGCTTCCCCCCTCCCTCAGAAAAAAGGCAAGGGTGGATGGGTTCTGACTTATGAGGTGAATCTGAGGCATGGGGGGGCGTGTGGGATTGAGTAAGTCAAATATGAGTCTCTGGTGTGACTGAAGTCAAACTTAACAGTGAGTCCTGCGACTCCCCCTCTCTGTCTAAATCCCATCCCATCCCATAGCTGAAGTTTTCTTGCTAGGAAGGCATCAAAAAACCATAACGGAGAGCCTGTCACTTCCTCAAGTAGCCTGTTCCACTGCCAAATAGCTCTTACTCTAAGGATGTTCTTACAGTTTAGACAAAATTTGCTTTTATGTCATTAGAATTCATTGGTTTTGGTCTTACCCTCTGGAGTACTAGAAAACCAATATGCTCCATCTTTCAAATGACAGCTCTTCAAATAATTGATGATGGCTATTATATCATGTATGCATCTAAATGTGGTGTGGGCTATGATACATTGGTGTGTGTGCGTGCATGCATAAATGATAGTCATCTTGAAAGATATCAGGCTTATTTGATCTTATGGAAGCCATCAACGGCTTCTATAAGATCAAAGATATCTTATATCCTAGTAAGGTCATGAGCCACCAATTAGCACCTTCCAAAGAATTCTAGGCTAAATGGTGAAAAATCTCAATACTTGAAAGTGGCGTGTTTGTGCATACCGTACTACTTTATGAATACAAATTCACATCTTAGTTATGGAAGACCAAAAGTTCTACCAAATTGATGGGGAACGGGGGGACGGGCGGGCTAAAGGTACTTCATGGGTATTACTATGACAAAACAATTGGGAGTCAGAAATTCTTGCACATATACTGCAAATAACCCAGAGAGTTATCAGTAGATTTTGGCATCTATTCTAATTGCCTTCTTATAAACAATCCTTTTCAGGGTCTGTGTGTCTGGCAGAAGACTAAGCCAGTATATTTTTAATAAAGATTTTAAAAAGCCAACATAGTACCCAAATTATAGTCTGTTAAAAAGAAGGTGTGGGTGTTTGTGTGTGGGGTGGTATAACAGCGGGAGGGATTGAAGGAGGAGGGAGGATGCAGAAGGATGCTGTCAGTCAGCTCCTGAACCTGGCATTTCATTTGCTGCTGCTTATAGCTGTGGGAGATTGTATTTCAAAAGAATCAAATCTTTTGTACCCTCCAGCAGTCATCTCTTGCCAGCCGAGAGGGCCATTCAAACTGGAGATTTGAATTCTTTCTCTCTCCATTTACAAGAGATGGTTAGTGTTCTGTTCTTTTATAAAGGTGAGGCGGTGGTGGTGGAAAGGAGGGTGTGGAAGAAGGTGCAGCTAGGATGCCCTTGCAATGAGATGGCAGCAGTATGGGTTTCACTGCAGCTTGGTAGATGCCGGCTTGATCATGCTTTTGAATGCTTGCAAGAATAGGGAAAGAAGTGTTCATCAGCCTTCGCTCGCGATAGGACGTATCTACAATGTAAAGCCTGTTTGGCTGCATGGTGTGCGAGACCATTCGTTGTCAACATTAGGCCCTCCACGGGTTTTGGACATCAACTCCCAGAATGCTTGTGGATCGGCCATTGTGGCCGGGTTGAATCCCCAGATATCCAGGGGATCAAAAACTGAAAACAACTGTGCTAGACAAAACTGCACTGAGCTCAAAAATCCTGCCAAATTTTACTCCCCCAAAAGCTCTCCAGGATGAACATCACACAGTTACTGATCTTTATTTATTAATTACATGTCTATTCCTGCCTTTCTTCTGAGTCAATATGGGGTCCCCTGTATTTTATCTCCACAACACCTTGGGAACTAAAACAACCACTATTCCAGACGAAGGGAATGGCAAACTACTTCTGAGTATTCTGTACCTAGAAAACCCTGAAAAGGGTTTTTTCATAAGTAGGAACTGACTGGATGGTATGTGATTATTAATATCATGAGACTGAATTGTAGGGGGAGAGGGAAGAAAACAATCTATTCTCAACCCCAATATGGCCCTTTTGAGGGCATGGGATCAGAAAGCAAAAGCCTAGTTGGAGCATTTGTACTGAAAAAAAATCTCAGAGCTTGGAAATTGGACTTTTAAAGGCTCCAGCTAACTGGATAGGCTGGAGGATTCAGGGAGTTGTAGTAGAAAACAAAACAACACAAAACAAAACATTTTCCCAAGCTCTGAGAAGTTTTTGGTTCAGGCCCCATGGTAGACCAGGAGATGACACTAGTCCGAACCACTGGACTTCCAGTAAGCTTAGATCAGTCTTTCCCAATCTTACATTTTCTGAATATTTTGGACTGCAACCACCATCACTGACTGGCAGTAGAGATACTGGGTGGGGATGAGAATCAGAGAATAGGGAAGTTGGGAGGAGCCTACAAGGCCACCCTTTGATCTGTAGGAAATCCAGATCAAAGGATATCTGCCAGGTAGTTGTCCGAATTTCTCTTGAACACCTGCAGTGTTGAAGCATTCACCACCTCTTGAGCTAGTTGGTCCCTTTGCCGTACTGCTTTAACAGTTTGGATTTTTTCCCCTTGATATTCAGCAGACTGCTGTACTTGAGCCCACTGCTGTGCGTTCTACACTCTGGGATAATCGAGATCCTTCCCCTCCTCTGTATGGCAGCATCTCCCCTCATTCTTTTTCTCTATAGGTTAAAAATGCCCAATTCTTTCAATCTTTCTTCATGGGGCTGATTTCCAGCCCCCTGGTTATCTTTGTCATCCTCCTCTGAAATTGTTCCAATTTGCGAGTATTTTTCTTGAAGTCACACAACTGGACACAATATTCAAGGCGATATCTAACCACTACTGAATAGAAAGGCATGAGCACCTCACAGGATTTGGAAATTATATTTCAGTTAAGGCAGCCAAAAATATCATTTTCCTTTTTTGTGTTAACCACGAATTTGACAAACATTCCATGCACTCCCATGTCCACCTCATTAATAAGAGTATTGAAAAGCACTGGACCCAGGATACCTTCCACCACTTAGAGAAGGAGCCATTAGTCATCACCCTCTTAGTATGATTCTGTAGCTAATTATGAATCCACCTTACAGTTGATATATCCAGGCCAAACCCAGTTACCTTGCTAATCAGGATCTCATGGGCAATTTAAGCTTTTCTGAAGTCTAGATATGTCTACAGCATTCCCTCTGTCTACAAGGGAGGGTACCTGATTGAAAAATGAGATGAGGTTAGTCTGGTAGGATTTGTTCTTGACAAATCCATGTAGGATTCTTGTTGTTACTACATTGTTTTCTAGGTGCTTGCATAATGACTGCTTTATAATCTGTTCCAGGATTTTTCCTGGGATTGATAGCAGGCTGACAGGTCTGTAGTTCCCAGGTTTCTTTGCTTTGTCCCTTTTCAAGATATGGACAACATTAGTCATTCTCCAATCATCTCTTTCCCATCTCTTTCCTCACCCCTTCCCCGTGATTTCAAATAAATAATGGACATCAGTTCTAAGAGTCTTTCAGCTAATTCCTTGAGTACTCTCTGATGCTGTTTATCCAGCCCTGGAGATTTGAACAAGATGATAAGGTATTCCTTGACTATTTATCCATCTCCAGCTGCAAACCTGTACCACACACCCCCTTGCACTTCACTTATGTCTGGAGGTTCATAGCGTGTTTTATGAGAAAAGACTGAGATAAAACTGGAATTGAGCGCCTCCATTTTTTGTCTGTACTATTATTCCTTCTCCACTGAGGAGGTAATCCACTATTTCTTTTCTTCATCATTTGCTTCACACTTACCTGAAGAATGCTTTTTTATCCCTTTTCGTGTCTCTAGCTAATCTCAGCTAATTCTCTGCTTTTGCTCTCCTTATGCCATCCCTGCCCTTCCTTGCTACATGTCTGCAATCTTCCTTGCTGGGCTGGCCTTCTTTCCACTTCCTGTACATGTCTTTTTTGTTTTCAGTTCCTCCTTGAGCTTTTTGTGAAGCCACGCTGGCCTTTTTTTTAACTGCTTCTGACTTTTTTTCATATTGGAATTGATTGTAGTTGTTTTTTTAGAATTTCCTTTTTAAGATACTCCCACCCTTCTTGAACTTGTTTTGTTGTTAGGATCTCCTGCCATGGGCCTTACTCATATCTGTTCTGAGATTATTAAAATTGGCTTTTTATAAATTCAACATAAGTGTGTGGCTACACTCTGCTTTGGTTTCTTTAATTCTAGTAGAACATGGTCACCCTCACTCAGACCCCTATCCCACGTCCCTTTAAATGCACATTAAATTTGTAGATAAACCATGTCCAAAAATGCCAGCCCCATGAAAAAAGAAAGAAAGAAAAGAAAACCCCCTTAAACGAGGTTTCCAAGACTTACTGGAGAGGTAGGGAATTTTTTGCCTCCCTTAAAAAATCCAACTTTTAAAGAGGCAGACATTGTGGGCCCACACAGATGATCTGATTTTCTTTCTCCCCCCCCTCATAGAGTGACTGGCTGTTCCTGGGGCAGATGGCACTATTTTTTAATTTATTTTTTAACCCCCCCCACCCTCCGAGCACCTGGAAGTTGGATCGGGTGCTCTTTGTTTTAATTTCTGCCAGCCAGCTGGTCCTTTAAAAAAAAAATCCTAGCGCCACCTGCTGGCCATGGGGCTGAACTGTGCTTAAAAAACACCTTTGAACGTGGGAACTGCTATCTCACATATTCAGTCATGTGACAGGAGGAAGAGGAAAAGCTGGACCTTCAGAAGATCAGGATCTTCCCCAGGTGAGAGAGCAGCCTCAGAGTTGTCTGTACTGCCATTTCCTCAACCAAGCTGTGTCTATTGATTAGAATCAAGTGAATAATAGCTAGTCTCTTAGTTTTTTTCGCCACTTTTTGTAGGAGAAAATGATCAGCCGCACTAGCCAGGAATTTCTTTTAAAATGTTTATATATATATATATATATAACATACTCCACACACTTCTACATTAAGCAGTACAGATGTATTTGACCTAACATACAAGAACACATTGCAGTGATATTGTCCTTGTTAAAAAAATGGTCCAGACTAAGGTTATTGTAAAAATGTGTAGCTACATTTTGAATGATAACAGAGTAAATTATACCTTTCTAAAAGCTATTGCCATTATCCACTTTGTGTCTGTTCCTGTAGATCTTTATGCAGTGCTGCTCTGTTGTTTCTGCTTCTCCTGGTGGTTGCAGATAATAGGGGAAGAGGTGCGGTAAGCTTATTATTGTAGCAGGGTACTCCAGTGATACACTCTCAGTAATCTGATTTGCCTCTTCTTAAGGATTTTAGAGACCTATTTTAAGTCATTTATGCCACTGAATGACAGCAGGACTTAGTTCTTGAAGGATTTAGGAATGTAGTTGTGCAATGCTGGATGTTGGTTAGTTAGCTGTTTCCCTGATTTGTCTTTGTTTTTAATAAGATTTCTCTATATTGCACTAATTTTTTTATTTCCACCATGTGTTAGTTTGAAGTGGGATGAATAATTGTCTGTTCCCAAATAACAAACAAACCAAAATATGATGGCTTCACCACTTATTTAACCCTACAAATAATTATTAATAGGGTTCCCCCCCCACAAAAGCATGACTTGCAAAGAAGTAGTCAGTGGTTTGTAGTAACTACTTTGCATCAAATATATGAGCTGGGTGTTCTGTATTGGCTTTACGCGATACCTTAGGCCTATAATGACAACACATCAGTTCCTAGGTTGTGAGAAAAGTGACAGACTATAAACTCATTCCCAATAAACTGTCAAACAGAAGACTGTTTAATAAAAGTCAGTGCCATACCATTATATTTCTCCCCACCTTGCACTCCCAGTTGATTTTGCTTTTAAAAATAGGTCCAGTAGACAGAGATCAGAACGTATCTTCACAAAAAAGTGACACAGACTACAGAGTATCGACTCGTGTCTACACAACAAAAGTACTGTAAATGCAACCAGAAGAAAAGGCTTTGAGACTGTAGTTAGGCAATGAAAGGTAAGAGACATAAAGCACAGAGACTGGGAGTCAGATCACCTATCAAGGTAAATAGGAATTTCTTCCCAGGCTCAGAACTAGAGATGGGCACGACCAGAAAAAATGACGTTTCGAGTTTTCGTTTGTCGGAACGGGTCCGTTTCGGGTCGTTTCCGTTTGTCGCGAAATTTTTCAAAAATTTGTCGTTTCGTTTGTCGTTTGTCATTTACCACCGCCTGAGCCAAGCCATTTGTTAGCATTGAAAGGGGGAGAGATGGAAGTGGTGGGTCGAGCCCATTGTTAGCATTGAAAGGGGGAGAGATGCAAGCGGCGGGAGGGGTTACCCGGAGAGCTCACCACAGATACTCGGCGACTCCAGCCGAGTGCATCCCTGTCGGGTGTTCCTTTTTCCTCCAGCTCCAGGTGCGAGCGCCCACCCCGCTGTCCTCGCCTCTTCCTCCGCCTCCCCCCCACTCTCATGTGATCCAGGCCGTCAATCAGTGAGGGAGGTGGAGCAGGCAGACAGGTAATTGCCCCGGCGAGGGCGGCGGTGCAAGAGGGTTGGTTGGGATGAATGAGCTGCAACCCAGGGAGGGCGGGTTGCGTGCGCTCCCGCGCCTTGCAGTATAAACCAATCCGCAGGTGGGTCGAGCCCTGAGTCCCATTGATGAGCCGCATGCAAACATGCGCGTCAGCGAGGGGGGAGACTGGGATTGCTCATCCCTCCTCCCGTTGCCGCCGCCGCCGCCGCGGGTTCCTCGTCGTTGCAGAGGCTGGACGCACCCGCCCTTGGAAGGCAGGGAGACACAAAGGAGCCGCAGCGCAGCAGCCCCGGCTGGAGCGAACACACATGCACGTGCACACATGCGTGCCCGGGCTCCGGCATGCACACACACCTCCACCATGTTGGGAGGAGGAGGAGGAAGGCGTGCCGCCCTCCCGCCTTGCGGGCTGCGGGGGGCGGGCAGAGAGAGAGAGAGAGAGCGGCGATCAAAGATCTCCCTCCGAGCAACCCGCCTTCCTCGCTTAATCCTCCGCCGGCGCTTGGCGTTGCGCCCTTCCTGTCCCGCCGCCGGCATTTGCAGGGGGGAGGCTTTGGCGAGAAAGGGGAGGCCGGAGCTGCTCATCCACTTTGCCATTAAGGCTTTTGGGGAAGGGGGGAGGACAGAAGAAGCACCTTCACTAATGAGGGGAAAGCGAAAACAATCGAGGCTCTTTAGTAGGATTTCCAGAGGACACGATAGAAAGGTGGCGGTTTGTTTTTTTGTTAGGCAACAATAAGCATCAAGGGAGGTTGCCACCTCCTGCGCGATTGCCGTGATGCCACAAACGAAAACGAAAAACCCGACCAAAATGTTCTTTTTTGGTTCGAGTTCGAGTTCTGACGGCTTAATTATCGCTACCGTTTCCGTTACGTAACAGAAACGAAAAACGGAAACGAAAATGAAAATTTCGCCGAGTCGTGCCCATGTCTACTCAGAACTAGTCTGTTTCACCCAGGGTGACATGGATTCTGAACATACACACAACCTAGCAGGGGGTGGCTATGGAAAAGTATACAGTACAAATACTGTTTTGGCAACTCTACCAGCATGGCCCCTCATGCCACACTTGCCCTCCTCGCTCCCTTATTGCCCTGGTTCCTCCTATTATATTAATCTTTCTGCCATAGAAATCTTCAGAGCAAGTGTGCCTGAGAAATCAGGCATGAAATCAAGGACTTCCTTATCACCTAATGACCAAGAAGAAGTAAGCTAATTTTCCAAATGCAGATTAAGGCCAATTTATGTTAGAATAAGCATAAATTGGCCTAAAGTATTTTTCTCAGTTTGGTTCTGGGGACAAGGGTTGTGAAGGCTAATGTGGACACCAGGAGAATTAGAGCCATTCAGTTATCTTTGATTTGCCCATGGGTGAATGGATGTGTTTTGCAGTGTAAGTCTTCTGCTAAATCCAGGATATGTATTTCTAATTAAAAGGAAACCATCATGCTATAGACACTGATGAAATAGGAGGTGCTATCCCTACTCTGTCATTTGGAGGGGTACTCTTTTGTGTGGTAGTCCCAGAATCCTCCAGCTCATAGCTAGCTTGGAGATTTGGGGAATTGTATTGGAGAATAAATTTCCCACTTGTGAGTGAGACTATAGAATAAGGCATTCACACGTGCCCTGGCCCTTTTACTGTCCATGTCCTGTCCTTGACCCGTGGCACGGGTGTATCTGACATGATAGTGGTTTATTTTGAATTCCAGAGATAAAGCAAGGGTAGCCTTTTTACACCACATCTTATTACATTTGGACTTTTGTTACTTGCTTGGATGTCCTGGATAGTGTCCATGAAAGCTTGCAATGATTTTTCATTTTTCCTTAGTGGCTTACGGAAGTATTACCTGTAGCCTAGTCTTGCATTGTGTTTTGTAATGGCCGCACCATTACTCCCCTTTTACTTCAAGTGATAAGAGCAGACCTTCCGTCGCTCTCTTGAATCCTCTAGCCTTTCACTTGGCAGGTCTGAAGTGCAGTAATTCTGCCTAGTTAAGAAAATGTGGTTTCACATCTTTCGCTTTTCGATTATCCCCCACCATCTCATCAGTTAACGATGGCACTGTAATTAAGAGATTGATTTCCACCATATTTTTGTGTCCTGTAAGTCTTACAGTACCCTCCATCAGCCATGTATTATGACCTGCTGTTAATACAGGAAAGTGTAGGATACTGGAGAGAAAAATAAGCGGAAACTATGAAGGTTCAAATGTTGCCAAAAATAACAATCCTCCGAGTTTACATTTAATATAGATAAGTTACTCAGTCTACAGTGATGCAGCATGTTGAGGCTATTTATGCATAAATCACTTGGTTCAGCCTGGATCCGACACTGATAGGACATAATTGATCTTTAAAAGTTTCATGAAGGAGTCACAGACTGTGAAATTAAAGGAGGGCTCTGTTGTTAACTTTGCATTTCTATCAGTTGACAGAATAGAACAGGCAATGGAGAAATGCCTCTATTCTTTGGAAGAAGAATATTTTCCAGATAGCATTGATGCTGTAATTTAGTTTGCTGGGTGTCTACAAGATTTGAAATAACAATCTTACTTTGGTGCATAAAAAATTAAGACTTGCTTCATAGGTTCAGCTCTACATGTTCAGCACTTTTACAGGTTCTTAAAGCCAGCGTTATACTTACTCTTGAGTAGCTGAGGCTTGGAATATTTCTTGCTTTGGGGTCACTGTTTCCAGACTTCCACAGGCGTCATGGCCAGTGGTTGGGAGATTACATGTTAAAATAAACAACCCTTTGCCAGCCTAGTCAAATACCTAACTTCAGATAAGAAAAATAGAATTTCTGTGATTTATAAATAAATAAATAAATAAATAAATAAATAAATCTGTGCTTTTGTTTGCCTCTTGTAGTCAGGATTTTAAAAATCAATTTATTTAAGGAACCAGAAAAAGAACCCATGGAAAAAGAACCCAGTTCAACTGCAATTCTTATTGTGAGTGTGACCCTAAGTAAGCATGTTAATACGTAGCAGAATGTATGAGGGGGGTATAGAGTGTGAACTGGTTGTTTTCCAATCCATAGAAGACAGAAGAAACACGGGCATGTAAGTCATTATGATGATAATGTTTATGCTGCAACATGCTCCTGTCTTTTCTCATACATGGCCTATATCTGTCCTTTAAACAAGAGGTATCAGCATTATCTGATTGGGTTTTGTTTGTTCCAGAATAATGTCTCAGCAAGGACAGGTGGCGTTTAAGAAAGATAATGAGAAGAATTACTTGGCTCCAAATGGCAGAGTTGGAAGGCATATCACAGCTGGGCTCCCTCACAAGAGTCTACGAATGAGGCAGGCATTTTCAATTACTACCCACAGTTGAGGCCCCAGCAATGCCTTCTCACCAGCTACATGCTCCAAGCAATAATCAGGTGTGCCCTTTGTCTGTTTCAAGCAAGCATTTCAATATGGAGGAAGCTAAGTTGTGGCATGTAAATGCAGCTTACTCTGGTTGTAGGCACTGGCTCATTTTGTTGTTCTTGTTGCCGCTGCTATGGCTGAAAACCAGCGAAAACCTGGTAGCCTTTGGAGAGATGTTTTTTTACTCCTATTTGTCATTCTTCATCCTGGTAATATCTGTCCCATTCTGCGCTCCTCTGTAAACAAGGGAAACTTTTTCAACTTAAGTAACTAGAAGGCATGAGAGGAGCAGAAAGAACATTGATGTGTTTCCTGGGGTTGATAATTTGTAAAAAAAATGCTTTTATTCAGCGCATAATGGCCACTACCACACTTCCTCAAGCAGCCGCTTTTTATTTTGCATCGCCTTATCTCCTCCCACGGTCATGTGGTTGCTACAGCGGTTTGGCAGTCTGCACTTCAGCGGTTGTTTAGCAATCGGCTTCCCCGTTCGCACTTGGCTGAACTGCTTTAAACGACAACAGGGAAATGATAGAAATGGGGAAACTGAAAAAAGGCGGTGTGGTATGTCCACAAATAAAAACAAATCGCTTTAAAAGGGAATGCAGGAATCGATTTTAAAAAAAAAACACCACCCCCAGTGGTCGTCGCAAGAAAAACTGTCACAGCAGTCAAAAATGGGCGTGGCTGAGGGGGCTCTTCAGAAAAAGCGATTTGAAAAGCGGACAGTGATTATTAAGGCAATTTGTCTTTAAGGAAAAGGCGTTTCAAATCTAAAGTTTCTGGACAGTTCAAGCTGGAGCTTCAGAGAAATATTAGTTTCTCAAATGAAATGGGATCCATTTCCAGCTTTGAATCATGACCTTTGAAGAAAGATACATACAACTTATTCTCCAGTAGAATTGTATTCTCCTTGGGAATTTTTTTTATCCTCCACTATAGGTTGAGGATCTTTCCCCTTCATGGAGCCAATAGAGACTGTATTCACAATGAAAATAACAGCTGGGATGGCAGAGAATTTCCCTGAGATCCTGAGAGAAGGAAGGGTTAATCCCTTTCCCTCAGTTCTGTTGTTGCTCTAGGCCACTTTAAGTTCTGCCCTCAGGTCTTGCTGCCAACAATGATTACGAAGCAAATGTTGTTTTTTGTTTTCTCTTCCCCTTGTTAATTTTAAGATGTTGTTGCATTTTGGAGATGAGTTGTGCCCCCCCCCCCCCGCCAAGTTCTGAGAGTAGCATCTGAGCTTGTCAGTGGATAATCTGTGCTAGCTGTCAGAAGGGGCTTATTGGAAGGAGCTCAATACAACCTGACTGCAGGCTCCACTTAATTTATCACAATATTCCTGAGAAGCATGTCTAATCAGTTTAATCTCACAGCTGAATGAACAGTGGCAGAAACGTGTAAGAATCTAAGATTCCATATAGAATCAGTTGCTTGGGTCCCACCATCCCCCCCCACCCTAAACATTTTTCAAAGTACAATCTGCAGGATAATAGCAGTGATTACTGAAAATGACCTAAGCATGACCAATTCCTCACAGAGATGGTAGAAATCCATTCTAGGGCCTTGCCAGTACCATGGGTTCTGGTCACCAGGGAGGAATTTCTGGAATTGACATAAAGGCTCACTGCATATTTTAGCAAGCCAGGTTGTCTGGGAAAATCTTTGCCCCATGGTTTATTTGGTGTAGTGTCCAAACGGAGCAAGATGGAGGTATTAGTCTTGCTAACCACCCCACCCCACCCCACCCCACCCCTGTCCCAAGAAGCAAGGGAAAGCACCCATTGCTTGTTCTGCTTTGGATATGGTCTTAGCCTTGGGTCTTGAAGGGAAGCTCCAGAACAGGGCATAGTCAAAGTGGAACTTGCAACTGGACTGAACAATGTTTTGCTCTCTTCTGCTCAAGGATTCTGGCAGTATAAGCATTCATCCAAGGAATCAATTCTCTCTCTCACACACACACACTCACTCACTCACACATACACACAAGCTCTCTCTCTCTCTCTCACACACACACACACACATTTTGTGACACCTGAAAGATGAGCAGATGAGCTGCAGCTCATTCATTCATTGGCATCGTTCAGTCTCGAAAGACTATGGTATCATGCCTGGAGTAGAGATCCTAAGAACAACACCTAGTGTGACTAAATAGAACAATTCAGGAATGGCAGTCTCTACCGCACTGGGGACAGATGTATTCTGTTTCTTGCCCGGTCCTCGAGTTTCGTTCTTTCCGTGCCTGCCTCCTTTCCTCTGCCTGTTGGACAAATGCTTCTTCAAATTTATGTAGACCATGCTGTATCTCTTGCCTCCAGACAGTGCGATCGGAGGTCAGGGTTTCCCATCTGTTGAGGTCCTGAGCTGCAGCTAGTGTTACCTAATATATTCCAGATAGACAAATCCGGGCAGTCTAATTTGCATTGCCCTAGACAACATACACACTTGAACATTATGCCAATTAATATGGATTTTCCTATTATAAAAATTAAGTACATTGCTTCTTTCTAGCAATGCACTTAAGCCATTTATATATTAACCAATGGTTTGAGGCAGCCTAGAGCGTAATGCTTTAAGAGTGTTATACTCTGCAGTGAGGTACACAAGTTAAGATCTCTGCTGCTGAGTCACAAAGCTTGCTTGGGTGTCCTTGGGCCAGCCCTTAATTCCCAGCTGAACCTGATTTATAAGGTGATTTCTAGAATAAAATGGGGAAATGAGAAGCATGCAAAGCAGCTGTGTACATTATTGGTGCATATAATCAGACTACAACAGTCAGAATTCAGTCACAATTGTCCATTTTGTTGCTCTAATCCTGGGAGTTGTAGTCTGAGAATGTAACTCTGACAATGTCTGCTTCCATTGAAAATGCATATTTATTCTAGTACAGCAGTCCCTGATCTTGGGTACCGGAATGTTCCTGGCCTACAACTTTCAGAAGCCTTCATTACTAGCTGCACTGACCAGGAATTCTTGGAGTTGTAGGCCAAGAATATCTGGGGAACCAAAGTTAGCACTTTTTCAGTAGAATATATATCTGAGTAAGTAGCTCAGAGAGTCATAGCAAGACAATTACATGTAGAATTAGTGTGTGGTAAATTACTGGCAGAGGTCAAAACACCAAGAGATTTCCTTCTCTCTAAGATAAAACATTTCAGAGGCTATACCCCTTTTGATTCACCTTGGGTCCTTTTATTTCAAAACAAAATTCTTCTTGAGGCCATCTACTTAAAAAGAGTTTTATTTCTAGACATAGGCCCCTATCCCACATCCCTTTAAATGCAGATTAAATTTGTAGATAAACTGTGTCAAAAATGCCATCCCCATGGCCACTGGGCTTTTTGAAAAAAAAAACCCTGTAATGCCCCCTTAAGTTTGGTTTCCGAGACTTACTGGAGAGGTAGGGATTTTTTTTGCCTCACTTAAAAAAACCCACCTTTTAAAGAGGCAGACGTCGTGGGACCGCGTAGATGATCCTGTTTTCTTTCTTCTGTTTTTCTCATAGCGCTGACCAGCTGTTCCTGGGGCCCATCAGCGCTGGTTTTTTAATTTTTAATTTTTAAATTTTCCCCCACCCTAAGGTAGGGGAGCTTTAGAAATCATACCCTCTCCATTCATGCTTATTCCTTACAAGTAGTTTTCCCAAAGAGGGCATTATAGTTTCCTCTCACTGTTTGAACCCTCTTTTTCAGAAATGTAAGATTCACAGCAACAATAAACACAATATTTTAATAGTTTATATTCCATTCTCACCTTTCCCACTTGTACATTTCTTCAAGGCACCAGCCAGCAAAGCTGTCCGCTAAGATTCCCAAGCCTATGTGAATCAGACTGAAACTTAATGAGTTTCTGGAAGGTGTAAGTGTAAGGGACTCAAAAGACCTATACAGCATAAGAGCTAAAAGAGACCCCATATGTCTTTGAATCTATTCCCTGCCAAAGTAGGGGTGCTGAAAGATGCATAACATAACAGATTTGCAAATTTTCTTTTTTTTTTTTTTGGACAACAGCTCCCATACTCTTCCAGCCAGTATGCATTGCTATGAGTTAATTGCTTTCTGTGCACTTTTTGCCTAGAAATGGAGAAGGCAACTCTGTAAACAGATTTCTGCAAACAGATTTGACTGTTTGTAAAAGGGTGTATTATTCCAATTTCAGGACTTCTCCCCTTTCCATGATTTTTGTCTTTATGGAAGCTTGAGGAGCAGTGGATGGCTTTATTCATTGGCCGAACACACAGAAAGACCTATTTCTCTGCTTATTGGTTTTGTTTTGTTTAGAGATTTGTTGTTGTTTAGAGTTTTGTTGTTGTTACTGTGATTTTATTTTTGTATAAGCCGCCCAGAGTGGCCAGATGGGTGGGGTATAAATCTCATAAAATTATATCTGATTTTTACTTCTTTTATTTTTGTATAGTGTTGTAAGCCGCCCAGAGTGGCCAGATGGGTGGGCAATTCTAGCTGCTGCATGGTATAAATCTAATAAATAAATAAAGGCAAAAGGGGGGGGGTGAAAGCAAAGGAAAAGGAGGAGGGGGAGGCACAAAATAAAAACACTGACTGGACATTTTTACTTCTATCTGAAGCTCTGTAAGAGGGAGGAACTTAACTTACCTTTTAAAAAAATGAAAGCTGGGCTCTGGGCCCAGTTGCTGTCTGAACAGATACCATGCAGTATTCGTAAAATCCAGGGAAATACCCAACTAAACAGGTATTATGGCAATTCTAGCTGCTGCATGGTCTAGAACAGTGGCGGGTTCTCAACCTGTGGGTCCCCAGATGTTCCTGGATGGAATTCCCAGACATCCTGCCCAGCTCAGCTAGTGATGAAGACTTCTGGGAGCTGCACTCCAGGGACATCTGGGGACCCACAGGTTGAAAACCACTGGTCTAGAACCTATTTCTAGAGACTGGCATGAAGTGCTTTGTGCCAAACCAACTGTTTGGCACCCTAGGTGCAGTGCTTAACCTCCCCCTTGCTCAGGAGGCCCACTCACTTTCATTGGCATGCTGCCAGGGTTCTCCCTTAGGTTGCTCTTCCCTGCCTCTTTATGGAGCTGCTCAGTCGAGTGAGGAGATGGAAGGGAGAGAATCCTCATGCAGCTGACTGACTGGCAGGCTGCCTGGGGAGGCAGAGAAGGGCAGCTGGAGAGCCTTCCCTGAGTGTTGGTGAGGGAGGACCCCAGTGGTGCACTGATGAAGGTGAGTGAGCCTCCCATACGACGGGGAGGTGGGAGGTTATGCATGATACCTGTGGTGCCACAGAGTTGGTTTGGAGCAAAGCGCTTTCTAGCAATTCATGCCCTCCTCTACCTATTTCAGTTGGCGCACAGCGACAGGAATGATGGAATGGGGCCATCCAGGTTTGATTCTTCATTAAGTCATGAAGCTCCCTGATCTTGGGCCAGTTGCTCTCTTTCAGCCTGATGTATCTCACAGGGTTGTTTTGAAATGAAATTTGGAAAGTGAAGAAGAGCTATGTATGTTAAAATTA
Organism: Phrynocephalus guinanensis; assembly: GCA_037367245.1. Classification (NCBI taxonomy): domain Eukaryota; kingdom Metazoa; phylum Chordata; class Lepidosauria; order Squamata; family Agamidae; genus Phrynocephalus; species Phrynocephalus guinanensis. Next base: position 157,365,076 of record CM074733.1, on the reverse strand, counting down.
AGCTCATTGGAGGAAATGCAGTACTTTATATACAAGTAACTAATGGGTAGAATCCTATTGATCTTTGTACAAAGTCTATGTAATCTGCCATGGTTAATTGTAGCTAACTGATAAATTGCCAGAGTGTGCTTTGTTTGCATCCCCACCCAGTCACTCTCCTAGTTGGGTGTACGAGTTGCACCCTAGTACCTTGTCAATTATTTGACATTAAATGTGGCAAGTTATGCAAACCTCACAATAGCACAGTAAGATTGGGCTCATAGCTATCAAATATTCAGTGGATATTTGGTTATGGACAAAGAGGTCTCTCCCATCTCTATACCTACCCACACATATGTTGTCTGTTACCTAGGCATCATATGTAGGTAGATAGATAACCAGCGCTTCTGGCACAACATCAGCCTGCAACATGATTCAAGGTTGTGTGTTTTGCATTTATTGTTAACATACTGTTATTCTTCTGGGGGGGGGGAATCAGTTCTGCCAATTTTGGATCTACTGTATACTTCCCATCCATCCCAGAGTTAAGAGAATCCCAAACCATCCCAAAGACAGTGACACTACAGTAAAACAAAATACAATACAAAACCAAAAGGGAACACCCCTCCCCCCAAAAGTGTAAGATATCATTAGCGAAATGGGCACATGTGGATGATTATTATTTGAAAGGGTTATTGTCATTATAATTGAGCCAGTGTTTCTGTAAATACAAATGTTTTTTCTATTTTATATATTAATTCTGTGCTCATTATTTTGCTCACTGGAAGAGAATGCCTGCTGTTGTGAGTGTACTCTATCAAATTAATGCACTCATCACAATCTTGCACAGCATATTGCATTATTTGTTACACTTCACTTCCTGCCTTTCTTTTGTTCTAAAAGAACACTCTCAACATGGCATTGCATCAGATAAAAATATGTTGTGCACTTCCTGAGATTTGTTTATCTTTTTTTTATATACTTAACCTTTTGGCTCAGAAATCATTATATGCTCAATTAGCTCTGGCTTATGTATTCTCTGCATTTTAAGACTAGTTTTTCTCTGGTTAAAAAAAAAGAGTTTAGCACAAAAATCTGTTTATTTTAAGCACAAGCAACCAAGCAGTACTCTGGTAGTTTATTATTTTACTATGGGTCAGAGAGAACAGATGTAGCTACAGAATGTCAGGTTGAAAGCTAGACACTGTTACCGACAATAGTTCTCCTGTACCCACTCTCAGTATTCAATCAGCCCCTGGAATGGTGCAGTAGGGTGCTTAAATTAATGTAACAATCCATATTATTTTTCCCTAACCAGCTGTGCTTGTTATAGCTTTATGCTAAATGCTCTCAGGAAGTTCATAAAATTGACACACCCTCCCCTTTTGGTCCAGGGTTATTATTATGTGTCACTGTAATGCCACAGAAACTCCTAGGCTTGATTCATGTTGGCAAAGGTGCGATGTAAGAGTTCTGCAGGTGGTGGTCTCTGACTTGATTTAATACCCCGAGTACTCCTAAAGTTATTGAATGTCCAAAGCTAATCAGGGTCTGGTCTGGCTAGTACTTGGATAGGAGAGCATCAGGAACAAGGCAGATCTCCCACTAGGACTAAGGGAAAAAACCTGCCTGAATCCCTGGAAGACTGCTACCAATAACAGTCAACAACATTGGGTTAGAATGGACCAATGAGCTCTCAGAGTATAAAGCTGCTTCCTAGGTTACTAGGTTGCTTCCTAGAAGAGTGGCCCCATTAGCTTGCAAAGTCTGGTTTTCAGGTGTGCTTTGTGACCACAATGTAATTATATCTTGCGTAGACTACAGTATTTAAATGCATGCTACATAGGTTTGGGAGTTTCTGCTGGTGCTAAATGAGGGAGCTAGACTGCGAAGTGGTATGTGCCATCAGTATCCTATTATATCCACACTGTTTTTCACTTGTTTTGCAAACTTGAGTCAAGGTCTGTTTTCTAGCTTTTAAACCACCCATTAACTTAGGGTTTGGCACTCCTAGGGATGGCCTGCCTTGCTACGGATCTGACTAGTTATTAAGATAAGCGACAGCCATAATAAATGAAATAACTAACTGCTCAGGCCTTTTTGTTGGGTAGGTATTTTTATCCCCTATGTTATTCTGAAACTGGGAAACATTTTCCTTGGGAATCATGACTGCAACACCACTTTCTTTACATTTATTTATTTATTTATTTTAGAGCATTTTTACCCTGCCTCTCTCCCTGGAAAAGGACCCAAGGCAGCTTACAGTAATGAGGGACAATATACAGTCCAGTACAATTAAGACATGTTCAAGTATTTGAGAACAGGGAATTGAGGGACAACTTACACCATTAAAAGGCAACATTACAATCAAAGCTACAAGAGAACGTGAGCAGTTAAAAAAAGAGAGTAAAATTCCATGTAAAAGTTTTGAGTGATGGAAACTAACACTGAAAACAGTGTCAGTGCAATCACACACGGTTATAAGTGGTTATAAACACAAAGTCTATGGGCCTTTTTACACGACCCCTAAGATCCGCTGGCCACTTAAATTCGGACCAGAGATCTTAGGGGTTCCTCGCTCTTTTCCTCTGTCCCCACCCCCCTCGGCACTTCCTGGTTGCTGGCTGCCTGAGGGACGGAGAAAAAAGAAAGAAAAGAATGCCTTCTTACCTCCGTTTTGTTCCGGGCAGCATTCAGATCTCTTAAAGGGGCGGGGCGCAAAAAAAGAACAAATGGAAGCCAGGAGAGCCCCGCACTCACTATCCTTACACCGGATCAAATATTTGTCACCTCCAAAAAGCAGGTACAAGAAAACTGCTGTTTGGTCGTGCTAAAGTGGGCGGGGTCGCACTTAATTATCTGCAAAGTCCGGAGCTGGTGGGTAAACATTTTTAAGGTCCGGACCTTTGCAGGTCCGGACCCCTTTGCGGCGGAGCTTAGGGGTCGTGTATAAACGCCCTATGTGATCCTATAGATCAGGGGTCCTCAAAGTTTTCAAACAGCGGGCTGGTCCACCACCACCCAGACATCACTGGGGGCCGGATCACAGTCCAAAAGCAGCTGCGGAGGCTGGCTTGCTCACAAAACAGGGGGTAGGTGGGGGTTGCAATTGGTCCCAGGGGCCGGATTCAGGACCTTGGGGGGCCGCATCCGGCCCCGGGGCCTTAGGTTGAAGACCCCTGCTATAGATTCATATAAAAGACACATAATAGGTAGTCCATCATTCAGGGAAAGTTTGCCTGAAGAGAAAGGTCTTTGCCTATTTCTGGAAAGACATCAGAGATGGGGCAGTCCTGGCCTCTTATGGGAGGGAGTTCCAGAATCTGGGTGCAGCAGCTGAGAAGTCCCTTTCATGTGTTCCCACGAGACAAATGTGTGAGGATTGTGGGATGGAGAGAAAGACCTCTCCCGATGACCTTAATACTCAGAAAAGGTGCTAAGAACCATCTATTTAATTTAATAGTTAAAATTATTTTTAGTGTGATGTCTACTAAATGGTTTTATGAATCATGTGTGAATGCTTTTTAAAAAAAATTGTTTTATTTTAAAAACACTTGTATATGATTGGTGGCTGCCCCCCACCAAAAAGGGCATAACTGAAACTTCAATCAATAGTTAATATTCTAAAATGAATCCCAGTGTAGGCATCTTATTCTGGTATTTCTGGACTGAACCTGTAATAACTGATTGAAATGTCAGTTTCTTACATGCAGTCCATATTTACCATTCTAGAATAATCAAACAACCCTGAGCAAAATGAGCTGGATGTTCCCATTAAGAAAATCTGCTATATAATCACACCAAGACCTTATTGTCTGAAACTGGTGCCCAGAATCAACACTGTAGTCGGTCCCTCCACCACTTTTCAAATATTTGTGGGCACAGTTTGAGCTTCCCTTGCAGTGGCCAGGCAACAAATCTTTTCAATTATGCACCTGCTGTGCCAGCACTTAGCATATAATAGCATATTACCTGTAAAGCTGTGATCTTAGGGAAATAGCCTTCAATTTCAAAAATTATTTAAAGGCCAATTGCATCACCTGAAATTTCTTCAAATGATTTAATGGCAGAATATGACCGCTTGTGTTGAAAGAATGTCTGCAGCAGATCAGGAAAGGACCATGGTGAAATGGAGATGACGCTCCATGGGCATTCGAGTTCTTCTGGCTTGGATTAAAAGCAAAAAAACCTTCAGAACTGAAAATGTGATTTTAAAAAAGGATAAACTGATGCAAGTCCCAGTGATTTCAGGAGTTGGCTAAAGCAAAAAGAAAACTATTCTGCTTATATACTGCCCCACACCACTTCAAGTAGTCTCTGGGTGGTTTACAGTTTTATTTACAGTAATGCAGGCTACACATTGTCCCCCACCCCCAGCAAGCTGGGTACTCATTTTACCGACCTTGGAAGGATGGAAGGCTGAGTCAACCATGAGCCTGCTACCTGGGATTGAACCCCAGGTCGTGAGCGCAGTTTTACTTGCAGTACAGGCATTTAAACACTGTGGCACAGGACTACAGTAACTCAGACCAAAAGTAGTGGTACTGCTGGTGCATTGGACTGGTGTTCAGGAAACTTGAATTCAGATTCCCATTGAGCTACAACATGCACTTGGAGACTGGCATCATCATGCCCTCTCGCCCTCACCTACTTTCCAGGACTGTTGTGAAGGTAAAGTGAGGAGAGGAGATTCAGAAACCTGCTATCTCTGAAATGATTCTACATCCTCTCCCCCCATCTTGGAATTTCATTTAAACAGAGGAACCTGGCACCTATCTCTTAACATGGGTTATGGAAGTGTGAGTGGGTTCATCATATCTTTCATTCAGATGAATGTTTTGTAACGGGTCGATGAAGGAGTCAGATCTTATATTTAAAGAACTTTTATTTTCAACGGGCTCAACACTAAGATTCCTTTCCTCCTCCTCCAGCACATGTTCTTGAACGTTACACAATGCCAAACTGTCATTGGGCCTTTTTACACGACCCCTAAGATCCGCTGGCCACTTAAATTCGGACCAGGGATCTTGGGGGTTCGTTGCTCTTCCTGTGTCCCCACCCCTCCGCACTTCCTTGCTCCTGTCTGCGTGAGGGGAGGGAGGAAAAAAGAAAGGAAAAATGCAGGCTCACCTCCGAAGCTGCCTGGAGCCCGGTCGTTGTCCTGATTCCTTCTCTTCTGTTTTTTTTTTTTGCCTCCCGCCCCTTGGGGTGGGAGGCAAAAAAAAAAAACAGAAGTGAGGAGAGCCCCGCACTCACCAGATTAAATACAGACCTGGGGATTTTCACCCTCCTAGAGCAGGTACAAGAAAAGTGCGCTGAAACGCGCTTAGGTGGGCGTGGTCACACTTAATTTCCTGCAAACTCCGGATTTAGTGGGGAAACAATTGTAAGCTCCGGAGCTGGCAGCCATTTGCTGCGGAGTTTAGGGGTCGTGTACAAAGGTCCATTGACGCTTTGTCTTGTCCTCCAAACTCTAATAACGAGGCTTCCCATAGTGGATTAATCTGTCTCTCTCCCATGTGGGCATCTTCTCTGCTCCCTGACAGATGGTCCCGCAACAGGGGTGTCATGCCCAACAGGGCACTTCCCGGCACGGCTGGTTGGGGAGTTCGTCTTTCCGAGGGACTTGTCCAATCTCCATGGGCCCCACATGAGATCTTCTCCCTCGTCCTCCATCCTTCTCCCTCAACCGTCTCCCAACTGTCATCCCCTGTCACTAGTCCCTCCTGCTCCTGCCAAACCACTTCGTCCCATTCGTTCATCTCCCTGTCATATATCCACACCCCTTCCACCACCACATCTGTCATTAACCCTTTACATTCTTCTTCTCTGCCTTCCTTCTTTTCCTCTTCCGTCACATCTTTCTTTTCATTTTCTTTCCCTTTACCCATGCCAGCCTCAGTGGACGGCACATCCTCTTTGTCTTTGTCCTTCCCACATGCATCTATGTCACAGGAAGTTTTGTTTCTTCTGCATCACTCCCACCTTTGTAACCCCCAGCCTGCAGGAGCGGAAAGGTAACCCCTCTTTAGGGCGTTTATACACGACCCCTAAGCTCCGCCGCAAATGGCTGCAAGGTCCGGACCTTAAAAATGTTTACCCACCAGCTCTGGACTTTGCAGACAATTAAGTGCGACCCCGCCCACTTTAGCAAGACCAAACAGCAGTTTTCTTGTACCTGCTTTTTGGAGGTGACAAATATTTGATCCGGTGTAAGGATAGTGAGGGCGGGGCTCTCCTGGCTTCCGTTTGTTCTTTTTTTGCGCCCCGCCCCTTTAAGAGATCTGAATGCTGCCCGGAACAAAACGGAGGTAAACCAGCATTCTTTTCTTTCTTTTTTCTCCATCCCTCAGGCAGCCAGCAACCAGGAAGTGCGAGGGGGGTGGGGACAGAGGAAGAGCGAGGAACCCCTAAGATCTCTGGTCCGAATTTAAGTGGCCAGAGGATCTTAGGGGTCGTGTAAAAAGGCCCTTAGTGAAATCTTAGTATCACACATACTCTTGTGACTGGATTCCCTATGCTTGTCCATGCTATTCCAGCAGAAGATGCAGCCTGTCTCTGCCTCAGACATGAATTATTTCAAACTTCACTGTCAGGCTTGGAGAATAGGTAACTTAAGAACAATTCACCTTGAGAGCATTTGTAAGGGAGCTTTAGTGGCTGGAGAGTGGGGTGAAACATTGATTCCCTACAAGCAAATGCGCCTCTGCAAATCCTTGGGCTAAAAGATTTGACTTCTAAGGAAAACATATAATTGGGATTTTCTCCATAGGATGTAGTCCACACTTATTTCAATTCTGTCTTCATTCTTCACAGATGGTATTATGTGGCCGTTTGTGAATTATAAGGCTCTAGAAGTTATCGTCCTTTACAAGTTGGATAAATTATATCCAGACATAATAACCAGAATTGGGGGTGTGTGTGCAAGATGAAGCCCCAACAGTTATTATCAATCCAAATATATTTTTATTAGATGAAACCTTTATTGTAAGTGTTGTGCATCTTGTGTCTTTTCAAGAAGTGACTGACTTATAGCCACCTTAATGGGGCTTTCAAGGTAAGTGAGATGTTTTGAGTGCTTTTTACTAGTTATGTCCCCCAGTGAATTTCCATGGCCGAGCAGTAATTTGAACACCGCTCCCTCGAGTCCTACTCCATCACTCTGTCCATTATACAACGTTGGGTACTTCTGTTACATTTATTGGACCTCAACAATTTCAAAAAAGATGCCCAGGCCTGAGTCCCCTAGTACAGTGATGGTGAACCTTTTAGAGGCCGAGTGCCCAAACTGCAATTCAGAACCCACTAATTTTTTGCTAAGTGCCAATACAGCATTTTAACCTGAATACAGGTGAAGGGGCAATGCTGGGTACCCACAGAAAGGGCTCCGAGTGCCACCTTTGGCACCTGGGCCATAGGTTCGCCAACACTGCCCTAGTACTTTCCATCAGGCTAGCATGAGTGTCTGTGTAGAAGAGAACTTTGCAAAAGTTCCAGAAATAACCTTGGCCAGAGCTTAAGGCCAAGGTCTCTTACTTAAAGTAAGTTCCAAAATGGATGCTTCAGCCTTTTAAAATCAGTTAGAGGTATCTGGTTTCACATCAACCTATGTAGATGTTGTTATTTATTTATTTATTATTTATTTATTTATACAGCTTATATACCGCTCCGGGCGGTTTACAATAATTGTACAGACAAAAAATTAAAACAACAACTGAAATAAGCAATAAAACAAAACGGCTGCAGCAGAAGGCGGGACTAAAAAAGAAAAAGAAAAAAGGAAAAAAAGAAAAAAAAATGTGTGTCACCCAAACGCCTCCCGGAAGAGAAGGGTTTTCAGCGCCTTCCGGAAGGCAGGCAGGGACTCTGCAAGGCGCACTTCTGCTGGTAGGTGATTCCACAGGGTTGGGCCAGCCACAGAGAAGGCTCGGGTACGGGTGGAAGTTCTCCGAGCCTCCCTAGGCGTGGCCACACGCAGCATGTGCGCCCGCGACGACCTAGTTGGACGGGCCGAAGTTGACCGCTGGTCGATCCGCTCCGTCAGGTAGCCAGGTCCTAGGCCATGGAGGGTTTTGTAAACCAAAACCAGGACCTTGAATCTAATTCGGGCTGCAACGGGCAACCAGTGCAGACGAGCCAAGACTGGGGTGATGTGCTCGAATCGACGCACACCAGCCACCAGTCTGGCTGCTGCATTTTGGACCCACTGCAAGCGCCGAATGAGAGTTAAGGGCAACCCCATGTAGAGCGCGTTGCAATAGTCCAGTCTAGAGATCACCAGCGCCTGGACCACAGTTCTGAGGGAGTCCTCATCCAGGTACGGACGAATCTGGGCAATACGCCGAAGATGGAAAAAGGCAGCCCTGGACACGGCGGACACCTGGGCTACCAGGGTGAGCGCCGGGTCCAGGACTACGCCCAGATTTCGGACACAGTCCGATGGCCTGAGGGAAACACCCTCCAAGGTGGGATACGGGCCACCGTAGCTGGATGAGGAAGCCCCAAAGAACATGACCTCGGTCTTATCGGGGTTGAGTTTGAGCCTGTTATTGTTCTCCTGTTCCCTACATAAAGATGTGCCAACCTTGCCATCTGTTTCATTGCCTTATATCCAAACATATGGCTCCTGGCTGATTGGAAACAGAGACATCCAGCAACATGGCCATCCCTAATCAGAAAACTGAAATATAAAGTTTAGTGTACACACAGATAATGACACATTTAATTGCTGCCAAATAAAGAAAACAGCCTAGTGGCGAATGGGAAATATAGCCCTCAATTAGGTGTGGTTCTGTTAAAATAATGTTAGATTTCTTTTGCTCTGTTTGTACATGCTAAATCTACAATTCGCTGTAGAGAATACACACCTTGAGGTGAAAGCAGATATCTAGCTCATTTTAAAAGATGGCAGCATCCATTTTTGAACTTACTTTGAGAAGGAGAAGGGATGTGGTAGCTCAGCTGGCTAGAGCACTGAAAACTGTCAGCTACAAAGTCGGCAGCTCAGCGGTTCGAAGCCTGGGTGCCACGCAGTGCAGCAAACTCCTGCTGTTAGCCCCAGCTCCTGCCAACCTAGCAGATCAAAAGCATATAAATGCAAGTAGATAAATAGGCACTGCCATAAAAATAGGAAGGTAAAACAGTGTTTCCTTGCAGCCATGCCGGCCACATGGCCAGGGACTAGCATAACCGGCTTCAATACAGAGATGAGCACCACCCCTAGCGTCGGACACGACTAGCACACACACGTGTGTGTGTGTGTGTGTGTGGGAACCTTTGCCTTTACCTTGAGAAGGAGAGCAGAAACGGAAGTCTCAATTAAATGTAATACCACTTTTGCATTGGGTATGGTATGCTTGAATGTAATTTAATGATCTCCAGTTACACAACACATAGGTAAGTGCACAATTGTTTTGGGTCAGGAAGTGAGTTTCTTTTAAACATACACATGGAGGTTGTCCATTTTAAATTTATTCTGGTCATGCTTTTTACAAAACTTGTTTGGCCATGTACGATCAGAATAAACAGTGTGTGTCCCTGGCATTTGATGAAATAGGGACCAAGTACAAGGAGTTTTGGACTGTAGGATACCTAACAGTCTGAGTGGAAATTATATGTCATTGCATGTTATTTTAATTTAATTTTCATTATATTTACAGTATTTTTGTTTATTCAATAGATGTGCTTTTCTTGTATTGTATTGATTAATTGTTGATAACCACCCAGAGTGGCCTCAATGCTAGATGAGTGGTATAAAAATACAAATAAATAAATAAATAAATAAATAAATAAATAAATAAATAAATAAATAATCTGAGTCTTCCACTCTCCTATCCATTTCTATTTTAGTGCTGCATCAAATTTTGCATTATGGCAGTTCAAAATTTATATTTAAAAAGCCCACAAGACTGAGGACAGGGTGCTGCTGTTCCCGGCACACACCCACCAGTTGTGCTAAAACTCATGATTCTTGCTTCCCTGACCTCTAGCTTACTAGAGGAAGGAATCTTGAAGCTGCCTCCTCTGCCACAGAGTGTGGGTGGCTTTGTGTCTTGCTTGGAACCAGCTCTGCTTGCCCCCCAAGTTTTACAATAAGCAAAGAGGTCATGCAGGTGAGTCCTTATAATGTCTCAGTAATGCAGTTTAGGGCAGATTTGGGACAGGGTCAGACGTGTGTCTGGAACAGCTGATCGTGGAAAAAAGGCAGGAAGGGAAGCCAGACTGGCAGGAGTCTAGGTAAATTCTTAGCTGCTAGATAAAGCAGGTAAGTAAGAGGTAAAATGCATCCAGCAACTGCAGTGCTTGCTGTCATTTCTACTAAGCACATTTCTTTTATACAATCTTTGCTGCTGGTGGTGTGTTTGGGAGTCTGCAGGGATTTTTCTTTCCTGAGCCCTAGGCTGCTGGTACCATAGCTGATGCATTTAGCTTATGCTGAACTGCAGAAAAAACATGAGACTTTGTACCGTACTTGCTGGATCGCATGCCTTGTGACTCCCATAAGGATTCCCTTAAGTAGTTGTACAAAGACTTTTCAGACTGTATAGGAAAGCATCACCAGATTAGCTTCCTTTTGAACCACAGTTCAGATTATCTGTTGGAAGTACCTGCTTTGCTGGGTATCTCGTTTCTGCTGTTCTCTTGACACCATGTTCCTTCTGCAATTTAGGGTAGATGATTTCTTTGTTTCTTTGTTTCTTTATTGGATTTTTATACTGCCCATCTGGTAACGAGGCCATTCTGAGCAGTAATTAATCAGTACAATACAATATAGAATAAACACATAATTCATACAATAAAATGAAAAAAAAAACATAAAAATACAGTACAGTAAATATAATGAAAATAAAATTAAAATGACATAACATAGTATATAATTTTGAACCTATGGTGTTATTGGTGGGCAGATAAGCTAAAACCATGTGTTAGATGAGACAATTTCTCCAAAAATCAGAAATGACTTGCAGTACAAAACAAGAAGACATAATTTCACGGAGTCATTTTCATACCAAGGAGTGTACTCTTGCTTCTTGTTGTTCTCCTTTTTGGTGATGCATCTTTATGGTTTTTCTTTTTAAAATTATTTTAATTTTTGAAATTTTCTGTGTTTGGTGATGAGTTTGGCCTCCTTGTTTTTATAGAAAAATAGTTCTAGAAACAGAAATAGAGTGGTCCCCCACCCATTTGCGGTTCATATACTACAGTCCCACTATATTGCGGGTCCACAGTATATGAAAAAAGACCCCCTGGGGTAAGAGGGAAAGGCCTGGGGTAAGGGGGAGGGCCTGTCGGAGGCCTCAGAAATGACTTCCGGTTCTCAGGGAGGCCCTTTGGGGGCCTCCAAAAGACCCGGAAAGGCCCTCACAGGGCAGCTTGGGGCAGTGCCAGGCTGGGGGTAAGTATAAGAGCCCCCAGCTAGGTGCCCCAGGCCCAACCCAACCTGCATCCACATATTGCAGATTTTCAATTATTACAGGTCGGGTTGGGTCCCTAGTCCCCGTGATGGGTGGGGGGTCACTGTACAAGAATATGTGGTGCTGCAGGAAAAATTCTGGTGTAAGAATGGATTCCAAATCATAGGAGTTCTGTAACCACATTCAGTGAAATTTTACAAACACTTCTTCAGGCTTGAGATTAAAAATGATAACACTGTGCTGATAATATTTATATTGTGGTTGGAGAGTAGACATGGCCACTTCATTCTTCATACAAACTGGGTCCCCCCAGGCTGGCTGGTCCACTTACTGGGCTCCCTGTGTCTCTAGGGCAGTGGTGGTAAATCTTCGGCACTCCAGATGCTTTGGACCTCAACTCCCACAGTCCTTTGTCATTGGCAATAGAACCTTGGAATTCTAGGGGTTGTCCAAAACATACAGAGTGCCGAAGGTTCACCACCACTGCTCTAGGGCTTCAAGCACCAGCACTAGGAACCTTCCCCTCCTCCCTGGGCAACTGATCATTCATTGGCTGTGTGTGTGTTTGTGTGTGGGGGGACACACTGGAGAATGACCCTGATGGAGTGGTTAAGTGTACTGTCTGGCTCAGGGTGGGTGGGAGATGTGCCTTCACAGCACCTGTGTTGCTGTGGTTGTTTTTGGAGGCTTTGTATGAATTTTTTGGAGGCTTTGTATGAATTTGTACGAAGCATAAGTGCCCATATCTATTATAAGTGCCCATATCGTCATAAGATCTTTAGGATCAACCTGAGAAGGCTTGGCGTACATCGGAATGCTAGGCAACACGTGAAGCAGGCCCTCCATGCTTGATTGTGTCTCTGCATACAATCAGAGAAATGCTGGAAGAGAGCTTTGTTCAAGGCTGTCATCTCAAAGTGATTAGCAGTAGTACTTGTAAGCAGACATAAATAAAAATTCTGGCACTTTTTTAGACTGCATCCCTTCAGGTTGAACCCTTATATGATATATTTGAATATATAAAACCTTCCTTCCTTCCTTCCTTCCTTCCTTCCTTCCTTCCTTCCTTCCTTCCTTTTGTATTAAATTTCTCTGACAACTTTGGAACAAACTGCTTGTCAAGGCAATGCTCATGGCAACGAAAGTAAATAGTACTGCTACAAATCGTGCTAAATAAGTAGAAGTTGTGACAGAGAACATCTCTGCACCTGTATGTAAATGGCACATGTATGAAAATGCAGTTTCTAATGACCAGCAGTGTCTCCCATCTTTTCTATGTACAGAGCAAAAAAAGCTTCAAACCTTGAGAAGAATGTTTTTCTTTTTTCTTATGTGTATCATATACAATTCATCAGAGGGAAGATAAAATAATACCAAATCCTATATAACAAGCCCAAGAAGAGTGGGCTGTATCAATACAAGTGAGGCAATGATAAGACTAGAGAGAACAATTAAAAAACTATCTCTGGCCTTAGGTGTGTTTTCATTTGTTTTTATCAGGTCTGTTTCTTAATTAAAAGCTGTTAAAAACAACAATTAAGCACAAGAATGGTAATAAGCTATTACGCTCCTTTTTCTTGGCAGAAAAACCTAGAGAAATATAAAGCTGCCAATGATTTTGCCCCTTTCCTTTCATTGTTTTTATACAAGCATGCCCAATTTAGCCCATTGTATGATTACCTAAGAGATATGGTGAATAAATAGGAAGGTATATACAGTTGTTGGCTGACGTCCTGTGGTGCCTTGAGTTAAACTGTTTTGTTTTGGCCTGAGGTAAAACAGCTTCGATGTTCCCTAAATTTTCTCTCAGGAGCAGCATGGTGCGTCCTGGATTCTAGGACTTTCCTGAGGGCTTTTCTATGTAGGAAATTTCAGTTTGTCTGATTCCGGAGCTTAGCATTAAACAAGAAGCCTAGAAAGAACTTCTCACAAAAGAAAGAGTATAATAACATCTCTTATATCAACACTGCTCCTTTGCCTGTGTAGGCTGTGTTGCTTGTACTCAGTTTGTGTGACTCTGACTTCATTTGCAGCAAATTTCCCTTTTTGTTTTTCCTTCAGTGTCTTCTGTAGCCTTCTCAACATGGTCCACATTTATATCTCTATAATTAATATTTAAGTAATCCAATATTTTGAGATTTTCAAACCAAAACACAAAAAGAAACAACACTGGCCATATTACAATCACACATTGCTTGCATAATAATGTTTTCAAGTGTCCAGAGAGTGCTCTAGTACTGGGGGGTGGGGGATATAGAAGTCAAAACAATGACAACGCATGCACACAAACTCACACTCTATCACTCTGTCGTTCTAATATATATATATGTCATGCACGAAAGGGCAAAGTCTGTGATGCATATGGTCCTCCAGAGACATTTCTGCAACTTTCAGGGCCACCACAAAGGTGTCTGAGTTCCATACAGGGGGGGAAAAAAGGGGGGAGGCTGTTTGGGAAAATAAAACATTCACTTGGGAGTAGCAGGTTTTGTTTTGCCTTATGGGCCTTGAGGTGTCCTCCCAAGACTTCCCTATCCTTGTTCATTAGAGAAAATGGAGTGTGCACCCCCAAAATACTGAATTAAAGGGAGAAGAAAAGCCAGCAAGAGAGAAACAAAAGAATACATTGGGGTAGTTGAAGAAGAAGAGAGAGCGTTGTGTTGTGGGTTTCCAACTCTGGTTTCTAAGGCAGTTACTTCATGTCCTTCTTTATTCCATGACTAGTTTTGTACTGTAACAGCATTGGTCACGGTCACGTGGTTTTGTCCCTGTTTCAGTGTTCCCATGGTCATGATAACTTGTCTCGTGACAAGTGTTACCTCGCGGTCTTGTACCATGACAAATACTGAATTTGTTTAGCTTTCTTTTTCCTTTTTTTGGGGGGGGCTTAAAATTCCTTTTAAATATTTCGCTTCTGAAAACTCATAATCATAAAAACCCTAAGACACAGTTTTCTGAGAGAAACAAATGTTTTGTTGCGTGACAGTCGTTACTACACAGTGTCTTGTCTCGAAACAGAAAGCGGGAACAAAGAGTGACAAGGTAAAACCCTATCCCAGCACCAAGTACATTATTGTCGCACTTAGCACCCTTTCCAGGGTCGTGGTCATGACAAATTTCAATAGTTGCGCAACGGACATGAAGTAACTTTTTTTGAACCGCTCCCAAGCACAACAGTAACAGAGTCAAAACGGATGTGAAGTAACTGCCTAACTAATCGGTTTCTCAGCCAGGTACAAGATGAATGAGTACCAGGTAGAAAAAGAGACAAGGGCAGTACAGTTTTTGAGAAAAAGATGGGGGGAGGGGGAAGGATGAGAAAGGAGAGAAGGAAGAGGGGTGCGACTAACAGGTTTCTAAATCTGTTGCAAATGAAATGAGTATCAGGGTGGAGACAGACAGATGGACACCAGTGCAAAAGAAAGAATTGGGCTGGTGGGAGAGAAGAGAGAGGACACTCAAGTCAGGATGAGACTTATGGGTCTTTAACCCAGATGAAGCTTGCTCACAACAGATACTCGCAGAGGTCAGTGTGTTCTGGTGTCATAAGACTACTGAATGGACTAAATGAGTGTAATCATTCTTGAAAATGACCCTACAGATTTCTGGTGGGCATGCATAATTATCCCAGTGCTTCTGAATGCAGGCCTATTCTCCAACTGGTTCTACAAAATCAATGTCTGGCCTGTGATAAATAGAATAAGATTGGAAGGGCCAAGCCTTTTGGTGACCATTATTTCTTTCACAGGTTTAGGTGTTTTTTCTTTTCTAGTCAGAGAAGAAAGAGAAAAATAAAATACAGCGAGGCCTCTGAGCTTTCCAGCACCACCCGGAATTTTCTTTCTATCATGCTTTGCCAACTCTTACCTCTGAACTTTCTGTGAACAAACCTCCTTTTTATTTCTCTCAAGATTCTCTAGTTTGCTTTTAGCTAACGCCACAAAATTTTGCTGAGAAATTGTTGTCTTCCTTGTTCCAAGAACTCTCCACTCCAATTTTTGAGATATTGGGGCAGGTGGGTTGGGAGAAAAGAAAGAAAGAAAGAAAGAAAGAAAGAAAGAAAGAAAGAAAGAAAGAAAGAAAGAAAGAATAGCCCCTTTTAATTTTATGGGTTTTCCTGGTTCTTAAAAGATCTGCAAGTTTAAGAAGTTACTCCTGTTTCTTTGGAGATTTAGTTCCTGTTTGATCCAGCTGAAACCAGTAAGAGTGGGCAAAAGATTTCTGTTATCTAAAACAAAAGTTAGAAGTCATTTTTATGTGTCCTCTCCACTCCACTTAAGGAATGTAATTCCTTCTGTACTACAGAGTACTTTTTTTGTTTAAAACATTGGAAGCCCTGTGGTGTGATGTGCCAAAGTGTGGTTTGGGGCTGAGGGATTTTTTTTTAAAGAGATTTTTACTTTCATGAAAATTAATCTCATTTGCAGGTTTGCGGGTCAGAAGCATCCCATCCCTTGAAATTTCAGGGCCAAAGACTAAGGCCAGGCAGTGGCGTCTTGTGATGTCAGTCCGGTGCATGTGAGGTGGGGATGGGGATGGTGGTAGGGAGGAGAGTTGCCTGCAGACTTTACACTGCTGCTGCCAGGGCCTGTGCAACAAGAAGCTTTAGCATTTGTGCTATTCATGTTCCAGAATAGTACAGTGTACTGAAAAATTAGGAGCAAGGAGAAGGGACCTTTGGGTGCTGGTAATGCCCATTGTGCCATTTTGGGCAACCCAGGCAGAAATGTTTTTACTGGTGAACCAGTAAAAGTTAGACTAAAAGTTATTCTGATGCCAGCAGAGAATGGGTGAAATGGTTAAATTAGAGCTGTTTACAGTCCTTTTTAGCCTGCGAGCAAGAGCAAGCGAACAGGTGGAGTAAATGAGTATCACATGTGGGACTGGCATAAGAAACAAAACAAGGTGAACCTGTCTCTGCTGGATTAAGGCGGGGGGTTTATCCAACCTGTTCAGAGGTCTGCTTGTATGTTTTGAGCTCTCTGTCTGGCTGAAGCTGTACATATAGTCTGGGCAAGGGAATCACCACTGGAATGACGTGAATGCTGACAGCAAGTGGCCCAGTTAACTTTTTAGAGACATTTTGCATGGGTGTTTCAAGTTTGGGAAGGGTAGTCTCACTACCCATTAGATTATGTGAGGGAGCCCGTTAATTACCTGTTAATGGAGCAGTGAGGTAACTCCCTGTGAGCAGCGAGACTATGGGGGTTGTAGCAAACCTGGATTTTACAAACCCATGCCAATCATTATAACTATGATATAACCTGGTTCCTTTTCCGCTGCCACCATTTAACCCTCAACAATTATGATGTAGCTAATAAACAAACAGAGACCAACACCTGCTTTAATGTTTCAAAATAACACTGTAGTTTATTGTTATAAAACAGGCATGCCCAGACTTTGTCCCTCCTGATGTTTTGGACCACAACTCCCAGAATTCCAAGCCTGTATTTCCAATGGGAAAGGACTGTAGGAGTTGTGGTCCAAAACATCTGGAGCGCTGAAGTTTGGACATGCCTGTTATAAAATAAAAGTATCATTACAGCATACTATTCATTTGAGGCTTTTACTTTTCTTTAGCTTTAAACACAAAAGAGTTATACATTCATTTCCTTACTCAGTTGTTCCCTAAACATTTCCTATCCAGACCCTATCTAGTCCCTAACCAGCCTCTATCCAGGCCCTATCTTAACTGTCAGTTCTATACACACTTGTTTATATACACTCTAGCCTTGCCTACAGACTATTTGATTGTTTAAACAGATACCATTTCATAAATGTTCATAATTTAGCTTTGCGTTCCGTTATAGGGGCATTTCTTTTCTCCTTCTTGGCCAAAGCGCATGTAATGGAATAGGCAATGGTGGTAGGAAGATCTCTCCTTTCTATTCTCTCTTCTCCTTTTCCAGCCCCAGAAGTTTGCAGGGAAATTATTGGCAATTACTGAGACTGCAAGTCCTAGGATTAGGAAAATCCCATCCCTAAATTCAAAAGGAAATTGACAAGCTAAAACATTTTAAACATTGCACGCCACTCCCCTGTATCCCAGGGTTGGGTGGGGAGAAGAGGTGTGTGATGTGTAAAATGACTTTAAGCAATGGAGCCAAGCTCTTGGTTCTGTTGCTTAAAGTCATTTTAAACATCGCATGCTGCTTTTCTCGACCCCGCCTGGGGTGCGAGGGAGCGGCGTGCAATGCCTCCATGGAGGGAAGCCCCAGTCTCCAGCTGATTGGCACTGGGGTGGAGGAGAAAAAACCTTTCCCCCCTCCCTCAAGCCCTTTCGAGGTACCACTGTACTGCAGTCCCGCAATATAGTGGGACCGCAGTATATGAACCGCGAAAGGGTGGGGGACCACTGTACATATGAGCGAGAATGTCTGCATGGACACTTTCTTGGAGTGTTCTCAAAACAGGGGCATATACTGGCATTTCTAGATGGATTAATTCTAGCACTATCAGTTGCACCCAATTTATTTCTTCCCCCCGTATGGCTAAGAAACACACTCACACCCTGGTATGACCAATACTTTGACATTTAAGGAGGGTTCCAGTGTGCAACTCCAGTAACTGGAGAATAACTCATAATCAGAAAAGATCTCCTGCAGAAAGGGTGGAAAAGGGAAGTCAGCCTGCCGTCAGCTGCTTAGTCAGTATTGCTGCATTCAAGCTTGTCCTTGGAGATCATTGTGTCTATGCCAGCCCCAGCAGTGTCATGCCATCTGGCCACCCGAGTGACTGATATCCAAAGCAGAGAGGCATGACACCATGAGCTAAATGATCACTGCTCTCCCACCATTTTGCCACATGCTCTTGTTTATTGTGTAATGATTGATGAATAATGTATTTAAAATATTGTTGAGCTGTGGGTTTGAGAGAAGCCAAGTCGATCACAATGAGCAGATGCTCCCGCACTCTTTCAGAACAAGAAGAAGGAATGTGTGCAAAGAATAAAGAAAAGGTATGGCTAAAATGTTTTAGACGCTGTACTGAGATGACTAGCGGTATGAGGTGGGCCGAGAGCTTCTCCTTCTGATGATTTTTCAGAGTAATAACTTGATGCCCTTAGTTAGTTATTTCATGAGATCAAAAGACCTATTTAGTGAAATGGAGGCAAACACATTTATCATGTGTGGGGATTCCTGCAGTTTCCTCTGCAGAAGTTGCCGAGCAACAAGGGAGAGCAAGTGAGGCTAAGACCTAAATTGGCCTCTCCTTCCAGTACATGAGTATCTTCACACACCCATGAACCTTCAAGGACACCCTATAACTCAGCAGTGGATGTTTTCCATAAACTTTACATAGATTGTTAAAAGGTGAACTTATTTGCATAATTGTTATGGAAATGAAGGGAGCTCCCTTGTGTTTGGTGTTGAATAATGGATCTTGCAACTCAGTTCATGGGCATCTTAAAAGATATTGCATCTCTCTACCTCACTTGCTCTCTGTACGTTGTTGCATGCATTTACTCAAGTTACCCAAGGTGCTGAGATACACGCATGTGGCATCAGTAATGTCTGTATTAGACCTGCAAGTAGCAGAAGAAGGCCATTTTGGAGAGGCTCCACACATTTAAAGGAATGTCAGAAAGCAACAGGACTAGTGATGATGGAGCACCAGTGGATGTGGAGCAATAACTGCAACTGTGCCCATGTTGGTGATGCAGGACTTGTTTTCTCTAGGACCTCCTTGCAGACAAATTGGTCTTCCTGCTTAGCCTTATGCCTAATAACCTATGGTTTGATAAGGCAATGCCTTTTGCATTTTGCTGGCTTTCCGCTCCCATGTCTCTTTGCGGTCCTTGTACTGAGTTTGGGAGGATGTGGGGAAAATGCTCCTGGCAGTAAGTACCATACATGTGGCCAGCCTATGACAGATTCCTCAGAAATACCAGAGATGGAGAAAGGTGAAGGTGCTATGAATTAGCTTACCCTACAACTGTCCTGCTTAATTAGAATGAGCTGGAGCCAATGAGCTGGACCCTGGAGTTTGGGGAAGGGGAGGGGAAGGTTTAAAAGCCAGGCTTTTAAAACCTTTCCCCCCCTTCCCCAAGCCCCAGATCTGACCCCCCATTGCTGCCAGCCTGCACGGGTGGCGGGTGGCTATTGCATCACCCCATGCAGCCGGCCCGCACTCCTCCAAGACACTGCCAGCCCGCACTCCTCTGAGAATCCTCGGGGCCACGCGGGCGGGTGGTGGTGGTGGTGGTGCGATCGCATCGCCCCCCCCCCCCACACTGCCCCAGGCTTCTTGGAGGAGTGCGGGCTGGCGGCGTTGGGTGCTGCCCCACAATCTCCATTGAAATGTATTGGCTTAATGCATTTCAATGGAGAAATTTTTCCCCATTCGAATGCATTGAGCCAATGTATTACAATGGGGAAAATTTTCTCCACTGAAATGCATTGAGCCAATGCACTTCAATGGAGACGGCCCCGGACAGGACGTCTCGGGGTGGCGTGGGCGGGCGGTGATGGGATGTCAGATCACCCTGCTGCCACCTGCGCGTGCCGGTCTGAGAAGTTTTGGGGCGGGGTGGGCGGGTGGCAGCAGGAGGTCAGATCCCGCAACGCTGCCGGCGCGTGCTGCCACAAGACTTCTCAGATTGGTGTGTGGCGGCGGCAGCGGCGGCGGTGGTGGCAGGGGGATCTGATCGCCCACTGCCCCCCCAGGCCCCACCCGACCCACATCCGTAAATCACAGATTTTTAGTCATCGTGGGTTAGGTGGGTCCCTAACCCCCGCGATAGGTTGGGGGGTTACTGTACACAAAATGGGGTTGGAAGTGAGAACTACAATGAATTATATAAAAGGTAAAGAGCACGGTCCAGATTCCTCCATTAAGGCCTAAGTGCAAACAAGCAAAATGGTTGGTGGAAAACTTATTTTTAAAATGAAAATGCTCTACCCCTCCTTTTAAGTCTTCTCCCCTCTAGCTCCAGTGTTAAATGCAGATTAAAAGTGTTTACTCTTGACCAGTTTCCTTTCTTCTGTAGAAAAAGGGGAAGGCAGAGAATCAGGGATGAGACCTAATTCGAAAAGAAGACTGGGACAATTTGTCTGACTGCCAAAGGGGGGGGAGGAGCAGGGAACTCGTAGCCCTTCCAGATATTGCTTGTAACAATATATTCTTAGAAATGCCAAGTTGGAAGGGAAACCCTATGGATCCTCAAGTTCAGCCCCTGTCAAGAATTGAACTTCCAGCCTTTGTTTCGCAATCAGAAGCCTAAACCTTGAAGCTGCTTGATAGCCACGTTCATGACCAGTGACCATTGGCTATGCTGGCTAAGGCTGGTGGGAGCTGTGGTCCAAAAACATCTCGAAGGCAGCCTATTACTCTCTCCAATTAATGACATTGAAATTAATGAAATAGTCAAACTGCGATTTCGAGGGTTCAGGACCCCTCATTAATAACTGAAGTTCAATCGAGCCTGAGTATAAAATTCAAAACCATCAAGGAGACAACAGATGTTAATGAAGTTGAAAACACCTGGAGCCAAATTAAAGCTGCTGTGAATGAGGTGTGCCAAGATAAATTAATGATCATCAAGAGAAAGAAGATTAAATTTTGGATGACAGATGACATTTTGGACCTCATATATCATAGAAGAGAGATGAAAAATAGAGATCCTGCAATATATAAACAACTGCAGAAAGAAATATGGTGGAAAATAAGAATTGCGAAGGAAGAAAAGCTTTCAAAAGAAGGGAGCAAAATTGAAGAACTGGATGCTAAGCATGATTCATTTAACATGTACAAGAAAATAAGGCAAGCGGCAGGTGTGTATAACAGAAGAGGAAGTGAATCTCGTATTGGCAAGAATGATAATACCTTGACAAGCACTGAGGAGAAACTACAGGAGTGGAAGGAATATATAGAACATCTGTTTAAGGATAACAGAAGTATTGACCATGGTATCAAGTAAGATAATGGTGTAGATATCACGAGGGAAAGGTAGAACATGCCATTAAACTATCAAAGTGTGGCAAAGCCCCAGGCCCTGATGATATATATATGGAAGTTTTGGCATTGCTTAAGGAAGAACAATCCCTTTTCCTTCTGGTCAGTTTATACAACCGTATCTATAGACATGGAACCATCCCACAGGACTGGCTCAAATCCACTTTTATACCACTTCCAAAGAATCCTAATGCAAAAAGTTGTAATGACAATCAGTTTGATGAGTCACATCCTGAAGTTATTTTTAAGTCTTGTATTTAAGAATATATTGGAAGGGTGCATTTGAGATACCCAATTTGGATTCAGGAATGGATTTGGAACTCAGGAGGCATTATTTAGTCTTCAGATACTAGTTCAGTGATTTCTCAATGTCAGTGACAGTTACTTCACATCCACTCTAGTCCCGGGAGGAAGTTCGTTGTGTGTTGATGTCTGTCGCGGTCACGTGGTCTTCTTGCGGTTCTGTCCCTGTTCCCATGTACGCACGGGCGTGAAGGATGATACCGGCATGACTGTTACTGTACGTCCTCGTTCCATGATGAGATGTGAAATTCCATGCCTTTGTTCTCCACTTTCCCCCCCCGGTTTGACCTTCCGTTTTTTGATGTTTCGATTCTCTGAAGCCTTGCCTTCAATGCATTACGGAGCTAAGTTTGAGGCATTTGTCTTTTAATCTCTCTGCACTGTGTTGCTGACTCCATAGGGAATGTACTGGCGAATGGCACTTCACACTCCTGCCACTAGCTGGAGAATGGCACATTGCGTGACAAGCCTTATCTCATGGGCACTCGTATCGGAACGAGAAGGGAGACGAGGAGATTCCCGAGGCCAGGGAGGGGAATATCTCATCCCGCTTAGATTGCAGTTCAGGGGGCGTGGTCGGGACGAACTCCCCTCATCCTGCAATGGACGTGCAGTTAAATTTCTTCGTACCGGTCCCCAGCGGGACCGTGAACAGCGATGAGATGGACGTGAAGTATCAACCAGTGTTGATGTTTGTGTTTGCTTCATTGATTATGGAAAAGCATTTGATTCAATTAAACATGATAAACTTATTAATATTCTTAAAGAACTGGGCTTGGACAATCGTGATATCAGATTCACTGGAAATTTGTATTGGAATCAGCGTGCTGGTATCCGGATAGATGGTCAGATATCAGAAGAGGTTTCAATTACGAAAGGTGTTCGTCAAGGTTGTATTCTCTCACCTCTACTTTTTAATATTTATTCAGAAAGAATTTTCTGATTGCTATTGGAGGAAAGAACCAAGGTGTGAAAGTGAATGGAGTTCTTGTTAATAACATAAGATATACTGATGACACTGTCCTGCTTGCAACAAGTCTGGCAGAGTTGCAAGGATTATTGGATTCTGTTGCTGCAGAAAGCAATGCCATGGGATTGCGACTCAATGTGAAGAAGACAAAATGGATGGTTATCAGTAAAAAAACAAAATGGTTCACAGAACCTTCTCAAGATTGGCAGTGATATATTTGAGAAACTATCATCTTATAAATACTTGGGATGCTTTTGTCAAAGATAACTGGTATCCTTCATGTGAAATTCATTGTAGAATTGAACAAGCTAGAAATTCTTTTCAGAAAATGAGGAAAGTCTCGACCAACTGGGACTTATCAGACTTTGAACTCGAATATTTCAATCCTATGTATTCAGCATACATTTCTATGGTGTTGAAACCTGGACCCTTACAGACACATTACACAGGAATCTGGAAGCATTCAAAATGTGGACATACAGACGGATTCTGAAGATACCTTGGACAGTCAGAGTCACTAACGTGGCTGTACTACAATGCATGAAAAAAAAGTTAGAAATCCTCAATACTGCAAAGAGAAGAAGAATGCAATATTTTGGACACATAATGTGCAATAAGAAATACCATCTGCTGCGAGTTATCCTTTAAGGAAAAATAGATGGGAAGCATGGTCCGGGGCATAGAAGAACCTTCTGGTTTATGAACTTAAGCCAATAGTCTATAGTGAGCACAGCTGCTCTGTTTAGAATAGCTTTAAATATAAATCAGTTAAGGCTACTGACTGGCAACGTTCTATGAGGACATGACACTAGAAGAAGAAGAATTAATGACAAACGAGTTTTTTAAAAACTGAAGTTTGCAGCGCAGGAGTTAATTTCTTTGAAATTGCCATAGCCTCCTGCTTCTCTCCTCTCCTCTCCTCTTGGTTTTGTGCATATGTGTATATGTGTATGCATGCATGCATGGCTGGATAGATGTTAAATAGTGATGGTCCATCATTCTGGTTAATAGGGTATTTTTCTTAACAAAAGACATTCTCTCTCTCTCTCTCTCTCTCTCTCTCTCTCTGTGTGTGTGTGTGTGTGTGTGTGTGTGTGTGTGTGAGAGAGAGAGAGAGAGGGGGGGGGAGAGAGAGAGAGAGAGAGAGAGAGAGAGAGAGAGAGAATTGAGTTGCTGGTATGACTTGGTATAAATTAACCCCAGACTTGGTGGAAAGAACAGATAAATTGCAAATAATGAGAAAAGGAGAAACATTCGTGAAAACAGTCTCCCCCCCCCTGTGAAATACTGTGGAAAGAGAAGTGACACAGAAAACTACGAGTGAGGCAGACCCCTTTGAGCATAAAGCAGTGGTTCCCAACCTGGGGGTCGGGACCCCTTTGGTGGTCGAGCGACTATTCCACAGGGGTCGCCATGAGCCAGTGAAGAAAAAGGCACAAATGGCTTGGGTCTGGAGGAGGAGGGGGAGTTAGGCGGGGTTGGAGAGAGTGAGTTACAGCTTGATAGGTTGGAGAGGATGTCAGCCAATGGCACCTGAGGTTGCGATTGGCTGCCTGTAAGAGGGAAATTCTCTATGGCACCTTTGGCAGTGACCTCTTCCAAGCAGGGCAAGGGGTGACCACACCATGGAGAAATGTATTAAAGGGTTGCGGCATTTGGAAGGTTGAGAACCACTGGCATAAAAGAACATAATGCCTCCATCACTTGGTTATTGTTTGATTAACCGGAGATATTGCTGGGAACACTGGTTAATTCCTAAGGAGGCTGGTACTTCTGGCAGTGTCATCTGAGTGGATATGCTGCCACTTTGTAACCTGTTGCCTGAGTGAGTGAAGGGGAGAAGTTGTGGCTGTCCAGTTGCAAAGGAACTGGAAAATTGCACTCTGCATGTGTTAACAACATTGTCTTTTTATCTTATTGTTGCTTAAGAATTCTTTTCCATGGGCTCAGCTATTGAATTTCTTATTGTTGTTACTTATTGCTGTTTCTCAGTATTCCACAGCTGATAAATGGATTCCATATCCTCTAAGTCAGTGATGGTGAACCTTTTAGAGACCAAGTGCCGAAACTGCGATACAAAACCCACTTATTTTCCGCAAAGTGCCAATATGGCAATTTAACTTGAATACAGTGTTACCCCAGGTTACAAATGCTTCCGGTACTACCCTTCAAGAAAGCAAGGATCAAAAAGTAGCTTTCACAGCCTCAGCACCCTCACTGTGGCTGCGATAAATTAAAAAACCTGCTCTTTGATCCTCACTTTCCTGAAGGTTAGCACCGGGTGCTACACTTCGGAAAAGCAAAGATCAAAGAACAGCCTTTTGAATTTCCTGTGGCCACAGTACCCTCACTGTGGGCGTGGGAAATTAGAAACCTGCTCTCCGATCCTCGCTTTCTCGAAGGGTGCTATTCTTCAGGGAAGCAAGGATCGAAGAGCAGGCTTTTGAATTTCCCACGGCAACAGCACCCTTGTTGTTTCCGTAGCGACCGTCAAAATGTCTCCGTGCAGAGAGCCAGGCGAAGCAGAGGCAGTGGTTTGTGGGCTCTTTCGTAGACCCAGTTTACTCTCCAGCCATGCTGCTTTTGGGTTGCCCAGAGTAACCTGACTGGAGAGTAAACCGGGGCTACGAACGAGCCCACTAATTGCTGTTTCCCCTTCGCCTAGCTCTCTGCACTGAGCACAGTGGCGTGCTCCAAGCGGAAGGGCGATGTCGCGTGCCCACAGAAAGGTCTCCGCGTGCCATCTTTGGCACCCGTGCCATAGATTCGCCAACATTGCTCTAAGCAGTCTGTGATTATGATTACATTGATATTTCACTTTCCCCCCATCACTGTACTCTAAGTGGAGAACCTGCATTTCCTTCTCACTCTCTTAGGCAGGCGCTGCTTGTGCAATGAATGCCTTGTTCGGAAATAATATAAACCTTACTCAGGTGATTAACACTGGGATTCAGTAAATATGAGAAAAGGAGAGTGTAGTGCCAGTGGAAGCCTAGTTCTAGGCTGTGTACAAGGGAGAAATTCAGCACTGTGTTTATATGGACATCCTTCAGGTTGCATACATACATATGCACACACATACATGAGTTCTGTTTCACAGGTAGGAACAAGGAGGGTTATATATACCACTGATGTGGGCTTTCATGTCCAGCAGTGTAATGCACAGTTTGTGAATGAATTTCTATGCTATAATCTTGAGCAACTCGCAGATCCAACAGAACTCCATTAACAAACTGCTCTGCTCTGCTAATGTGTTGGATTTAGGCCATCGTGTTGGAACTGATCCTAAGAAGATGCCACGAAACAGCAGCTATCCCACTAAACAACCATTGGCAAGACTGAGAGTAATAAGGAATGTGAACAGTGGCTGTGATTCGTTGATAATTGGTGGTTTTGGTAACAGAAATGGGTTGCTTTTGTATAAAAGAATAATTATAGAACCCCTTGCCAACCTGTCACCAAATGGAAAACAAATCAAAGCAGAGTGATGGAGAGACTTGTATCCAAGGGAGAAGAAAAAAAGGTGGTGCATCTCAGGGTATAAATAAAAAATTCTAGAAACAGTGGAACTTGCGTGCAAAAATATTTATTTCATTTTATTTATATACCACTCCATTAGTGCAATGCATTACTCTGGATGGTTTACAACAATAAAAAAAACCATGGCAATAAATGACAAATGAACAAATGAAAGCATGCATCGATTATCATTTTAATCAGCTCTAACTCATCATA
This sequence comes from Phrynocephalus guinanensis, assembly GCA_037367245.1. NCBI lineage: Eukaryota > Metazoa > Chordata > Lepidosauria > Squamata > Agamidae > Phrynocephalus > Phrynocephalus guinanensis. The sequence continues at coordinate 157,338,721 of CM074733.1, read as the reverse complement.
ATGCCCGAACATCTGCACAGGGTAGGGATGATGTACAATTCTTTTTCCATTTGTGGGTATTTTGTGCTAGTGTGGAGAAAGGCAGGCCTAACAAGGGATCTACAGGTTCCATTCATCTTGCTGCTAGCCTTTAGTAGCAGTACAAGAAGGAAGAGAGTAAAATGTTCAAAAGTAAAGCTCTGTTAATCAAAGGTAGGCACATAAATAGAACCCCACTGGCCCAGAGCAAGGTTCATCAAATATGGCATCCTGCAGCTAGAAGAGTTATAGAGGGAGACACAGACTGGTTTCTGAAAGTAGCAATTTATTTTGTGGAAGATTGCACATCATCTTGTGACCAAAGATCTTCCAGAGCAGCTTTGTGTGTTTTATTCTAGCAATTCAGTTAGGTAAAGTAACACAAGAACAGGTTTTCCTTCTCTACTAACAGTGGCCATGGAGATGGCTGACTTGCCAGCCACTTTCTGACACGTTTCTGAAATGAAAATGTGTTCTGCTTATATACCGCCCCATACCACTCCAAGTAGTCTCTGGGAGGTTTACAGTTTAATTACAGTATGCAGGCTACACATTGCCCCCCCCCCCCGAGCAAGCTAGGCACTCATTTTACTGACCCCGTCGGAAGGATGGAAGGCTGAGTGAACCTTGAGCTGGCTACCTGGGATTGAACCCCAGGTCGTGAGCACAGTTTTACCTGCAGTACAGGTATCTAACCACTGCGCCATGAGGCTTTCTAGCAAGTGGATGACTCCCACGCTGTCTGTGGGAACTGAATAGCCTGACATTAATTTCACCCTTCCGTCTGATTCCAAAATGGAGGAGGCTGTGTATCTTTCATTGAACGAAACACCCCTGCTGTGCTTCAGGCATTTGCTTATTTACACTCTCTTATTGGCATTCTGGTCAACTCTGCACATGTGGTGACTCTACTCTGGTCTCCTTGCACGGTGGCTTTTGACCTCCTGCTGCCTTTAAATTACTCTATCCCTCTTACCCTCTTGCCTAGAGGAGCTTTTCAATTTACCGCACTGTCAGTATCCACTTGTTACCTGCCAATAGCTTTAATACTTTTAATTGATTTAGTACTGATTTTCTTTTCTTTTCCTTGTGCATTGCCAGGAGATGGATAAAAAGATCACATGGTGCACCAATGGGAAAGACTGCCCTTATAATACAGCCTGCAGGCACTATGCTACTCCTCAGCACCTCTGCAGCGTGCCGTGTTTTGATACTCCGCAATTAGGACAAGAATATTGCTAATAATAAAACCTGGGGATACGACATGAAAACATCTATTTTCCAAAGTACCTGTACATTTGTCAGAATTTACCTACATCTTCTGTCTAAATTACTGAAGGTACCTGGGGAGTTAATGTATTATGCAACCCCCCAAACAACAACCACAAAAAACTCCCAACTCACATAAAATTATATTGGATTTTCTCTTTGAATGTCACATTTGTCTTTCTAAATTCCCATGTTGGCTTTTACATTTCACAGGAACAGAGAATAATAACAAATGGAGCTGCATTGTAATAACAAGGGGAAGTCTCTGTTTACTGCAAGAACTGTGAAAAGAATGTTCAAGAATGTCCTTCAGATTTTGTGCCTACCGTTGTAAAGGGCTTATGTGAGCATTATACATAATAAGGTGGTTTTGATTCTTACTTGTTGCTTTATTGTTGTTTCGGTGTATGTCCCCCCTCCCTTCCCCTTTTGTTGTTTTGCAGGGAATGGTTACATTGCAAGAAGATTTTAAATTCAGCGTGGAGACATTGTTAGCTGTGATACTCTGCAGAAACAAACAATGTTCACATCGGCTATAAAACAGATTAGCAGTATCCTTTATGGCCCTTTAAGCAATCCATGTCCAGTGTCTAGTATTGAGACTGCAATTCTTTCTATAGGTATGGAGCAACTCAACAATGTGTATTAAATATAGAGGTGCCACCTTCCCACCCATTTTTAATGACAGCCAGAGTGGCTAGCAGCAATTGCAGTCCAAAAAAACTACAAGTTTCCTATCTCTATTTACCATATTTTTCGCACCATACAACACACCAGACCATAGGATACACCTAGTTTTTAGAGGTATGTATGTGTGAAAAAAATATTCACGCATACATACTGCGGTCCTGGTATATCTCCAGCCCCAGTTTACTCTCCAGCCATGCAGCTGGAGTGGCATGGCTGGAGAGTAAAATGTGAAGACAAGCTACCCCTCTCCCCACCTGGGTCTCCATGCTGGGAAGCCTTCGGCCCTCTCCAAACTTGGTTCAGGACCCAGCTCCAGCTCCAGCTGCAATGGAGGCTTCCCCACCCAGCTGTTTTTAAAAAAAGTACCTTGCACAATTGATTCTTAGAAGATGGAGAGTAATCAGCCCTATTGGAGACCATAGAGATGAGAAACAGGCTAGAGAGTAACTACCCACCATGATGACCATAGAGTTGGAATAGGAATAGGAATAGAATAGGAATAGGAATCTTTATTGTCATTGCCCCCTTGCAGGAACAACGAAATTTTGTGGTTGCTATATTCAACTCATTTAAAACATTTCACATAGATTTAAAAACAGGTACAACACATAATAATATGACATATAAAATGACTAAAATATGACATATAAAATAAGCTGACTAGAGATGGGCACGACTCAGCGAAATTTTCGTTTTCGTTTTCATTTTTTCGTTTTGTTTCGTAATGAAAACGAAAACGAAAATTTTTCAAAAACCAAAACAAAAATGGAAACGAAACGACCATTTTGCCGTGTTTTTCGTTTTCGTTGCGGCAAATCCATTGAACTGAAAAGAATGCTAACGAAACAGCAATTTTTCATTTTCGTTTTCATTTTTTCGTTTCGTTACGAACCGAAAACGAAATGAAAATTTTTTCAGAAACAAAACGAAAAATGAAAACGAACCGAAACGGATCCCCAAACGACCAAACGAAAAACGAAACAATTTTTTTGAGTCGTGCCCATCTCTAAAGCTGACTTCAAAGTCCAGGATTTCCGTTTAAGGCCAATATTGCTCTAAAAAAGAAGCTATTTTTGAGACGGTTTGTTCTTGCCCTCAGTACTTTATATGTCCGTCCTGATGGCAGCAACTCGAAGAGGCGATTACCAGGATGTGATGGATCTCTTAATATATCTAATGCTTTACAGTGGCACCTGGTAGTATAAATTTGTTCTAGGGTGGGGAGTGAACAGCCCACAATAGTCTCAGCAATTCTTATGATTCTTTGCAACACTGTCCTATCCCGGTGGGTACAACTTCCATACCACACATATAACCCGTAAGTAAGTACACTCTCAATTGCACAATGATAGAAGGCCAGCAGCAGCTTTTGTGGAAGATGGTTTTTCCTTAAAGTTCTCAAGAAAAATAGTTTCTGCTGAGCCTTCTTTGCAAGCCCCCTTGTGTTGACACTCCAGGACAGATCCTCCTGTAACTCTCAATGCCCAAAAATCTAAAACCTGTAACCCTCTCCACACCAGTCCCATCAATCACCAGTGGTTGAATATCAGTTTTCTGCCCCCTAAAATCCACCACAAGCTCCTTTGTTTTCTTTATGTTTAGATGCAAGTTATTTATTCTGCACCACTTGGTCAACCTCTCCACTTCATCTCTGTAAGCCATCTCACTCTCCTTGCCAGAGATGAGCCCAGTCACAGTTGTGTCATCTGCAAACTTCATGATCCTATTGTTAGGATAGGCAGAGACACAATCAAATGTGTAAAGAATATAAAGGAGTGGGCTAAGTACACATCCCTGTGGTGTTCCAATGTTGGTACTAAGAGTATTAGAGGTGTAAGGTCCCAACCGGACCCTCTGAGAACGTTCTGACAGAAAATCCAAGATCCATCCACAAAGTAATGGTGGAAGCCCTAGACCTTCCAGTTTAGAGATCAAACGTCGTGGAAGAATGGTGTTAAAAGCCGAGCTAAAATCCACAAAGAGCAATCTAGCATAGCCCACCCTCTGCTCCAGATGTTCAAAAACAGCATGAAGAGCACACGCCACAGCATCCTCTGTTGATCTCTTCTTTTTATAGGCGTTTTGGAATGTGTCCAGTCCCTCTGTTAAACAGGCAATAACATAGTTACGTACCAACTTTTCAAAGCACTTCATGATTACAGGTGTAAGTGCTACTGGACAAAAGTCATTCAAGTTTTCCGGATTTGGTTTTTTTGGTATCGGAACAATAATGGCAGACTTTAGGCATGACGGCACAATAGCTTGGGATAGGGATCGATTCAAAATCCCAGTGAAAACTCCTGCTAATTGATCTGTACAACCCTTCAGTACTCTTCCGGCAACTCCATCTGGCCCCGTAGCCTTCCTTGGATTGATCCCCTTGAACACCTTCCTCATCTCTCCCTCCTCCACATTAAAAATTGCATTCCCTTGTGCCGATGCTGATAACAATAGTGAAGGTGGCAGAAACTTTGCTGATGTCCCTACTGATGTTGCTTCAAAACGGGAAAAAAAGGCATTCAATTCCTCTGCCAAAGATACCCCTCCCTCAGCTACTGGGGAAACTTTAGATTTGTACCCAGTCATTTCCTGTACACCTTGCCACACCTCCCTAGTGTTGTTACGCTGAAAATTATTCTCCAGTCTCTGCATGTATGCCTCTTTAGCCACACGGATGCCCCTCTTCAGATCCACTCTGGCTGCACCATACAGCGACCTGTTTCCACTTCTAAAAGCAGCATTTCTTGCCTTTAGCAGCATTTCTTGCCTTTAGCAGAACTCTATGGTCAACATGGTGGGTGGTTACTCTAAAGTCTAGCTGTAGCTCTATGGCCATAATGGTGGGTGGTGACTCTCTTATCTTGGCACATTGTGGGGCTCTATATGGAAAGCCATGCTTGCAGTCTTCAGAGCCTCCACCCAGGGGCGACTTTCCCATAGGCCTTTGTGGTTCAATGAACCAGGGCGCCTGAACCCCAAGGGCGCCTGAACCCCCAAACCCCAAAACTCTTAGATTCAGGAAAGCAGAACCCGCCCCCCTCCCCCTCCCCGCCCGGGCCTCCCCTCCTGCTGGTGCTGCACAACTTGCAAGGTGGCCGCGGCCTCGGAAGGTTGTCATGGTTTCGCGGGTCACATGCGCGCGAGGTTTCTCTCTCTCTCTCTCTCTCTCTCTCCTCCCCCCCCCACCCCCAGTGCTGGTGCGGAAGAGGAGGGTTCCAGACAGCAGCGGGACGGGCTCCTTCCGCGCGCGCCGCCTCGGCTGGTGGTGCAACACGCAGCTGGAGGGGGGGGGAGAGAAAGCCCCGGGGGCAGCGGCGGCAGCAGCAGCAGCAGCAGCCACGGCAACCGCAGCAACCATTGCCCCGGGACTTCTCGCCTCGCCGACGCTTGCTTTGCAACGCCGCTCCCGCCCCTGCCGTCGGACATTAGCCCCGCTGCACGGGGGAGGCTCGGGACCCCGCTGAGCTCTCCCCCCAACACACACACACACACTCCGTCTTGGCCCCCCCCCCCCCCCCCCCCCCCCCCCCCCCCCCCCCCGCAGCTCCGGGATGAGCATCTCCGTCCCGGAGGGGCTGACGGAGCTGCTGCAAGGCTTCACCGTGGAGGTGCTGCGGAGCCAGCCAGGGGACCTGTGTGTTGCGCGCGCGCACACACACGCACACGCACACACACACACACTTCCGACGGGGTTGTGATGGCCTCCCTCTGGGGAGTCTTAAAGAGAGAGAGAGAGAGAGAGAGAGAGAGATTCTCTGATCTTCCCTCGGCCGAGAAAAAAAATTCTTTATAAGTCACAGAAACCCTACCGGAAGGCACTACTAGATCGGGCCACCCTACACCTTCGTGAGCAAACAAACCTTTCTGTGAGGTTGCCCGTTCAGCAGATGGATACCTACTGCTCAGCAGATGGATACCTACTGCTCATTGAGGAAAAGCTTCACGTTTTTGGGTCACAAATAGGCTTGTCTTCTCGTGTCCGCCTCACCCCTTGCCTTCCAGGTCTTGAGGAAGACGCATGATCTGCAGTTATTATTGCCATAAATAATGATACTTATATCTGTGCAGTGCAAGACTTCACCTGCTGATGTCTGCAGATGAACAGTATAAAAACAAGCTGTGAGAGTCATAAGAGCCAAGCGCATGAGTTGCCTTTCACCTCGTGTAGGAAATCCTGGCTTCCATTCACAAATACTGTATTTCATTTTCCCCCTCTTATGAATTATAGCACCATGCATTGATAAGCATGTCGCTCCATTGTAAGGAGTTTTGCAGCTGCTTTGGGCATGATGTTGACCATTCTTGCATATTGTCATCATTAGTAATATTGTGATAATTAGAGGTATCCTGGGAACTGGAAGAGATGTTTCTCTCATGATTGCCTGAACAGATACTTATGTATTTATTTATTTTAAAATATGTTTGCTCCACCTTTCTCCTTGAAAATGGACCCAAGATGGATTAGAACATTGAAAGGCAGTACAGTGGACCCTTGTATAACAAACAGCTTGTATAACATAAAATTTGTACAACATAAAAATGGGATCACTCCATTTTCAATGCATTCCTATGGGAATTTATATAAAGGAAAATTTGTTTAACATAATTTCATTTGGAACGAAGTAATTCCTTTATACAAGGTACCACTGTATTTAAAAGTTGAAAACAATAAGTATACAATGGTGGTTAACACCATTAAATGACAAGATTTAAAGCTAAGAACAATGAGAAAAGAGGCATCTTACACCATTTTCAGGATCGCAAGTTCCAGAATTCCCCCCCTTTTGCTGGTCAGTTGGCAACCTTCCTCATCGCTTCCTAAGGGAGCAGAAACACCCCGGGCTCTTGCTGGGTTAAACGGAAGGCCTTCTTTTGATGTCAGAGGGTGTAGGTTTGAACATTAAACACGAGAGCCACGAAGGGTTGTCAGGAGAAAGGCAGCCCCTCGTGTGGGAAGGTGTCCTTCGACACGGCAGCCGCGCCGGGCGCCAACCAGGCCAGGATCCGCTCAGCTGGACTTAAAAGAAAATCATCCCCCCTAAAAATAAGCACGTACGAGAGAAAAGCGTGGAATAAAATCCATAGGGTTGAACCCCTCCCCTCCATCCGCTCTTTCCCTTACACTCACCCCCCCTTTCCTTACTTAACAAAAAAAGGCCAAGGAGGGACCACAAGATGCCAGGACCGAATTTCCCTTTAGGGTTTCGGTGTTTTTATGGGCGGGTTTGGTAGAAACCAGCCACCGCTGATCCCGTGGTTGCTTTGGTCGGTTCTAGGGTGGTTCGGTGCGCTAGACTGACTTCTGAAAGTGGAGCTGCTGATATAGATGGAGAAGATCTATTTCATGAGCTAGAACTCTTACCAATTGTTTTCAATAGTGACACAACTCCACTGGATGTTTTCAATTATATATACTCAAATAATTTGACATCAGTATTTCCGAACTTGTCCATATCACTACGTATATATTTAACAGTACCAGTGACTGTTGCAGAAGGTGAAATATCATTTTCAAAATTAAAATTAATAAAAAATTATTTAAGATCAACTATGTCTCAAGAAAGATTGTCAAACCTTGCCATGATCAGTATTGAAAAAGAAGTAGCAATAGATACCAGTGACCTTATAAAGGATTTTGCTCATAGAAAGGCTCGAAAAGTAGATTTTTTGGGACATTAGCAAACAAGCAAAAACAAAACAATGTCGTGGTGTTGTATACTTAATAAGTGCATTGTTAATAAATGAGCAACCTGAAAAGTTTCCTGTTTTCTTTATAATATTTAAGTGTCGCGTTAGCTCCCTTAAAAAAGGAAGGTAGACAGCTCTGTGAAAGGGGGGGGCGCCAGAGGGATCTTCGAACCACAGCTCCACATATCCTTAAGACGGCCCTGCCTCCACCCCCTATATGTACCATGTGACACAATCATTGAGTTTTTGCTGACATTGACACGGGGCATTATGATAATTCATGATAATGCTCTACTCTCTTTCCGTCATGCCACTGTGTCAGGAAGGCCCACAGTGAGTCAGTATCATGAGGCCAGAATCTGACATGAGGGTCTCAAGTTATAATAATGGTATTCACATTATTTTTACATAATTCTCATAATTTTACTGACATATTGTTGTGATGCCATGCACACAAGGAGAAACAACAGGAGTACACTTATGGTAGAAATGTACTTAGATTAAGTGGGAAACAACAGGATTTCACTGCAAGGCTGTGGTGGTAGAATGGTGGAAACAGCTGGTCAGATTGTAGGTACAAATGTTATCTGGCTGCAAAGAAGGTGTACTACTTGTACACATGGTGGTACCCACTAGGGATATGTGAAACATGTAATCACACCCTGAAACAGGAAACCCTTCTCTGAATACTCAAATATTGTGCAGTCAGAAACTACATGACATATCCATCCATCCATCCATCCATCCATCCATCCATCCATCAAGGTAGTGCATTACTTTGCTTTGTCTTGGTAAAAGGGGGTAGGATGAATTTTGATTCACTATGAGACATATGTCCAATAACACAGGACATGTTTAGAGCAAAAGCATAAATGGTCATAATACACCTCTCTAACAATCCATCCCCCCTCCTCAAAGTATTATGGTGGCCACCTGCAAAATAATAAATGGCAAATTATACCTGCTGTATTAAATTATCTGAGGAGACGCAACCATTTTAAGAGGCTCAAATGGCAGCTGGCACCCCATGAGGTGGAAACTGATGCCATAGAGTTTCAGAGCCAAATTCACACAACATCTGGGTATGACAACCATATAACAACATGCTTCTTGCACACTATGTAGATCAGTGTTTCTCAGTGTTCCTAGACTGCAACTCCCAGAAGCCTCCGCCACTCGCTGTGCTGGAAGGGGTTTCTGAGAGTTGCAGTCCAGGAACATCTGGGGACCCACAGGTTGAGAACCACTGATGTAGATGAATCTGCAGTTTCAGGTGACAACAAAGGATGGAGAAATCTAGGTTGTTCGGGGCAAGCCAGATATGCAGAAAAGCTGGAGCTGAAATCATCTCACCAACTATATATTGAGGACTACCAGATGATTACCCACTGGCTTGTCAACGAGGAAATAAAAAACAGAAGTTTATTACTCTGATGGACTGACACATACTGTATAGCTGTTGGGGCTGAGTTTGGTTTGGTAGGTTGAACAGTGTGATCAATCATAGCAGGAACAGCTCTTGTGAGCTGAGGCTGAAAGAAAACTTGAAGCCTCTGCTTTGCCTTCACATTTATACTTTTTATCTGTTTTTGCCTGTTTTGCCATGCACTGGAGGTAGTCTAGGGTTCAAGCGGGGAGACACACCAGCATGGGAGGGTGCCATTGCTTGGCGCCAAGCTGTCTATTCAGTGCAACGTTGTACAGCTTCTAGGGTCAAACTTGACAGAACACGAGAATGTACTGTATATGCAAGAAGTACTAGTCCCCCAATCAGTGAAAAAGGTCCTTTATCATGGCATGTGCTTTTCCAGGTGTCTATATCTTGGATTTAGTGTGCTTTCTTTTATGATTGACCTTCACGGTCTTAACTTACAAGTAGGATCCCCGAGGCACACATTTCTGAAGTAATCATACTATGGGAGGGGATATGGGACAATTATGGGGAATATGCATTCAACATATTTGACCAGTGAATTGGATAAGGACTCTCAAGCAGTACTGTATTGGAGCTGTAGCTGTTCTCACAACCTGGGGTTCAATTCCAGGTAGACAGCTCAAGCTTTCCTCAGCCTCCCATTCTGAGGTTAGTAAAATGAGTACCCAGCTCACTGGGAGGAGGCACTGTGTAGCCAGTGGAATTACTTGTAAACTACCCAGAGAGGGCTTTAAGTGCTATGGGGTGGTATATAAGAAGCACACTTTCCTTTTGATTTGATTTGCACTATTGTATAGTGGGTTACTGGATGCTGTGAACTGCCACATCTGATGTTTTAAAGATACATGGGAAAATATATTTATTAAGAATGATGTGAAGGCAAGTGGTAATAAGGGCTGTATGCCCTACATCTGGTGTCAGTGGTGTCATCCTTGTTATCCTTGCTACCTCATCTCTGAAGACTGTCACGACTTTTTTTTCAAAGCAGGGCTGATGCATCTATTCTACATTAGAGCATCTCTAATTTCCCATGTCACCAGTAATTTAATAGTTTTTCTATTACTAAGCAACTAATGTTATGCTAATTTCTATTATTATTAGGTATTTTGTAATGTTATGGGATAGTGTGGATGTGTTATCTACAATCATACGAGTAGTTGTTTATTTATCTGGCTTGCTTTTGTTCGTTTTTGTTCCCTAAAGAAAGTTACATAAATCATTCAAATAATTCAGATTTCTTTGAAGAATCTAAAGTGTGGTATAGATAGAATGTCAGATCATGGTTTTGGAGACCTGGGGTCAAATCCTTAATCAACTATTGAAATTTATTAGGATGTGACAACAGTAAGAGTACTCCGTGAACATCTCATGTACCTCAAAAACCTTCTTAGGGTTGCCATAAGTCAGAAGTGAACTGAAGGTATATAACAGCAACAAAAAATGATGTTATATTCATTATAAGGGGAACATTAATTTTCATGGACTGTTACCCACATCGTCAAAAGCATGGAGTGGTACTGTGCCTAGCCTAGAATTTCAAGTCTATATACAGTACAACAGTTTGGAAATTGGACTGGAAATAGGTAGGTGAGAGGAAAATCTCATCTTCTGACGTTACTTAGAATTAACTAAATTAGAATTCACTAAATTTTGGGTCCTTTTCCAAGGAGAAAGTTGGGGTAAAAATAATCATAAAATAAATAAATAAATAAATAAAACCAAATGAGACAGTAGTGACAGTGACGATTGCACTATTAATGCCAGCCTTTCACAAAACCATCAATAAATATCTTTTAAAAAAAAAAAAGGCTATGGAGGTACAGTCAATGGCCAACATTCTGTTGCTGATTTATGTGCCTATGTTAAACTTGTGTGTAACCCACTGGAGCAAACTGCTAGGAACTAACAAAGTGCTGGCCATGTTTACAAGATGTGCACCTGATGGCAGAAGAGGTACACACCAAGTAATCTGACCAGCATCTTGCTAGTTTGTGGACGTGGGTATACATAAATCACCCACACAGTGTGCTGGCCACTGTGAAGAAAAGTAGACAAGGATTTCAGCAACGAGTGTAGTTTCTGTGGCAAATATGTGCCCGGACATGGTATTCCTGCTTGTCTTTTCTTGACTTGTTCATACTGTTGTATCAGAACTGACGGTTCCCTGTGAGGCATCACCTTGTCGAAAGACAGGTGATTGATACTGTGGGCGTTAACCCTTCTCTTTTCAATGTTAATGCAGGCCAATGACATTTAGCTAACTGAGCTGTCAGGGTCCCAAATTGCATGCCACGTCTCATCATCAACAGAGAAGATAAATTGCGGGGAAGTTTGACACTTTCGATACAGAGCTGTGCACCCATGCAGACCCGCCTCTAAACACTTCATTACCTGATGAGTAAAGTAGTATCTTTGCCTTCATCTTGGCTTTCTGTGGCAGAATCTTTGAAAACGCTGGAAGCATCAGCTGCTGTGTCAAAGCAAGGGAATTATATCAGGTTTAATGAGAGAGACACTGACTTCTAATATCCGTGTTTGTTTTTCAGCAAAGGCACAACATTCTGAGGAATGGAAATAGCAACAGTTTGACCAGCCTATCCATCTCCTTCATTTGTTTGCTGCCATGCTTGGAAAAGAAGGGTGATGTTGTTGATGGATCATGGAGTTGCAATGTAGTGGAATATTATGTACTTATCATGACATCTCTATGTCATCTTTTGACCAAAACACCCAAAAGCATTTCATAGTCTGCATTACCACTGTAGAACTTAAAAATTCAAAAAGAAGATTTTTGCTCTGTGACACCATGAAGTTACATTATGAGCAGGATGAATGGTCACGATGCTGAATATTGTGCTGGAATGAGAGGAAATGGCAGATGCTCTTAACAAGGAGAACAAAGGTCTTGAACAATCAGATAGAATGTCTACCGGCGTGCTGAGGCTAGAATTGGGGGCCTTGCCTTGAGCTGGCTCCGTTCCTTTCTTGGCGGCCGGACTCAGCGGGTTCAGCTGGGTGATGACTTGTCGGCCCCTTGGACCCTCCCTTGTGGGGTTCCCCAGGGGTTGGCAATCTCACCCATGCTGCTCAACGTTTATATGAGGCCACTGGCGGAGGTCATCAGGAGATTTGGAGTTTGCTGCCATCAGTACGCTGATGACACGCAACTCTATCTCTCATTTTCTTCTTCTGCAGAGGAGGCAGTTCGCTCCCTCGACCTGTGCCTGGAGGCGGTCCTGGAATGGACCAGGACGAACCGACTCAAACTGAACCCAGAGAAGACCGAGGTTCTGTTCTTCGGGGCATCCTCGTCTGGGTACAATGGCCCTCTCCCTAGACTGGGGGGGGGGTCCCTCCAGCCTACGGACAGGGCTAGGAATCTGGGCGTAGTCCTGGACTCAGCCCTCTCCCTGGAAGCCCAGGTGATGGCGGTCTCCAGGGCCACTTTTTTCCACCTCTGCAGGATCGCCCAGATCCGACCATACCTCGATGAGTCTTCCCTGAGGACAGTTGTGCAGGCCCTCGTGATTTTGAGGATTGACTATTGCAATGCCCTCTACGTGGGGTTGCCCTTGACCCTTGTCTGGAGGCTCCAGTGGGTGCAGAATGTGGCAGCCAGACTAGTGGTGGGTGCTCGTAGATTCGAGCACATCACCCCAGTTTTGGCTCGCCTGCATTGGCTACCCATTGCCCTCCGGATAAGGTTCAAGGTCCTGGTTTTGATTTTCAAAACCCTCCACGGCTTGGGACCAGAGTACCTGTCAGAGCGTATCTCTCAGAGATCGACTGGAACCAGGCCCACGAGAATGGTGCAGGTGCACTCACTGAGGGTGGCCACATTTTTTGTTTTCCTCTATTGTGGTTTTGTATTCTGTTAGCCGCCCAGAGTTCCGATCCGGAAGATGGGTGGGATATAAGTACAATAAATAAATAAATTAATTAATTAAATAAATAAATAATTAAAATAAATAAATAAATAAATAAATAATAATAATAATAATAATAATAATAATAATAATAATAATAATAATAATAATAATAATAATAATAATAATAATAATAATAATAATAATAACCTGTGTTTCTAGCAACTGGGCCCATGCAACAGATTTCTCTTGAAGATGCTGGATAATCACATTCTTCATCACCTGTGTCACCTCATTCTGTAGACTCCAAAGAATTGTAGCTCCTAGCATAATGATTACAGAAATGAAAGCAATTTAAATGCCTCAATTTCTGCCATCTGGTATAAATGAGGATCCTATACCCAGCCAGGTTCATCTCTGTCATGATGACTGTTAGACTGATTAACTGCTATACAGAAATGAACCAACATAGCTTTAGTAAAAGTACAGCAAGCATATAGGTGAGTTAGCTTGTGTTTCCAGAATCTGGGTTCATGCAACAGGGGGTAATTGCATTCTTTATAAAATCTCTTACTTCCCAGATTAGTCAGACTCCAAAGAAGTGCATTCAGAGCAGTCACAAAGGTGAAAGCAACCTAAATTTCTCAATTTCAGCCATCTGCTCTAATTGAGGATTTTCTACTTAGGCAGACACATCTCTGTCATGATTATTAGACTGATTAATTGCTATACAGAAACAAACCACCATAATTTGGTTAATATATACAGCAAGCATGTAGTTTAAGGATGGACAACTGGGGCTCTCCAGTGTTTCTGGACTTCAGATTCCAGCACCCTCCCCTACTGACTGTCCTGGCCTGGATTATGGAAGCTCCAATCAAGAAATATCTGGAGGTCTACAACAGTGTTTCCCAACCTTTTTTGGGCAAAGGCACACTTGCTTCACGAAAAAAATCACGAGGCACAGCACCATTAAAATGTTAAAAAATTTAACAAGCGGGGGGGAGGAGGAGTAGATCGAGCCGTGGCTCGAGACCACCCCCACCCCCTGCACCTGGGGGTCCTGCGGCGGGGGGGGGCGCTGGCCACCCGCGGCACCAGGAAGCCCAACACACCCACACACCCACCGAGCGCCCACCTGCGGATCAACAGGCCAGGGCTGTGCGCCCGCGGAAGTACCGGCGTCGGCGGCAACATCGGCGATGGCGGAGGCGTCGTCGTCGTCATCGGAGGAGCCGTCGGGGCCGGGCCTGGGCCGGGCGGCATGCCTGGTGATGGGGGTGTCGCGGGGCTTCAGGCAAAGCGTGGCGTGGCTGGTGACGGCGTGCCTGGCGCCGGGCTCGCTCCTGCTGCTGGCGGCGCGCTCGGCGGGTGCGCTGGGCGAGCTGGAGGGCGAGCTGCGCGCCGCCTACCCGGAGCTGCGTGTCCAGGCCCTGCCCGCCTCCAGCGCCTCCTCCTCAACAACGCGGGCGACTGGCCGGTGGGAGCGCGCGCAGGGCGGGGATGTCGTCGAGGGAGTCGCCTCCCCGCCTGCGAGCGGCGGCGGCCAGGGATCTGCCGAGAAGCGCCGCCCCCGGGACCGGCCGGATCGCGCACCTGCCCTCTTCCCCTCGCCTCCGCACGGCCCAGGGGCTGGGGGTCGCGTCCCCGGACCCCTGGCTTCTTTTGCTGGAGGGCAACCCGCGGGATGTGCCAGGAGGGACGGCAGGTCCGCTGGCAAGTGGTGACGCCTTCTTCTCCTCCTCCTCCTCCTCCCCTTTCAGGCTCGCTGGGTGACGTCTCCAAAGCCTTCGTGGACTTGGCCCGCCCCCCTCACGCTCTCTCTCCCTCTCTCTCTCTCTCCCCTCCCACCTTCGCGCTCCTTCCCAGCAATTGCCACTTCCTGCATGCCCAGAGCGCATGCCCCGACAGGAGGCTCTGGTCCTCCTCCTCCTCCTCCTCCTCCTCCTCCTCCTCCTCCTCCTCCTCCTCCTCGGGCTGCTCCTTCATGGCACACCAGATAAGATCTCGCGGCACACAAGTGTGCCGCGGAACAGTGGTTGAAAAATGCTGGTCTACAATTGCCCATCCTTAATTTAGGTGGAATCTGCAGCAATCTACATCACACTCATTCACATTACTTCAGATTCCCTCTTTAAACTATTTTTTATTTTTTTAATGTTTGATTTTTCTCTAATGTAGCTTTCAAATCATATTCAGCGAATCTCTTCTTCTATCTCACAAATGTATAATTCCACATTGCTCTGTATTGGTTTTCAGAAGGCTCTTTTTAGCGTTGGTTACCGATGGATGAAAAATTGTTTCGCCCTGAATGCAAAGATGTTGTTTGTGTCTTTGATCTATTTTATGAATTTCCTATCTCATTCCAGACCAGAATATTTACATACTTATACATCTGAATCTTATTTATATTGAAGACTAGGAGGTTTTGTTTTGAAATATAACAAAGAAAGTGAATCCATAATTAGATTTTAAGGAGAGAGATGGAATAGTGAAGAAAAGCTGTAATGAAACAATAACAACCAATTGTTCATGCAGTTCAGCACACCGCTGTTATGATTAGATAGGTAGTATCTCTGCATTCACGTATGAAGTTACTTTTTTAAAAGTGAGAATTAGAGATGGGCACGTAATGAATTCTTTTGTTTTGTTTTTAGTTTTTCATTTCATTCCCTCCCAAAATGAAAAACAAACTGATTCCTCAAAGAAAAACAAAATAAAACAAAACAGAACTTTTTGTTTCGTTCTGCTTCGTTTTTCATTTTCCCATAGGAATGCATTGAAGCAATGCATTCCTATGGGAAACTGCTTTTAAAAGCCGGCAGCCCCCCCCCCCAATGCCCAAAGGATGGGGGAAACTGCAGGCTTTTAAAACTTTTATCCCACCCCAAAGCAAGTGCTGATCAGCTGGTTCCCCCCATCACGCTCGCCAGTTGATCGGCAGTGCAAGTGGCAAGAACTGCCCACCCGATCACTTTCAGAGGGCTCCTGCCGAGCTGTCATCAGCTGGGGCCCGTGAAAAACTGCCCACACTTGGATGGATGGAGCAGCAAACTATAGTTTGATCAAATCAGGAAGAAAATCAAAAAATAGGCTTGGAGGACAAAGCTGGATGTAACAGCAAACTATAGTTTGATCAAAGCATTAAGTAACTCATTGAAGCAGAGAGTGTGGCAGATGAAGAAATAGATGTAAGGCTTCTTATCATACCAGAGCATAGTTTGTTCCTGAACCAAGGAACGGTGGTTTAATTTAATTCAAAAGAGGAGTGTTAGAGCTATGAAGATCTAAGATCAAAAGCCCCTTTTCTATTGTTTTTAATGACCTGACGAGGCTTAATAATAAAAAAAATCCTGCCTTCCTCTGATGAAAATACTGAATGTTTTCAGACTACTTCAGACTTAATGGATGTAGAATAAAACTTCTGACAAGTCTTAGGGGTGTTTACATAGAAAATTCCCAGCTAGCACCAGGCCAGGAAGCTTGGGCAGAGTTTGGCCCAGATAAAGTCTCAAGCCTCCTCTCCAATACTTCAGTACTATCATATGTCACCTAGAAATTGAGAGCATCAATTCTTTTCACTAGAAAACTGCCCTTGTTTCATATGATGAAACATATGAACCAAGTCAGTCTGATGAAAAGTCTAGCATATGACTAGTAGCCCTTTTACTGCATGATCCTATTAGCCTTCTGTAGTTCATAGGACATAATTAAATCCTAAATTGGGACATTTGTATCAATTGTTCTACATTACGAAGCCTGGAGAACAGACGATTGTATGAAAATGTGGAGGGCAGGGAGGAGTTATGCAACATACCTGCATCAATTTCCTTTGGTTGAGCAGTCAAACATTTTCCTGTAATCATTTATTCTTCTTGCACCAGCTATAAACTGAGCAAATAATTTTGTAAACTGATCTCATCCCAAGCCACACCGGATATGTGTACATTTTAATTATTTTCCTCTCAGCAAAGACTAGCAATTTAAATCAATCCTGCAATACCAAGTCAATAATCAAAGACAAATACTTCTCCCATTGCCCCCATGCCCTAGTTTCCTGACTGTTCTACGTGTCCCTGTAAGACTTCTTTGCATCTGATGAACTGCTTATAAAACCCCACGGTTCCAATGCTATTACAGGAAATAAGTCAATTTAGAGAAATTCTTCAGGCTTTCTGTTTCAAACTGTGAAGAGGGAACTTGGGATGCCTACGCTAGCCCAGCCTACTGTGCCTTCAGTCTCCCCATGTCGATGAAGAAGGTCTGTAATGGAGATCTAAACACATTTGAGATAATGTAATGACTCAGTTCTCAAGAAGAAGAAGAAGAAGAAGAAGAAGAAGAAGAAGAAGAAGAAGAAGAAGAAGAAGAGTTGTGCCCCAAGAGAATGGCTTTGCCGGAGAAAATAGTAGTTTTTCTGCTTTGTGTATGTGCATCCTTTCTCATGAGGCAAGAGGTGGTGGTGGTGGGAAGGTGTTTGGAGCAATGAAGCACTATTTTGTTTGTGTTCTCACATTACTCATCGTTGCCTTTCTGCATTGGATCAAGCGATCACACACCTGAACCAACGCAAATGGATCCATCATGTTAACAAAGTAGAAGCCCCCATTGTGGAAGGGAAAAACTGTGGATGTGGGGGACATCAGACTGTTCCTCATTTTCCTTTGCCTCCTGTGATCAATGACAGAGTTTGGGCAATTTAATCTGCCAGGGGAAGCAAAACTTAGGGCGATAAGATTCAAACAGGCAAAGAGAGCTTCAATAACATTTCATCTCAGATACCTAGAGACAGCACATCAACATGACATAATGCATATAGAGAGCAAGGCAAAAATGGGTACTTTCTCACCCAAAGTCCAATGTCTACTGATTTCTGGAGTCCCTTTATACTTTATCATAAACCAATCAGGTAACTGGTTACCTCATGCTGTTGCACCTATCTTGCATCAGCATTTTTCATTACATTCATACTGTCCACCTGGGATTTACAATGATTCTACATTACATGATGGACTATTTTACAAATCGATTAAATACAAATACAAAACACCTGCAGACAAACTTCATCTGTCTAATACAAAATATTTTTCTTTCTAATATCTGACAATCATTTGGAGAAAAATGCAAACCAGCATGCCCCAAACCTGAGGTATTTCCTGCATGTGTTTTATCTTTATGGTTGCCCCCTAAGTGAAGATTTGCATTCCTTTCCACTACAGGCAGATAGCTATGAAGACAGCCAGACTTACACGTTCTAATTCCAGTAGCTTCTCACTGTACATATGTTTTGCTCTATTTAATGTTTTTTGCTTATTCTGTTTTGTTCTCCCTATCCATATAGATCTTTGTCTGCATCTTTATAAGTGGACTTCCGGTGGAGTGTGGGCGGCGGTTTGCAGCCTCCGTGAGTCTGTCGTGCTGTCTTATGCTCTTATCTCGGCTTTTTTTTTCTTTGTCAGTATTTGGCTCAAACTTTCTGTCTCTCCTCTCGGAAGATTGCTGCTTGTCTTGCTCCCGCTGGATTTTATTTACTGCTTATTATGGGAGTTTCTTAACCCAGATCGACCGGGTTATTCTTTTGCTTGAGGCCTTGGGCCTCTCCTCCGCCTTCACCACCTCTCTCCCAGCAGATAACTAGCTCAGTAGATTATTTCTTACCTCTTAGTCAGCGGTACGACATGGAAGTCTTTGACCTCACTCTATCTCCTCCGGTACTCAGGAGTATATGTTCCATGACTCCCATATCAATTACACCTATTTCCGATTTGACTGGAAAACCACATATCAGCCCGAAGGTTTTAAAGTCACCGGACTCTAACCATGCTGTTTCCTCCTGCTCTGCTGCATCTTTATCTTGCACTGGCAATCCTTCTCTTTTTAATCTCTGTATTCCAACTAGGATTTACAAAGCTGCTACTAAAAGCCTCAGACAAGCCAAGCTGACTGACTTTCTGCCACTCCGAAAGTCCTTCTCAGTCTATGCCAAGCCCCCTCCTGCCTCCTCACTTGAATTACCTGACAGCTCCATGCTGAGTAATCATCTATTAGAAGACCTCCAGACGACAGGAAATCTTTTCAACGGCACTATGAATATGGATTTTGGCAAGTTCAGAGTGCTGGATCCTGCCTATCCCCAGGACTCAGCTTTGTGGACTCACACTTGGGTACCCCCACAGGTGATGAGAAACCCAGTGTCTCCCCCCGTAGTCTCCCCTGGTGAGTCCGTCTCTGATGTCGCTAGCTCACCTCAACTGGTATGGAGCAATAGTCGGTGCCCAGGCAAGATTGCAGATTTTAATACTTCTTTTGTGACAGAGAGTGCAGATGCTTCTAACCTAAAACCCCTCCTCCTTGAAATTAGAGACATTCTAAGGGTCTTGAAGCAATCTGTTGCCTCAATAGCTGACTATCTGGAAGTTTTTAAGTCTCGTTCTCCCACAGACAAGGATGAACTTCCGAAGCCTCAAGTGAATGACCCTTTGAGACCCGTGGATGAAGAAACAATCTGCCATGGCCTATCTCCTGCTACTGTTGACAAAATTAACAAACTTTCCTTGGGGGAACTACTGCTGTGTGCAGGCCAAAACTCTAAGCATCTGGCAAGTGTGGTTCCACTCCCTTCTACCCTAACAGAACAGCCTCCCTCCCCTATGTGCCCTGATATCGCAAGCCTTTCATCTCCTCCCTCGCTGCAACCTTCTCAGCCACAGGGAAGGCAAGGATCCTCTGTTACAGCATTAACATACTCAAACTCTACCAAGGGCAAGACCAAAGGCAAGTCCACTGGGAAATCATCAGACAAGAAAGCAAAGAAAGGAAAGAAAGGGAGAAAAGTCATTTAAACTTCAAACCTTTGTTTAAATTATTAGACTCCTCTGAGCCTCAATCCAGTGGCCTTTCTTCAGATGCAAATACTCAGCCTACCCTTTCAGCCGACCGTCTAACTCCTGGCCACAAGGAGACTAAAAATCCACCCCCTCAGAAGGGGGGTATTTTTAAACCGAATTTGCCGCCTGTCAAGCCTCCTTTAGCCCACATACTGTTGGCCCAGGAGCCTCCACCTGTTGCTAACAGTCTTCAACAACCAAATCTATTGGACTCTGCTCAGCTCATTCAACCCTCTGTAATCTCTGAACCTCCAACTGGACACCCCATTCCTGTACTTATCAGAAATAGAATCCCAACTCATAGACGTAAGAAAAATGGCAAAAACCATCACCGCCTACAGTATACCTTTAACCCAGGATATCAACCTTTTCAAGTTTGATAGCATGAAAGTACTAGAGCCATTGGCCTCAGTGTGTGATGTTCCAGTTCAGGCTCCGTGTTATTCCAATATGTTTAACTCTTCTTCCAATATCGCCTCTATGCGGACCTTCAAGTCTGAACAAAGTATAAAAACTGTACTCCCCATAAAGCTTTGTACAGCCGATGTGCTCCCTTCATTTGGAGTTCAGAACATCTTCCCTTTAAAATCTTCGGCGGTAATGGTTGATGAGGCACCCCGTTGTAAAGATCTCGAAGTCAATGACGAGATGTCAAGCCCTCTTAATCTAACCAAGCAGTCTCCTCGTAGCAACAGTCTGCAACATCGATCTCCTGCTCCTTCCTCTAAAAAACACTTCTGTCAAGATATGTAAAAGTTGATAAAATATATGTTATGTATATTTAACAGATAGTGGAAAGAGAGTTGTAAAATGGAGGCAGTTAGATTCTGCAGTCTCATGATGTTAATCCACAAGTGTAGAGATAAGTAATCACAGGCATGTTACGTGATGAAGCACAGGAGGAAGAATTTATAACATAATGGTTACATCATATTGCATCAGATTGTAATTAGTGATGACTCATATCTGATGGGTGCTGAACTGTATAAAAGCACTAGCTTGCCATATGTTAGGTGGGTCTGTCTATGGTGAGAGACAGAACCCCACACTCTGTTGTTTGTATATATTGCTTGGATGTTATGCTGTGTATATAATTTTGATGTATATATTGAATATATGAGTTTTTACTCTACTCATTGTCATTGTCTTCCGTTAACCTAACTCTGCAATACTTTATATCAATACTGACATTTTATCTGCATGCTACTGCTGCACTGCTCTGTGCTAAACACATTTAAGTATTATATTTTTTGCATAAATCCTGATAGGGTTATGGGCCCAGCTGGGTCAGCTGCCTGATAGGTGTTGTTGTACCTGTATAGATAAAGTGTGTGTTGTATAAAGTTGTGTTTTTGCAGAGGAAAAGCGGTTTGGAGTTGGAACGGAGACAAAACAGAGCTGCAAAGTTTTTTCTCTCTGACACTTGGAAGCGAACAGGAGAAAGCAGCTGATAAGATAAGCCAAGCAAAACAGAGTGTTGTGAACAAGCGGAGGAGGCTGAAGAAATATTTGCTGAAGACGCTGAAACAAGTGTTGCAGAAAATGGCGGAGTGAAGCCGGCACTATCAGCGAAGATGGCAAGTATTAACTTATCTTCAATGCCTCTAGTTAAGCTGTCTGACAGTAATTACCTGAACTGGTGTCTGCGTATGAAGCATTATTTAATTTTCCATGAGTTGTATCAGTATGTAGAAGAAGAGCTGGAAGAAGACTCAGATGAGCAATGTATCAAGGAGGATGCACGGGCACTGGCTATAATCATGTTATCTTTGGAGGAATCACAGTTTGTTTATGTGAAAGAAGCAAAAACGGCTCATGAAGCGTGGTTAGCCTTGAGAGCTGCCCATATCAAAGAAACAGCTGGGACCAAGATATCTTTGATGAAGCAATTATTCCGGACAAGGCAAAGACCAGGTGAAACTATTTCTGACCATGTAAGGAAAGTAAATAATATTTTTCACCAGTTATCTGAAGTAGGCATTCAACATGATGAAGAGTATAAATGCCTTGTGATATTGTCAAGCCTGGATGAATCATATGACAATTTAGTAATGGGGATGGAAGCTTTGAAAAGTGATGATTTGTCTGTCTCATATATCCTGTCAAGGCTGCAGCAGGAGGAACAGAGGAGAGCTGATTCTAAAGTAAATAAGAAGCCTGTTCAAGTTTCGGGAGACACAATCCAGGTAGTAAGAAAATGCCACAATTGTGGGAGTGACAAACATATTTTGCGTTTCTGTGACAAGGTAAACAAGCGGCAAAAGCTGAAAAGAGTTGCCGGCACACGCTCGAAGAATGAAGGATACCAGCTGTCTGTAATTAATGATAACAATGAACAGGAGTGCTCAAAGCAACAATTATTCATTGTAGATTCGGGAGCCAGCATTCATTGTATAAACAAGAAATGTTTGTTTGAAAAACTAATTTTGTTTAACTCTAGAACTGTAACCTTGGCAGACGGAACTCAGGCAGAAATTTGTGGAGAAGGTAAAATATTTTTTAAACCTCTCAAGTGTGTTTTTGATAAGGTCCTGTACATACCGTCTCTAAAAAATAATTTGTTGAGTGTGCCTATGCTTGTGAAGGAAGGATTTAATGTACAGTTCAATGAGAGCAGTTGCAAAATTGTAAAAAATGGGAAAACAATTGCAACTGGACGGCTGCAAAACAATTTGTTTGTGATTAGCACTTCTGAGAAATTTTTGAAATGGTTTCAAATGGCAGAACGTCAGTACAAGCAAAAAATTGTTGCTGTACAGAATGATAGAGGAAGTGAATTCTTATCTAAACTGTTTGTTGACTATTTGGAGAAAAGAGGGGTGAAACACAGATTGACTAACCTTGCTGCTGCTGCCGAACATGGTCTTGCTGAAAGGAAGAATGGGATTCTTCAAAACATAATGAATGCAATGTTGGCTGATGCGAAACTTCCCAGAGGTTACTGGGCTGAGGCAATGAAGTATGCAAATTATGTGTCTAATAGAGTATGGAGTTCAGCTGTTAATGAAGTTCCTTATACTCTGCTACATGGTAAGAAACCTACAATCAAATATCTTTGTTTATTTGGCTCTGAAGCCTGGGTATTGGTTCCAAAGAAATACAGACACAAGAATAGCCCAAAGTCAAGGAAACTTATGTTTATTGGTTTTCAACCTGCTGCAAAATCCTGGCGTTTTTGTGATAATCATGGGAAAGTTTATATTAGCAGATCTGCAATGTTTTGTGAGCAGAAAAACGGGGAAGATCTACATGCAAACAATGAAGTGTTTTTGCCAAGTATTTGTCCCCACACTGAGTCTGCTGAGGAAGATTCCAGTGATGGAGGGGAGTCGACATCATTGCATGATGGAAAGGTTGATGAGGAGCCAGTGTTGCTCAGAAAGTCTACAAGATCCAATTTTGGAGTGCCACCTGAAAGGTTTGTTGTTAATTTTGTATCCCATGAGCCACAGTGTTATGAAGATGTACTGCAAGTGCCTGAAGAGCAAAAGGAAGCAGTGGATGATGGCCATGGAAGAAGAGCATGTATCTCTGAAGGAACGGCGAGTGGTTGCACCAGTGGATGTCGCCAGAGAGCAATGGACATTTGCATGAGAAATTGACTAAAATAGGTTTTTCTCAAAGTAGGGCAGATCCTTGCTTATACACCAAGGGTTCTTTGATATTGATTGTTTTTGTTGATGATTTATGTTTAATGGTGCCCGATATCTCACATGTGAAGTGGTTTGTCTTCATTAGGCAAAGAAGTAAAAATGAAGCATCTTGGTGAGATACAACATTATTTAGGGGTTGATGTCACAACTGATCCTGAAGGTAATTTCTATCTGTGTCAAAGTGACAAGATAGAGCAGCTAATACAGAAGTGTAAGATGGGAGACTGCAACATAGTCTCTACACCTATGGAAGTGGGGTTCAACAGAGACCCAGATGATGGGGATTTTGGAAATGTTGAACTATACCAATCTGTATTGGGCTCACTAATGTATTTGTGTTCATGGTCTAGGCCTGATATTGCAGCAACTATCAACATATTGAGCCAATATGCTGCAAAGCCATTGATGAAGCATTGGAAAGGTATAAAGCGTGTTTTAAGATACCTTAAAGGAACAATGCATGAAAGGTTGAAAATATCCATGTGTGATAATCTTGATTTAATTAGCTATGCAGATGCTGACTGGGGTTCAAGTCCAGAAAGGAGGTCATTGTCTGGATATGCCATTTTCTTAGGTAACTCATTAATTGTATGGAAAGCCCGAAGACAAAGGTACATTTCATGCTCTACTACGGAGGCAGAGTATGGGGCTGTGAGTGACTTGTGTTGTGAGTAAACCTGGGTGGTGCAGTTGTTAAAGGATGTAAATGTAAATGTTAAACTACCAGTCAAAGTGTATAATGATTCTTTTTCATGTATCCAATTAACACAGAATCAGAAGGTCAGATCCAGAAGCAAGCATATTGGTATCCGTTACCAGAATGTCAAGGACTGCATAGAACAACATTTGATTGTATTAGAATACTGTACTAGTGTAGACAATTATGCTGATATATTTACAAAGCCTTTATATAAAGATAAACATGTATGTTTTAAGAAAGGGCTAGGTGTTGAAATCTGTTAAATATAGGAGGGGTGTCAAGATATGTAAAAGTTGATAAAATATATGTTATGTATATTTAACAGATAGTGGAAAGAGAGTTGTAAAATGGAGGCAGTTAGATTCTGCAGTCTCATGATGTTAATCCACAAGTGTAAGAGATAAGTAATCACAGGCATGTTACGTGATGAAGCACAGGTGGAAGAATTTATAACATAATGGTTACATCAGATTGCATCAGATTGTAATTAGTGATGACTCATATCTGATGGGTGCTGAACTGTATAAAAGCACTAGCTTGCCATATGTTAGGTGGGTCTGTCTATGGTGAGAGACAGAACCCCACACTCTGTTGTTTGTATATATTGCTTGGATGTTATGCTGTGTATATAATTTTGATGTATATATTGAATATATGAGTTTTTACTCTACTCATTGTCATTGTCTTCCGTTAACCTAACTCTGCAATACTTTATATCAATACTGACAATTTATCTGCACGCTACTGCTGCACTGCTCTGTGCTAAACACATTTAAGTATTATATTTTTTGCTTAAATCTTGATAACTTCCTTAAAGTTGTGTCTTGGAATGTTGCTTGGAATGTTGCCCTCCAAGCTTGCTGACAAATCCTTTAAGTCTTTCTGCTCTCACTTTGGGATTATTTTTATTCAAGAGACTTGGGTGACTGCCACGCATGTCCCAACCCTTCCTGGATATGTTGCCCATTGTTGGCCAGCCACCAAGTGTTCCACCAGGGGGCGTGCAAGGGGAGGGCTGGCTACTCTTATCTCTGTCGATGATAACCCCGATATCTTAGTACTGGATATGGGTCTTAGCCATAACATTCAAATCATACAAGTTACCTGGCCGACCCGTTTATAATTCTTTTTGATAAATGTGTATTCGCCCCCGCACAATTCAAGGTTACAAAGTAACACTACAATGACAGAAATGGATCTTGTCTTTTCCAAACTTTTTGAACAACAAATGAATCCCCGGATTTTATTAGCAGGTGACTTGAATGCTAGAATGGGGGGAAACAACTTTTTAGTTGGAGACAAATTGGGCATTTCTTCTGAAGATCTGTGTTATCTACCAAACAGGAATTCCAAAGACTCAGGAATTAACAAACCTGGTCTTGCCCTTTTCAGCCTTATTTTCAAGTATCATTTATATATTTGTAATGGAGTTGACACAGACCCTTCCGCTGGCTTTTGCACATTCATTGGCCTCACGGGTCAAAGTGTGATTGATTACATAATTGTCTCTCCTGCTGTACTTCCTTTCCTTGACAATTTCTCTGCAGGCCTGAAAGTGATCATATGCCAATTTCTCTCTCTCTCGCCTTACCATTCATAACAGAGCCAAATATCTGATAGTACAGGGAGAGAGAAAAATGCGCTGGTCTGCTATCTTACAAGAGCAGGTTAACTCTTTTCTGATGTCCCCGGTGATGTTAACCATTAGAGAGCAAGCCCTCCCCTCCCTTGACCCTGTGGCCATTTTTGAAAATATTACCCATTTAGTCAAACCTATGTTGACCACCTCCAAGCCTATCTCCACAGACCCTCACCACGGTTGGTTCGATTCCCACTGTGCGGCTCAGAAACGTCTATTGGCAGGATCAATCAGGAAACTACGGCTAGTTGATTCGCCAGAAAATTTTACCATTTTCATCCAGCGCCGTAGAGAATATAAAAATCTGCTCCGCCAAAAAAGGAGGCATATCTCAGGAGGTCATGGCTAGAGTTAGGGCTGGCTGCCATGGATAAAAATATGGCTAAGTTCTGGTCCCTGGTGTCGAGGAGTTTCAGACCCTACTCAGATCCCTTAGAAAATCAAATTACTTTTTCTCAATGGCAAACCCACTTTTCTGCTCTCTTTAGTCTCACTAGTGACAGAACCTGAAGGGTATTGTGTATTCTCTATAATCATTTGGCATTTAGAAACTATGTGTAATGAGCACAATTAGCCTTAAGAAGCAACATATATTCATTAAGCCCGCTTTGCTATGCATAATCAATGGGCACACTTTGGTTCTGTTAAATCCTTGGTTCATTCTTTCCGCTAACAGCCCTCGAAGCCCCCAGGCATTTCCGGCTCTGAGCTGGCAGGTAGCTCACGCATGCGCATACTCAAGGACGAGATAAGCCTTGAAGCTTTATTTAGAGTAAAGAGACAATTACTCTTTCATGACACTTAATTGAACAATGTCTTTGAAGCTGCTTGAAGCTAGCCATCTGCCCGGGAAGCCCGAATCTATTCCCTGCTTAAAGTATCCACGATGTGTCCTTCACGCGGGGATGATTTAAACACCTGTCAAAAGGCAGGGTCTCTAATAGCTATCTGTTTGGGATGGCGAATCCTCCCTAAAAGTTCTCAGCCGTCTTGCAGGCAAACTTCAGAGTAGAGTTACCAATTAGGCTATATAACTGGCGCCAGAAGAAGGGATCAATCACGGAGGAACTGTCATGTTGGATACAATGTATGAGCCACATGCAGTGACGACATCCAGAGGGGAGGGCAACGAAAGGAGTGATCAAAAGTCTATAAAATTGTTTGCAAAGCCATTGTTCTTTGGAATTCTATTTTGGAGAGTTATCTCTGTAGAGTTCCCGCTGTTAACAGCTAAATAAAAATCTCTTTCCTCGTTGACAAGACCCAAGCTGCCTGTTTGCATTTTGCGCCGTCCCAAACAACTAGCCAGGGCCGAGTCAATTCCTTACAAACCAACAGCATGTCACCCTTACATTCAAACTTACTCCATTTTTCCCAGTACCCTCCTTGGGAACCAGTTTCCCCTGAGGAAGTTAAAATTCTGATCGGCTCTTTGCCTAGTAATAAAGCTCCTGGTGAAGATATGCTCTCAGGAGAATTGTTTAAGTCTAATCCCCCTTGGTGGTGCGGAGTGTTTGCTAAAATGTTTACTTACATAAATCAACATGGGAAAATCCCCCCAAGTTGGGGCTCTAGTATCATTGTCCCTATTCACAAAAAAGGCTCTAAGACTGACCCTAAAATTTTTAGTCCTGTAAGCCTCCTCAATATAGTTTCCAAACTATTCTAAGTATCTCCTGGACAAACTAGTACGTTGGGCAGTCATGAATTCAGTTATAGTTGAAGAACAGGCTGGTTTTCAAAAAGGAAAATCTACAGTGGACCAATGCTTTGTACTTTCCCACCTGATTCAGAAGTATCTTTGCCATGGTAGGAAGGAACTTTATGTGACCTTTGTAGATTTCAGTTCTGCCTTTGATCTTATAGATAGGGGTCGTTTGTGGCAAAAACTTTCTTTAACAAACATAGATAGAAGACTTTTAGCTTTAATCCAGCAGCTACACTCCAATACTCATCTCAGGGTAAGACTGGGGGCAACCGGCTCTTGTCAGAATCTATACCCACGGACAGAGGGGTCAGGCAAGGTTGTCTTCTGGCCCCTTTTCTGTTTAATTTCTATATTAATGATATTGTTCAAGAACTGAGTGGTCCAGTATCCCCCCCCCTTCTATAGCAGATGCTAAGATCTCTGTCCTTCTTTATGCAGATGACATTGCAATTATTTCTACAGCACAAGTCGGCATGCAAAGACTTTTGGTTAAGCTGAGTAACTTTTGTACCAGAGAACATTTGTCCATTAACTACTCTAAAACCAAAGTAATCGTCTTTGGGAAGAAAAGAACTAGACATAGGTGGACACTTGACAACAAACCTATTGAGCAGCTAAGCAACTTTAGATACCTTGGTCTTTGTTTTAATGCCCTGCTCTCTTGGAAACATCATCTGAAAGCAACAGTTTTGAAAGCCTCCCACTCCACTCAATCCCTTTTGAGATTCTTTTCATCCCAAGGTGGTAAACTAGTTGCTCCTGCAGTCGAAGTGTTTTCAAGAAAGATAGTCCCCCAATTAACATATGGGGCCGAAATCTGGGGTATACTAAAATACCACACCTCAATGTGGTTCAAAATTCTTTTATCCGATCTCTCCTTGCTGTACCCCATGGCAGACCCTCTGCATATATAAGAGCTGAAGTAGGGCTAACTCCTATTGGAACACATGTACACATTGCCTTGGCAATGTACTGGTTGAAGCTGGCCACCATGAGCGACTCCCACTTGCCAAAGAAGTGCTATAAAAAACAACTCCAGCACCCCTTTCAGGAGTCCTGGGCAAAGCTAGTCAGACCCATATTACATCTTTATGGGATCATTACTGAATCTATCCCCTCTTTTGTCTCCCCCAGTATCAAAACATTGGTCAAAGACAAGATTTATTTATGTTCCAAATGGAAGGAATTGGCTGCGGTCTCATTATCGTCATTCTTCCTTTATTATCCTTTGTATAAAACATCTTTCAGGCTGGAAAGCTATTTCCAGAATTTAACCTCAGCTCCCTTGAGGACAGCTTTCACAGCCCTGCACTTTCAGACCATGCCTTCTGCTTTTTTAGAGGGGAGACGTGATAATATCCCTGTTTCGGACAGACTTTGCCCTTGTGGCTCAGGTGAAGTCGATGATGTGCCCCATTACTTGCTCAGGTGCCCCCTTCATGACCAACCCAGAGGCAAATTCCTTGGTGGGATTATTAGTTCACTGGTCGATTGGTCCCCTGGAGCCCAATTTAGTATGCTTCTTGTCGGTACAGACAGTTTTGTTGCACAGCAAGTTGCAAAGTTTGCGCTGGCAGCTATGAAAATTCGGGTCAACCTCTAAGTTTGGGAGGACTATATTGCTCTGCAAATGTCACATGGTTTTTTAAAGTTTTAATTATATTTGTAGTGGATGTAACTTTATAAATTGTTTTTTTAATCAAGATTGCGATGACCAATGGTTTTTAGCAATAAACTATTACCTACCTACCTACCTACCATCTTTATACGTGCCTCCTATTTTATTGAAAACAAACAGAGAGGAATTCCCATTCAGGGCTTACAGCTGCATTTCCTTTATATTATACATTTCTACGTTGGTTTTATGTAAGAACAGATAAGCAACAGTCTCCTTGTAGTTGCAGCTATCATTTCCAAGTTGATAGTTACAAGGGAAGGAAAACACAAGGAGCTAAAGAACTGAACTCTGCAGGATCATTAGGAGAAGTGGGGGAAAAGAAAGTGGTGAAACAAAGACTTAGAGAGATGGCAGAAGAATTAGGAGGTGATGATGATACCTCACTGAGGCCCTCAGGAAGTCAAGTTCAGAGTTACAGCATTGGAGGCACAGTATGGTGAAGATTAAGAACTGTACCAGGTAGGCCATTAGATTTATTTTCAAAAGATAACATAACTTTAACAGAAATCAGAATAAAAAAAATTAAGTGTGTCTTTGTTTAGCTTGATCTCCATAGAATCAAAGTTTCCTTAACCAAGTCTGTGAGCTAGTATGCCAATGAGGTTAACATGCAATCTCTTCTGATAGCATGTTTTGTTCCTTGTCAGACTGCCTTTTCCCTGGGTCATCTACCAGCTCCACTAGGTCCTCCCAAATAATGCTGCTCCAGGTGGCCCACTCTGAAGGATGCCAGGAAAACATCCATGAGAACTAGGGCCTTTTTTGCAGTAGCATCAACACTTTGGAATCAGCTTCTCGTGGAGCTGCTGGGCCTGGCCCCTTCCCTCCCAGCATTTAAAAGACTCTTGAAAACGTTGTTTTTCAGAGGGACCTTTCATGGCAACCCTGCCTGATTTTATAACTAGGGCTTTCAGTGCCCCTCAAGGGATAGGGAGGGGCTAAGGCACTGCAGAGAAGGCAGTAGAGGCCAGGGAGCCCTCTGCGCCAACCCTGGCAGATTGTCTGTGACACACCTTCAAACTGCTCCTGGACGGGGAGATATTCGGCACACAATTTGGCACCCCAGATGCTGTGCCTGGGGACAGATGTCCCCCCTAGCTTCCACATCTATGCCACTGGTTTTATGCCTCACATCCCACATTTTATCTGCAAATTATGTCTGATTTCGTGTAGTTTTGGAGTTATTGTCTGTTTTTTTTAAAAAAATTTATGGTTTTTTGGTTGTTGTTGTTCAGTCGTTCAGTCGTGTCCGACTCTTCGTGACCCCATGGACCAGAGCTCGCCAGGCCTTCCTATCCTCCACTGCCTCCCGGAGTTTTGTCAAATTCATTTTGGTAGCATCGATGACACCGTCCAACCATCTCATTCTCTGTCGTCCTCTTTTCCTTTTGCCTTCAATCTTTCCCAACATCAGGGACTTTTCCAGGGAGTCCTCTCTTCTCATGAGGTGGCCAAAGTACTGGAGCCTCAGCTTCAAAATCTGTCCTTCCAGTGAACATTCGGGGTTGATTTCTTTCAGGATGGATAGGTTTGATCTCCTTGCAGTCCAGGGGACTCTCAAGACTCTCCTCCAGCACCACAGCTCAACAGCATCAATTCTGCGGCGATCAACCTTCTTTATAGTCCAACTCTCACTTCCATACATCACTACTGGAAAAACCATAGCTTTAACCATCCTGACCTCAGTTGGCAAAGTGATGTCTCTGCTCTTTAGGATGCTATCTAGGTTTGCCATTGCTTTCCTCCCAAGAAGCAGGCGTCTTTTTATTTCGTTGCTGCAGTCGCCATCTGCAGTGATCAAGGAGCCCAAGAAAATAAACTCTGTCATTGCCTCCATTTCTTCCCCTTCTATTTGCCAGGAGGTGATGGGACCAGTGGCCATGATCTTAGTTTTTTTTATGTTGAGCTTCAGCCCATTTTTTTCACTCTCCTCTTTCACCCTCATTAAGAGGTTCTTTAATTCTTCCTCACTCCCTGCTATTAGAGTAGTATCATCTGTGTATCTGAGGTTGTTGATATTTCTTCCGGCAATCTTAATTCCGGCTTGTGATTCATCCAGACCGGCCTTTCTCATGATGTACTCTGCATATAAGTTAAATAGGCAAGGTGACTGTATACAGCCTTGTCACACTCCTTTCCCAATTCTAAACCAGTCAGTTGTTCCATATCCAGTTCTGACGGTTGCTGCTTGTCCCACATATAGATTTCTTAGGAGACAGATAAGGTGGTCAGGCACTCCCATTCCTTTAAGGACTTGCCATAGTTTGTTGTGGTCTACACAGTCGAAGGCTTTGGCATAGTCAATGAAGCAGAAGTAGATGTTTTTCTGGAACTCTCTGGCTTTCTCCATAATCCAGCGCATGTTGGCGATTTGATCTCTAGTTCCTCTGCCCCTTCGAAATCCAGCTTGTAGTTCTGGAAGTTCTCTTTCCACATACTGCTGAAGCCTGCCTTGTAGAATTTTGAGCATAACCTTGCTAGCATGTGAAATGAGTGCAATTGTGCGATAGTTAGAGCATTCTTTGGCGTTTCCTTTCTTTGGGATTGGGATGTAGACCGATCTTTTCCAGTCCTCTGGCCACTGCTGGGTTTTCCAAATTTGCTGGCATATCTTATGCAGCACTTTTACAGCATCCTCTTTTAAGATTTTAAAGAGTTCAATTGGAATGCCGTCACCTCCACTGGCCTTGTTGTTTGCAATGCTTTCTAAGGCCCACTTTTTTTTACCATGCTGTAAACCACATTGCAGTAATGAGGCAGTATACATACATACATACATACATACATACATACATACATACATACATACATACATACATACATACATACATACATACATACATACATACATACATACATACATACATACATACATACATACATACATGCAGAGTAGAAAACAAGGTATCATGAAATGAAAAACAGAAATATATTTTGTCTCAATCTATGTATGTTGACTTAGAAATTTTAGGAAGAGGCTTACTGGATCGTATATGATTAAGAATCCATGGCTAGTTAATAGTGTGCATAGGCCTTTAAGAAGAAAGCCATCAGTAATTATATGGACCATTGAAACTAATCTAGGCCACCAGAATTTGATAAATCACATTCAACAGTGCCAAGATATTCGCTAAGGACATCTACATCTGAAAACAGCTATTTCCAGATAACTGAGAGGCAGAAGGGAGAGTGGGCTATATAAACTTCTAGGAAATACAGTTCAAAAACAACCAGGAAAAGGCTGTGCGGTCCCCAAAACAATATACAATAAATGCAGGGAAAAGTTGATATATTAAAAAAAGCAAGCTTTCGATGATAAATCGTCTTCTTCAAACTGTGAAGCAAGATCTTGTTCTAAAATTATATGCTTGCTGTTATTCAAGTTCCAAAGTCACATGCCCCATGTTGAGTTCAGGTTAGCTTCTTGGATGGAAATGGTGGCAGCCTGCAAATGGCCTGAGGGGAACGGAAGGTGTGGTTTCAAACCACCGCTCTGTGAATAACTGGGAATTTATCACCCATCTCATAAAACAAAGGACAGACCGGCAATCTGAAGGGCCCCCTCCCACTTTCCTTCTTTCTACCTTTTTGAAAGTCAGATAATTTCTGTTTGTTTTTTGGGGGGTGGGGTGGGGATGAGGGACAATAGCCAGGAAGCATGACATGCCCCTTTCAAAATTGGGATTAGGAATTTAGTTAAATCCTGAGGAACAGCCACTTTTAACCAAATTAAAGCCAAAATAATAGTTTTACCTGGTGGATGCTTTCCTCACAATGTAGTACTGGTTGTCTGGTGTTAAAAGTCCATGATGTTAAGAACTCACACACTGTTCTTCAGTTGGTGTCCTGGCCCACTGAGTTAGTACGGCGTTAGGATCTGGAAGACCACTATCTTATTAAAATTCTGTCATTTCCTACCCTACTGGAATAGTTTGGTGCAAGACATGGTCTGATGCCAATTCATTTTTGTTTGCGTGAACTAGAGAAATGTTGATCACGTTGTGTATTGTTAGTGAAAAATCTCTAAAAGTTTGAATTGCCTCATAAACGATGGAGAATCATTACTTCCTGCTGCTTCTGCTACAGCCTGTGAGGAGGAGACACATATTTACACTGCAAGGAAGCAGATTAGATACAGAGTAGTTGAACAATAAGACAGTTTACTTGAAGTCTGGGTTGGTAAATCACCTTTGGATGCTTTAAGGAGGATGCTGGGTATAATGTATGGGCTTTGGCACAACAAATACTCAATAGCACCCTTCCAGGATTATGGGGTAAATGAAAGGTGTTTTTTTTCCCCAAGATATGTGGATGCACACCTGCCCAGATGTGACCAATAATAATGATAACTGAAGTGATGAATGCACACCTAAGATAGCAAGATGGTAGGATGAGCGTAAGAGTCAGATTTCTGGGCTAAGAACAGGAAGAATGTTTTTGGAAACTTTGGTCTTCTAACATAGCCTTAGGCAGGCAGAGGTGGTTTTAATGGTCTTGTGCTGAGCTCAGTGAACTAGTTTACTTTTAATGCTTCTGTGTTTCCATTACCCAATTAAAGGGACTGACCTTTCACAAATCTGTTATTGTAGACAGTACCTCGTCATTAAGCTATCAAAATGTTTACACTGGAGAATAGAGAAACCACTGCTGTTATTACATTTTAAAAGACTATAAGGGGCCTTTGAAGCTGATTCCTGTCAGAAAGCTTCAAGCAGCAGCTGTTTCTTTTCTTTAACATTTGGCTCAGTGATATGAAGACTGGTGAAACACTGTTCTTTTATCAAATAACAGTCTACATTTACAAATGTGAAATCCAAAATTATTAGTGATGAGTAGATTAAAAGTCCTTAGGGCTGAATTCATTCATCCAGAAAACAAAACAAGGAAATGTGTTGATACAGATGGCCATTTGTCTGTCTGTACATTCACCCTGAGGCAATAGCAACCGTGTGGACAAAGAGATTATTTTTAACACCACTACTTCAAATTACTACTTGGTTGCACACACATGGAAACACTTGTTTCAGTCTGTGGTTAGCTGCTGAAATATCTGTGTTACAGTCATGCTACCATCTTATACTGTAATACAAGGAGCATTAATAAAGTATCTACAATGCTCTGATGTCAACGGCTGGATCCCTTCTTTTCTTGTGATATCACAGGAATCCTTGCAGGTCAATATTAAGAAGAGCAGCATAATCAAACTGCTTATTAATGGGAATGCCCATT
The DNA here is from genome assembly GCA_037367245.1 of Phrynocephalus guinanensis. Taxonomy (NCBI): domain Eukaryota; kingdom Metazoa; phylum Chordata; class Lepidosauria; order Squamata; family Agamidae; genus Phrynocephalus; species Phrynocephalus guinanensis. Next base: position 157,304,261 of record CM074733.1, on the reverse strand, counting down.
CCTTTCAGTGAATGAACTGACAATTAAATTTCCTCAGAGATATGTCACTCAGTGATCAAACTTGTAAATTAAATACACATTTGCCCTCCAGTGATAAATCATAAACAAAGCAGGCTAAATGCTATCACACGGCAGAAATAAGTGAGTAATAATTAAACCCGGTTTTTCAAACAAAGTAGTCACGTGACAGAAGATGTGTCTTGCGTCCATATGATAAATGCTCTTTTATCTCACCCGATCTCCTAGGTAACTGGAGTCTGAACAACAAAGGAAAAACCCGGTGTTTGGGCGACCACACTCTTGTTTGCCTCCTTTTAAAACACGTATTTGGAACCGGATTTTAAAATAACCAGCCTTCGCCTTAAGTATTTGAAAACTCGATGGAACATAGTTAAGTGGGTGTTACCATTACCAGGTTTTCTTTTTTAAAAAGCCCACGTCCCATGGGGTCATGATTTTGGGGGCCGGTTTAAAGGTAAATTAAATCTGGATTTTAAAGTACATGAGATAGAGCCCATAGAGGTGAAGAAGAGAATGGATTATGGCAGACAATTTTTAAAAAATACATTAGGGTGTACCTCTTTTAAAAATGTGCTAATGATATCATCTAATTTAACATGGAAATCCCTTTTAAAACTTCATTCTGCAAAAATAAAGTCCACATGCACCATAGGGATCCTGGAAAAACCCAGTAACACCAAATAATGTCATTTAAAAGCTGCATTTTGGTACGTGAAACTTGCCTACCCTCTTCCAAATGTCCCCCCAGTTTCTCAAAATCTCTGTGGTCCCGAGAAAGCCTTTGGGGACTGAAGGATGATACAGGAATTCTTAAATGTCTGAAAACCACTGTCTCTGTTCATGATGTCTGTAATAGAACTGATGGTGTTGATTTTCAGACATTTAAGACTTCCCATTTCTGTTCCATTGTCCCCAAAGACTTCTGCAGGAGCAAAAGGATCCTAACGGAGGTAAGGAACCTGTGTGTGTGCATGCGTGCAGACGGGAGGGGATAAATAGGAGACTTTTAATTACCAAAATACAGGGATGGCTGATGACATCAGACTTAAACGATGTAAATTTATGTTACTGATTTTCAGACTAATTCAAGTAAGCAACATTTATTGTGTTGTTATTTTTTATTTCTTATATTCTGCTTTACTACCCAAGCAGTCCAAAATTTACAACATCTATTTTCCTCTGTTTATTTACCGAAGTTGTCTGTGAAGATTCTGTCATCCAGGTGAGGTTATCTGGAAGTTGAGTCATGACAACTGGACTTCTTTTTCTTGAGAGGTTGAAACGTTTCGCTGCTCATCCAAACAGTTTCATCAGTCTGAAAAAAGCTAGTTACGAGTCCTCCATTTCAGAGCTCACTTGGACCTCTTGTCATCCTGTTCTGAAATAGGCTCATAAGATGAACAATGCCCTGAATAGGCTTGTTAGGTAGACAACAGTCTCAATAGCCTTAAGGTGAACAATGGCCTAAAGTGCTGAAACCCGTAAGTTTCGGTCGTTAGCTATGGCCTTAGTGGTGAAGGCATGAAGTATTTTTGATTTGTCTAGGTAGTGTTGAAATCACAGCCTGATAAATGGCAAATAGACTGTGCCTGAGCCCCCCACCTCTGTTGAGAGAGGGGTTTTCAATGCTCACATGAATGGCTTCCCTGACCCCTCTCTCAAAACACCTCTCTTCTCTCTGGGGTGCCGACTGGGACGCTAGCGAGAGAGCCCCAAACTGGCATCCCAACCATTTTCAGAGGGCTCCTGCCGAGCTGTCATCGGCTGGACCCCTTTAAAAATGGCCCAGTTGCCACCTGGGGATCCCCCGGTGCCAATCCCCCCCGGGATGCCAGCATGAGAGCCCCGAACTGGTGACCCAACCATTTCTAGAGGAATGCGGGGGAACAACATCATCCAGCAAACACTCTTGCTGCTGCTGCTACTGGACTAGGCCTGGAGGAGTTGCCTTTCCTCTTCGACTGCTCCTTTTCCTGCTACTCTGGTGTTGGTGAGAGGGACACCTGGAGGAGCAGAGCCGGACAACATCAGAAGGGCGGGGCTGAAGAAGAGGGACTCCCACCTAAGGCTTTTTAGCTGACCTCAGCTCCTGGCAGCCACAACATCATCCAGCAAACACTCTTGCTGCTACTGCTGCTGGGCCAAGCCTGGAGGAGTTGCCTTTCCTCTTCGACTGCTTCTTTTCCTGCTACTCTGGTGTCGGTGAGAGGGACACCTGGAGGAGCAGAGCCGGACAACATCAGAAGGGCGGGGCTGAAGAAGAGGGACTCCCACCTAAGGCTTTTTAGCTGACCTCAGCTCCTGGCAGCCACAACATCATCCAGCAAACACTCTTGCTGCTGCTGCTACTGGACTAGGCCTGGAGGAGTTGCCTTTCCTCTTCAACTGCTCCTTTTCCTGCTACTCTGGTGTCGGTGAGAGGGACACCTGGAGGAGCAGAGCCGGACAACATCAGAAGGGTGGGGCTGAAGAAGAGGGACTCCCACCTAAGGCTTTTTAGCTGACCTCAGCTCCTGGCAGCCACAACATCATCCAGCAAACACTCTTGCTGCTGCTGCTACTGGACTAGGCCTGGAGGAGTTGCCTTTCCTCTTCAACTGCTCCTTTTCCTGCTACTCTGGTGTCGGTGAGAGGGACACCTGGAGGAGCAGAGCCGGACAACATCAGAAGGGCGGGGCTGAAGAAGAGGGACTCCCACCTAAGGCTTTTTAGCTGACCTCAGCTCCTGGCAGCCACAACATCATCCAGCAAACACTCTTGCTGCTGCTGCTGCTGCTACTGGACTAGGCCTGGAGGAGTTGCCTTTCCTCTTCGACTGCTCCTTTTCCTGCTACTCTGGTGTCGGTGAGAGGGACACCTGGAGGAGCAGAGCCGGACAACATCAGAAGGGCGGGGCTGAAGAAGAGGGACTCCCACCTAAGGCTTTTTAGCTGACCTCAGCTCCTGGCAGCCACAACATCATCCAGCAAACACTCTTGCTGCTGCTGCTACTGGACTAGGCCTGGAGGAGTTGCCTTTCCTCTTCGACTGCTCCTTTTCCTGCTACTCTGGTGTCGGTGAGAGGGACACCTGGAGGAGCAGAGCCGGACAACATCAGAAGGGCGGGGCTGAAGAAGAGGGACTCCCACCTAAGGCTTTTTAGCTGAATTGTTAGGTGCATCTGTTTTTTGTTTTTGTTTGTTATTGTTTGCTTTTTGTTTTTTGCCATTAGGTGTAGGTGGTTGGGACCCACAATGGAACTGAAAGAACAGGAAGGGGGGAGGGCAATGGAGGGGGCAGCCATTGAAATTGTGCTGGGTAGGGGAAGGTATGGTGGTAGGAGTGGAACATGCCTGCGTAGGAGAAGAGGGGTTAGATATTTTACATCTATCCCCTCTTCTGGTCCCACTTCTAGCCAGAAGGAATCAGGTGACCATGTCAGCGAGCCCACGGGCACATGGTGCTGTTGTTAAATGCCAGGTCAGTACAAAATAAGACCGCCCTCATCCAGGATGTTATTTTGGATGAGGGTGCTGACCTGGCATGTATTACTGAGACCTGGGTGGGAGAGGAGGGTGGAGTTCCCCTTTCCCAGCTATGCCCACCTGGGTACTCAGTCCAGCACCAGTGTCGCCCGGTGGGCCGGGGAGGTGGAGTTGCTGTAGTCTACAGGAGTTCTATCTCCTTGGCCAGGCTTCCTGTCTCTTTGGGAAAAGGTCTGGAGGGCCTGTATTGTGTGTTGGGCTCACGAGACAGATTAGGGATTCTGTTGGTGTACCGCCCACCCTGCTGCGTACCAACAGTCTCCCTGCCTGAGCTGACAGAGGTGGTCTCGGACCTGGTGTTGAAGACCCCCAGACTGTTGGTACTGGGGGATCTCAACATCCATGCCGAGGCTACCTTAACTGGAGCAGCTCAGGACTTCATGGCTGCCATGACAACCATGGGGCTGTCTCAACATGTCATTGGCCCAACACACCAGAAGGGCCATACTCTAGACTTAGTTTTCTCAACGGGACTGGGGGATGGTGGTTTGGATGTGGAGGGGTTGGCTTTGACTCCATTGTCATGGTCAGACCACTTCCTGGTCAAGTTTAGGCTATTAGCTACTCCAACCCTCTGCAAGGGTGGGGGATCCATTAAGTTGATCCGCCCTCAGAGACTAATGGATCCGGGTGGTTTCCTGAAAGCTCTGGGGGATTATCCAGCTGACATGATCGGCGCTCCTGTCGAAGCTCAGGTCACCTTATGGAATAGGGAGATGACCCGGGCAGTTGACATGATCGCACCTAAGCGCCCTCTCCCCCTACGCAGAGCCCGGACAGCTCCTTGGTATACATCTGAGTTGCGGGCAATGAAGCGGGAGGGGAGACGGCTGGAACGCAAGTGGAGAAAATATCGCAGTGAGTCTGATCAAACACGGCTTAGAGCCCATTATCGAGCCTATTCCGTGGCTATACGGTTGGCGAAAAGGCAGTATTTCGCCAACCGTATTGCTTCCTCAGAGTGCCGTCCAGCGGAGCTGTTTCGGGTGGTCCGGGAACTTCTTCAGCCAGGAGATAGGGTGGAGGCCCAGGACCATTCGGCGGCACGCTGTGAGGAGTTTGCTGTTCACTTTGAGGGAAAAATTGCTCAGATTCGCAGTGAACTGGACTCCACTATTGATACAGTATCAAGGGATGTGTCCAGTGCACCGTGCTTAGGTCCAGTGTTTATTGGATGAGTTTCAATTGTTGAGACCCGAGGATGTGGACAGGGTGCTTGGATCTGTCCATTCCACCACCACGCTGCTCGACCCTTGCCCTTCTTGGCTAATTGAAAGATCTGCCAAGGGGGTTCGCACCTGGGTCCAAGAAGCTGTAAATGCCTCTTTAAGAGAGGGAGTGGTCCCTGCTGCCTTAAAAGAGGCAGTAATCAGACCACTCCTAAAAAAACCTAACCTGGACCCAGGACTGGTGGCAACTACCGACCAGTAGCGAACCTCCCTTATTTGGGCAAGGTGTTGGAGCGGGTGGTGGCCGGACAGCTCCAGGCGCTGCTGGATGAAACGGATTTTCTAGATCCATTTCAATCTGGTTTCAGGCCAGGTTTTGGAACAGAGACTGCCTTGGTCGCCCTGTACGATGACCTTTGCCGGGAGAGAGACAGGGGGAGTGCAACCCTGTTGATACTCCTGGACCTCTCAGCGGCTTTCGACACCATCGACCATGGTGTCCTTCTGGATAGGCTGGCCAGGTTGGGAGTTGGAGGCACCGCTTTGCGGTGGTTCCGATCCTTCCTGGCTGACCGTGTCCAGAAGGTGGTGCTGGGGGATAGTAGCTCTGCCCCTTGGCGTTTACGTCATGGGGTTCCACAGGGCTCAATACTATCCCCCATGCTGTTTAACATCTACATGGAACCACTGGGAGAGGTCATCAGGAGGTTTGGGCTGAGGAGTCAGCAATATGCTGATGATACTCAGCTCTACCTCTCGTTCTCCACCAATCCAGGTGAGGCGGTTTCTGTTCTGAACTCGTGTCTGGACCAGATAATGGACTGGATGAGGGTTAATAAATTGAAACTCAATCCAGACAAGACGGAAGTGCTGTTAGTGGGTGCTTCGTCAGACAGGCTAGAGGGCCACTTCCCTGTTCTGGATGGGGTTGCACTCCCCCTAAGGGACAGGGTCCGTAGCTTGGGGGTGCTCCTGGACCCCGGTCTAACTCTGGAAGCCCAGGTGGACTCGGTGGCCAGGGGTGCCTTTCTCCAGCTGCGGAATATATACCAGCTGCGCCCCTACCTAGATGAACGGAGCCTCATGACAGTTACACATGCACTGGTAACATCCCGTCTTGATTACTGTAATGCGCTTTACGTGGGGCTGCCTCTGAAGACGGTTCGGCGATTGCAACTGGTTCAGAATCGTGCGGCACGGCTGGTGAGTGGTAGGGCCACCAAGGAACACATCACGCCGATTCTGTATAACCTTCACTGGTTACCAGTTGCTGCCCGAGCCCAATTCAAAGTGCTTGTTTTGACATATAAAGCCCTAAACGGCTTAGGACCTAGATACCTGAAGGACCGCCTCCTTCCATATGAACCTACCCGGCAATTAAGATCTAGTCAGGGAGCCCTCCTGAAAGAGCCATCCCTTAAGGAGGTGAAGAGGATGGCTTGCAGGAATAGGGCTTTTTCAGCAACTGCCCCCAGACTATGGAATACCCTCCCATATGAGACTCGCCTGGCACCGACGTTGCTAACATTTCGGCGCCAGGTAAAAACCCTCCTATTCCAAAGGTTTTTTAACTAATGATTGTGGGCCCTGATGGCAATTTTAGTGGTGTGTTTTTAATGTATCGTATTTATTGCATCTACATGTTTTATTGTTCTAATTTTATTGTATTTTGATGTTTTAACTGTTTATTCTGATTGTGAGCTGCCCAGAGACCTTTGGGTAGTGGGCGGCATACAAGCTAAATAAATAAATAAATAAATAAATAAGTGCAGGCTTTTAAAACTTTTTTTTTGCCAGTGAAGCAAGCTGTCAGCACTTGCTCTGGTGGTGAAGAAAAGTTTTAAAAGCCCACGCCATCCACCCCTGTTGGCACCCCCAAGCGCTGATCAGCTGGCGTGTGGGGCCCTGCCAGGCTCCAAAGCGCCAATCAGCTGCCGTGTGGGACCCTGCCAGCTGCCCGCTCCAGCTGGTCTGCGCTAGGGATGGAAGGCTGAGTCAGCCATGAGCTGGCTACTGGGGATTGAACCCCAGGTCGTGAGCACAGTTTTACCTGCAGTACAGGCATTTAACCACTGTGCCACGAGGCTTTTACCACTGCACCATGAGGCTCTTAACACATATACGGAATTATTATCAGAAGCTGGGCAAAAAATAAAAACAGAAAACCGGCAACTGTGCCCCCACTCCAATGGTGTAGTTTTAGGGTGCATCTTTCTATCTACTTTTCTAAACTAGGATGTGTGGGAGACCAGTTACATCCCCCCCATATTGTGGTACCTTCCTTGGGAACAGAGTGTGGCTGACAGACTTCTGCAGTTACAGGAAAGGGCTAATAGAGAGGCTGTGTCCTCCCAAATCCCAAGTAGCTGACAGGAATTAAGTTATCTTTGCTGTCCATGATTCTGATTTTTTTTAAAAAGTCTAGTTTGCTAGAGGGGGTGGTCCCTGTGGCTGTTTCCACATTGAGAAACAGCAGCTCCATTCGATTGTCCCTTCCTGGCTTGTCTTTGCCATGCACATATTGGAAACTTGAGAACAGGTAAAGGCTTGAAGCAATTACAATTGACAAAAATGCCTTGGCCTATATCCCCCCCCTGCCCCATTATCTCTGTGGAGTAGACATGGGCACGACTTGGCGAAATTCTCGTTTCCGTTTCCGTTCCTTGTTTCCGTTACGCAATGGAAACGGTAATGACAATTAAGCCGTCAGAACTTGAACTCGAACCGATAAAAGAAAAATTGGGTCTGATTTGTCATTGTCGTTCATGGCATCGCGGCGATCGCGCGATGCCAAGCGGCACAGAAAAAAAGTTTAAAAAAACCCCGATTCCCGGCCAAAAAAGCAGGCGAAAATATGCCTGCCTGAGTGAGGGCACCTACCAGAGGGGTGGTTTCTGGGGGGGGTCCCCGGCCTCCCCCCTCTCCTGTCCTGGGCTGCTCTGGTGGGGGGCATCCTCGTCGTCTCACCATGCCATGCGGGGGGATCCAAAATGGTGACCGCAATATTTTTTTTGAAATCGTGGTCCAAAAACCCACCAAAGCACCACACAGAAACATGCGGAAATTAGGTATTTTAACTGCCTGAAATTTTACAGTAGCAGCAGTGGGTTTTTCTTGCAATAAACGTCTGTCTCCAATCCCATTGATTTTATTTTATTTTATTTTTTTTTTATTTTTTACACCTGCGCAATGATGGGCTGGCCATGGGATGGGACCATGCAAATTTTTGGAGCCATTCCACCAATCACATGGCCACTTGGCCAGGTTTTGACTGAGACTTCGGGGATGTGCCAGTCGGGCATAAAAAGCCCACTATAACCCTAGCCCTAACCCTAACCCTAACCCTAACCCTAACCCTAACCCATACGCCAGTACACTGTCCTTCTTAGTGGGTCAGAGGCACCCAGAGGTGCAGCCCACTAACTCACCCTAACCTTACCCGTAATAACCCTAAGCCTAGCCCTTGCCTTAACCCCAACCCTAAGCCAGATCTGTACTCGCATTGCACTACACGCAAGTACATTTCCCTTCTTAGTGAGCCAGAGGGTGCCCAGCAGAGGCATTCTTCTCTCACCTCGCTCACCAGTCCAAAGTTCCAAAAAACTCTGTACACCAGTATGTTGTCCTTCTTAGTGAGCTAGAGGCACCCAAAAGAGAGGTGCCTCTGCCAGTGCCCATTGGTACGCAATGGCTACACGGTCATGTACCCTTCCTTTTCCCTTTGTAGGGGGCCAGAGGAGGCATCCACCCCAGAGAGGTGCCTCCAGGAGCCCACTACCCTACCCCCCTAAACCAGTACTAACGACAGACGACAAATGAAACAACAAATTTTCGAAAAATTTCGCGACAAACGGAAACGAGCCGACACGGGCCGGCTCCGACACACGACAACTCGAAACGTCATTTTTCCTGGTCGTGCCCATCTCTACTGTGGAGACAAGGCAGCCATGTTTACCATCCGTATCTCTAGCAGCAGAGGAAATTTCTTCCATCCCTGGCAGTGTTTTTAGACCAGGTTTCTCACCAATGTGCAGGTGTTCCTCTACTTGTCCACAGGTAGGTAAGGCATAGTAAATGCTGCACATGTTGTTACAATTCACCCTTTCAGCTGTGCTTTATTTACCATTTGGTCCCTTTTGTGGAGCAAATAGGCTTATTTTTTTGGCTCATTTCCGTTGTCTGAAGAACTTGTAAATCTTACTGTTCAAATAATGTGGTTCAAAGAGTGTAACTTTATTTCCTTACACACACACACACACACACACACACACACACACACACACACACACACACACACACACACACACACACACACACACACACACACACACACACACACACACACACACACACACACACACACACACACACAGAGATATGAGAGAGAGAGAGAGAGAGAGAGAGAGAGAGAGAATTACAATTTGTTTTGGTTCCCCTAACAGTGTGATTTTTTTCAAAAGCTGTATATATATACCTTCTAGGCCTAGTTATATTTGATCTACCCTGTATTAAAATGGCATTTTGCTTTGGTTAGCATTTTGGGGTTGCCACAAGACCCTCATAGCGATGAAAAGTAAAGTGTGAAATGAAAATCTGAAATGAGAAACATTAGTCTGCTGGAGAACTCTCACAGGGACACAGTGATACCCTGGACTGCAATATGTTATTCTCCAAATTATAACATTTGTGCCCAACAGAGGAGCAATAAGTTCCATTTACAGCCAAGGGAGTTAATCAAATAAAAGTTATTGAATCCATAGCTATTCTGTGGAAGCTGATGGTAGGAATCTCCCATATATAAGGCAATTAGTGTTAAATGATAGATGTTCTTTGTTCTCCATTAGAGTGCACAGGTTCCTATTCCTTTTTAAAAAAAGGCATGGAATGGACTAGACATGGGCACAACTTGGCGAAATTCTCGTTTCCGTTTCCATTCCTTGTTTCCGTTACGCAACGGAAACGGTAACGACAATTAAGCCGTCAGAACTCGAACTCGAAACGATAAAAGAAAAATTGGGTCTGATTTGTCGTTGTCGTTCATGGCATCGCGGCGATCGTGCGATGCCAAGCGGCACAGAAAAAAAAAAAAAAAAAAAAAAAACGATTCCCGGCCAAAAAAAACAGGCGAAAATATGCCTGCCTGAGTGAGGGCACCTACCAGAGGGGTGGTTTCTGGGGGGGGGGTCCCCCGGCCTCCCCCCTCTCCTGTCCTGGGCTGCTCTGGTGGGGGGCATTCTCATCATCTCGCCATGCCATGCGGTGCGGGGGGATCCAAAATGGCGACCGCAATATTTTTTTGAAATCGTGGTCCAAAAACCCACCAAAACACCACACAGAAACATGCGAAAATTAGGTATTTTAACTGCCTGAATTTTTACAGTAGCAGCAGTGGATTTTTCTTGCAATAAACGTCTGTCTCCAATCCCATTGATTTTATTTTATTTTTATTTTTGTTTTTTTTTTTTACACCTGCACAATGATGGGCTGGCCATGGGATGGGACCATGCAAATTTTTGGAGCCATTCCACCAATCGCATGGCCACTTGGCCAGGTTTTGACTGAGACGTCTGGGATGTGCTAGTCGGGCATAAAAAGCCCACTATAACCCTATCCCTAACCCTAACCCTAACCCTAACCCATACGCCAGTACACTGTCCTTCTTAGTGGGTCAGAGGCACCCAGAGGTGCAGCCCACTAACTCACCCTAACCTTACCTGTAATAACCCTAAGCCTAGCCCTTGCCCTAACCCCAACCCTAAGCCAGATGTGTACTCGCATTGCACTACAAGCAAGTACACTGTCCTTCTTGGTGAGTCAGAGGGCGCCCAGCAGAGGCATACTTCTCTCACCTCGCTCACAGTCCAAAGTTCCAAAAAACTCCAAACCTGTACGCCAGTATGCTGTCCTTCTTGGTGAGCTAGAGGCACCCAAAAGAGAGGTGCCTCTGCCAGTGCCCATTGGTACGCAATGGCTACACGGTCATGTACCCTTCCTTTTCCCTTTGTAGGGGGCCAGAGGAGGCATCCACCCCAGAGAGGTGCCTCCAGGAGCCTGCTAAATGCCTTCCCTTCGTAGCTGGCCAGAGGAGGCACCCACCCCAGAGAGGTGCCTCCAGGAGCCCGCTACCTACCCCCCCTAAACCAGTACTAACGACAGACGACAAACGAAATGACAAATTTTCAAAAAATTTCGCGACAAATGGAAACGAGCCGAAACGGGCTGGCTCTGACACACGACAACTCGAAACGTCATTTTTCCTGGTCGTGCCCATCTCTAGAATGGACCTTTGATGTATGCCCATGTTATCTCTTAAGTAATGTGAATATTCTTAGTGGGCCATTTCATTTTTATCTTACTGGTGCTTTCATGTCCTCTGCTCTGCTAAAAGTAAGAATAAATAGGCCCTTCGTGTGTGTGTGTGTGTGTGTGTGTGTGTGTGTGTGTGTGTTGGTACAAAAACAGTGGCAGAGTGCTGTGGGTATTTAGAAATGAATCTCAGGCAGAGAAGAATGAGGTAATAGAGCTCCTTTGAGCTCAAGGGAGGCAAAAGTTTCTGCTTTTCATTCCTGAACTAATAGATCTTCAGTAGCACTTTGACTCCCTGCTGCTGAGTTTTGATCTTTCTTTGGCTTACATCACAGAATGCACTGATGGACAGAAGAATGTATACTACTGTTGCATGTGCTCTGAAGCAGAACAAAACACTGCCTGAGCACTTTAGTAAACACAGGACTGAAGTAGGAAGTGCCGGCTGTTAAGAGCTTGCAAATGTGGACATGCTGGCTAGAGAACTATGGGGCGGTATATCAAGTAGAATGCTTTTGCTTTTACCTAGGGCCATTGGCAAGGTTAAGAACATAAGAACATAAGAACATAAGAAGAGCCATGCTGGATCAGGCCAAAGGCCCATCTAGTCCAGCTTCCTGTATCTCACAGCGGCTCCACCAGATGCGTTTGGGAGCGCATGAGACTAGATATCTGTCTCCTGATACCACTCCCCTTCATCTGGACCTTGAAGTACCCTGGTTTAAAGCCTGGAGACTACACATCTCCATCATGGTTTGTAACCTGTGATGGACTTTTCCCCCAGGAATCTGTCCAATCCCCTTTTGAAGGCATCCAGGCCAGATGCCATCACCACATCCTGTGGCAGGGAGTTCCATAGACTTACAACGCGCTGGGTGAAAAAATATTTTCTTTTGTCAGTTCTTACTCTCCCAGCCCTCAATTTGAGTGTATGTCCCCTAGTTCTGGCATTTTGGGAGAGAGACAAGAGCTTCCCTCTATCCACTTTACTCATACCCTGCATTATTTTGTATGTCTCAATCATATCCCCCCTCAAGCACCTTTTTTCCAGACTAAAGAGGCGCAAATGTTTTAGCCTTTCTTCATAAGGGAGGTGCCCCAGGCCAGTAATCATTTTAGTTGCTCTCTTCTGCACGTTTTCCAGTTCCACTATGTCTTTCTTGAGATGCGGTGACCAGAATTGTACACAGTACTCCAGGTGGGGCCTTACTATTGTTTTGTATAAAGGCATTATAATGTTCGCTGTTTTATTTTCAATCCCCTTTTTGATAATCCCTAGCATGGAATTGGCCTTCTTCACCGCTGCCACACATTGGGGAGACACCTTCATGGAGCTGTCCACCAACACACCAAGATCTCTTTCCTGATCCGTCACGGATAACTCAGAGCCCATGAGTTGATAGATGAAGTTTGGATTTTTTTGCCCCAATATGCAGAATTACTTTACATTTAGTTACATTAAAACACATTTGCCATTTCTCAGCCCATTCCCCCAGTTTGGAGAGATCCTTCTGGAGCTCTTCACAATCTTCTCTGGTTTTTACCACACGGAAAAGTTTTGTGTCATCGGCAAACTTGGCCACCTCACTGTTTATCCCTGTCTCCAGGTCATTTATGAACAGATTGAAAAGCACCAGTCCCAGGACAGAGCCCTGGGGCACACCGCTTTTCACTTCTCTCCATTGTGAAAATTTCCCATTGACACCTACTCTTTGTTTCCGGGATCTCAACCAGTTCTCAATCCATAAGAGGACCTGCCCTCTTATCCCCTGACTGTGCAATTTTCTCAGCAGCCTTTGGTGCGGGACTGTGTCAAAAGCCTTTTGAAAATCCAGATAGACTATATCCACCGGTTCACCCAAATCCATGTGCCTGTTGACCTTTTCAAAAAATTCTAAAAGGTTTGTCAGACAAGATTTACCCTTACAGAAGCCATGCTGATTTTCTCTAAGCAAGGTTTGTTCTTCTATGTGTTTTAAGATTTTCTCTTGGATGAGGCTTTCCACCATCTTCCCTGGGACAGATGTAAGGCTAACTGGCCTGTAGTTTCCCGGGTCCCCCCTCCTTCCTTTTTTAAAAATTGGTGTGACATATGCTATCCTCCAGTCCTCCGGCACTGTGGCCGTTTTAAGAGACAAGTTGCATATAACCGTTAAGAGATCTGCAATTTCGTTTCTCAGTTCCCTAATAACCCTTGGGTGGATGCCATCTGGGCCCGGTGACTTGTTCACTGATGTCACAAGTGGCAATACACAATGTTTGAACACAGAGGGACAACATTTCCTTTTTGGAGGATAATTCCCAGAATGCCATGGCCAGCATGACTGTTTTCCATGAAGGCTCTGGGATTTTGGTAAAAGCAGTCCAAAAAAAGTAGTGTCTCTCATCTTCTGGCCTAGCAAGTTTCTGTGGGATACACACAAACAGATTAGAGGAGACCTTCAACCCTTCAGTAGAACATCTAGGACACCAATGTAATATACCAAGAAGGCTGTTAGATGGTAAACAGTACATTTTTTTACTGTAACCTTTTTGATTATCTGTTTCATTAATATTTCTTGTGGCACACAACACAAAATTTTAAGTTTAAATGGTCATGATCAAAACATTGTTTTCTGTCCCTCTCAATTCCCCAGCATGGAAAACTTCTATTACAGCTTGTGAAAAAATAAATTAGTCAAAAATAAAGATATAATAACCTCATGAAATAAAAGCTCATTGAACTCTTGGTTAAGAGTGCCAATTCAAATATGGCTTCTGGGTGGAGATGGTTGACAATGGGTCATAAGCTGTTCCAACCTGCCCCCTTGAATATCCTGAGGCACTATTTTATCCCTTTTATCGGAGGAAAGCCATTGGGCCCCCCAAGTCTTTAATTAAAAAACAAACAAGCAAAAACCATGCTCCCTCAAAACATGGTATAAATTGACTGCTGGATACCTCAGTAGCTTAGGTATCTGGGTGGAGAGCCTGAATTTTATTCTCCACTGTGCCTTCTTGGCAGGGACTGGACTTGATAATCCATACGATATCCCTTCCAGCTCTGCAGTTCTAAGCTGATGATAAAATGGTATGAATCTGGATTTCAGCCCCTGTCTCCTATTTTCCACCCGTTCCTGCAGCAGTCTCATTGACCCATTCAAAGTGGATGTCTATTTCCATTTTTAACAATCTGCTATTTAAAATATTGAGAAAATCTTCACTTTTAGACTCTCTTTTCTTCCTTCAGAGTGCCATTTCCCATGGCATTGGTGGAAGAGAGTTACCCCACCATTTTACCATTTTTGTCCTTAAACTTTCATCTTGCCATGCTCATATGAGCAGTGCCTCCAAAAGTTTGAGGCTGTAGGATGCACTCGGGGCCAGGTTAGGAACTTTAGAGCTCCTTAAGCTCTGGGAAGATTGCGGTTTTTCTATTCTGTTCATGCCCCCCTATGAATATGCAGCAGGTCCCATGGTTTGAAAGAAATCATTATATCACATGAAAATACAGTAATTTAATTACATGGCATGTGGAAAAAATCCCCCAAACAAAGAAAGAAAAACAAAACAATACTCAAAAATGACAAAACCACACACACACACACAGAGTATTCAAAATCACATGTACAAGCAAATAACTGTCTTTCCGCCAACTTTTGTGCTTTCGTGCTTGGAATAGCGTAGGCAGATTCTGTCAGAATCTATAAACTGAAAAGCTCAAAGGAGAGCTTAAAACATTGTTTTTAATAGTGGCTGCTATTTCTTTGGCTTGTACATATAATACAGAGGCTGTGGGTCTAAAAGATCAGGAGTCCTTTTTATCCTTATCCCCACCGAACCTCCCAAAATTCAGAAGTACAAAACAGAATCAGAAAAACAGGTGATGATCATGATGGATCAGACTATCCAGGTCCAAGAAGAGACAGGGCACACTTCTGAGGATGAAGTCACTTCCCCAACTCAGGAGGTAGATGTGTGGAGGAATGTGACTCAAAGGAGTACAAGGCCAAGGGATCACTCAGAGAGTCTCATATTGCACAATCAATTTGAGGCTCTTTCCCTCATCACACCTCAAGAGGCATGCATAGAGGAACAACTGGTTCCACCTGAGGATATCTCCCTCATCACAACTGATGAGATACAGGATCAGGTACATGTAGATGAACAGGCTGCAGAGAGAGAAGCTCCTTGTACTAGGGGATTCTATAATTAGAAATACAGAGGGATGGATTTGTGATGAGCATGATAACCATATGGTCACTTGCCTGCCAGGTGCAAAGGTTGCAGACATCACGAGAAATCTAGATAGCTTGTTAGAGAGAACTGGGAAGGAGCCAGTGGTCATGGTACACATTGGTACCAATGATGTCGGGAAGGCCAAGCGGTCAGTCTTGGAAGCCAAATTCAGGTTGTTAGGTAGACGATTGAAGTCCCGGACTTCCAAGGGAGCATTTTCAGAAGTGCTACCTGTTCCTCGTGCAGGACCCACCAGGCAGGCAGAACTCAATGCGTGGATGAGGCGATGGTGTCGAGAGGAGGGCTTTAGATTTGTCAGGAACTGGAGGCATTTTGGGACAAGCCAAACCTGTTCAGGAGGGATGGGTTGCACTTGAATCATGATGGGACCAGATTGCTGGCACTCAACCTCAAAGGCTGCAGAGCAGCTTTTAAACTGATAACTGGGGGAAAGCCAACAGGAGCTGAGTGGCATCCGGTTCGGAACACCTCATCCACAGGGAATGAGGTTGGAAAGGGTAGAGAATGACATAGATGACATAGCAGGTATTAGTACTGGGAGAATAATGGAATGTGATAGTTTGTCTACTGAAAATAAAAGCTGTGGGGGGGAAAATAACAAAGCAGCAGCTGTTGTTGCGGGACCCACTGTACAGGTGCTTCTACGCCAATGCTCGAAGCCTCCGAGGAAAGATGGGAGAACTTGAATATTTGGCAGCTAGGGATAACATATATATAATAGCCATAACAGAAAACTGGTGGAATGTGGAGAACAGGATACAGCAATCCCAGGCTATAAACTCTATAGAAGGGATAGAGAGGGGCGGGTTGGAGGAGGAGTGGCCATCTATGTCAAAGAAGGGGTAAAATCCAGCAGAATGGAGATTGACAGAGGGTCTGACTCCACCATAGAATCACTGTGGGTTAAACTACCAGGTCCAAGGAATGATGTGATAGTTGGGGTATTCTATCGTCCACCAGATCAAACACTTGAGGGGGACCTTGAAATGAGGAGAGAAATCATGGAGGTGGCTAAGAGGGATAGGATAGTAATCATGGGGGACTTCAACTATCCCCACATTGACTGGGCCAATGTGAGCTCTGGGCAAGAAATAGAAACTGGGTTTCTCGACTTGCTGAATGATTGTGCCTTAGAGCAACTTGTCATGGAGCCCACCCGAGAACAGGCAACCCTGGATCTAATACTGTGTGATACTCAGGACCTGGTCAGGGATGTGAATGTCACTCAGCCTCTGGGGAACAGTGACCATGCTGCAGTTTCCTTTGCCATGCATGTTGGAGGAAGAGTGTCAACCAAATCAGACATAAAACCCCTTGATTTTCGAAGGGCAAACTTCCCTCAGATGAGGAAACTAGTTAGAGAGAAATTGAAGGGGAAGGTTAGAAGAATCCAATCTCTTCAGAGTGCATGGAGCCTTTTTAAAACAACAATAATAGAGGCCCTGCACAAGTGCATACCTTAAAGAAAGAAGAGCTCATTTAAGTCCAAGAGGACACCGGCATGGTTAACGAGTGGAGTCAGAGAGGCTCTAAAGTGCAAGGAGAGGTCTTTCTGTAAATGGAAATCCTCCCCAAATGAGGAAAATAAAAAGGAACACAAACTCTGGCAAAAGAAATGTAAGAAGATGATAAGAGAGGCAAAGAAAGATTTTGAGGAACACATGGCTAGCAATATAAAGGGTGATAATAAAAGCTTCTTTAAATATGTTAGAAGTAGAAAACCTGTCAGAGAACCAGTTGGCCCTCTGGATGGTGAGGGAGGAAAAGGGGAGGTTAAGGAGGACTTGGAAATTGCAGATAAATTAAATGAGTTCTTTGCATCTGTTTTCATGACAGAAGACCTCGAGCAGATTCCGCTGTCTGAACCGCCCCTCTTGACTAAACAATTAAATCAAATACAGGTTAAAAGAGATGATGTTTTAGGACTAATTGATAAATTGAAGATTAACAAGTCACCGGGCCCAGATGGCATCCACCCAAGGGTTATTAGGGAACTGAGAAATGAAATTGCAGATCTCTTAATGGTTATATGCAACTTGTCTCTTAAAACGGCCCCAGTGCCGGAGGACTGGAGGATAGCAGATATCACACCAATTTTTAAAAAAAGAAGGAGGGGAGGCCCAGGAAACTACAGGCCAGTTAACCTTACATCTGTCCCAGGGAAGATGGCCTCATCCAAGAGAAAATCTTAAAACACATAGAAGAACAAACCTTGCTGAGAGAAAATCAGCATGGCTTCTGTAAGGGTAAATCTTGTCTGACAAACCTTTTAGAATTTTTTGAAAAGGTCAACAGGCACATGGATTTGGGTGAACCGGTGGATATAGTCTATCTGGATTTTCAAAAGGCTTTTGACACAGTCCCTCACCAAAGGCTGCTGAGAAAGTCAGGGGATAAGAGGGCAGGTCCTCTTATGGATTGAGAACTGGTTGAGATCCAGGAAATAAAGAGTAGGTGTCAATGGGAAATTTTCACAATGGAGAGAAGTGAAAAGCGGTGTGCCCCAGGGCTCTGTCCTGGGACCAGTGCTTTTCAATCTGTTCATAAATGACCTGGAGACAGGGATAAACAGTGAGGTGGCCAAGTTTGCAGATGACACAAAAAATTTTCGTGCGGTAAAAACCAGAGAAGATTGTGAAGAGCTCCAGAAGGATCTCTCCAAACTGGGGGAATGGGCTGAGAAATGGCAAATGCGTTTTAATGTAGCCAAATGTAAAGTAATGCATATTGGGGCAAAAAATCCAAACTTTATCTATCAACTCATGAGCTCTGAGTTATCCATGACGGATCAGGAAAGAGATCTTGGTGTGTTGGTGGACAGCTCCATGAAGGTGCCTCCCCAATGTGTGGCAGCAGTGAAGAACGCCAATTCCATGCTAGGGATTATCAAAAAGGGGATTGAAAATAAAACAGCCAACATTATAATGCCATTATACAAAACAATTGTAAGGTTGCACCTGGGGTATTGTGTACAATTCTGGTCACTGCATCTCAAGAAAGACATAGTGCAACTGGAAAAGGTGCAAAAGAGAGCGACTAAAATGATTACTGGGCTGGGGCACCTCCCTTATGAGGAAAGGCTAAAACACTTGGGGCTCTTTAGTCTGGAAAAAAGGCGCCTGAGGGACATACAAAATAATGCAGGGCATGAGTAAAGTGGATAGAGGAAAGCTCTTCTCCCTCTCCCAAAATACCAAAACTAGGGGACATACACTCAAATTGAGGGCTGGGAGAGTAAGAACTGATAAAAGAAAATATTTTTCACCCAGCGCATTGTTAGTCTGTGGAACTTCCTGCCACAGGATGTGGTGATGGCATCTGGCCTGGATGCCTTCAAAAGGGGATTGGACAGATTCCTGGTGGAAAACTGCATCACAGGTTACAAACCATGAGGGAGATGTGTAATCTCCAGGCTTAAAACCAGGGTACTTCAAGGTCCAGATGAAGGGGAGTGGTATCAGGAGACAGATATCTAGTCTCATGCGCTCCCAAACGCATCTGGTGGGGGCGCTGTGAGATGCAGGAAGCTGGACTAGATGGGCCTTTGGCCTGTTCCAGCATGGCTCTTCTTATGTTCTTATGTTCTTATGGATCCTTTCATTCAGAACATGAATTGTCTCACTGGGTGAGTCCTGATACTTTTTCCTGGTTCATATTCAGGAGATGGTTTTCTTTGAACTTGGGAGCGGGGGAGCCAAGGGTGAGGGATGGATGGATGGATGTGGTTTGTTAAGGAGGGTGCACCATTTGCACGATGGTCATTGATAAACCCAGGACTGCAATACTCTGCTATGCCCCCTTCCCTTGTTGTGGCCCTAAGCACGTGTGTATGATGCTTAATGGTTAATCCAGGGTTGGATGCATTACAGTAGTGTTTCCAATATGGAACGAATTCTCCAGCCATCTTGTTGTTTCCTTAGATTAATCCTGGAACTGCCGAGCTCGGAGCGCGGGAAGAATAGAGCAGTAGGATCCAAGCTCCCCCTACCTCCAGCCATTTAGAGACTGGTCAAGCTCCCAGGCAAAGCCAACCACAGGCAGGCACGTGGATGTGGGAGCTTGAGGTAGGAGAACAATAGACGGGTAGGATTCTGGCCCATCCAATTGGGGGCTAGCGGGCCGTTTAAACAGCCCAATGGCCTGCCATGGTGGGAATCTTTGTAGTGTATATAAACAGGATGTTGGGCCATCTACAGCTGCTGTTTTTATCCTCATGTAGTCTGTGTTTGATTGAATAAAGAGCTGAATGTTTACTCGGGGCATCGTCTGCCTCCGTTGGACCCGCTACACATCACACCTAGCGTAGTCAATGTCAAGTTTTTATACCTGAACAAAGTTATAAAAACATAAATAAAATATTGAAACATACCTTACTCAGAAGAATACAGCAACTCAGAATTTGTGTGTGGGTAAAACATATACAGCTGTTAAGGTTCTGAGGAAAAACTCTGAGGCTGTAGAAGCATCGGGCAGGTGCTGGTGATTGCGGCTGCAGTTTGTATAAATGTAGCACAGAGGGATCACAAGTTACCAGTCTTTTTTAAAAGCCAGTCACACTGTTCCTGTGTAAGGTTAGTTGAGATTTTGCTGGTCAAGGTAATGTTATCAGGCATGTTTTTATGTATCATGTTTTTTTGCTGAAGCTCTTCAAGTTGAATGTTTAAATATAAAATTATTTTTCTAATACAAGCTGTCTGCAAAGTTTTTTTTTGTATCCTGAAGAGCACTGTGTTTCTGATGGGCCTCAGGCCTGTTTTCCAGTATGCAATGTTTTATTAAGACTATGTTATAGTCCAGGGCTCTTCAACTTTGAAGAGGCCAAGGTCTACCTTTTCCGGCCCAAAGTGCCTGAGGGCTACTACACTAAAACCTCTACTTACAAATTTTATCCATTCCGAGCACATGTTTATAAGGAAAAAAATCTAAGTAGAGCAGCGGTTTCCCATAGGAATGCATTGAAAATCAATTAATCCGTTCTGGAAAGAACATATTTCAATGCACCATGGCCTTGAACTGCCCTGCTCGGCTGAGACAGTGGGCTGGCAGACCCAGAACTTTGCTGGGACAGTGGTGGTCCTTGGGATGGGGGAAGGAGGGGTGGAGAACTTATCCCCTCACTTTTTAAACTGACGACCGGCAGGCTACTTTTGCACTCTTCACGGTCTACCTGTTGTGCATGCCTGTTATAGTCTATCAGGATTTTTGAGGGGGAACACTGTGCATCTATACACTCCTTCCTAAATTTTTTCCAACAGTCAACCTAACCACTCTGGTACAAGCTGTTGCAAAAGCCCTGCTCAGACTGCTTCATGCTCTGCTCTCAAACAGCTGTCTCAAATAAAGGAAGAAAAGTGAGCTTTTGAAAGAGGCCTGGCAGGTATTTTGTATGACTGAGAGTGGCCTCTCTGGTATTTTGCTTAATATGCTGGATGCATGTAAGTTAAATACGCAGAGTGGTGTGTTGACTAAAGAAATGGGATGGGATACTTCCTGTAATAACTACAGGACATGGACATAATCTCTCATCTGTCTTCATATCAGCCTTTGAAGCCATACCAACTGCAGGCTCTTCCTTTTCCTTGCTTTTGCCTGCCCCCCACCTGCCTATTTTATCAAGCAGCAGATGGGCGATTTTTACTTGTTAAGGTGAATTGACTTCTTACAAAGGCATTTCCACTGCACTGCCATAAATCAGTCAGAGAAGGTGGCTTTGAGAACAGCAAATCAGCACCCTGGGCCTTGTCATTTTGTTATCCGGCCTCCATGCTGGGAGTCGGCATCTGTTCCCAGCAGCCGCTCGAGTGAAAAGGTGTTTTAAAAACAGTATTTCAGTTTTTTTAAAAATAAAAAATAATACTTCTTGAAAACTTCTGGAGAAGTTTCAGGACTGGAGAGCATTTTTCCATGGGTGGTGGCGGTGGCGGCGGTGGCTGGGGGGTGGGGGATGACAATAGCCAAGGGAACTTGTTGTGGTCCAGCGCCCAAGCCCTGTTGTTTGTTAAAACCCATTGAGTACACCAACACTCTTGAAATTATGGGGCAAATTGTGGAGGCCACAGCTTTATTGTTATGGTTACAATCTGCAGTAATCTGGCCAGGCATTGGGTCGGATCCAATACCATCGGGGAACCTGCCTGTCTCCCGATGTGCATGGTGGCGCCACCAGGTGGCAGCACCCTTTGTTACTCAGCTTCCGGAAACCCCTGTGGGCGCAGACCCCTTTGAGATTTCCTTCCCAAGCTGAGTGGAGAGGCCGTCTGATGTCCCTCCCGAGCCGGGACACTCGCAGCTCTCTCCTGGGTCCGCCATTACCACCTGAAGATTCCATGCCGCGCAGGCTCTGTCCTGCAGCCACCTCCACCTGGATCCAGTCCCAATACCTCCAAACTGCCCAGGCTGTGACAGAACAACAAGAACAATACAAATTAGCACACCAACATACAGAAAAGTGATTCCTTGCTCGAAGGGTGGGTGGGGAACGCCGCCGCCGCTGTGACCAAATGGTGGCGTTCGGAGGCCGCGGGCCTCTTTTAAAGGACAGGCACCGGTGGATCCTCTGTGCCTGTGCAGGCTGGCCAGTGCCCGGATGCCCACGGCCGCAAAGCCTGCTGGGCACCCGTGATTGGCCCTGGCACCCGGTGTGGCATGGGTGGCTCCACATGGCTGGCCCCCGGTTGGCGCCATCTTCCAGCCCCTGAAGGTCCAGCTGAGCAGCGGACCACAACTCTGGACCCGGTAAGTCGGGTCCGCTATTTAAAACAAAACTGGGTGAAATGAGTGTGCTGATTTTCAGGCTGTAATGCCAGGTTCTCTCAATGTACATTTGACAGCCTCCCCCCCCCCCCAATCACCAGAGAGATAGCAAGGCGTCGTTTGTCTGCACCTTGGATGTTTCAGCTGCTTCTATGGAAAGACTGGGTTGTCTGGATAATGCAATAAGAGGAGGAAATGTAGTTCGGTCTCAGTATGTGGTCTGACCTTGAGAAAAAGCAAGTCTTCATTGCCTCTGTCATAGCAGGCAGGAGTGAGGCCACGTGCTGTGACTGGAGGAGGGAGCTTCAGATCTGAGGTTCCACATCGGAAAAAGGCTCTGCCTCTGTAACGTCAGAGGAGGAATGGTTATTTTCCCCCTCTGATTGTCATTATCTACTCAGCCAGGCTTTTCTGAAGGCCCTTTCAAAGAAGCTTGACACGACTGCACTTAGGCTTTGAATTGCCTTTTGCTCAAAGTCAAATCACCTTAAAATTCACTTACCGCATTTCCAATTGCTTTTTCCGCAGAGCCCCCTTGGCCATGCCCCCTTTTTGGCCGCTGTGTCGCTGTGTTTTTCTTGCGACAGTCACCAGGGGTGGTGTTTTTTTTAAAACTGATTTCTAAACCGCTTTTTGAAGCGATTTGGCTCAAACTGCGGACACCATGCACCATTTTTTCGCAGGTCTCTCCCCCCCCCCATATGCCTTATCCTGCCATCAGAAAAGCCAAAAAAGAAATCCTCATGCAGTGTAATCATTTCTGCCACCTTCTCCAGTCCTTCTACTTCCTCTTTTGGGTACAATTTAAAATTAGCTACATTACTTTGAATGGAAGAACAACGGCATGACGTTATTCTAAAAAATAATTTCTGAAACAGAAGCAGATAATGGGAAAATGTCAGACAAAATTGGAACAAAAAGCGGTTTAGCAAAGTGCGGACGTGGAAACCGGTTCTTGAGAAAAAGCCCAAGTGCAGAATGCTGGATTGCTTCAGCGACCATGTGACCAGGGGAAGGCAAAAGGCGATTCAAAACAAAAAGCGGTTGCTGTAGGAAGTGCGGTAGCGGCCTATTATGTTACAGCAGCTAGAGACTCACAGTGTAACATCATATGCTTAGAATAAAACAATTAGTTTTATATACATTAAGCTGGACTCCTTTTGCGTGAGTTCTCATGAGAGCTGATGTGACCGATGTTCACCTTTGTCAAATGAAAAAGGGGTTCGAAATGCAGCTGGCCAGATTACTGCAGCGCACTTTACGTGGGGTTGCCCTTGACCCTTGGAGACTCCAATGGGTGCAGAATGCGGCGGCCAGACTGGTGGTGGGTGCTCGTAGATAAGATCACATTACCCCAGTTCTGGCACACCTACATTGGCTGCCCGTGGCTCTCTGGATAAGGTTCAAGGTCCTGGTTTTGGTTTTCAAAACCCTCCATAGCTTGGGTCTTGAATATCTGTCGAAGCGTATCTCCCAGAGGTCAACTGAGGCTAGGCCCACTCGAATGTCGCAGGCACCCTCACTCAGGGTGGCCACACCCAGGGAGGTGTGGAGGTCGGCTATATGCAACCGTGCCTTCTTTTGGTGGGCCCCTCGCTATGGAACCATCTTCCGAGTGAGCTGCGCCTTGCACAGTCCCTGCCCACCTTCAAAAAGGCTTTGAAAACCTTGCTTTTTAGGGAGGCATATGGCGAACTTAATTTAACTTAATTTATTTTAGAGGGGTTTTTTTTACCCTGCCTTTCTCCTTGGAAAAAGACCTAAGGCAGCTTACAGTAATGAGGGATAATATACAGTCCAGTACAATTAAGACATGTTTAGGTATTGATCTATCATTTTTCTTTTCTTTTCGCCCCTTGATGCCTCTTGCTGAGGGTTCTTCCCCCCCCCCGCTTCCTTTTTCATTTGGTTGTTTATATTGTTGTTTTTAATTGTTTTAAACTGTTGTAAACCACCCAGAGTTCCTCCCGGAAGATGGGTGGTATAGAAATGAAACAAACAAACAAATAATAAATAAATAAATAAGCTCTTTAGGAAGAAGTTAATGGTGCGTCTGGTTATTAAAACAACAGCCCCCCCGATTCTATCCTGTCAATAAACTATCTCATGTGTGTGTCTGTGTGTGTTCTGTCATTACAGTCATGACCAACTGTTCATGACCCCATGTCCATGGAGTTTTCTTGGCAGGAATACTGGAGTGGTTTTCCAGTTCCTACTCCAGGTGCCTACAGCACCTGGTATTCCCTGGTGGTCTCCCATCCAAGTTTTAATCAGGGCCAATACTGCTTAGCTTCTGAAATCAGGCGAGATTCGAATGTGCTTAGGGCATCTCTGTCCTTAATTCTTGAGACCCCTTACCCTAAGTTGACAATTGTCTAAAAGTCAATTAAAATCTGACCCTGCTGAACTTTGAGTGACCTGAATCTGTCATTCTCGGATCAACAAAATAACTGATTAGGTTTTAAATACCCATTGTATTATGTCCTGCTTAATTGTTTAACCTATACATTGCATGCTTATGCTTATGTAAAAAGGAAACTAAGAATGAGCAGGTGGGGTTGGATATTTCCTTGAAATGTATAAAAACTGGATGTAAACTTCAGGTGGGCATGTTATTCCCTTTGAGAATACACCTACAAGCTTGTGTACTATTTACCTGTATTTTTGAATAACACTCAGTTCTCTTTCTGAGAAGACTCCTTGCTGTATTCTTTGCTGGAAAATTATTTAACTGAAATTCAAGACAGAAAAAGCTGCCCATCTTTTAAGACAGTAGGGTGACAGCAGGGATTCGAATTTTCCTCTTCCACTGCACCAATATCCCCCCTGCTGTATCAAAGAAAATTAAAGATGTGCATAATACATTTTTAAAAGACCCACATGTATTTTTTGACACAACAGTGGATATGTTAATTTTTAATTTTTTTATTGGTCACTACTAAGGGCCTTTTCACACGACCCCTAAGATCTGCTGGCCACTTAAATTTGGACCAGAGATCTTAGGGGTTTGTCGTTGCTCCTGCGTTCCCACCCCCTCTGCACTCCTGGCTGCTGGCTGCGTGAGGGGAGGGAGAAAAAAAAGGAAGAAAAGAATGCTGCTCACCTCCGTTCTGCCATCCCGGCACTGCATTCAGATCTCTTAAAGCGGGGGGGGGGAGAACAAACAGAAGGAAGGAGAACCCAGCAATCACTACGTTATATCCGCATCAGGAATTTTCGCCTCCAGAGAGCAGGTACCTGAAAAGTGCGCTGGGACGCACTTAGGTGGGTGTGGTCGCACTTAATTATCTGTGAACTCCAGAGCTGGTGGGGAAAAAATTTTAAGCTCCGGAGCTGAGAGCCATTTGCGGCGGAGTTTAGGGGTCGTGTACAAAGGGCCTAAGACAGAAAGGCAATTTTAAAAAAGTATTGCTTTAGCCTTTCTTCATATAGGCTAGTCTTTTCACAAGTCACAAACTAGAATAAACATCTGCAAAGTAAAAGAAAGAATGTTTAATTTCTCTCTTCTTTTTTTCTTCTTGACAGTGCATTCAGAGATCAGAGGATTGAAGGTAATTTGTCTTTGAAGACTATTATATCTTATGTTTTTATATTGCTATATTTGATTATTGTTGTAAACCGCCCGGAGTTCTGTTGGAAGATGGGCGGTATACAACTAACTAACTAACTAACTAACTAACTAAATAAATAAATATTATGTAAAGAGAGCAGGCAATGATGGCTACTTGGCAGCAGCATTGTTGACTGTAACTTATTTTCATAACAGAAAATTTTGATAATGTCCTTTAGTCTTCCCGGTTGAAATAGAGCCAGCCAGAGAGAAACAGAGCTGTGGAGAAACTTCAAGGTGGCAAAAGCAATAACAAAGCCAGTAATTGCATTGTTCTATCATATATGCTGGGGACAATCTTTGAGTTTCCTTGCCCATTTCTAGTATTCCTCATCTATGTATACTATTTTCTTTCTGACAAGTTATAGAATGGAGGAAAAACCTTAAAACTTTAAATCTTTCAACTAGGGAGATGGTTAGGAGGTGGTCAAAAAAGTATATGAAAGAGGGCTGTCCTCTCAAACGGTAACACATACGCCATCACCCTTTTGTTGCTGCAATAACTGAAAAGGTGAGGTTATCTGGAAGTTGAGTCATGGCAACTGCTTTTCTGGAGAGATCAAAATGTTTCGCTGCTCATCCAAGCAGCTTTGTTTGTAACTTGAGGATCTCTTGAGTTCTTGACTTACTGCAGTTTGTGATGGTAAGCAGTCATCATTGGACCCGACCGTGGCCTGGGAGTAGAAGTTTACAGGAAACACACCCCGATAGATCAGTACCTACTGTTTGCCTCCCACCATCCATTATAACACATATCAGGAGTCATCAGAACCTGTACAGTAAACCACAGAGCAGAGAGCATCCCCATTTATTGTAACTAGAACACCACTGACTACAATAAGACCCCCATATATGCAGGATCAGTATACACTGATATGTCTGTGAAGATTCTCAGTCATCCAGGTGAGGTTATCTGGAAGTTGAGTCATGGCAACTGCTTTTCTGGAGAGATCAAAATGTTTCGCTGCTCATCCAAGCAGCTTTGTCAGTCTGAGAGAAGTATAGGTCATCTAAGGTGAACTATATATTGGAGGCCTTGCTACTAACTTCCCTCCGACTGGTGAAGCTGCTTGGATGCGCAGTGAAACGTTTCTGAAATGATGGAAAATATTAAAAAGAAAATTTCCCAGAAATATATACTTCTAATTATGATGTATTAATGAATAGCATGGTCCCTGGCTCTTTCACTAAAGAAACAGAGACCATGCTGTTTATAGTGTTCACAATTATAATAGAATTCATTATAATTTGCGTTTTTCAGCATCTGAGGGAGTGGGGCTTGGAACTTAACCACCATGGATACAAGGTTTCCTACTGTATATATTTCTTATATCTTCTATTTTCATACTGTTTTAATTGTTGTGAACTGCCGTGGACCTTCTATAGGCAGCAAGGTGCCTAGTAAGTATATATTGGCTGCCCGTGGTCCTCCGGATAAGGTTCAAGGTCTTGGTCTTGGTTTACAAAAACCCTCCACGGCTTGGGTCCTGAATACTTGTTGGAGCGTATCTCCCAAAGGTCAACTGAGGCCTGACCCACTAGAATGTTGCAGGTGCTCTCACTCCAAGTGGCCACGCCCAGGGAGGCATGGAAATCGCTTACACGCAACTGCGCCTTCTCTGTGGTTGGCCCCTCACTTTGGAACCATCTTTTGAGTGAGCTGTGCTTTGCACAGTCCCTGCCCGCCTTCAAAAAAAGCACTTATAACCATGCTTTATAGGGAGGCATTTGGCGACCTTTAATTTACCTCCCCCCCCCTTCTTGACGCCTCTTGCCGATGATTCTCTCTCATTATTATATTGCCTTTATTTTGCCTTTATTTTGTGTTGTATTGTTGTTTTAATCCTATTGTTAACCGCCCGGTTATATAATAATAATAATAATAATAATAATAATAATAATAATAATAATAATAATAATAATAATAATAATAATGTAAGAAAAGTAAGTAAGTAACCTCTTTCTCTGCTACAGGTCTCTCCCTCTTTTGAAATAATTCTATGGCTTATTTAATAGAACAGGTGGTAAGATAAGATCCCTGGTTTTAGGACACACAGCCTTTCCAAGCAACAATTGTATCATGACTTTGTAGTCCTTTTGTATCAAGGACACAACTTGGCTTGGTGGGCTCGCTCCCAGATATCTTCCAGGTATTCCAAAGATAAACAAAAAGGGTTTTTCTTGGAGAATATACCTTTTGACAGAATTTTGTTAGAGGTCAAGGAAAAACATATTAAGCAACTATAACTATACAACTTTCTGTTAGATTTTGACACAAAAGATGAGATGGTAAAAGAATGTATGGTGAAATGGGCTCAAAATATAGGCTATAATATTGAGTTAGAACAATGGTAAAAGGTATGGAAAAACAATATAAAACTTACTAAATCAGTGGTATTCAAAGAAAACATCTACAAAATGTTCTATAGATGGTATATGATACCAACAATTCTAGCTAAAATGAACATTCAGATATCGAATGCTTGCTGGAAAGGCAAACAAAAAGAAGGTTCACTATTCCATTTGTGGTAGTTGTGTACTCAAAAATATTGGAGTAAGATTAGACAGCTATTGCAAGATGTTCTATCTAGCGAACCCAATAGATCCAAAACCTGAATTCTTTTTGTTAAACATAATGCCAGACACAATGGATCAGCACAGTGTATATTTAGCAATTCACATCATAACAGCAGCGAGAATTGTTTTTGCAAAACACTAGAAAGAATCAGGAATACCAAATGAACAGGGAATTGATAACTAAAATTCTTGAGGCTGCAGAAATGGACAAATTGTCAGAATGGTTAGAGGTACACAGGAAGGTGAAACACCAGGGATGTTGGGAAAAGTTTTATATGTGGTTACAAAAAAGACAAAGTTAAACTGAAAATATTACAAAAGCCAAAACTATTTTGGTTATTTATATGTACATATATGCCTGAATTGAACTTTATAATTGTAAGATAACTCTGATATTATTAAGTGTTCTACTTAACCTGCATCCCCCTTCTTTTTTCTGTATCCCAAAATATTCTTCCCTATTTACCCTTTATCTATAATAATAATAATATTTTTAAAAGGACACAACTTTAACATGACAAAGACCACTTTTGAAGGATCCACTAACAAATGTTCCACAAGGGGTCAATGGTAACAATCCACATGCCATTCTCAGTATATCCCACTGTTTAATTTGCATACAAATGATTTCAGACATAAGTGAATGAATAATAATCCAACTGATTAGATATTTTGAGTTTCAAACATTAACAAGGACACATTTGTCCCCCTACTTCTTACCATTATCATTAACCAGTTAAAAGTTCCAAACCTAATATTCAAAGCTCTGCCATATCCCTAGTCCCAACATCTACTTTTATTGTCCTCCTTGTTTCTCTGCCACCGTACTG
This sequence comes from Phrynocephalus guinanensis, assembly GCA_037367245.1. Taxonomy (NCBI): domain Eukaryota; kingdom Metazoa; phylum Chordata; class Lepidosauria; order Squamata; family Agamidae; genus Phrynocephalus; species Phrynocephalus guinanensis. Next base: position 157,275,232 of record CM074733.1, on the reverse strand, counting down.
TAGCAGGCATTGATGTCTGGAATGAAATTAAATCTGTAAAACTCCTTTGCTCCTTTACTTAGGTGTGAGACGCACTTAACTTAGCAGGTCAGACATCTGCGAAAACAGTTCAAAGGAGCCCATCAAACTCCGAAGACGAGTAAATTTGAAATTAGTCCTTCGGAAAGAACTTCGACATTTTTGTATCATTTGGAACCACTTATCAGAAATCTAAGATTCACAGCAAGCATTGACCTCAATCAGCTTCTGCCTGCCCTTTCCTCTTGCCATTTTCCAGCTCCCCTTTTACTCAAGGCAGCATGCAGCTCAGCCTCTGGAAACCTGTGGGAGATAAAAATGAAGCTTCAAATTTCCTGGAAGCAGCATATTGGAATATCAACTTTGTTATAGCAAGAACTGCCGAATCCACTAAACCTGAACTACTAATGCTTGTGCTTTTATTATAGCAGAATGGTTTTGATTTTGCATTGCATGGATACGTTGTTGTGTTGCATATATACCCCCATTCATTCCCATGTCTCTTTTTCCTTTGGGCTATTGATTGGTCAGAGCAAACACATCCAATTTTACTCCAAACCGAATATTTATGCAGGAAACTGGATCAGTCTACATTATTGATCTTTAAGGAAAATGTGAATCATACCTTTGAGATTTCACTTATGGGATAAACATGCTGACAGTATCATTTCCTGCAAAATGATAAGAATTGTGATTGCATACCTTATCTTCTGTAAGGGCCAGAGACTTTTTTTAATGAAACCTGGGAAATCTAGGCCAGCTAATGAGTTAAACAAGTAGTGGGTGCCATGGCAATATTCTTGGCAGAACTCAGTCAAACAGGCCATATAGCGGTCCTAGCTTTCTGCATGCAAGATAAAAGAATAAGCTTCATTGATCACAGTGGGGCAGGACCAACTTCCGGATGAGTGTCCATAGGCTTGTACTGTTAGTAATTAAGGGTACAGTCCCATTTGTGCTTAGTCAGGAGGAAATCCTGTTAAACTAAGGTAGAATATTAGTGTATGGATAGTCTAAGATGTTTTGCTCTCCGAGGCAGAGCATCTGCTGCACCCTAATGCCAATAAAATTGCTCATTATAAAATGCTGGTCAATGTATGCAGACATTTGACATACGAAGCACCTCTCCCCTGCTCTGGCCATAAGAAACAGTAATAAATTAATCAATGACCTACTTCCTGCTCTTTCAGAACACCCAAACTAACTACCTGAGCTATGCAACCTCCTATGGCAGTGTTTCCCAACCTTGTGTCCCCACCCAGAGTTTCTTTGACTAAAACTCCCAGAAATCCTGGCCAGTGCAGCTAGTGGTGAAGGCTTCTGGGAGTTTTAGTTCCCAAGAACATCTGGTTCATCCAAGGTTAGGAAGTCTTGAGCCTCTTTCATTTTTATTCAGCGTCTCAGAGGCTTATTTCAGGCACTAAGTGTGTGGCATTGAAGAGAAGGTATTAGTTGTGTTCAGTTATTCCTCCCCATGTTCAGCAACAGTTGCAGTCCCATCCTTTATGGCATTTCCTCTGTCACCTTCTCATACTGTATTTGTAGGAAAGGCTTAGAGGGGAGAGCCCCCTGTGTTTGTGGAGGGGGGGGGGCTCTCTACCTGAGCTGGATTCCCGAGCCAGGCCCATTGACAGTTAGTGAAACGTGTGGGGAAGAAAGGCTGCCCTGTTTATCTGTTAGAGCCAGTATTGATGTGGATACCTCCATGTGAGGCAATCACCTCACCACCAGTCTTCACCATTACCCTTTGAAAGCCTGAAACCCCAGCCCTTAATCTGCTAAAATGTTCACAACCATTTCCTCTCAGCTGATAATGGCACCCTGATTGGTTGCCTGGCCTTCCTCCATATTGGAGTCTGTCCTGGCCACTGGGTTCGAAAATTTATCACAGCTCATTTCTGCAGCTTAATAACACACCTTTGCTCCCTGCATCTGCTTGCTTCCACATCGTTATGGCCTAGTGCTGATCCCTTCACACCTCACAAACCACACAGACTCATTACGTTGGGGAAACAGAAGGCCACAGCACGTGACATGGCCGCATCCAGGATAGGCCCATCAGGGCTCAGGTGGTGTCCTACCCCCATAGGCCTCCGTGCACCCATGTGGAGGGCGCCATTACTACCCTGTTTGCTGGATAAGGATGAGGTCGGGCCACACTGGCCACAACGCTGTAGAAACACTGATGGACAACTGCAATTTCCCTCGTATCTGCATTATTGGAGAGTCCATGTGCAGCAGCACTTTTAGCCTTTGAAACTCCAAATGTTTATCTGAGCCCATGTCTCCCTTTGTAAAGGAATCAGAGCCACATTCCTCTCCAAGGAAATAGGAAAGCTTGCATTTACTAGAAAAATATACTAGGGAAAGGAAAAGTGATGGGAATCTTATTTCTAGCTAAGTGGACATGTCAGAAGTCATAGCTGCCCCTTACATCTCTGGGGAACAAAGGTGAAATGTCTTAGGAGCCTTGTGGTGCAGTGGTTAAATGCCTGTACTGCAGCTAAAACTGTGCTCATGACCTGGGGTTCGATCCCAGGTAGCCGGTTCATGGTTGACTCTATCCTTCTGAGGTCCGTAAAACAAGTACCCAGCTAACGGGGGGTGGGGCAATGTGTAGCCTGCAAACCACCCAGAGAGTACTTGAAGTACTATGGGGTGGAATATAAGCAGAACACTTTGCTTTCTCATTGGAGGGGCAGAGAGAGACATGAGAGGGAAAGATGTAACATCAATCTAAGGTTGGAGGGAAGGTCAAAAATACATATAAGAGTAGGTAATGGGTAGTCTAGGAACTACTTTTCCCTCCCTACATAGACATGCATCATCTCAGTGTAAGCTGAGTTACACCCAGTCACTTCTAACGTGTACTACATGCCCATGCGTTTTTACTCAGAAATAAATTTAGTTGGACCCAGGAGGGTTTCTTTGCAGGTAACGGACTGCAGCCTGAACCACAAGGAGATCTCCTTGAAACCAAGGGAATTTCTTCTTCCTTTGACTCTTTGATCAAGCCTTGACAGCAAGGAGAATGCTGAGATAAAAGGTCATTGACGTCTTTGAAAGGTTTCAGAAAAGTCACATACAGCGTGACCTTCTTTTATTCTATATCTTTGATGTCCAATCAAATATCCAATCCGCAGCCTTCCGGAGATAAATGGATCATGTATTCAGAGGGATGTAATTCCACGAAGGAGAAATATGAATTACAATATAAAAGTACTGGTTGTCTCCCAGAACGAATAATACCCCCTTTGGGTACTGCGGAGTAAGTATTATCTTATTATGTAGCCAATACAATTGCTGTTGTTATTTAAAAGGGTGTTCTTTTGGCCCAGGAGTCCAAGAAGCTTTCCTGATGGCAAGAGGAGTTATGCATTGTGAATTAACCAGCCAGGACATCTCAGGGCTTTTAAAAGGCTTTAGTTGCATTTGACTTCATGCACGAACAGTTAGAAAGCAGCCAAAAGGAAGGTCAGGCCACATGCGGATAAGAAAATAATCCCACATCTCCATTGTGGATGGTTTCATTGCAAAAATGCTTACTCTTCTGACAAGGTCACATTTGAATTTGAATCCCCATTCCCTTTTGGCATTAGGCAAGTCTGCTTTGAGCAGCTGCTTCCCAATGCTGCTTCCTCTCAGCTAGTTGTTGCTGTTGCTGTTGTTTTGACTTCTATACCATCTCAGAGTTGTTAAAGCAGTTTTTAGGTCAGTTTACAAGATGATTATGCAAAACATACACCCCCCCCCCCAGCAAACTGGGTACTCATTTTACAAACCTCAAAAGGATGGGAAGCTGAGGCAGCTACCTGAACCCACTGGAATTGAACTTGGGTTGTAAGCAAAGGCTTGACTGTAGTACTGCAGTTTAACCAATGAGCCACAACAAAGCTATTGAAGCTCAGTGAACACCTATGCCAGCTTAGGTGAACCTATGGCACGGGTGCCAAAGGTGGCACTCAGAGCCCTTTCTGTGGGCACCCGACACTGCCCCTTCACAGCCACCTGTATTCAGGTTAAATGGCTGTATTGGCATGTTGAAAAAAATTAGTGGGCTTTGAATCACAGTTTGGGCACTTGGTCTCTAAAAGGTTCGCCATCACTGGCCTATGGTGACTCTGCCAACTCGCTAGTTCTTCTGTCAAGTTATTCTCACTCAGATTATTAAACAAAAACTCATCTACTGAATAGCCAGAATTTATCATTAGTGTTACTCTTGCTTCATTTCTAAAAGCAATTAATTGCATTACATGTTATCACTATAAAACGACATGCGTGCATTAGAAAAACATAGGGAAATGCTCTCTGGTTCTCTCTAGTGGCCAATTCTGATATGGCATTCCAAAAAATAAAATAAAATAAAAATGTCTTCACTATTTAGAACTTATCAAGCACCTGTTGAAATGTTACTAAGCTGGGGTAGGATGTCTGGGGACAATGGGCACACCCACTGTGGCAAAGGGGGTAAAACAAGGATAAATATTCATGAGTGTGTTTTGAATAGCCAATCACCAAGCTGGTGGGAGTGGTTAAGAATGTTATATATTGGAACCTAATGGGTGATGGGGAGTTCATTTTGTGTTAGAGGTGAGAAGAGGTCAGTTCAGTTCAGTTAAGAGAGCTGAGAGTCAGTTGCTTGTCAGTTGATCAGGTGGGAGATCCTGCCACTGAAAAGGGTCTGGTTTATAAAGGAAATACATTGTTATAAGAATTCATGATTGCAATACAATAACATTGGCTAAAGCTATCATAACACTGATCATCTAATTGTAAACTACGAAACATTTCATGGCGCAGTGGTTAAATTCCCGTACTGCAGGTAAAACTCTGCTCACGACCTGGGGTTCAATCCCAGGTAGCAGGCTCATGGTTGACTCAGCCTTCCATCCTACTGAGGTTGGTAAAATGAGTACCCAGCTTGCTGGGGGGGGAGGGCAATGTGTAGCCTGCATACTGTAATTAAACTGTAAACCGCCCAGATACTACTTGAAGTGGTATGGGGCGGTATATAAGCAGAACACTTTGCTTTTTACTTTTGTTTTAAAACTATATAACCTGGTGTGACTCTCTCTCAAATACATACAAGTGTCCAGTTAATCTGGTGGTGGCAGTGAGTGGAAACCCAGTATGTGTAAGGGGCATGCCACACCCTCTCCTGTGATATTTCTCACCAGTTGCTGCAGAGTATCTTAAATTTTTAAAAAACCAACTATTGAAATTAGCACTGCATTATTACATTCGTTTAGTGCGATATCAGCTCTGTAGAAAAGAAAATATTAAAAAGGAGAGCCAGGGAGGGTAGCATCAAAAGAAGGGAGGCATGGGCTGTGGGTGCATTTCAAATCCCATCAGACTGATTGCCAGTGTGGACAATGGCACTGAAACAACCTGGGGTCTTGGTATGATCACCTAAACTCAATACAAGAGAGACTGTAAATTAAGCCTCATTGCAGTCACACCCTAACTCAAAATAGTCTGAGATTTGATCTCACTTTCTCTTTGAACAGGCTTCAGGAGCTCCAGTGCTTTCCATCCACCATTGCCCTCTCTTTAACTTTGAATTTTACTTCTGTATCAGAATGAATAATAATATATCCCTTTAAAAACAGCCTGGTGGGGTAGAATTAAGAAATGTAGGGGCAGGTTCTACTCTTGAACTACACATGCTTATTTAAGTGTGCAAAAACAAACAAGTGGTCAATGGGCTATGTAGTCACCAATTAAATAAAACCGATCAGAGAAGTTGCTCACTGAAGCAGCAGTACTTTATTGCATTATTGCAATAACAGGTGTCTCCAGCAGAAGTAGGCACACCCAAACAAAGCACAGCGCTTCTATTTATTCTAGTCCCATCCACAATTGTCCCTCCCTTGTGCTTCTTAATGGTTTAAAAGCTTGAGGTTCACAGCCTATCCAAGCCACTTAATTTCCCTGCTAAATTCCCCACATTTATTTAAATCTCCCACTCCTCTTCAACTAGAGCCCCTTGCCCCTATTTTTGATTTATCTCATTTGTCTTGTTACTACAGTAAGCATACACCAACATACGTTTGATCCCAATTATTCAATGAGGCGTTTCAACCTCAAAACCAGTTCTTGAGAATTTTTCTCTATATTCAGAACCACTTCCTTGATATAAAGCTCCCTTGTTGGTTCCATGTTTTGCAAAGCATTCAGCTCAGTTCAGCAAATGTGTAAGAATAACGCCACCTATTCCTCACAAACGCATGCACATAAACACGTTGCTTCAGAAATTGAATCAAACACCTGTAGGTTGTGGGTGGCACTGGTGCTGCAATGGTGTTCTGCTGTATATGTGCTCTGCATGGTCAAGCAAGCTCAAAGAAACCTCTTTGACACAAAAAATCCCTACATATATTTGTGGTAGTTGTTGTGTTGATGGGTCTTATAGACTTCCTACAAACGGAAAAGGTTCCACTGATAATCCTGTCATTTAAATGCCTTTTGATGGGGATTTCTTATATGACAGATTTCCCATCACTATGAGACAGGAAAAAAATTTATTTCGAATGAGAAAGTAGTAGATGTATCAGGCTGGTCTGTTTCTGGGAGCCATTTTCCCAAATAGCTGGTAGTTGTCCTCGTGTAACATCTGTCACATGAACTATGGCACCTTAATGCATGAAATGGCTCTCTGCCAAATTATATGGATTTTGAGTAGTAAAATCATCAGTAGTAATATTTTTTTTTTATAAACACATTTTTATTCACGGAAGTTAAAAACAAAGTAAAGATTGACAACCCCCTATTGAATAGTTTAATTGTTACATGGAGAACATATAGGAAAATCTTGTCTCCGAAGGGATCCCCACTGGCTTTAGTTACTGACTTGGAAAGCTTTCCAGACAACTTGAAGCATTATTTGGAGTTATTTAAAATTAAGAAAATAGCTAGACTAAAGGATTGGATGCTCAAGATTAAAACAATTCAGGATATAAAAAATATTTTGCAACCCAGTGATTTAACATGGTTAAATTATATTCAACTAGGAAAATGGATGAAGGACTGGGGAAAGAGGAATAATCAAATCAGAGAATGCACAAAATTTGAACATTTCCTATTATCGCTTGAGTCTGAACAGGAAAATTCAGAGAAAGGAATAACACGTAAAATATATAAAATATTAGGGGAATTATCAGAAATGAACGAGTTAAACACCTTGAGAGAAGTTTGGAACCAAGACCTTAATGTACAGATAGAGAAAGAAGACTGGAAGAAAATTTGGAACATGAGAATTTTGAGATCATTATCGGTCAGGATAAAAGAAAACTACTTCAAATTGGTTTCTAGATGGTATTTAACCCCAGTAAGACTAAATAGAATGAATCCTGCTTACTCTAAGATATGTTGGAAATGTGAAAAAGAGCTTGGTACTTACTTGCATCTTTGGTGGGAATGTGAAATAGTCCAAAGGTTCTGGAAAAAAGTGTTTTTAGAGCTAAGTAATATGATTAAGATGGATATAGATTGTAATCCAGAGATAGCATTATTATCATTGTTAACAAGTAAAGATTATGTTGTTACAACAAAGGAACTAATAGCAAATTTTATGACAGCTGCTAGATTAATTATAGCAAAAAACTGGAAGTCAAAACTAGAATTCAAGATGGAAGACTGGTATAATGAACTTTGGGATATAGCTATAAACGATAAACTGTCCTGCAGTTTAAAGGTTAAACGAGGAGAAATGAAAAAAGACATTTTCTACGATATCTGGGGTAAATTTTTAGATTATGTACTAGTCGAAGGAAAAGGGAAAGAGTCCACGAATATCTCACAACAATTCTGGAGAAGAGAACTTTAAGAAGACTACTAGAAGAATAGAAGATGGAGCAACGAATAAGAATGTATGGATGGCCCCGTGGGATGGGGGTGCACTTATATTGTTTTTGTTGTAGTTTTTTTTTTTTACTTTCATTTTCTTATGTTGTATGTAGTTTAAAATTTAATAAAAAACATTAAAAAAAAGTAGTAATACTTTTAAAGCTGTTAGTGCTGAAGCATTGCTTCCCAACCTTGGGTCCAAAAGAACATTTGTGGACCCCCTTTGGAGACTGTGCCCCTTCTTGAACTCAATATAGAAGCAGAGGAGAGTCTCAACCTAAATCTTAACTGGAGCATGGAGCTGGAACAGAACACTGATCTCAATCTACAAATCTACAGTTTACAAATCACCACGACAAGAAATATGCAGGGGAGAGTGTATGGAGAGAATGGAGTTCAGCTCTGTTCAGGAGACTTCTGTATCATGGGATGGACGCATGGATGAGTCAAGTCTGGAGAAGATGGGAACGGGTGGATCTATGTATGAGAAAAGAAATATCTGGAAATTTTACAATAGCCAATCAACAGATAAGACAGGGAAACAACGTATGAAGGCAATGGACTTATCAGGAAAGTTGGAAATCCAAAAAGAGAATCTCTGTCTCAATGACTCAGTCATGTAAAAAGCCTGTCTCCGTATTTTGATGGCCTTGGCTGATGGTGGTGTGCCTTTGGCGTTCTGGTTGTTTGGTGTGCCAGATGTTTCCCACCACTGGGATGTTAATGGATTATAATGATGTGGAAAACAGATAATGGAAATGTGCAAACTAGCCTGAAATATAAATAGTGCTAATCTGTTAGATTCCCTAAAAGTACTGTTTTAATTAGATATAGTTAGGTGATAAAAAGCTGTTCAAACTATGTATCTGTTAGAAGAACACATAAATATAACTGGTTGAGATATCTATAAGTTTAGCTAAATAAAGTGGTTTAGCTAACTTAAAATTCATTATAAGGACTGAATATATTGTTAAGATTTGACAGGCTTGTTCAATGTTTAAAGTTACTAATTGTTCGTTAGGATATGGGGTAATGGAAATGTGGAAAATAGCCTGAAATATAATCTATTAAGTCAGTTGAAATTATTTTAAGTTTAGCTAATATATTGTTAAGATCAGTTAAGACTATTGTTAAGGTAGTTCAATATCTGTCAAAACTAGATAGGCCAGTCTAATGTAGAAGTTTGTTTTCTGTATTTGGATCACCTAAAGATATTAACTTAACTATCAAGATATGAAAAATGGAAATCTGAAATATTTATTATTATTATTTATTTTTATATTTGTATATCGTACCAATTTCCCAAAGGGAACTCTGGGAGGTTTACATAAAACAAAACATGAAAAAACCAAAGATGAAAATCAAACATAAATACAATAAAACAATAAAAACAGACAAATAGCCTGGCATGAGACAATGACCAAAATATAACAGAACATCAAACATATAAACATGTAAACCAAATCAAGTCAACATCAAACATGTAAACATGTAAACCAAAACCAACATCTTGAACTTTATTTGGAACGGGCAACCAGTGCAGGTGAGCCAGAATTGGGTGATGAGGTCAAATCTGCCACCACTGCAGAGGTAGAAAAGGAGAGATAGAACTGTGTGTCATCAGTGTACTGATGACAGCAGACTCCAAAACTCCAGATGACCTCAGTTGTGGGAAAGAGAAAACTTGTGCTATGCAGGAGAATAGGCGTTAGTCGTATTGTGATGAAGGGATTAAGAAGTTTCAATGAAATCACACAATCTTTCTGTGCAGTTGATGGGTGTCATCAGCTGTTCTGTTGTGTGAATTGATCACTGTTGCTTGTGGCTGGGTGGGAATCATTGAGCTTTGACCTTTTGCACGGCTGCAGCTTTTAGTACTGGAAGCTAGGCTTTGTTGATTTTTAGACTTTCTTCTTTTTTGTTGAAACTGTGGATTTCAGTGGCTTCCCTGTGTAGTCTGACATAGTGATTGGTAGTGTTGTCCAGTACCTCTGTATCTTGGAAGAGGATTTCGTGTCCAGTTTGTTTTATGGTGCGTTCAGCTACTGCTGATTTTTCAGATTGTTTTAGTCTGCAGTGTCTTTCATGTTCTTTGATTCTGGTTGGATGCTGCGGTTTGTGGGCCAAATATATACCTGGCCACAACTACAAGGTATCTGGTATACTCCTGCAGTGGTGAGTGGATAACGGATACCTTGTAAATGTGCCCAGGTATATGTTGGGACCACAAAGTGCAGCATCCAGACTCTATACTCCAGAGCACAGAGAGAACTAGTTCCCTCAGCTCCTTGCCCTCTGAAGATGCTAGCCACAGAGTCTGGCGAAACGTCAGGAAGAAAAACTTCCAGAACATGGCCAAACAGCCCGAAAAACTCACAGCTATCAGATCCCAGCCGTGAAAGCCTCCGAGAATACCTGAGAGAAATCTTGCTGCAATGACATGTTACTGATGAGACAGAAGTTGCTTCAAAGGTGGCAATACTGAAACTGACTCACTTTGATGAGCTCAGAGTCAAGAGTCTGCTTGCAAGAGGAGAAAAGGGATTCTATTCAGACATTTGTACTGCCTTGCTAAAATAAAAGGCTGTTTTTCTTCCTTCTCCATTTTTTTTCATTCATTATGGTCTTTCTCCCATGGGATTATTATTGCAGATTATTGTGTACTAGAGATGGGCACGACTCAAAAAAATAATTTTTCGTTTTTTGTTTTTCGTTTAGGGGGTCCGTTTCGGTTCGTTTTCGTTTTTCGAGGGTTTTCTTGCACATTTTTCGTTTTCGTTTTCGTACGAAACGAAACAAAAAAACATAAACGAAAACGAAAAATTTTCATTTCGTTAGCATTCTTTTCAATGCAATGTGTCTGCCGTAACGAAAACGAAAAACACGGCAAAATTTTTCGTTTCGTTTCCGTTGTCGTTTTGCTTCTGAAAAATTTTTCGTTTTCGTTTTCGTTGCGAAACGAAACGAAAAAACGAAAACGAAAATGAAACTTTCGATGAGTTGTGCCCATCTCTATTGTGTACATTTATAGTTAATAATGGAGAGCTAATCAGCCATTTAAGTATTTGTATGGCTTAAATGTCTTGCAGAAATACTTTATACAGCTGGAATTGGTATTTATACTTCACTGTCACAATTTCATTGTTGTCAGTTTGAAGCAAGTCTATCTGTGTGTCTGTGCTCTTCTTTGTGAACCTGAGTAGCTGACTCTAGAAATATAGCCTGAAATATTAGCTTCAATGAATGAACGTGTTAACTTTTATGTGCTTATATTTCATACAGATTATACATACCTCGTGTACGTGACATGTTGTTTTAAAACAGAATGAATGAAAAATGGTGTGCTATGGAGAAATCTACAAAGTCATTCATAAATTTTAGATTAAAAGAAAAAAGAATCAAATGTGGGAGGAAGCAAAATCGACACTCTGCCCAACCAAGCAATTTTTGGGAGGTGGTTAACACTTTCAAGTTTGAATCTTTGAGTTCATAGTGATGAATATGAGATTAATTATATGCTTAGATGGAATTATATGGTAGAAGAAGGACTCCATCAACTGGTGAATGATGTTTGTTTGGTTAGCGTGTGGTTGAATGAGATATGCTGTCTGAGGTAATTTTGTTGCCTGATGAAAAGCATTTTGCTTTTGAATTTGCATTCTCCCTGTTGTCTAGGTGGACTACAAGTTGCCTGATAGACTTCGCATCTTTAACATAAACATAGTAGGCAAATACATGATGGTCATTGTCATACCAAAATCTGTAACTTTCCCCACAAATGGAGAAATGTAAGTAATGTATGTACAGTAGCAATTAATCTGAGCAATCTAGCTCCATCACTCTTTTTGCACAAGGCAAAGACAAGTAGTCATTTACAAAGAGGGGAAATATATAGATGTGAACAGGGATTGTAGCATTCTAATCCAGTGCAGCAAAAATCAAACTTTAATAAAGTTAAAGGGTTCTTTATTTTACACTTGACATATTCTCTGGGCAGACTGCACAGTCTCCATTGGCAGCTGGAGACAGGGAATGGCACTGCTGTAAAAGGGCAGCAGGAGAAAGTCAATGGATAATAGACTGGAGAGATAGCGGGGTGACTCAAAATGGCAGTTCTAGTTCTATTTTTGCTCATGATTTTAGGAATAAAAAGTGTTACTTTGTTCCTTGAGACCAATATGTATTCCACATGGCTGTTTCCATTATTCCACTGAAATTCTGTTCCTTGTTACTCTATTAGACATTGCTCTAATCTGGTTTACAGCGAAGATGTAGTTGGTTCTAATATTTAGCATCTCTCTTTCTCTCAAATTCAACATCCAACGCCTCACTCCCACCCATGCCAAAGAGAGGCCAGTTCACACTGGTACCATAACCATCAAAGCGATGAGGCACAGCAGAGAATAACCAGCCTAAAAGAAAACATCCCCCTCTGTTTTTCTTTCTATTTGTGCACGGAATGTATTTTCAGACATTTTGCAGATGAAAGCTCACACGCGAGGCAGGAGCTCCTTTGAGCTTTGTATTTGCATCCAGACAGAAATCACTTAGCAAGTTTTGTGGCATGCAGGCTGGTATGGGGTAAGGGAGCATGGGCAATCCCATTGCACTCAGTTAGACATTCTAGAAGGCATTAAATTTGCTTCTCATTAAGAAAGAGTAAATTCAATTAGAGAGCCCTGTGGAGAGGCAGCAGTAAAAGGATGAGACTTGAGCGTTACCACTGAAAACAAAGACCTTGATTTGATGCACAGTTAGAGTTGCTTAGAGTTAGCTTAATTAGATATTCCATCATCGGATGCTATCAGATTCTGTTGCCCGTAATGTATTCTTTTCTTCCACTCCCTCCTTCCTTCTGTACAATTTGATTTCTCACTGAAAATAAACCACTGGCTGTTCTCGGGGTGTACCTTTAAAGAAAAACAAATTATTTGGGTTTGGAGAATGTTAGCAATCATCTTCTCTTTACAGGTAGGCAGAGATGGGGGGAGAGACAGCTCTATTTCCCATAATCTCTTGCTCGTGGGCTCCCCACCCCCACCCCAAATAATAATAGTGGAAGTCTTGAGAGTTTTGCTCAGTCAGTCTACACACATTCTCAACCCTAATAGCCTGGAATAATTACCTTGGGGGAAGATGGGTTCACATAAAAAGTTTTATCCTCTGCATTCTTCTAGCTGTCAGCTATTAAATTAGCTGAACAGAATTTAACTACAGTTTTCATAAAGTCAATTATTTATGAACATATATGGTATAGCTCTGCCAAATGCCAACCACTGAGACGTTAATTACTTGGCAGTTGGGTTTTAAGGTGAAACTCAAAGAAGCAGGTGGGCAGGGGATGTGAAAATCAGAATTGGCCCTGTCATTGCAAGAGAATGTCAACACTGTGCTTTAATAACTAAACGAAGCTGGGAAGTGCAATCTTGGTTATGAGTATGACTGAGGGAACATGCATCCTGAAAACTTTGGTTCTAGTGTGGCATTCATCTAGAAGCTTTATGGCAGGGCTGTTCAACTTTGAACAGGCTAAGGTCTACTTTTTCCTGCCCTACCTGAGGGCTACTACACTGAAACCTCTACTTACGAATGTTATCCGTTCTTTACAACATTGTAAGTAGAGCAGCAGTTTCCCATAGGAATGTATTGAAAACCAATTAATCCATTCTGGAGGGAACAGATTTCAATGCACCATGACCCTTGAACTGCCCTGCTCAGCAGAGACAGTGGGCTGGCAGACCCAGAACTTTGCTGGGGAAGTAGTGGTCCTTGGCATGGGGGAGGAGAACTTATCCCCTCACTTTTTTATTGATGGACGGTGGGCTACTTTTGAACCCTTTGCAGGCTACTGGTAGACTGCGGTCTACCTGTTGTGCAGGCCTGCTTTATGGTATCACAGTAGACCTGACATTTTGAAAGCTGTGGGTATCCACATGCAGCCACACACACATAGTTTAGATTTATGTTGGATTTAGCTGACTTGAAGATTTTCCCACAAATTGAGGAAATCATGTATGGTTCCGGAAATATGGAATATACAAATTCATTGGGGAACTTTTCTGTTGCTTCCAATCACTGCTTGATGTGCTGAGTCTGTATAGGTGTTGATTCTTCTGCCTGACACATATCTGATATTCAGGGAAACAAATGTGCCAAGGAAATGGAATGCAGTCCCCAAAAGCTGAAAAAAGTCACCAGGTGTTACCATAGCCCTGGTGCTGAGATAAATGTGTTTAGTCTTTATGGTACCACACTGCTTTTGTTGTTGTTCTTTTCCTTTTGGATATTGCTGACTGGGATTAAAAAGTGGCAGGGTGACAAAAATAAAAGACCGTCATCTCTTTTTCACTCTAAAAGAGCTTCAAATGACTACCTCTGATAGGCATCTCAGGTTGCAAATAGCAATTCTTTTGGAGAATTTGGGTCCAGTGTCTTTCTTTTTAAAAGCAGAGCTTTGAGTTTTGCTGCTCTTATTAAAAAGTAACTAGGCGTTATCACGGCCCAGACCTGAGCAGCAGCAAGGACTCAGATACAAAGAGGAATGAATATTTTTTTTTGGCCCCCTTGTACCTGAGGTGGAGGGAGACCCAGTCTCTGCTCTTGAGCTTGACTCTGGTAGTCTTGAACCAGACAGGAGCTGTGAGGAGATTTCTTCCTCAGTTTCATTCTACTTTCAGAACCAAGAAGTTATGGTATGACAGATACCTCCTACCTAATATAGTATTTGCTAGAGAGAGCAATCCATTGAAGAAGTACTGTAAATGGCAGATGCAAAACTGCTAGGCCCCAAGCTTAAACTATCTCTGTTTAGAGATCTCCATGTCTTGTCCTTGAGGAAACACACCCGGGGATAGGTCATTCCTGAAAAGGAATGAAGACATCTTTCAGAATCATATTGATATTTGACTAGTACACAAGTTAAACCACAAAGTTACAGGAGTGCATTGCCACTAACTAACAAGATCCCAGTTATTGTCCTGGTTGCATATCTACCATGCTAGCAGGAATACAACAGCAACTCATTAATTAGTGTCTATTCACCACCGTGATTTATGCTGGACACATGAATTGCCAAAACGATTCTGGTCCACAGGAACAAGTTTCTTGTTACCAGTCATATATCCACAGTCTCTCCCAAGCTTTCCATGTCACCTTCTTGTTCTTCTGAGCTCCAGGCCAGTATTAATATGTATATAATGCACAAAGAGTCTGGCTGATTAGTTCAGTGTCCTCGAGCATCTGGCTCTGGAGAGCCCCATAAGAAGAGAATAGCAAAACACTTTGGAAGACTCTGTACCTAGAAAGCCCTGAAAACATTTGCCTTAAGTCACAGCTGACTTGTTGCCATGTAATAATGTAAATTAAACACAGATAATGATAGAGATGCTCACATATGATGTTACAGAGAACTGCATTGCTTCAAGGTTTGCCAGCCCCCCCTCCCCCCATTTGGTGGCATGAACATTCTGCAAGTAGCAGGGGGTATTTATTGTACATAGAAAGTTGTATCATACATCTCATGCATGGTTAGGAATACAATAAAATATTAATTGTGAATCTCTGCTGATCCCCTGTTACAGTAAGATGGCCCCTCCGCTCCAATCTGTATTGTTGCATAATTTTTGAGGAAAAATGAAACAGCTGAGAAGGAGGATGGAGGAAAATGCTATTTATTTTAAAGAATTTTATATATGTCAACTTCTCTGTGTTGGATCAGCACCTGATAGAGATACTGCCAAAATTTTAAATAGCTGTGTGCTGTTCAGGTATTGTTTTTTTTTTTAAATGCCAGCTTGTTATATTATTGAAATCAAGGGTATTCTAGATAAAGGAAGGAGTTCAGAGTAAGAATGTGTGGGAAATCCATAGCATCAGATTTTTAAAAGTGAAAATGGGATTGAAGATGGAAACATGGCAGTTTCCCCCTGGAAATTGGTACTTGCCTTGCCCTTTATTCTGCAAAGTTAAGAATAAAGCATCAGAAAAAATGAGCATATTTGAAAATCCTGCATATGTTTTGAAATATTACACAAACATACTTCAGTCAATGGGGCAGATATCCATTACTGCACACATTTGGGGACTGCTCACAAAATACATATAAAAGTTTTCTATTAAAAGCATCATTATGTATTGGAAATGGAAAAATGAAGATGTCTGTGGAAATAGACTTCACAGGTCTGTCTATTCACAGTTAGAGAGTTGGAACAAGATAGAGATGTAAAATATTCAGAAACCTTAGAAAAAAAACCAGAAACAAATCCTCGCTTTTCTCCCTATGTTTTGGCTTTTCTCCCACATTTTTGATGGCTTCCAAATTTCTGGAAATTACACATCCCTAGCAGAAGAACAGTTTTCTTTCTTGTTTCAGCACAATGATCTTAACATCTTATCCTTCCTAATAAATGCCTGTAAATTCTTAGAAGGTACTTCCTCCTCTGTTGCCACTGCCCCTGTTCACTGCTACTTGTTCTATCAGTGGGCTTTACTAAATTGTTCAAATATTATAGCAGTCCTGCCATTGACTATTACCTGTTGATAAAAAAAAACTTAAGAATGCTTAAAATTTAGAGTTGCTGTTCTAGTCTCAAGACAAAAACCTCCAATTTGTTACACAATATGTATATTAATTTCTAATGTTGAAGTGCAATTAAATAATTATTTTTAAAATCATTCATTTGAGGGAGTGCTGGAAACCCCTCTAAAGATGGTAACTCCAACCCCCTCCAATATGCTCCCTGGCCCATGACATTTTGTTGACAATATATTTGTTTTGTGGGGAACAATTCTGAGAGGGAGGGGCTGTGTTTGTGCCCTTGGAGGCTTTGTGCAGTCAGCAGGCTACACTTTGCCTACATTCTTGTATACTGTGCCATCTTTGGGTAAGCTCTCTAAGTACTCCCTGAAACGATGCAACAGCCACATGAAATAATCATTTCTAGGAATGGGCATTTCATTTTGGAACCAGTAGGTACCCAGGTGGTCCTCGGAACCGGCTGATACACGCAGATCCAATTGCTTTAACGTTCTCTGTCTCATGCAGGGTTAAAATCCAACAAGGAATTATGCTGCGACGTCATCTGTGCTAAATATGTGATGCTGGCCAGTCAGGAGCTGTGCAGGGACAGGCATCATCCCGCCTCCCTCTCTGATCGGCTAGCAGCACGAAGCAAGAAAGATGACCTTGCAGTGTGCTTCCTCATTGCATTTTAACCCTGCATGAGACAGAGAAAGGTAAAGCAATTGGATCTGTGTGTATCAGCCGGTTCCGAGGACCACCTGGGCTCGTGTGGTTCATTTCGTAACCTACTGGTTCCGAAATGAAATGCCCATCCCTAATCATTTCATCATAAGGTGAAATCTTATCCTTCTTGCAAAAGTGGTCTTTTGGAAGGACTTTTATAGAAGATTAATGATAAAGCTCTTCTTTCAAAGACATATTATCAAAAGATAACAGGCATTTTGAGACAATTTCCAGCAGAAACAAACACATTTCATTTGAGTATTATTACACGGTCGCTTATCTGTCAAGAAAAGAAACTAAATAGTTATTCTTTCCCAATTCAGTGTCATGGAAACAGCAATTTGAAGCATGGAGTGAGTATGTAACCAGCCTCCCCTCTATGTATGACTCCACTAAAACAAAGAAAAATGTATCTGGATTGCAGCACATACCACCAAACAACAATATAGGTAAATATAATGATCTATACCATTATTTCAGCTCAATTTTCATAAGGTCATGTCGCTTTACTATTAATTAAAATAAAGGTTGCATAGCCTCTCTGAAGAACATACAAATGCTTTGTCTTTATCTGAGATTTGGGTTTCGTTCGAGATAACAAAATAAACTGAAAGGCCAATCAGGCTAGCTAGGTATCATTTGACTTGGAAGAGGGTGAGATGCGGAAACAAGAGGGGGCACTTTAGATGAGATTAGAGGAGACACAGTTTCCAGTTTCTGTAAGAGAGTCTGTATTGGGGACAGAGTGTAAGACAAAAAAAAAAGACACATCCCATTCTGCAGAAAAAGGAAAACAACTGGCCTTTGCGTGGAGGCCACCAAACAATGTGAACTAACCCAAGCACACCACCTATGGAAAGCAGAGGCAGCTGGTGCACTTTCAAAATGGTGGGTCAGAAGGCAAGGCAGCTGGTGGGAGTCAGAGTTATGTGCCTGCACAATACTTTCCCTCTTTGTTGCACACATTCAGGTCGTCACACAATGTGCAATTTCTAACACCCCCCCCCAGCCCAGGAATGGAAACTCCTCCTTTATTGTCAAGATCCAGCACTCTACATTGTTGGTGGGACTTCACATAGGACTAGGATAAGCAACAAATGCCGTTTATCCAGCTGACAAAGTAGTGCAGTAAAAACCCTGAAATGTAGTACTATTCTACAGACAAGGGCTGGATACTGCCTGGAGTTAGCTTCTAAAATATAACTCCCTTTAATGCAACCACCCCACACCATTTCCTCTCAGTTGTAATGTCACAAAACAGCACAATACAAAAGCAAACAGTCACAAAGAGTACTGTACTTGCAAACAAAGTACTGGTTACCCAGGCAAAATAACAAGGTCTGTGCCTCTAAAATATATTTTGCTCTTGAAAATTCACATGTACACTACAGGATGTAGCAAGAGGAAAAATGATGCTCAAATAATCAAATGAAAAACAAACAAACCACCTTAAAAAAACCTCTAGTAACTCATCCTGATCTCCATATACTCAGCATGCATACGAGAAACAGTTGCCTCTGTGCACATCCCAAGCAGGATCCTCTATTGTTGGGACATTATCATTAATTTAGAGTCAGTGGAGTGATTGCAGCTGGTTACACTGGAGGATGGGATGTTCTTCTGTCTACAGTATTTTTCCGTGTATAAGACTATATTTGTGTCTAAAATTGTTAGACTAAATTTTGAAGGCCGTTTTATACATGGAAGTAAGCCGAAGAGAGCTGTGCAGTTACAAAACTGTAATTTTGGGTTGGAAAAGTGGGGTTGTCTTATACATGGGGGGATCTTTTAGATGGGAAAATCCAGTATTTTATAGAACAGAGCTTTGGAAGGCAATCAAATCTGCTTTGATATCCACCGAGGTAGGAATATTGTTACTTAAAATTGGGAACCCTCTACAAGTAGAGAAGAGCAATTGCATTTAAACACAGTGAAGAGCACTTAGCTTTTGCTTATGAGTCTCTTAAGGGGATCAAGAAAAAGCAAAACTTTATGCGTCTAGAGAGTTGGCTGGTGGTTGAGGAGTTGCAGTGCCCCAGCTACCTTAAATGAGCCGACTTCACTGATGGAGAAAAAGACTGAGAACTGGGTCTGCTATTTGTGAAATATGTGTTTTCCATATTTTCAGCACCTAACATAACTTTTCTTATGTAATCTCCCACTGCAGTAGACTGTGTTATATAAAAATAAAAATTAATCAGTGGAGATGATGGATAGAAGAATTCAGAATGCTTTCAGTGGAGAAAAATGCTGCTATTTATCTACAGGCAGAACTGATGCATACAGTTCAACATATTCCCATCTTAGGTTCATTCCATTGCTTTGTGGAGAAGGGTGGATGGATAGGAGAGGAGAAAGATTAGAAGCTCTTCCGTACATCTGCCTTAGAAAGAAAACAAACTGTGATCTTGTGTGTGAAGAAACAGAATTTGGAAGGGCACGAAAGAGCATTAGTTAGTTAAAGTTATTCTAAGACCACTCTTCAAAGTACTTATCCATATTTTTCATCTATAAGACCCCCATGTATAAGACGAACCCCACTTTTCCAATCCAACATTACAGTTTCGCAACGGCATGGTTCTCTCCTCTGTTTACTTCCATGTATAAGACAACAATCAATTTTTGATTTATAGTCTAAATATAGTCATATACACTGTAGTTATCATAATAGTTGAAAATATTGGAAAATAACATTTATTTTACACTTTCATCAGAGTAACTAAATAGGTAATTTTCATTACAAGCTGTTGGCCTATATGGTACAAAATAGACACTCTTCCCCCCCCGGCTCATTGTTGTCTCAATACACAGTAAAGCACACAATGGCAAGATGGGTCACAGCACAAACTGTTCAATATTCCTTCAATACATAGTAAGGCCTCATACCATAACTGCAAAAGTGACTGAAATGTTGGCTATGCAGCTATAACTACAACACAACTAAAACATTTGTACTGCACAAAAGTCATGTTATTCTTACGTAATGTTGCTAAGTTAACAGCTCAACTATTAGGAAAAGAATTACAAGTAGCACATTATTTGTAATCTGTTAAATTAATTATTTGTGAAGGATATCACATATAATGCCACATGGTGAATCAAACATGAGGCATTGCTGAGTCATGGGATAGAGTCAAAGGACAAAGGCAGCCTGTTGTCTTTTTGACGGGTGTGGCGCTAACCACTGCTCCAAGTGCATATTTTGTCTTTTTAACCCCCCTCTTCCTTTTTATGGAAAACACTGGAGCAACAGAAGGCAGTGCAGAACCGGAGAGCAAAATGGTAGCCGTAAATCTATTGAAGTTACCCAAGTTATTTTGAAGCTAATTATGACTGTGTGCAAAGCAAATGAAGTGAGAAGAACTGAATTAATGAAGACTGGCTACCTCCCACAAGCTAATGAGGCATGCTTTATACCAATAGCGCTTCAAATTGAAAAATTAAACTAAGTGGTGGGGGTGGAAAGGAGAATTGCTGGGAATTTTTTTTTGTTAAGGCCAGCAGAGAAATGTAGAAAAAGGCCAGCAGAGAAATGTAGAAAAATCTTACATTAGGATGCGCATTCTCAGACTGTTTAAAGTCTTAGCCTTGCACGATGAGCTTAGCGGGATGCAATATTTCCTTCAAAATGGGGCTATCTTTGGCCATGTTTTCCCCAGCCTTGTCTGAAATTGGCCACTGGACCAGATAAAACAGCAGGCCTTGATAGTGTTATGATAATCTTTGGGGAATAATTTCCCCGCAACTTATTATCTCTTAGATGATTTTTGTTTTTGCATCAGCAGTCTCTCAAGTAAAATATTCCCCCCACCCGGCGCTTAAAATAACCAACTCAGAGCACATCCACATGGATATAAAGCTCCTTATTTAGATTATGTTTGTGGCTGCTTGGTTATGGTGCGCTCACTTTCTTTTGCTTACAGTGATTCCCCCTGCCCCTTTTAAAAGCTGTCCCATTCCTTTTGGAAACCCTACAAGGACGTCATTTTCTTTGGCGCAGTTCTAAACACTCCTAAGTATCCTGTTCTTCAGACTGTGGACCGTGTTATCTGAGGTGACAACCACAGAACATATTTGGGCTGTGGCCTTCAAATGGAGAACCCCCTTCTCTATTTTCATCTACTCTACCATTTAAATCATTTAAAACATTTAAAACATTTATTTATTTATTTATTTATTTATTTATTTATTTATTTATTTATTTATACCCCACCTTTCTCCTTGGAAAAGGACCCAAGTCGGCTTACAGTAATGAGGGATAATACACAGTCCAGTACAATTAAGACATGTTCAAGTATTTGAGAACAAGAAAGTGAAGGACATCTTACAGCATTAATAGACAACATTACATTAAAGCAACACAGTTATAAGTAGTCATAAACACAAAGTCTATGTGAACCCATAGATTCATATAAAATACACATGGTAGTCCATCATCCAGGGAAAGCTTGCCTGAAGAGAAAGGTCTTTGCCTGTTTCCGGAAGGACAACAGAGATGAGGCAGTCCTGGCCTCTAGAGGGAGGGAGTTCCAGAGTCTGGGTGCAGCAGTTGAGAAGGCCCTTTCATGGGTTCCCACAAGATGTACCTGTGAGGGTGGCGGGATGGAGAGAAGGGCCTCTCCTGATGACCTTAACACCCGAGTCGGTTCATACTGTGAGATCCCATCTTTGAGGTAGTTAGGACCCAGGTCATATCGTGCTTTGTAGGTCAAGGTCAGCACCTTGAATTGTGCTCGATAGCTGACTGGCAGCCAGTGGAGTTGTTTTAATAGGGGTGTAATGTGATCTCTGTACCCCGCCCCAGTCAGCAGTCTGGCTGCTGCATTTTGAATCCGTTGAAGTTTCCTGAGAGTTTTCATTAATAGCCCCGCTTAGAGCGCATTACAGTCCAGCCGGGACGTCACTAGGGCATGTGCCAGAATTATTGATGCAGAATTATTGTAGATAAATGAGATACACAGGCAGTCTTTTGTATACCATGTTAGGTAGATGCCTTTCTGTTTTGTTATGTCACTTTATTGAACAACAGCAAACAAGGAAACTCACCATGGTCAGCAGAATATTGGCCATGGGAAAAGACATGACAGGACAGGAGGCATGAAGGGAAGCATCATTAATTCAAAAGGGACAAAATGGAGGGATCCAAATACTCTCTGGAACCCTTGTCACGGGAGAAAAGGCTTCAGTCAGAATGAACAGAAGGCTCACTCCAGTGAGTGATAAAGTAGATCTCATTAAAGGTAAGAACCTTTTAAGTGTGGACAGGACTGCTCCAAATCCCCTCCCCCAATCTGGATGTGCCTTTCATTTCTGCCGCTTATTTCCCTCCCTGTACATCTTAGGAAGTCCAGTCTAATGTTTAACACCTTTCTGTCACCCCCTTTTGCCACTGTATCATTGCCCCCCCCCCCCCTTCAATCTTTTTTAACAGGATTTATATTTCCACAGGTAAGTGGAGCCAGGATTTCACCTCTGCCTGGTAACGCAGAAAACTATTGAGAAAGAGGTAGACAACTCTTGATTCTCTACCTTGGAGTTCCTCAGCCCTAAAGAAGCACAACAACTGCCCTGTTTTGTGGGGGATTTTTTTTTTGGGGGGGGAGTTGCCTCCATCTAGTATCTTCTGACTTTTGAGCTCCTTCCCACCTCATCGCTTCAAAAAGGATGATTTGGTGCTTGCTGCTTTGTGGAGAAATTAACACTCTGAACTCGGTGTGCAAAAAGAATTCCCAGCAAGAACTGGAAAGACAACACAGTGTCTGGCACCTGAGCAAACAGGTACCCTGCTGAGCCATGTATCTGTTCTCACACCAGGTTAATTTATTCATTTTATTAACTGTTTTTATCCCAGTTTACATTCATAAGAGAAACTCAAGGAGGACACACACGCACGCACGCACGCACACATGCGCGCGCGCGCGCGCACGCACGCACGCACGCACACACACACACACACACACACTTAAAGATGTAAAATTCCCAGAAATTTTGAAGCTCAGAAATAACCCAGTTATTTTCCTCTTTTTTGCTATGGACAATTTGACTTGGCATAAAATTATCACAACTAGCATATTAAAATATAATGTATCCAAACAATTATTACAAACAGAATTTACTTTTTGAATAATATTTATTTATAATTGTAAGTAACAAATGGAGTAACAATCTCCTGAACTATTTATTAGTTTACGTGGAACAAAAAAAACCCCTCAACAAAACAATGTTTAAACATCCAGAATTAACAATTATTCATATTTCCTCTTCACAGTATTAAATAAAAATAAAGTAAAAACCTCATTCTCATAAAAAGATTTGAAGGGGAGGGAATGTATAGAAGGGATTGGGGTTAAGTTTCAATGATATTTTTTATAAATGATTTTGAAAACATTTGAACACCCTGTCTTAAAATATTTTATTCATCATGTTAAAATAAAACATTCCATAATCTTTTTTTTTCCATTTTTCCATTTTTTTGGAAAAACAAAAACAAAAAAGGCTTTAGAAAAAAACGAAAAACAAAACAAAACATTTTCTCTGAATGTTTCTGTCCCCCCCCCCCCAGCACTTCACATCTCTACACACACCATCTGGCTACCAACAGCAAACATGGCATCCAAACACATCTGGACTTATCTTTTATTTCTCTACACAAAAATCTCCTGCCATTCTATTTGATTTTGAAGTGATTTGCTTATCTATTTGTCAGATAGGCCAACTTCCAGGGATGCAGAAAGGTTAGCTATTTGTGGTAGTCATCTGGTACCAGTACAGTCTACTAGGTAAATGACCGAAATCCATTAGTACCTGTATCTGGCAACTTGAGTAGTTCCATTGAATCAGTGGCAATTACTGGAGGAGAATGGACTTACCAACTTCCCACAAACTCAGTGGGCCTACTCAAGTTTTGACTCATGACTGGATTTCATCCATGGCTTCTGGGGTGATGGCATCCATCAAAGGATAGGGCAAACAGGGTTCCCTCACTTCAGCTGAAGGTGATTTGATACAATACTTACATCCTGTCAGACATTTGAGTCCCCCCCTCCGATATTCCCAGTTTTCTCCCCTTATCCCCAGCCGCACCACTGCTAAACTGAAATAAATATATGTTGTTAAAGAAATGTTTTGCTCAAGAAGTCTACCTGTGCCCATTAGAGGCCTTGGGGTCGATTTTGCATCTTTTGAAAGGCCCTCCCATAGCTTCGTATTAATAATAATAATTATTATTTGTTGTTAGCAGGGTACAAGGCAGCTTTTAAAAAAAGCAAAGCATGCTGTTTATATACCACCCCCATCGCGCTTAAAGCACTCTTTGGACAGCTTTACAATTTAATTACCAGTATGCAGGCTACACATTGCCCCTCCACCACAGCAAACACTCATTTTTACATTCAAACCCTCATGTTTTAGTTGAACCCCTTTTCAGTTCATTCATAATCAACCAACCAACAAGCAAAAATAGCAGTACATAGCAATTTGTTTAAAAATTCAATTTGACATTCGCTTTATCTTCTTCTTCTTTAACTCTTCCTCTTTGATTCTGGGCTGGCAGCAAATCTGGACTTAAACCATCAAAAAAATCTTAGATTGCCTTGCCCCATCAACAATTACAACAGTCATTGCCTACAGTCTGACAGGATGTAGGTGGCCCATCTTCACTGTAGGAGGTAATGGAAGTTTATTGAATAGAAATGTGACAGTCATACAGCTAGCTAGGAACAGCTCATTGGGAGGTAGTGAAGTGATAGGAAACTTTGATAGGTTGTGAAAGGGCTCTGATTAATCTTACATGTTCTGTGACACTCGCTGAGAGAACTCACATAACCTGGGAGTGAGAAAACGATTGGAAATAAAAAAACAACTTTATGGATCACTGTTATGTATCCATTATGTACTTCTTTCCAGTGTGTAAGCAAATGAAAACTCCTCATCACGAGGTCCTTCACCTGAACATTTAGAAGTTTTGGAAGATACACGCTTGAACTTTTCAATACAGAAGAAGAGGTTGTTTTTCCTTTTAGATGCAGAGAAGAAAGATCACCTTGCTTTTCTTAGGACTATGACAGTTTATTTATTTACCATTGTTATTCATTTTTATTTATTTTAGGAGTATTTTTACCCTGCCTTTCTTCTTGGAAAAGGACCCAAGTTGGCTTACAAGTAATGAGGGACAATATACAGTCCAGTACATTTAAGACATGTTCAAGTATTGAGAACAGGGAATTGAGGGACATCTTACAACATTAAAAGACAGCATTACAATTAAAGCTACAAGATAACGTGAGCAGTTAAAAAGAGAGTAAAATTCCATGTAAAAGTTATGAGTGATGGAAAATAACATTGAAAATATAGTGTCAACACAATCACACAAGGTTATAAGTAGTTATAAACACAAAGTCGATGTGATCCTATAGATTCATACAAAAGACACATAATAGGTATTACATCATTCAGGGGAAGCTTGCCTGAAGAGAAAGGTCTTTGCCTGTTTCCAGAAGTACAACAGAGATGAGGCAGTCCTGGCCTCTAGTGGGAGGGAGTTCCAGAGTCTGGGTGCAGCAGCTGAGAAGACCCTTTCATATGTTCCCATTAGAGATGGGCACGGAACGAACATTTTTTCATTTCCATTACCGTTTGTCGTTTCCGTTACGTAACGAAATGACAAATGAAAATTGTGATGAAAATGAAACAAAATGAACCGAATCACGAAAATTGTGGTCGTTATGTTTCGTTTCCGTTAATGGTGACACGCAATGAAATGAGCTGTTTTAAATGTTAAAAAACGCCCTGGACATCCGTAAAAACGCAGCGATAATTATTTATATTGTCTGATAATACATACCAGGGGGGTTGGGGTCCTTAAAACGTTTGTTTTTGTCTTCTCCCATCGTGATGTATTTTTCTTTTCCCTTTAAAATGGATGTCGCCACCAGCCACAAAATGGAGGCAAGCCATGTGATGGGATCATGTTCAACCAATAGCATGCCCAGGTTGCAGACTGGGTGGGCAGGTCTGGCAGCCACAGAGGGCATAAAAAGCTCTGGCAGCCCCCGTCCTCCTTGCAGTCTCTGGTGGGAGTTAGGGTGGGATTGCTGTCTCTGCGACTATAGCTTCAGTCCTGCCAGCCTCCCTGTGTGCGTGCGTGCTGCGTACCTCCCGGTGAGTACCCTCCCTTGCCCCGCAGTGCAGTCACTCTGCGGCTGCCTTGCTCCCTGGGCAACGGCCACTGCTGCCTTTGCAGCCTCCCTGCGTACCTAGTCTATACTGTGTCTCTGCCAGCATCCATTTTTTAGTGTTTTCCCTCTGGTCTGTGGCGTTGGGGGATGCCTGCGCATGGAAATGCTTTAAAAATCACGCAAAAAGCGGGTAGAAACGACAAACAAAAAAACGAAAAACGGTAACAAAATTTTTCCAAAAATTCGCGACAAACGGAAACGAACCGAAACAGACCTCTCAATGACAAACGAAAAAACAAAACACCATTTTTTTGATTCGTGCCCATCTCTAGTTCCCATACCTGTGAGGGTGGTGGGATGGAGAGAAAGGCCTCTCCTGATGACCTTAACACCCAAGTTGGTTTGTACTGTGAGATGCGATCTTTGAGGTAGCTAGGACCCAGGTTGTAGAGTGCTTTGTAGGTTAAGGTCAGCACTTTGAATTGTGCCCGATAGCTGATTGGTAGCCAGTGGAGCTGTTTTAATAGGGGTGTAATGTGATCTCTGTACCCTGCCCCAGTCAGCAGTCTGGCTGCTGCATTTTGGACCTGTCAAAGTTTCCTGAGACTTTTCATTGGTAGTCCTACATAGAGTGCATTACAGTAGTCCAGCCAGGACGTCACTAGAGCATGTGTCACTGTGGCCAGAGCTGGTTTCTCAAGAAATGGGCATAACTTGCATATGAGCCTTAATTGTGCAAATGTGCTCCTGGCCACAGTCGTGACATGAGCATGCAGGCTCAAGGATGAGTCCAAGAGCACCCCCAAGCTGAGTACCTCTTTTTCCTATTGGATGGTTGCAGTACAGGTTGCATTCCTATCCCCTGTTCTTCCTTTCGACTGACCAGGAGCACCTCTGTCTTGTCTGGGTTTAGTTTCAATTTGTTCATCCTCATCCAGTTCATTACTGCAGCTAAACACTCATGTAAAGTTGAGATAGTAGCTCACTTAGAATCCGGAGGTGACGAGAGGTAGAGCTGGGTATCATCAGCATACTGGTAGCACTTAACTCCAAAAGTCCTGATAATCTCCCCCAGTGTTATGTGTTGTGTTTAACATCATATGTTCCATTTGAAATATATAAAATGTAAAACATTGTAATATGCTTTGCCATTTAAAGGGTCTACTTTTTAAAATTAGACAGCAGTAACAACAATACTTGTGGTTGTCAAAATATCTTGTGAAATGGTAGAATTCTGGGTGGGAGAAGACAAATATGAATTATGACATGAATTGAAAAACACCCTCATTTCCTCTTTTGCGACCCACATAGGAA
Source organism: Phrynocephalus guinanensis (assembly GCA_037367245.1). Classification (NCBI taxonomy): domain Eukaryota; kingdom Metazoa; phylum Chordata; class Lepidosauria; order Squamata; family Agamidae; genus Phrynocephalus; species Phrynocephalus guinanensis. Next base: position 157,247,632 of record CM074733.1, on the reverse strand, counting down.
ACCACTATTTAGCTGTGAATTATTTGTAATATTTCTTCTTTTTTCATCTCTTTTATTACAGAATAATAGCATAGCCACCCACCTACACAATGCTGATCCATTTAATCTTTTTAGGGTTTAGGAAATATAAGCCTAAAGAATGAGATCACTTGGGACCCAGATGGGAAGAATGAACTGAGCTGCTAAAAGGTGTGAAAATGTCCAAATTATTTCCAGATGTTTTTCTGAGATATTCTTGTAATTGAATCATGTCTTTCCATGGTCCATGATTACATTATTGTTGAATTCATGCCTAATTACATTACATTCAGTAAGGTGTACAGCTAACATATTTTTCACTTTCAGTTCTTTCAGCTTTTATTTCTCACAAGGGCACAGTAAGGCTGCATTGTGAAGGAAGATGCTGCAGTGTGCTTCTTTCTGTGCCGTCTTTTGAATGGGCCTTTTGCCTACAATTTCACTGTAGGGCTCACTAAATCTACAATATAAGGAAGGGTGTATTTTACCCACCATCCCTTTGGGATGGCTGAGTCTTCTTGGCTGAGTTTTCTCTTGGCACCCTGGTCCCGCAGAACACCGTCACCTTCATTTGTTGATGCTGCAGCATGAAGACAAATCGATTTGAGTTAGAGACAGTGGGGGTGCAGATGAAGGAAACAAATGATTATATGTATCAGAGAATATGAAAATATGGGCAACCGGTGCGGTTTAGGCTATACTGCTTCATACAGAAGAATTGCTTTCACACAACTCAAAGAAGTGGCAATAAAACATTTCCATGCAATGCTGTTGTTAATGTGCCATCAAGTCACTTAGTTTTGACCTATGGCAGCTTTATGAAATAATGACCTCCAAAGGTCTGACCATTGGCATCCTGGCTCAGGTCTTGCAAACTAAAGGCTGTGGTTTCATTTATTAACTCAATCCATCTCATGTCAAATCTTCCTCCCTTGACCCCATCCTGTACTTTTCCATTATTGCTGTGTTCCAGTGAGTCTTGCTCTCTCATGAGAAGTCCAAAGTAATATATCCTCAGTTGAGGGTGACCTCAGATGGAGAAATAGCTACTGTTTTGGATTGCTCGTGGTGCTGTCCGATGCAAGCTATTATCTCTTGATCAGACAACACACTGGAGGTTATGAACCAGCCCAACCCTGCTCTAAGTCCAAGCTGGAGCTTTGCTCATTTTTGGTACAAGGAAGGGCCAGTTTAAGGGAGATTGCTCTCTTCAAAGGTGGAATGTTTTACTGCTCTTTGATTGCACTATTATTTTCGCTTCGAGGAAGATTTCATACCTGGTTTGACCCAGAACCCATTTCATTGCCTTTCTGGTGGTCCATGATGTCTGTAAAGTTTATTTATTTTTTATTTATTTATTTATTTATTTATTTTAAGGCTTATATACCGCCCGTCTTCCCGAAGGAACTCCGGGCGGTTCACAACAGAATAAATCAACAATAATAATCAACTAACCAACCAAACAAATAACCATTAAACAAACAATATACAAATTCAACCCTGACATAAAAACTGAGAGCAAATGGCGGAAAAAAAAATTAAATCAAGTCACCAAACACCTCACGGAAGAGCATCGTCTTTAAAGCCTTCCGAAAGGTTTGATCCTTGTTATTATTTGCACACGTACCTTTTCCCCCCCTTTAAATATTGTCTTTTAAAGCTGCCTTGAGTCCTTCTGGGAAGTACAGTCCAAAACCACACACACACACAAACATTTGTAGAACTGGGTCTATATCAGGTACAGTTTCCCAGCGCCACAAAGGGTGGGCTGCTTGCAACTAGAGAGGCCACCAAGCGTCTGTCCATGAGCTCGTGGTGAGAGAGGCCTGCTCGTGAATAGGATGCTGCCCCCGAGGTCCCTCAGAGAGTGAGCTGCAGCTTGGTCCCCACCCACCCCCCACCCAGAACCAAGGGAAGACCTCCTCCCCTTCAAAAAGGGCCCAGGAGAACACAAAGATGGGAGACTGGGTCTCGGGATCCAAAAAGACCACTTACTCTTTTTTGTAATCCAGGGTCACTCGGAGCTTCCGGAGCTTCTCTGTGAGCAGCAAGTGCTGCTTACTGGTGGTCAGGGCTTGGTAGTGGCCCCCCTGCAGCTGCCCCATGGCCCAGATTCCTTCCTTGGGGTTGAAATGCAGCGTGCCTTTTCTTCGCACTGAGGCCAAGGTGACCCCAATAGCCCAGACCCCTCTTTCCTCCACCTCCACCTCCCACCAGTACCTTCCCATCTGGAAGCCTCTGGAGCCCAGGACGCAAGTGCCCATGCCAAATCTTTCCAGGATGTCCGCAGATCCTGCCCTGCAGACTGGAGTCTCACACTTTTCTGGTCTTTGGAGAGCTGGAGGTTAGGGTGAGCGGTGGCTGGGTCCAACTTGATCGCCTCTTTGCACAGCTGGTGCTCATCAAGGAGGGTCTCTTTGAATCGGCTCATAACACCCTGTAATAACTGGTTAATGTCAGAAAATTCCTGGATCTGCTGCTTTATTTCGAGAGGGAGACCTTCGGGCACTTGGGGAACACCCACCTCGCATTTGTCAAAGGTGCTCTCAATGTCCTGGAGAAACTGAAGATCTGGCTGCTGGTGCTTGTCCTCCATCTCCTGGATGAGTTTATCGAGAGAGGTGCCTTCGTCGGTCAACTTGGCACAGAGCTCATCCCTCTGCCTCAAAATCCCTTTGTCCAGTTACCCTCCAATACCCCTTTTCAGCGGAACAGACTTTAACATGCTTGGACTGCTCTGTGTCCCTGTATGGACAAGAGTGGTTGTACCTTGGAAAGCTCTGCAAAATCAGGAAACAGGCTTTTATTGCTGCCTTGGCTCCATTGCCTTTCCATTGGAATTGTTCTGATAGATTTTCTGAAACACAGAATCATCAAATGGTTCTGGAATACAGGACTCTTACAGAATTCTTAACATGCCTACAGGAGAGGGCTAGATTCATCCCCATCCCCCATCAGTTTGTTTACACAAGCAACAATGAATCTGAAGAGGAGGGGCTATGCTCATATAGAGCATCTACATCAGTGCTTCCCAACCTGGATTCTCAGATTTCTTGAACTTCAACTTCCAGAAATCCTGGCCAGCACACCTAGTCATGGAGGCTTCTGGGAGTTTTAGTCTGAGAACATTTGGAGACCCAAGGTCGGGAACTACTCCCTTACATGCAAGCACGTATCCTGGAAAAATCTGGGTTCTTGGTTGTGTGCAAAATCTACGTGACCAGGCCCCTTCTCTTCCAACATGTAACTGCTTGGGTGAGCAAAGGAATGATGGAGGACCAGGGCTAGCTTCTCTTCTGTAACTGTCAATACTTCGAAGGGACAGAACAACTGATTAAGGCTATGGTTATGCATTTCAGTTGCAGCCCATGGCAGCAAAGGGATGGCTGTTGGCCCACAAGGAGACCTCAGTTGGGTTAGTTTGTGTTAAATCCTTTTGCTTGATGCCTCCATGGAGCTGTGAACCAGCTGCCATTTATTGGGATTCCGCAGCCACATGAATCTTCTGGACTCTTGATCCATTGGCACTGCTAAGCAATGTGGAGAAGAGAAGAGGACGTTGAGGCTTGAGGGCAGTGGTTGCAAGAATGGATGGTTATGAAAAAACTGAAGACGTGGGAGAGGAGAACATGGGTGCATGAATGTACATGGGGAGAAAGTATTGAAGTGGAGTGTAGACATGGGGGTGTAGACATAGATTTCTAGCCAATTTTACATCTCAGTAAAATGAGTTATAAGTGGGTCAGCTCAGTGGAAACAAAAATCGCCCTCCCTGTTTCCCAAGTAGCATGACTCAAGGCTTGTTAACGCCAGAGACTAATGGAGAGCCAGACGAAAGTTAACTGCTATCCAAAAGGAGAGAGGGCAACAAGGTGGTGGGCTCCAAACAGCATCCATGGAAGCTGAAATTATGCAACTGAACAAAAAGATAATACATCTGCATAAGTCCTTCCCTACTCTATTGGAGGAAACTTCAGCTTCATCCATGATGCCAATAGAAAGGCCCACAGGTCTGATTTCTAGTATTAGACCTTCTAAGTCTCTGATGGACTCTCCACCTCCACAAAAACCTTCTATGGATAGGGTCACAGTATTGACTTCTTCAAACTCCAGCAGCAAGGACGACCAATTTATGAGCTGTTTGAATGGCCTCAGGTGACATCTGAGGAGATAAGGGAACTAATTATTCTCTTAAAATCGGGCAAAGTCCTTGAGCCAGATACTATCCCTCCAGTCCTACTAAATTCTGATCTAGACTGGTGGGCTACACGCCTGGCCCCTCTATTTACATCAATTAATAAAACAGCTATTATTCCAAAATTATGGAATAATGTAATAATTGTTCCTATCTTCAAAAAAGGAGATCACAGTTCTCCAGAAAATTACAGACCTATCAGCCTACTTTCAGTTATAGGCAGACTTTATGCTAAACATCTATTGAACAAACTTGACCGCTGGATCAGAAATCAGGCAGTCTTGGGGGCCGAACAGGTAGGTCAGGCAAATCAATGCTAGATCATGCTCTTGTCCTGTCACATCTCATTAACAAGCAGTTTAAGAGCTGCTTGTTAATTCTAAGCTTTATGTGGACTTTTTAGATCTTACGTATGCATTAAATTCAGTAGACGGGGCTTTACTCTGAAACAAGCTGCACAACTTAGGGACAGATAAAATATTCCAATACCACTTACCATGTGCGTCTACCAACAGGACAATTATTTCAGCCAATACCTTCAAAAGGGGGAGTAAGACAGGCTTGTGTTTTAGCTCCCACACTATTCAATATTTTTCTGAAAGGCTTACCTCTCTGTCCAATCCTCCTAAACCTGGTTCCCTTGTGGTACCAATACTACTTTATGCCGATGATGCTGTAATTCTATCACAGACATGTCTAGGGCTAAAGCGAATAATAAACAGGTGTGCTAATAACAAACTTCAACTAAACTACAGTAAATACAAAATTATAGTTTTTTGCCAAATCTTGGAAACCATTCAAATGGAATTTCGAAAGAAACAGTGGAACAGGTTAAACACTTCAAATATCTTGGAATCCAATATCATTATATACACACCTGGCAACTGCACTGCAAAGTAGCACTGAACCTTGCAAGGACGACAACACAAGCCATAACCCATTTCTTTTACATTGGAGGCAATGGTTATGTCCCAGCAGCCCTCGAAGGACACTCCCTCCCGCTGTTAAATCTTGCACGCCAGGCGAGCTTCCTGCATCCAGCATTCCGAGCAGGAGAGTGGAAGGGGTAGGCGGGGCGTCAAGGCTGAGAATACTCCAAAAAGTTCCAGAATGACTCTTCTATGCATTTTTTTTTACTAATTATTCCTGTTCCCTTCTTTCTTTCACGACCTCCCTCCCTCTCCTTATGTAGGTATAGCTGCCTCAGCCGAAGGCATTTTTAGGACTTGGGCATCCCTGTTTATCATTTCATTCACTGATGGCAAAGCAGGATACATAGACATAGACCTTCTTTCTTCATTTCAGATTGTATCTTCTCCATTTTTGAAACAAGCACCATTGCGTAAGCATAAAAGGGTTGGAAACAGTGTTTATATTGTGTTGGAGCCAAATTCTTAGAAAGATTGCCAAATGACCATCAAAATCCAACTCAGATTAACAGTTTCACTTCATGCATGGATATAGGCATTGTCACCCGCTGGGGAATTGGAGAAGGCCAAGCTGACTCTTCACACATGAGTGATATCACTGGCTCATGCCTTGATCTGTGATATAAAAATCAGGGGTATAACAGGTATATGCCGATGTCTTAATCTGCAAAACAGTTGATGGAATGATATCAGAAATGATGTGGGTGCTGATGAATGGTAACCAGAGCATGGAAAATGTACAGTTTAAAATTCATTTATTATGTAACTCATCACTGTTGAGTGATCAATTATGCATTATGTTGTCTCTTATCCATTCCTTGGGGATTTTTTTGTTACTTTAAAAAGCAGACCCTAGGACTGATGGGGAAACGGCATATAGAGTTCTAGTAAAAGTGCTCTCCCATGTCCTTAAGAGTAATCAGGAGCTTTCTCCTGTAGAAATGAGAAACTGTTCCATCTTCTTTGCTTGGTAAATCTCATGTTCTTCCTCTCTCTCTTGTTCTCTCTCTCTCTCTCACACTCTCACACAAGTACATTTTGGCAGTATTACTTAAATCACAAGGTTAAACGGAGTAGCAGTGATTGCATCATCATGTTGAGAAATGCCTTTAAAAAGTAACTAGACTGCCCATCGTTTTCCTTATTTCAAGTTTTCACATTAGTTTTGAAATGCCCTCTTAGTTTTTACAAGATGTAACTCTTATCTATATTACTCATACCTGACTACTTCCAAACTCGGTGAGAACACTTGAGCTGACCGTCGGGTGACAGTCTCTCTGAATATGCTAGATTAATATTGGAGAGAAGAATGCTTACCATATGAAACTTCTACGCTGAACATCCCCATGTTTCTGCATGATTCACTCTCCTCGCCCTTTTCCTGTTGCTCATACTGTAAATACAAGAGTATATCAAGGAAGCTAATGGAATGGTGTAACCTGCCTACGTCCTAGCCAGGGAGCTGGAGGGCACAGTTAGATCAAAACTAGGTGTACTTCATAATTGGAATTAGCCTTTTAAGCTACCTCAAGCTGGACAAATAAATCATTTTGACTACCTTATTTCCATTTGGGAGGGGAGAAAGAAGCCAATGATCCGTTTATCATCTTTTGTGTTGCTGTCTTGCTTGAACTTAGGCAGTCTATTATTAACAATTACTATACTCTCCTAAAATCCAGCCACAATTATACCATGTTTGCAAAGCCCACTTAATTGGTAGACCCTAAACCGTGGTTACCGTGGCATATAATCTCATTATCACGCAGTCATTCTATGGTTGTAGTCCTATTCTCAGTCTGTATGTAATCCTTTTCTCTGCATGTAGGATTTCATTTCAGACCATTTGTTCCTCTTTTATGAATTGCGTTATGGTGAACCACCTTGGGCAAAAACAGGCATTAGAGATCATGCATGATTGGAAAAGGATGATCCTTAACTGATGAAAACACCGGAGCCTTACAGCAGGAACCTTCCCTATGGAGTTGGGCAAATCAACGAGCTCGGTTTTCATGCTTGTTTTCAGGATGTATAGAATGTACAGGGGTGTGGTGTGGGGAGGGCAAGGGGGTGGGGCACTCCGGATGCAGCAATTAGGGGGTGCCAAATTGCCTACTGCCCCCTGCCCCCCCGATAACCATCTCCAAGTCTGGCTGCAGGCAGGGAGGGGTGCAAGAGCAGTAGCTGTGGCACCCTCCTCCTCCTCCTCCTCCAACTCTTCCTTGCCATGCATGGGAAAGGTAAGGCGTGTGCACGCACTAGCGCCTGCCCGCACGCACACACACACGTCTACCCGCGTGCCTACATGACCCATGCCCAACCCATGCCTGCCCCACACCCACAGGATTGCTGGGTGGATGGGCCCCAGGCACTCTCAGTGCTATGCCACTGAGAGTGTATATATAATACCTATGAATTGGGTGAAGTCTTATTCCCACTGAGCTGAAAAGAGGCCCCATCTAACTCAATGAGACTTAACTTTTCACTAGGTATGTATAGGATTGCACTGCAGGTTATCGGCGTTGTAATCTGTTAATATGCCATTTCCAAGTGGCAGTATGTAGATGAAGAAAGGTGTCCTGAATGTAAAATGTTCTGCTTATATACCGCCCAATACCACTTTAAGTAGTCTCTGGGTGGTTTACAGTTTTATTACAGTATGCAGGCTACACATTGCCCCCCCCCGAAATCTGGGTACTCATTTTACCGACCTCGGAAGGATGGAAGGCTGAGTGAACCTTGAGCCTGCTACCTGGGATTGAACCCCAGGTCGTGAGCACAGTTTTACCTGCAGCACAGGCATTTAACCACTGCGCCACAAGGCTCATGTAGTTTGTAACGTTATATTGTAACAAGAACTCATTGTGTTGTTTTTTTACTCATTGGCTCAAGTTGGTTTTATTATTGGCACTGCTTCAGTGATTGTAACATAACATAATTCATTTTGTTACAATAATTTGTAACAACAATTCATTTCCTTGTTATTGTTATTGACACCAGGACAAAATGTGTGGACGTATCCTTCAGTGACATGTAGTGGCCAGTTCTGATATTGCACATTGATAAAACCAAAGAATGGAACAATCCCATTTTTTTTTGGTGGGGGGGGGGCAAGGTGTCAGACATTACATCTAAGTAACATGGGTATTACTTGCTATAGATAAATAACAACTTTGTAACATTGGAATTGGAATTGGAATTGGAATTGGAATTGGAATGGAATGGAATTTATTGTCATTGTATAAATACAACGAGATTAATATTATATTACTCATTACTCTAGTTACAGAAAACTAATTATTTCCAAGAGCCAAGTGTTTCCATCTCTCTTTTGGTTTGAAAATCATGTTTTTCACCCTGTTAGAAAAAAGAAAAAATAACTATTCTTAAACATAACCAAGGAACTACCATTGAAGGCAGTATGCCATCTGGTACAGCACAATGTCCATCTGATAGAACATGATTTACCTCAGGCACAGACAACTTTTGACTCTCCAGATATTGTTGCACTTAAGTTTTCATTATCCCTCACCATTGCCTGCATTGCCTGGGGCTACTGGGTCTTGGAGTCCAATAACATCTGTAGAACTACATGTTCCCCTCTCCAATTTACATGAACTTGGTTTACCACAGTGCGCTTTAGGGAGAATGTTTTAATAACAAGAGTCAAAATAACAGCCCTTGCCTCCTTTTAGTTATTACTTGTGACACTTTCTGCTGTAAATTAATAGAGCATGAATACATTTGCCTACCATAGCTTCTCAAAAGGCGCTTCATTGTTTTTAAAAGAGTTAGCTTATACCAGTGATGACGAACCTGCCCAAACTGCGATTCAAAACCCACTAATTTTTTGCAAAGTGCCAATACAGTAATTTAACCTGAATACAGGTGGCTGTGAAGGGGCGATGTCGGGTGCCCACAGAAAGTGCTCCGAGTGCCACCTTTGGTGCCCATGCCATAAGTTCACCAACACTGGTTTATACCCGTGGTTCTCAACCTTCCTAATGCTGCAATCTTTTAATACAGTTTGTCATGTTGTGGTGACCCCTTGCCCTGCTTGGAAGAGACCACAAGATTCCTTTGGCAGGCCACTGCTGCATGTGCCATAGAGAACTTCCCTTTACAGGCACCCTAAGCCAATCGCAGCCTCTGGTGCCATTGATTGACATCCCTTCCAACCTATCAAGCTGTAACTAACTCTTCCCCCCTTCCTCCCCCCTTCCTCCAGACCCCATCCATTTGTGCCTTTTTCATCACTGGCTTATGGCAACCCCTGTGAAATGGTTGTTCGACCCCCAAAGGGGTCCCGACCACCCAGTTGGGAACCACTGGCTTATACTGTACCTTACTATCCATTTGTTTTTTCAAGGGCCTAACACAAATACTGTATGCTTAAAACAAGCATAAGAAGCACAATAAGTACAAAAGTAACCTCCACCCAGGGCAGGTGCTGGGGTTTTTTTTGCACCCTAGGAGAGGTGCGGGGGGATGGGGTGGGTGGCAGGTGGGCGGGCGGGGCAGGGGGGGTGGGGCGGTGGGTGGGCAGGGTGGTGGCGGGTGGTGTGGTGGCAGCGGCGGGGGTGGGGCGGCAGTGGGGTGGTGGATGGTGGGGGACGGCAGACGGTGACAGGCACGGGGGTGTGGGCAGCGATGGGCGTGGGGGGCGGCGGGCGGACAGCGACGGGAAGCGATGGGCGGACAGTGACAGGTGGGTGGGGGTGGTGGGGGGACGGACAGTGGTGGCCTGTGGCGGGGGCAGGGGGGGCAGCAGGCTAGCCAGCACCCTCTCTCTATTTTGGTGCCCTAGGCAACTGCCTAGTTCGCCTTAATGGAAGCGCTGGCCCTGCCTCCACCCATGGAGATAAAATACTCTCCTTCCAGTGTATTCAATAAAGCATGTTCATAAACACTCTTGCTTCAGTTACACATTCAGTCAACACTATCCTTGGCCTTAATGTCAAATATGTTGCAGATAACAGTCCATATTCTCCAAATGAGAATATTTCTGGCAAAATGCTGTAGTGCTTGAAGTACAGACTCACATATGAAAAAAAAAATTAACAACAACAATTCTTTATTGAATAAGTCGATTAGACCATTTCAAAACCACAAGATAAAAAACACGCACATCCAAATACTGATAAATATACAAATACAATGCATTAAAACAATAATATTACATAGTTCTTGCTCAAGAGCTACAAGGGATATATTCACATTTAATATATATCTTGATCCAACTAGATCACACCCTTACTAACCACCTGCTTCCTCAGAATTGCTGCTTTTACTGCAAAAATTCCAACTTTATGTGTTAAATGATGATTTCTCCCACATAACAAATAGGCAAGTTTCTTTTTATCATCCCAATTTCCCCCAGCATCTAGGATAGGGGCTTAAATAGAATTTTCTAATATTAGTATACAGTTGGCAATGCAGAACATAGTGTGCCAAGTCTTCCACTTTAGCCTCCCCACAAATACACAATCTATCTTGTACTGGTATACCTTGATATCTGCCTTGTAACATTGCTGAGTCCATTAGCTTGAAACGAAGGTGAGTGAATGCAATACGATACTCTCTTTTCATAGAGAAGAAAAGATATTTTTCTGCCTGGAAAATTGTCTTAGATGTTGATAACCACTTTAGGGATTGCACAGAGGCCAAGGCAGCCAGATCTAATTGGGCTCTAATATCACACACTCTTTGTTTGAATGCGACTTTACAGTTTGATTTACTTAAGCTAAGAGCCTCAACACTTAACCCATGGTTAGTAAGCATTTGCGAAAAATTCTTAAACCAAGATTTAGTTACAGGATTAGTCATTTGTTCAGATAGACACATCTTAGGCAACCTATCATAAGACATCTGGCATTGTTGTTGTTCAGTCGTTCAGTCGTGTCCGACTCTTCGTGACCCCATGGACCAGAGCTCGCCAGCCCTTCCTATCCTCCACTGCCTCCCGGAGTTTTGTCAAATTCATTTTGGTTGCATCGATGACACCGTCCAACCATCTCATTCTCTGTCATCCTCTTTTCCTTTTGCCTTAGATTTTTCCCAGCATCAGGGACTTTTCCAGGGAGTCCTCTCTTCTCATGAGGTTGCCAAAGTACTGGAGCCTCAGCTTCAAAATCTGTCCTTCCAGTGAGCATTCGGGGTTGATTTCTTTCAGAATGGATAGGTTTGATCTCCTTGCAGTCCAGGGGACTCTCAAGACTCTCCTCCAGCACCACAGCTCAAAAGCATCAATTCTGCGGCGATCAGCCTTCTTTATAGTCCAGCTCTCACTTCCATACATCACTACTGGAAAAACCATAGCTTTAACCATCCTGACGTTAGTTGGCAAAGTGATGTCTCTGCTCTTTAGGATGCTATCTAGGTTTGCCATTGCTTTCCTCCCAAGAAGCAGGCGTCTTTTTATTTCATTGCTGCAGTCACCATCTGCAGTGATCAAGGAGCCCAAGAAAATAAACTCTGTCATTGCCTCCATTTCTTCCCCTTCTATTTGCCAGGAGGTGATGGGACCAGTGGCCATGATCTTAGTTTTTTTGATGTTGAGCTTCAGCCCATTTTTTTCACTCTCCTCTTTCACCCTCATTAAGAGGTTCTTTAATTCTTCCTCACTCTCTGCTATTAGAGTAGTATCATCTGCGTATCTGAGGTTGTTGATATTTCTTCCGGCAATCTTAATTCCGGCTTGAGATTCATCCAGACCGGCCTTTCTCATGATGTACTCTGCATATAAGTTAAATAGGCAAGGTGACAGTATACAGCCTTGTCGTACTCCTTTCCCGATTCTAAACCAGTCAGTTGTTCCATATCCAGTTCTGACGGTTGCTGCTTGTCCCACATATAGATTTCTTAGGAGACAGATAAGGTGTTCAGGCACTCCCATTCCTTTAAGGACTTGCCATAGTTTGTTGTGGTCTACACAGTCGAAGGCTTTGGCATAGTCAATGAAGCAGAAGTAGATGTTTTTCTGGAACTCTCTGGCTTTCTCCATAATCCAGCGCATGTTGGCGATTTGGTCTCTAGTTCCTCTGCCCCTTCTAAATCCAGCTTGTAGTTCTGGAAGTTCTCTTTCCACATCTGGCATAGCTTAATCCAATAGTTAAATACTCTAATAAGACATAGATAATGTACTGTTACCAAGCCTAGTTCTGCTCTGACCGCATGGGCCAGTGTAGTTCTTGTCACCCCTAGAATTCCCCTTATAAATTTATTTTGCACCTTTTCAACTTTCTTACTACTTCCAAGACTCCATATTTCTGCACCATAGCATAGCATGGGCAGCACTTTTCCTTTAAATATTTTTATAACTGGTTGGAGGGATCCTGGATATTTATAATTAAGTAGCTTGTTCAGTGAGTTAACTGCTACTGAAGCTTTTGTTTCGTTCTTCTTTATCTGCTGAGACCAGGAACCTGTTGAGGGAAAAACTACGCCAAGGTAATTATATGTCCCAGTCTGTTCTATTTACTTGCCCTCTAAAAACCACTTATATTGTTTCCTTTTATTGCCAAATACCACAACTTTTGATTTGCTATTATTAATAACTAAGTCATTTTGTTGGCAATAATTAGGGGGCCATTTAGGGCAGTTGTTTATATTTCCTAAAAAATTTTTTGTTGGAGAGTCCATCTTAACGTGTTCCCTATGTATCTCTTGGTAGAAGGCTTCCCATGCAGATGCTGTTATTGGAATCTCTATGTTACAAGAAGATTCACCTAATTTTCTTGAAACTAGTTGCCAGAAGTTGGCGGAGTTTTTATTGGTTGCCTCAAGTTCCAACTTTGCCCAACAATTAGCAACAAAAATAGATATATATATTTTTTGGGCTATTAATTTTTTATATTTTCTTCTTGTACTAACCATATTAATATATGCATTTCTGTCAGGAAAATGATTAATTTCTCTCATTTGATTCCTTAATAATGTCCTCATCATGTAACATTCCTTGTCAAACCATGGGGACTTCTTATTTTTGTAACTTTTTATTGTAGGGCGGAAAAGTAATAATTGTTTAATTTTTGAACAAATGATCTGATAGTCATTTAAAACAACTGTAATATTGGTTTCAGAGGAACATATCCTACTGCCAAGAATAATACTATCTGATGAGGTGTAAAATAAATGCAGTTTTTCCATATCAATTTGTTGCCATCTTAGTCTTCTTTGGACAATATTTAATTGTTCTGCAGCTTTCTTATCTGTTTGGGTTATCTTTCTTAAATCTGAGTCTAACTTGATTTGAGTAATGATTGGTTGGTGGTCGCTATCCTCTCTATTAATTACTGTGATGATTCCAGAGAAAAGATGACTTTTGTGTTTTGACACACATACAAAATCAATAGCACTCCCTGAGTTATGAGTGAGATATGTGTAAGGGTAAGGTGTTCCAGTCTCACTCGGGCCAATAATTTGAAAACCATATATGAGTAATAGGCCCAAAAGTTTTTGCCCAGCTTGATTTATTTTGTCATCATTAGAAGCCCAGCAGAAGACATCCTGTAACTCCTCCTCAAGGCCCCCAAAAGCTACAGTTTTGGGGGGAGCAGATCCAATTCTAGCATTAAAGTCACCTGACATAATAAGTAAGGCTTTGGGAAAGACCATACTTAATTCGTCCATCATTTGTTCCAATTCAATCCATATTTCCGCATTGTAGTGCTTGGAATTAGCAGGTGGTATATAGATATTAATTAAGATCACCAGTATACTTGGAGTGCATAATTTTACTATTAAACACTTTTGAGGGGCCTTAATTTCTGTCACCAAATTGGCTTCCCATCCTAGATCTTCTTTTATTGCTGTTAGTAAGCCCCCAGATGCCCTTCCCTTCGCTTTCGTTTTTTGTGCTAATTCCTGCCATATACAAAATCCTTGTAATTCAATCCTATCTTTTCCAGTAAGCCATGTTTCTTGGAGCATAATCATATCAAATTCAAAAAGCCAGTCTGGAAAGTCTTCCATATTACAGGAGGCTTTCCAACCTGCTACATTCCAAGAAATTATCTTAATATGAGTCTCTAGACCTGTGCTGTCTTTGGCTTCAGTAGAACATGATTTTAAATTCTCTGCCAAAACTGGGAGAGATTCATTTAGTCATTCCCGTTTTCCCAACTTTTCTCTCAGAATAAGAGATTTTACGTCTTCACAATCCCAATCATGGCAGATTATTCAATGTTCAGTTGGACTGAGATAGCATACATTTGACTTTACTGGAATAATAATATCTATTTCAGGTGGTTTATTTTTAGCCATTGTTTCAGAAGTTCCAAGTTCATGGTCTTCCAAGTATCTCATTTTTCTCCCAATCATTAACAGGAATGCCAGGTTCCCTATGTTTGTAAGGTGTATGAATCTCTGCCTTGGTAACCAAGACACCCCCTTCCTTCTCCTCATCCATGGGTTTTACATCCACCTTGTCAATATCTGGTTGAGAAAGTGTATGTTTATCCCTTTCACTTTTAATTGCCAATTGCAATTGTTCTCACATATGAGAACAGTCACAGGTTCCCCAGATAGTCCACACATTTCTCAATAACTGGCACTTACAGTCTCAATAACCCACTTTCTGAGACATTTGTAGTAGAAAGAATAAAACTGTTTCATTACTTATAGTTATGAACAGATCAAGAGAAAACAAACACTGCTTCCAACAGACTAAAGAGAGGGAAAAGAAAATTAGCAGAAAGACAGGTCTCTCTCTGCATTCAGAGATGGGAGGGAATGATTGGTTTGTAGTTGACAGATGGACTGTCCCTCCAATCCAGAAGAGTCTGTCCCATTTACTCAAATTGCAGGCAGCATGCAGGATTGCAAAACTCCAGCATGAACATGGCTGGAGTGTGCTTCCAGAAGGGGAGTAGCAGGTAGCGGATTCCCTCTTCCTTCTGTTTCTCTACTCCAGGTCTCTTCTATCACCTTTTCCATAAAAAAAGCTTCTAGGAAAAAGATTCCTTAGACATATTTGCATATGAGTGAATTTATTTCTACCCCAATGTTTTCTGGAAGCCCAGTTGCCCTGTCTCAACTTTCATATAACCTCACCCGGATGACAGAATATTCACAGACATATCCCAATGTTTTATTTCCATGCAGACCAAAAGGCAAGATTTGCCACAGATAAAACATCAGGGAGGGTCTCATTTTCATTAGTTCACTTAAATTTGCAATTTTGTTCATGGACTGTAATGCCTCACTTTTATCCTTTTTCATTTCCTAGCATTGGATCCAGAATTACCATGCAGCTAACAGAGAAATATACACCATCACTTCGTATTTCACTGCATGCTAAGTTGTTGCAGTGGTTTTTGGAATCATGTACACACAAGCACACGAGAAGATAATACAGGAACGCAATATATTTCTCTCCTTTAATTGCTCTGTTACAAATTAAGGTCAGAGGAAATGAAAGAGAGGCAACACGTATATGTGTGTTGTTTTGCGTGTGTGTATGCATGTGCACTTGTGGTTTTGGCTTTGCAGGGAGGAGAATATGGTCCACATATACGTGCAAGAATGAAATAAATACAAGCTAGCCATAAATTGCAGTGCAAGACCATTTGAATTTTTATCAGCAGGAAAATAGATCATTTAACATTTAGGGTATATTAGAGGGGCCATTAATTTTTCATATAGAACTTGAAAAATGGGTCTGATCATCCCTTTATGAGAAATAACTGCAGCATGTAAAATGCTGGCAGTACAATATTTTTTCATTTTTGTGGGGGAAGTCGGTTCAATATGAGTATTCTTCTCCACTTGGTAAACTTAATGTTCTCTCCCACTCTTTTCCTCTCCCTCTCCCCCCATTTTCTTTCATTATTAAATTATTAAAATAGCAAGATCAAGGAGAATCAGAATAACAAGAGTTCCATCATTTATTTATTTATTTATTTATTTATTTATTTATTTATTTATTTATTTATTTCTACTGCCCATCTTCCCGAAGGAACTTGGGGCGGTTAACAACAATCGCATCAACAAAAATGAATATCAAACACACAATTCAAAGAAAAACAACAAAAAATTAAACAAAAAAAAAAAGGAATACTCGGCAAGATGGCGGAACAACAAAAAAAGCCCTAATGGTTGCCCAATACCTCTCTAAAAAGCAAGGTCTTAAGTGCTTTTTTGAAGGCCGGCAGGAGAATCTCAGTTGTTCCAAAGCGTGGGGCCAGCCACAGGGAAGGCCTGGTTTCAAGTGATTGATTTCCAGGCCTCCCTAGGCATGGCCTCCTGAAGTGAAAATGCCTGCCATATTCTGGTGGGTAGGGCCTCAGTTGACCTCTGGGATATCCGCTCTGCCAAGTATTTAGGTTCCATACTGTGGAAGTTTTTTTAAATAAAAACCAATACCTTGAACCTTATTCAGGACGCAATGGGCAACCAATGCAAGTGAGCCAGAATTGGGGTGATGCGGTCATATCTGCCCACACCTACCACCAGTCTGGCTGCAGCATTTTGTACCTGCTGAAGTCTCTGAATAGGGGTCAAGGGCAATCCCACGTAGAGAGCGTTGCAATAATCAATCCATGAGATCACGAGCACCTGCACAACTGTTTTCAGGGAAGCCTTGTCCAGGTGTGAGCGAATCTGGTCAATCTGCTGGAGATGGAAAAAGGCAAACTTAGAAATGGCTGCCACCTGTGCTTCCAGGGATAAAGCCGGATCCAAGACCACTCCCAGGTTCCTAACTCTATCTTCTAGCTGGAGGGTAGTACCCCCACCCCCAGAGTGGGGAGAGGGCAACTGTACCCAGTAGAGCACACCTTGAAGAACAGCACCTCGATCTTCTCTGGGTTGAGTCTGAGCCTGTTAGTCCTAGTCCATTCCATGACTGCATCTAGGCAAGAGTTGAGGATCTCCACTGCCTCTGCTGCAGATTTGGAAAAGGAGAGACAGAGCTGTGTGTCATCTGCATACTGATGACAGCATACTCTAAATCCCCATATGACCTCAGTCAGTGGCCTTATGTGAATGTTGAAGAGCATGGGGGAGATTGCCGATCCCTGGGGAGCATCCAAGGAGCCGACAACTCCTCTCCCAGCTGAACACGCTTGGAACGGCCACCAAGGAAGGACCGGAGCCAGCTATAAGCTGTGTCTCCAATCCCCACCTCGGAGCACCGACCCAACAAGATACTGTGGTCAATTGTATCAAAGGCTACTGACAAATCCAGGAGGACCAGCAAGGTAGAGTAGCCCCTGTCAGCCCCCCCTCCCCAAGAGGTCATCTTGCAGTGCGACCAGTGTGGTTTCAGTTCCCTGACATGGCCAGAACCCAGACTGGAATGGGTCCAGTACATGATCCTCCTCCAGGAATGACTGGATCCAGATGGCGGCCACCCATTCGATCACCTTGTCCAGAAAAGGAACATTGGCAATCAAACAATAGTTACACAAGTTCTCCAATGCTAAGCCAGGTTTCTTTAAAGTGGGCTTCACCACTGTCTCCTTCAGGTGAGAGGGAAAAATCCCTTCCCTGAAGGAAGCAGTGGAAATAACAGAAGCCCAGTCTTTCATGCTCCCTCTGGCAGACTTGATAAGCCAGGACGGGCAAGGGTCGAAGGGGGAAGCTGCCGGCCTGCAATAAGCCAGTGCCCTGAAGGCCTCAGCTAATGATACATGCCCAAACTCAACCAGACGAGGAGACCAAGGGGGTGTGGCACCCAGAATACTCGAGGGGAAGTTAGAACAACTGGAGTCTAAACCAGTTCAGATGGCCTCAATTTTAGTTCTAAAGAAGGCTGCAAATGACTCACTAGTGAAATCACTAGAGGAGGCCTAGACAGACCAGGATTAGTGAGGTCTCAAACCACCTAGAACAGCTCCGCCTGGCAGTTTGAGGCTGCACCAATTCTCAGGGAGACGTAAGATCTTTTGGCCTCCCTGACTGCATGATTGTAGCACCTGGTCAGTGCACAAATGGCAGCCTGATTAGGTGCCAAGACCAGTCCTTTCTCCATCTGCTCTCAAGTCTTCTTCGTTCTTACTTCATCACTCTCAACTCAGCCATAAACCATGGTGAGGAATGAGCTCCACAATGAAGAAGACGCTTGGGGGTGATCCGGTCAACGGCCTGGGTGGGATCCTCATACCATCTCTCCACCAGGGCTTCTACTGGATTGTCAGCCAGACCCCCAAAGTCCTCCAGGAAATGATCAGGATCTAGTAGCCTTCAGGGTTCGTTTGAAAGATTATTGTCTGCTGAGTTTTCACCAGTGTAATGAAAGTGCAATACTAGTGAAAGAAAATCTTAAAACACATAGAAGAACAAACCTTGCTAAGAGAAAATGAGCATGGCTTCTGTAAGGGTAAGTCTTGTCTGACAAATATTTTAGAATTTTTTGAAAAGGTCAACAGGCATGTGGATTTGGGGGAACCGGTGGATATAGTCTATCTGGATTTTCAGCAGTCCCTCACCAAAGGCTGCTGAGAAAATTGCACAGTCAGGGGATAAGAGGGCAGGTCCTCTTATGGAGTGAGAACTGGTTGAGATCCAGGAAACAAAGAGTAGGTGTCAATGGGAAATTTTCACAATGGAGAGAAGTGAAAAGCGGTGTGCCCCAGGGATCTGTCCTAGGACCGGTGCTTTTCAATCTGTTCATAAATGACCTGGAGACAGGGATAAGCAGTGAGGTGGCCAAGTTTGCAGATGACACAAAACTTTTCCGTGTGGTAAAAACCAGAGAAGATTGTGAAGAGCTCCAGAAGGATCTCTCCAAACTGGGGGAATGGGCTGCGAAATGGCAAATGCATTTTAATGTAGCCAAATGTAAAGTAACTGGCTGCCAACAATAATATGTCCTAATAATATGTCCTAATAATATGTCATAATAATATGTCATATTATTATGTGTTGTACCTGTTTTTAAATACATGTGAAATGTTTTAAATGAGTTGAATATAGCAACCACAAAATTTCATTGTTCCTGCAAGGGGTCAATGACAATAAATATTCCTATTCCTATCATGCATATTGGGGCAAAAATCAAAACTTTATCTATCAACTCATGGGCTCTGAGTTATCCGTGACGGATCAGGAGAGAGATCTTGGTGTGTTGGTGGACAGCTCCATGAAGGTGTCTACGCAATGTGTGGCAGCGGTGAAGGCCAATTCCATGCTAGGGATTATCAAAAAGGGGATTGAAAATAAAACAGCCAACATTATAATGCCATTATACAAAACAATAGTAAGGCCGCACCTGGAGTATTGTGTACAATTCTGGTCACCGCATCTCAAGAAAGACATAGTGGAACTGGAAAAGGTGCAAAAGAGAGTGACTAAAATGATTACTGGGCTGGGGCACCTCCCTTATGAGGAAAGGCTAAAACATTTGGGGCTCTTTAGTCTGGAAAAAAGGCGCCTGAGGGGGGATATGATTGGGACGTACAAAATAATGCAGGGCATGAGTAAAGTGGATAGAGGGAAGCTCTTCTCCCTCTCACAAAATACCAGAACTAAGGGACATCCACTCAAATTGAGGGCTGGGAGAGTAAGAACAGACAAAAGAAAATATTTTTTCATCCAGCGCGTTGTTAGTCTGTGGAACTCCCTGCCACAGGAGGTGGTGATGGCATCTGGCCTGGATGCCTTCAAAAGGGGATTGGACAGATTCCTGGAGGAAAAGTCCATCACAGGTTGCAAACCATGAGGGAGATGTGTCATCTCGAGGCTTAAAACCGGGGTACTTCAAGGGCCAGATGCAGGGGAGTAGTATCATGAGACAGATATCTAGTCTCATGTGCTCCCAAACGCATCTGGTGGGGCCACTGTGAGATACAGGAAGCTGGACTAGATGGGCATTTGGCCTGATCCAGCATGGCTCTTCTTATGTTCTTATGTTTAGTGCAAAAGGACAGTTGTTGAGAGTTGTCAGATCTCAGTGCTCGGTCTGGGAATGAAGAAATTGCAGTACATGTCTGAATTTCCAGGCAAGGAGGGCACATTTCTGGGAAAGCAGCACAGTCTTGAATGTGTAACATGTATATTGTATGGGGGGACTGTGAAGCCATTGGGTGAGAAAGAATAGGGTTGTGTGTGTGTGTGTGTGTGTGTGTGTGTGTGTGTTTTGTTTTTTTGTATGTAGTTTTTTAATGTGGTGAGGACAAATGCTGTTAGGTGAGAGAATGCAGGGTTGTGTGTGTATGTTTGGTTGTATGTTTTAGAGTTTTATAATGGATACAAGTGATGCTGGGTGAGAAAATGTAGGCGTATGTATACGGATGTTTGTTTTTAATGGTAGGCTTTCTGTTTTGGAATGTCATATTGGGGGGGTGAGTGATGTGCAGACTGGATGGCACTTTTTAATTTTTTTGTACTTGTACAATGACAATAAAGTGTTTCTATTCTATTCTATTCTATTCTAAAGCAGGAGCGAAATGTTTGCTTTTTGTATGTGAGATTGCTTTAAATCAAGGATCCCATCTTTATCCATTTCCAGTTGGTGCCAAGGATCACTGTTTCAGGATGAAGGTGTTTCTGAGCTTGCCATCTGTGCTGTATCTCTCACTCATATGCACTGTCGTGCACTAAAAAGCCAGGAGCAGGAGAACTGAAAGAAGAAAATAGCCAGCATTTCCATGATGGCTGATAGGTCACCTGGATTCTAGGATGACTGACCCCCTCAGATTCCTTTTGTGACTATTTCCATGTTTCGTTGGCCTAGAAGCAATTCTCACCCCCTGCTGACTTTTACCTCCTTCCCCCAAGAATGTCCAAGTGGCCCTCCTCATGTTCCATGTTTTTGACCTTGAATCTTGAGGAATGGAATGATACTAACTTGGCAACCTTTATATGTGTGGATGGTGATTATCTCATAGAAAGTGTCACAAACCAAAGAGCCCCAATACCCAGCATCCAGCAAGGAAGCATTGTGTTGCAAATAGATCAGCTAAGGTTGCAAGTACATGGGCACATGGTTGAACAAGTACAGTATGTCTATCAGCTCTTGGCTTGACTTCACAGCAAAGACCCAGGAGAGGTCTGTGGTCTACACACTGTGGTATAATTCACAGCCCATTCTATGCTTCTGTTCACATTAGATGAACATACAGAGACTGCAGATTGTTTTGGTGCCAGTGTCCTCAATGGCCCTTCACTCTGGTGCTGGTTGAATGCACCACAGCCCACAGCCCACCTTCCTTTAATCTTGGCCTCTGCTGACCCCTGGCTCTCCTTGTACACTTCACTGTAAAGCCCGTGCACACTTCACTGTAAAGCACTGTGCTAGAGAAAAGGGACAGTTTTCCAGAATTCTCCATAATTGTACAAGCACATCCATATTTTTTGAGAAAACATAATAGTCTGCACTAGTTCATGCAGCAACAAAATTAAAAGACACCTGCTTCTTGGAGGAAAGCAATGGCAAACCTAGGTAGCATCCTAAAGAGCAGACCAATGAAGGTCAGGATAGTCAAAGCTATGGTTTTTCCAGTAGTGATGTATGGAAGTGAGAGCTGGACTATAAAGAAGGCTGATCGCCGCAGAATCAATGCTTTTGAGCTGTGGTGCTGGAGGAGAGTCTTGAGAGTCCCCTGGACTGCAAAGAGATCAAACCTATCCATCCTGAAAGAAATCAACCCCGAATGTTCACTGGAAGGACAGATTTTGAAGCTTAGGCTCCAGTACTTTGACCACCTGATGAGGAGAGAGGACTCCTTGGAAAAGTCCCTGATGTTGGGAAAGATTGAAGGCAAAAGGAAAAGAGGACGACAGAGAATGAGATGATTGGATAGTGTCATCAATGCAACCAATATGGATTTGACCAAACTCCACGAGGCAGTGGAAGATAGGAAGGGCTGGTGAGCTCTGGTCCATGGGGTCATGAAGAGTCGGACATGACTGAACGACTGAACAACAACAAGTTCATCAGAATTGTTTCTATTTGATATCAATTTTATCTTTTGAGGGGTGGGGTAGGAAGAGGTGGTCTAGTGCTAAACTAGTATATTGGTGTAACAATAAGGTGATCTAACACCAAAGCTGGTAGTTTTTTTTAAAAAAAACCTGAAAAATATTTCAGAGTGACTCGGGGGAAGGATTGCAGGGAAAGGGAGTCCCACCATCCAAAACTGTTTTATAACTGGAGCAAATCCTGCAGTAATTGGCTGCACAGTTGCAGCCTTTTAAAAAAAAGAATACCAATATATTAGGCACCAAAAATGTATTTTATTTGATCAGGCCATTTAAACACCTTTTATTTAGAGATTTTTGGTTTGGAACTTTTGTTTAATTTTATGGCTTTTGCTTTGATAAATGGCCTTGTCTCTTTGGGAATTTGGGAGAGTAATGTATGGCTGTGCATAAATGTCTTGAATAAAAATCTCAAAGGCATTTGATGACAGGTAAGCTTATCTTGATGGCATTTTCTAGCTGGTTTCTGGCTTCCTAAAGAGGTTTTATATTTCCCACCCAGTGCCGAAGATCGTTTTCTCTGTAAGCATCTGGGTCTCTGCTTCCCCAAGTACCCCTATCAACTTCAGGTCTGAATTAATTTCAAACACCTTGGGAAGACCTGTGGTCCACATGAGGAGGGCAATGCACCCTGAAGTAGAAGAGTGAGGTGCTCCCTCTGGTTAGATCTTGGGCTGCCAGTAGCCGGAGCGGTATCATATCTGAGATTTAAATAATCCAACCTGGGACATTTAGGATGCCTATAGCATGACACCTACAGTTGTTCGTGAAAGGCTAGAGGCATCAGTGACTCATGCCTGATCTACACTTTATTCTCAGTAGCAAATGTATGACACATCAGGAAATCAAGTGTCGTGTGCTGATAAATGGAACTGCACTTTTGTAATGATTACCTATGGGTGTTCTCTGTCACATCTTTTGTATTCCTTAGTCATCCAATGCTTTTGCTATAAGCAGGGCAGGCGCTAGGTTTTTTTGTGCCCTAGGCAAGGGGTGGGGGTGGGGCGGCAGGCAGGCGGCGGTAGGGGGCGGGGCCAGAGGGGCAGCGGATGATGGGGGATGGCGACGGGCGTGGGGTGCGGACGGCGATGGGCATGGGGGTGGGCGGCGATGAGCATGGGGGCGGGGGGTGGATGGCAATGGGCGGCGGGTGGACGGGTGGCGGTGGCCAGCAGTGGGGGAGGGTGGCAGGGGGGCAGCAGGCTGGCCAGCACCCCCTCTCCATTTTGGCACCCTAGGCAACTGCCTAGTTCGCCTTAATGGACGCGCTGGCCCTGGCTATAAGGGAGAGATGCATTGTTCCACTGACATAGCAAAGATATGCCCATATCAGCAGTAATCTTTGTAAACTTGTAGATGCTCCGTTGCTTCCTTTGGAACTTGCTACTACAGGCTTACATTTTTAAGGTCAAGATTAGAGATGGGCATGAACTGCCAGTTTGTCAGTTTGTGCTGGTTCATTCCTTCAGCAGTTCCCAGCTCCGTCTCCTCCAATGGGCACCCACTCAAGAGGCAGCACCCTGATGTCCCTATCCTGCCTCCTCTGGCACTGCCTCTGAAGCACCAAACATCTGTTCATCCAAAGGATGAGCAATCTTTACTCAAGATCCCACCTCTGTACTTTCTGTAGTGCAATTGGGACTAATTTGTTTTCAGAAGCAATACATTCCCTTGTTTCTTTGTTTGAAGAATGGGGGTGTGACTTAAGAAACAGCCTTTTACAACTGCCCTTCTTGCCACCAACAAGACTCCTGTCCTGGCTACAACATCACCTAGCCATGGATTTTAAGAACATCATCTAACTAAGAACTTTAAAAGTAACCTCCTGGGGAAGAACATCTTTCACCATGTCTGAACTTCTGGGACCTGCTTTGAAGAAGGGTGACTGACCTCACTCGAAAGCGTGCCGTGCAATGTTCCTTTTTTATTTTTAATAGTGGCTTATGAAGGTATCGCCTGTAACCTATTTTTTCTTTTTACTGAGACTTACTCTGTTGGTGAGCCCCTGCCATGAACCATTGGTTGTAGGACCTCCCCCCCACCCCCACAACTGCAACAGTTCTTCATGAGAATATCAAGAAATGTTGACAGCCGTTTTGTCTTAGCAGGGCAATATAAGTTAAATGATTGTAGTGTGCTTTAGTAGACAGACATTTTAAAAAGTAGCCATGTTGTTCTGTGCAAGTATAGTTTTCAGTGAAAAATAACAGTCTTTAAGGTATCACAACCCTTTTACCTTCTTTAAAAAACAAACCCCCAAATTCTTTGTTTTTATCTGGATATATTAGTAGATAAAACATAAGACGTGGAATGAGGAGACTCCCTTCCTGACTCAAATAGGTAAACAATACATGCTGAGTGTTTGTGTACAAGCACGTGTGTGTGAAACAAACAGCGCCTTTAGCTTTTGGGAGGAGACATGGGATAAAACATGATGATAAATGTTAGTATGATGTCTCACTGATCGTGGAGTATACAGTACATCAGAATTTGGATGATAAACCTATCTCATCACCATTGGATGTTGGTGGTGTTACTGTGTTATCTGAATGATGGAGCACAGGTTTTTAATCAACACAGAAGTACAAGTAGCTGCCTTATACCATTGGTCCATCTAACTCAGGGTTGCCAGGCTCAATTACCATCAGCTGAATAGGGTTTGGGGCTGCAATCTTTCCTATCTATATTCAGAGATACACAGTATACAGGGCCGGCACGTCCATTAAGGCGAACTAGGCAGTTGCCTAGGGTGCCAAAATGGAGAGGGGGCGCTGGCCATCCTGCTGCCCCCCGCCCCCCGCCACTGGCCACTGCCATCCGTCCCCCTGCTGCCCATCGCCGTCCGCCTGCCGCCCCCCGCGCCCATCGCCGCCCCCATGTCTGTCGCTGTCTGCCCTCTACGCCCGTCGCCGTCCCCTGTCATCCGCCGCCCCCCCTGCTGCCCCGCTGCCGCCCGCCCTCCGCCCCACCCACCCACCACCACCGCCCGCCCCACCCACCCACCCCCACCGCCTGCCCCCTGCCCCTCGCCTAGGGCGCAAAAAAACCTAGCACCGACCCTGACAGTATATAACCTGGGACTTTCTGACTGACAGCCCCTCCCAAATTCCAAACCATTTTTAACTTTGATACAAACTAGTGATTATTGTTGTGAGTTTTCTAGACTGTTTGGCCATGTTTTGGAAGTTTTCTTCGTGACATTTCGCCAGACTCTGTGGCTGGCATCTTCAGAGGGCAAGGCGCTCAGGGAACTGCCCTCTGAAGATGCCAGCCACAGAGTCTGGCGAAACATCAGGAAGAAAAACTTCCAGAACACGGACAAACCGGCCCCCCAAAAATTCACAACAGCTATCAGATCCCGGCTGTGAAAGCCTTTGAAAATAAACTAGTGATTGCTTAGTGTAGATAGCAGTATCAAGCCAAAAGTCACTATTTCCTGTTCTGTTTGCTCTGTTCTACCAAATTCTGTGGCTGTATGACAAATGTGCCTCTATGCCTTTATTTGAAGCATCAGGTTCAGCAGATATGAGTCTGGTTGACAACTCAAGCAGGGGCTTCAGTGCATACTGGTTTATACAGCTGTCCCTGCTTCCCTGACATCTTGGCATCAAGTTTTAAAAGCAAGCAAGCAGTAGATCATTCTTGTCACAGTCACAACCAGTTCATCTCCCCTTGAATATGCACAGTCATATTTCTGTTCATTCACTCTGAATTCAGAAACCGGAAAAAAACTTATCTGTCTGGTAGATTCACCATTTACTGAATTTTGTTTTCATCATGCTAAAGCAAGAAATTGGAAATGGTGAAAATGTTCACATCCTTATGTTATGTAGTGAGATTGGGGTAGAATTGCCTGTGAGTTGCTAATTGCTTGTTGGCCAGCTGCAGATAATTGGCCACAGGGAGGAGTAGCACCTCCTGGTAGCATATGTAGAATCATAGAATCATAGAGTTGGAAGAGACCTCAAGGGCCATCCAGTCCAAACCCCTGCCATGCAGGAACCCCCATCAAAGTACCATATACAAAGTACCAAATGTGCATGTGTGTTTTTACTTCTGTATTCCTTAAGGCATGCTGATTTATCTTCTGACTTCATGAACCCCCTATTTAACACTTAACTTTCCTCTCTAGGTTAGTAAGGCCTGGTGTTATGGTAAGGATCTTCCAAAAAGGGGGAAATTTCACCCTTTTTTCTGGGTTGGCTTCTGTCAGTCATGAAGGATCATGGACCTCCCAGCATCCATGTCCAAATTTAAATTTTAAAAGTCACTTTTCACAAATCCGCTTCTCTTCTGTTAATCCTAGGAATTATTTTATAAAGGATGTAAGAAACCCATTCTTATGTTATAGCTTATTTTCAGTTTTGTTTATATGTTGGTTGCCCTGCTAATATGAAGCTAATTGAAAACTTTCAAACAGGCAGCTTTTGAACCTTAAGGAAATAACAGCAGCACTATATTTTATCTCCTTGGAACAAACCACGGAACAAAATAAACCAGGTCTCTAGGAAGGTCAAAAATGTGGAAGGACATGGATTTTCTCACTTATTATCAAGACAAACTTTTATGGTATGGATGGGATAAATGCTGATAACATCAGTGATAAATCAGGTACATAATGGAGAAAGAAAGGCTTCTCTGGAAGTGCCCTTGGACTCAATATTTGTATTGCATTTAGCCTAAGTATAACCTTCCTCATTATTGTCTACTTTCCCTGGTATTAGGACTCAGCAATGTTAGCAGAGATCCCTTTTTTGGCTCTCTTGATTGTGATCCATTAATTAAAATGCGACGGACTGAACAGGAACGATTTGCATACAAAATATGTACTTTACCACTGAGCAAAGCTCTGGGCTCGGGGCTCTCAGCATTATTAAATATAAATTTACTGTGAAAACCTCTGGTGCCTCATGTTCAGTAGAATATGACCAAATAACTAGCTATCTATATTTCCTAGTGCTTTTTGAAACTGGTGCCATGAAACATATCTATTGTATATTAGACATTGTCACTGCACCCCCCACAAAAGAAAAATGTAAGTCCAGTTATTAAAAATCTAGAATGGGGAACATTTGGTCCCTCTGGTGATGTTGAATTACACCTCCCATAACTACTGTCTCCTTCTGGCTTGTGGCTGAAGGGATATGGAGTCAAACAACAGCTGAATGATCATGGATCATTCCTCACCCTTGCTGAATGACACATCCAAAAGGCCTAATTACAAATTATGTTTGGGGTTCCTATAACATTTAGACAAAATGTTTCTGAACACTAATCACAGAGTCGCCAAATTATTAGTACTGTATAAACTGAAAGACATACAAAAAAGTAATGGGATAGAGATGGCCACAAAACGCCAAAATGACATTTCATTTCATTTTTCATTTTGTTTTTTATTTGTTTCATTTGGAACAAAACAATTTTTTTAAAAAAAAACTCATCTCATTCTTTGTTTTGTTTCTTTTTTTTTACAGCCAACCAGCCCTGCCGGTCGGTGCATTTTTTTCTTTGCTTTTTTTTCTAGCACTGACCAGCTGGCCCGCGGGCTGGGTCAGCCCCCTTTTTTTTGCCTTTTTTGCTAGTGCTGACCTGACCAGCTGGCCCACATGCCTGGTCAGCCTTTTTTTTTGCTTTTGCTTTGTTTTTTTTTACTTCCGCCAACCAAGTGGCCTGAAGGCCGGGTTGGCACTTTTTTTTGCCTTTTTTTTTTTTTTGCTTTTTTTGGCTAGTGCCGACCAGCTGGCCTGTGGGCTGGGTTGGTGCTTTTTGGTTTCATTTTCTCATCTAGCGCTGACCAGCTGGCCCGCAGTAGGGTCAGTGCTTTTTTATTTTTAGTCTAGTGCTGACCAGCTGACCAGCTGGCACGCAGGGTCGTTTCATGCCCATCTCTAAATGGGAAACTTTAACAGATGAAGTACATTGTTGCTTTGAATCTTGCTAATGTTCATTATGCCAAAGCAAGTATACGTATGCTTTCTTTTGCAGAGCACTGAAAACATGGATGTATTTCATAAGAGTCCAAGGTTAATTCGAAGAGCCTTTTGAGATATGCTGTCAGTTTGTATTTAACCAAGGGGTTTCTGGCAGCTTTCCTTATTATGTGTGCCTGTCAAATAATTTACACACTCAACAATCCATCTATACATAAACGGAAGTAGTAGCACTTTGCTAATTGAAATTTTTTTCTTTGCAAATCCTTGAGGCCAGTGAGTGACATTTTCACAAAAAATCCATTGCAAAAAGATATTTAACTTTCATTTAAAACTATTGGTCTGATTGGATTCAAGGAGAAAAATATGAGGCACGAGAGGCAAAGTTGTCATGAAAATGTTTAAAAGCAGTCAAGAATATCATCAATACCAGTAGTAATTAGGATTTTATATTAATTCTCATCTCTTCCTCTCCACCTTTCTCATAAGTGATAATTATACATGTGATTCCAAACATTCATGATATTTTCATTGTTGTAATAATAGACAATCTGATTAAAAGAGCAATCTGAAATATATATAACTTAAAATTCTTCAGAGTTTGGAGGAAGTCAGAGCCACTGAATTGAAACATTCTATAGACACTTGGAAACCATGGGAAAATTTAATCATGACTAGAAATTGTAACAAATTTTTAAAAATTGTGATTCATCAGGGTGGACAAATCAACAAATCAATCTAGAGGCCCCACTTTTTGCTGGGATGCTTCCTCTACCTCTCATTTACAAAACCTGCAATTTTGGCTAATATTCGGTTTCAGAGGTCTGATTTATGTACCCCCCAAAGAAGGTCCCTCCAGGAAAGTGCCCCCCAGGCACTTAGGGACTTTTTACAGGACCCCTAAGATCCGCTGGTCCCTTAAATTTGGACCAGAGATCTTGAGGGTTTGTCGCTCTCCCTGCGTTCCCACCCCCTCCGCACTTCCTTGTTCTGTCTGCGTAAGGGGAGGGAGAAAAAAAGGGAAAAAAAGAATGCACTCTTACCTCCAGGGAGTGCCGGTGGAAGTTGCTCCGACCCCCCGTCACTTCCTGGTTCCTCTTAAAGGGGTGGCAGGCAAAAACAACAACAACAAAAAGAAGCGAGGAGAGCCCGGCACTCTCCGCATCAAAATTTTTCACTCTCCCAGAGCAGGTACTTGAAAGATGCGCTGGGTCGCGCTTAGGTGGGCGGGGTCGCACTTAATTTTCTGTTAGCTCCGGAGCTGGTGGGGAAACATTTTTAAGCTCCGGAGCTGGGAGCCATTTGCAGCGGAGCTTAGGGGTCGTGTATAAACGCCCTTAGAGAACCAAACTTGCAGAGCGGCTTCTTTCAACAATCCTCTACAATTCCTCTTAAGTTTGGTAAAGATTGGGCTCCAGACATATGAGTTATAAACCTCCAAATGGACTTCCAAAATGTCCTTTTCACCAAACGTGGAGGGTTATAGAGGAGAATCAGAAGAAACCTCTATGCAAGTTTAGAGCCTTTTGGTGACAGGGGGGGGGGTATTTGGGAGTGCATAAGTCAGATGTAAAAAATCCAATGTCCCCCAAATTTGGAGGAACAGTCAGGGAGCATTTTTATAGCCTGACAAATTAATGAATCAAAATTACCATATTTTTTCCATGTATACAACACTTCCCCCCCCTAAAACCGTGGCACAAAAAATTAAGGGGTGTCGTATACATGGAAGTAAGCACTTCCACGGGTGGGGGTGGGGAAGGGGGGGAGCCAAACTGATCTTGTTGCTGTGTTTTGAAGACTCCTCTCTGCTTTGTTTTTGCAGGGAAATGCATGGGGTTGGGTGGGTGGAACAACCCATTAAGAAGTTCATTTTCAGGCAAAAAAGAAGGATTCGGTCCTACAAGAACAAAATAGAGAGGAGGGCAATCAAGTGCTCCTGGAAAGAAAGCAAAACAAAACAGCAGGTGCTGCCAAGTTGCTTGGATCCTAAGAAAGGCTTGGGTGGTTCCAAGGAGAGGAGTCTTCAGAATACAGAAAGTAAAGGAAATGCCATGGAGGGGGCAGGGCAGGCTGAGGAGGGCTCAAAGAGGATTTATTAATTTTCTGGGGGTCTTAAATGTGGGGGGGGCATCAAATATGCAGCAGCGTCTTATAGGCAGAAAAATGCGGTAGCTAAAAATCATCCATTTGTCAGGGGACCCAATTTATGATTAATACGAATGAACAAAATTTGATGAATTGGCCAAATTTGTCAGAAAATGTGATTGATTTTTAAATTCACCCCTATCTCCAATCATGACTAAGCTATATCTGTTTTATTTTAGTGATTCTTTTTCCTAAGTATGATTAAACTAGGAGGATCAGTCTTGTTGCCTTTTGTAAAAGAGGAGCACAAGAGATCAAATTCTATAGTTATGCAACAGAACATCTGAAAAGCAAATTGTATCTGATCGAGTTAGAGTTTGAATCAGCTATCCCCTGGTCTAGCCCAACATTCTGGTCACTACATCATTCCGGGATATCAAGTGTGGTGTAATAGATACTGTGTTTGAACTAGGGACTCAGAAGGCCTGCATCTGAATCCCTGCTGAGCCATGAAAGCTCACATGTGGTGGAACTGGTAAAACCCCTCCTTTAAAAAACCCACTTATCTTTAAAGCCCTATAAGATAGCTATAAGTCAGTTCTGACTTGACAGCACATAACATTAAGACTACACTGGTTCTCTGATTCACCTTCCCACTGGATTGCACTTTTCACATTTCTTAGAACAGAGATGGGCAATGTATGGTGTGCAGGCTACACATGTCCATCAGGAGCACAAAATGTGACCTCAGCATTGCTGGGATGATAGAACCTTCACAATTCACATAATAAAAAGCATTGGATTCCCCCCCTCACCCACCAATGGCTATTTATTTTATTCTTATAAAGGAATATGAATATAAATTCTCTTTGTTGGAGATGAATGAAAGCTTTTCAAGACTGAAGTCAATTTTTCCATGGATGCCAGATAATGATGACACAATATATTCCCCTTTGATGTTTAAGTGGTCTCTAAAGTTCCTGCCTCTGCTTCTTACTTTTATCATGGGGACAGTTATTCTATTAGGAAAAAAAAACTCATTTCCAAAAGACTGCAGGTAGAGTCTGGATGGCACAACAAAGACATCAAAGGAGGGAAATATCAGAAAGGATGGTTTATGGCTTTAAGAAAATCCTTGATTTAGCAATAGATATGAGGATGCCAGGTACCAACTCTCTATCTCTGAGTTAGAAAAAGTTCATGCATTTACCTGGATTTCTTTAAGACATTCATTTTGTCCAATAGTTGCACAGCTGTCATCAGCACCATGTATCAATGGTAAAGCAGGTCTGTCTCAGTCAAAGCTGAGAGACCTGTCACCCTGCTAGCAGAGTCTGTTCCCCCCTTTTTCTTTATTGGTCAAGGCAAACATGCTTTGATGTGGAATGATGTCAAAAAGAGCCCTTACAGTTTAAGTGTAGTCGAGATTTCTTTTGAAGTGTCAATCTTTATTTATTTATTTATTTATTTATTTAACTTTTATCAGTGTTCTATACGATGAGCAAAAGAACACAGAATCCTCATTCAAACCTTCCTTCTAGAACTTCACTTATGTCTAATCAATGTTCCTCCAACATTGATTAGTGAAGCCTGTCTTAGCAAAACAAAACAAAACAAAAATTAGGCACAGAGGGAGGGAAATGAAAGAGAATCAGCACTGAACTGGTATTATAGAGAGATATTTCTGCTAGCAGAATCAGATACCTGTCATTTTAAATACAAATTCTGTAACACAAAACATCTGTGCTTCCGTTTCCCTTGCCTGCCTCCTTAACCCACAATAGAGCAGCTGGAGGCTAAGCAGGAGTTCCATCTTCAACTGTGAGATGGTCCTCTTTTCATGAAGCCACATCACTTTAGCTAGAAAAGTAACTGAAATGTTGCAGTTAGGTTGCTAAAGGAATGATGTAATATCCCATTACAGTAATACCTTGGTTTAAGAGTAACATGGTTTAAGAGTGTTTTGCAAGACAAGCAAACATTTCTTCTAAATTTTGCCTTGATCAATGAGCAATGTCTTGCAATACAAGCACTGGAGCAGCAGGTCACTTGATCACAAGTGAGCCAATGGTCTCTCTCTTCCCCCTCGTGTTGGATTGTGGGGGACTGTCTGGAATGTTCCATCTCAGGAAAACCTCAAAAGCAGGGGGAGGACAGAGGAACAGAGGTCACCTTGCATCAGCCAGGAACGTATTCAAAGGGGAGTGCAGATTAGGGTTTTATTTTCTTTATATTTATATTTTTAATTATTTTGTTTTAAACATCCCTATTTTTCAAACCATTTCTAGTCATAGAGCAACTAGTCAAGTGTGTATGTGGCTACAAATCACACTTTAGTAAAAACACAGTAAAAATCCAGCTGTTAATCCCAAACAGAACAGATTCCACAGACAAGTACCTAAACCATGATGTGGTCATGGACTTCTAGCCAACTTATTTTGTGAGTTTTGGTATTTTGTGTGTACAGTATGTGGTCTATGGGACCCCAGAATGAATCATTTGAGTTTCCATTATTTCTTATGGGAAAATTTGCTTTGATATACAAGCGCTTTGGTTTACAAACATGTTTCCGGAATGGGTTAGGCTTGTAAACCAAAGTACAGCATTACTGTATGTTAAAACTGTAGTATAAAATGTAGCAATAACTTTGTTCTTAAGAAAGGAATCAATGGCTACTCATGAGTTACTCAGAACCTGTTACTTTTAGGTACTGTGTAATATACAGATGAAGGGAGTTTGAGGGTTCGCTCATCCAAAAGGAGTTTCTTCCTTTTAAAACTTTCCTTCCCTTATGTTAAAGCAGATGTACGTTGAAGAGATCCACACCATTATTTGTGGTTGCATCACCTGCTTTGACAGTCGCCTGGCCTGAGCTGGTTCTACAGTCATTGGTGCACATCAGGGAGTAGATTGGAAGAGATAAGTAAAGGAAGTGTCATGGTATGGACCCACAGGAGCATGTGATAGGTGAGGAATTGTATACCGGATGGGTAACCATTATTTGGATGCATGCTTTTTATCTACAGCCGAGTCTCCCTAGGATTGGAACCAACCAAGCCTTTCTTAGGATTCAGGCACTTGACAGCCATTTTAATTACTTCAGAGTGTACATTTAGGAGGGATTAGATAAAGTCTGTTCTTCATTCTGTCTCCATTGTCACTATTAAGCATTCCAAAATTGCTTGCAGTAAAATGTTGAAGAATCTTCTGTATGATTCAGGCTCAGTTAATCCTTGTTAAAATATTAACTGTGCTCTTCTGTGGAGGAGACACATTTCTTTCTTTCAGGATTTGTATGCCCAGAGTTAGTGGGGAGCATTTACCGGTGAATACTAATGTTGTGACTCTACTGAACTAGAAGAAATGTTGAGCGGATGACACATCTTACTGAAAGCAATAGTAAAAGTCCTGTTGTTTTTCATGGTGGTAAAACTACACATAATAGAGAAGCTTTCTTGTGTTTAAAATGTCTATGAAGATTCTTAGTCATCCAGGTGAGTTTATCTGGAAGTTGAGTCATGGCAGCTGGACTTCTTTTCTTGAGAGATTGAATGTGTTTTGCTGCTCATCCAAACAGCTTCGTCAGTCAAACAGCTTGTGTTTGTGTTCTCATGTTACTGAGCCCCGTGGCGCAGTGGTTAAATGCCTGTACTGCAGGTAAAGCTGTGCTCACGACCTGGGGTTCAATCCCCAGTAGCCAGCTCATGGTTGACTCAGCCTTCCATCCTTCCGAGGTCGGTAAAATGAGTACCCAGCTTGTGGTGGGGGGGCAATATGTAGCCTGAATACTGTAATTAAAACTGTAAACCGCCCAGAGACTGCTTGAAGTGGTATGGGGTGGTATATAAGCAGAACATTTTGTTCAGTTTCACCAGTTTTTATAACTCGTGTCCAATAGGATTTTTTTTAAAAAAAAACTGTGTATTATCTGATTCCATGAGAATTCCAGTGTACTGATGATTAATAGTAAAGTCCGGGTTGATGATTAATGTACATGTCTTCATGAATCCACTGAGAACTTCAGTCCTTTTCCATACCAAGTATCACTGTGTTTCCTGGCAAATACAGTGTGCCACTTCTCTATCTTGGCAACATGGTTCAAGAGAAGCAGAGTTGGACTTTTTTTTCCTTCCAAAATGTTACATGAACTGGGATATTTATAAAAAGGATCATCATAATAAAATGTAATAGAATTGTTAGGACAACCCCGCCCCCTCGCCATTAAACAAACAAGACAGACTGGGCTGCATTCTATACAATTGTTAGAGTGAAGAGGACTGGCAGTATCTGTTTAGTAGCAATGCTGGTGTACCAGAAATGATATTGCCAGCAGTTAGAGTTTAGCACTAATTGAAGAGTTCCTTTTCCCATTTGGGGTTCAATACAAATGTTAATATTGGGTAGGCACATGTTGCATGCAACCTAAAATCACAGGAGGGACTCTTTGATCTGGTGCTGCTAACGGCACAGCCCTATTACTTTGGTGATGCTACAGAACAGGCTACTGGGCCACTGCCATAAAATGCCCATTTGGTTGCTCCAGTTTCAGATAGATTCTGCAACACATCTGATTCTTTCTAGATTATTACCATTATTATTATGTTTGGTTTGTTTGATATCTCATTGTTGCTAATCGCCCAGAGTTCCTGTTTGAGGAAAATAGGATTGCAGTTTACAAATAAATAAATAAATAAATAAATAAATAAATAAATAAATAAATAAGGGAGTAAATTGTATAATATTGGTACATGAAGGTTAACATTTTTACAGCATGGAACATTACATTATTTTTTAAAAAATCTACATCCAATTTTCTGTTAGTACAGAAGTGTGACTGTTTTTGTGTGAAGTCTTCAGTTACTGTATGCTGGCTATTTGTAAGATTTGATTAACAGACCAGTCTAACTAAGAAACTAAAACGTGTTATTTGGGGATTATTGCAGTCCTGTAGATTTTAAGAACATTTGATCCTTCACTGATGGTATCTTTTTCTTTATTTTCAGTATTTTTCGGCTA
Source organism: Phrynocephalus guinanensis (assembly GCA_037367245.1). Lineage (NCBI taxonomy): Eukaryota > Metazoa > Chordata > Lepidosauria > Squamata > Agamidae > Phrynocephalus > Phrynocephalus guinanensis. The sequence goes on along the minus strand of CM074733.1, from coordinate 157,212,536 downwards.
CAGTATTTGTTGCCACATGGGCCATTTTTGCTTTCAAATGTTGTGCAGAACTCATGGGCAGGTGAGCAAATACAGAATACAGGCAGTGTATCTTTTGTGTTGAAGTGGAAAATAACATACCTCAGTGTTTAGACCAGTGTTTTTCAACCTTTTTTGGGCAAAGGCACACTTGTTTCATGAAAAAAATCACGAGGCACACCACCATTAGAAAATGTTAAAAAATTTAACTCTGTGCCTATATCAGTCTCTAAAAAGTTTGCCATTGCTGGTGTAGGGAGAAGCAGGACAGAGGGGCCACAGATTGAGGCAGCCCACTCTCTAGCACCCAGTTCCCACTTACCTGTGTTGTTTTTTTAAAGACATTTTGCCCTGCATGGACTTCTGTGTCCAGTGGAGACCTGAGAAGGGGCACTGACTCTCCAGGAACACAAATAAGACCCAAACGCCCATCTTGCTCTCCACACTGAGGCCAAGGCAGATGCCTTCAGCAAGTCCAGCGACAGGAGGGGAGGAGGATGAAGGAAGGCAGGAAGGAAAGAAGGCAGAAAGTGTTCTGCTTGTATACCACCCCATACCACTTCAAGGAGTCTCTGGGCGGTTTACAGTTTCAATTACAGTAGGCAGGCTGCTAGACATACACATATGCAGGCTAGAAATGAGCACGTTTCTATGAAGATGGGAAAGGGTACAAATGGAAAGAGAGAGGTGGGGGGGGGAAAGAAAGAAAAGACAGAGAGAGAGAAGAGGGCAACCCAAGAATGAAAGAAAGGGGCAAGACTTCAAGGAACCCATCGCGGGGCCCCTCAGAGACGGCTCTTCCCCTCCCGGACCCTAAAGGCCGGCCGTCTAGCCGTGCCAGTAGCCCCCCCCGCCTGCCCGCCTCCTCAGCCCAGGCCCGGCGGAGGCCTCCTCCATCCCCTCCTCCTCGCAGCCCTGCCGCGGTGCTCGTGGGGCAGCCGGGCACCCCTCCTCCCCTTCCCCTCACCTGGTGGTTTGTTCTGGGCTGGGGCTCCCGGGCCGGCTCGTGTTGGCGGGCGGGCTGTCGGGCGGCTCAGTCCATTGGTAGCTCCCAGGAAAGGGGTGGTGGTGGTCCAGGGTAAAAAAAGGAGGGGGGGAGAGGGAAGCGAGCGAGTCGCGGCGGCGGCGGCAGGCACAGGGCAAACACTAAGAGAATGAGCGGGGCCAGGTCCGGCCGGGGAGGAAGTGACGGCAGCACCGAGGGCCTCGGGGGGGGGGAGGAGCCAAGCTGGCCCTTGGACGCTATTTATAGCGCCTCCCAGCTGTGGACTGCCCGCCGGCCCTGGGTTGAATTTCTTTAGAATTTTTCAATTTTTCCCAAGGCACACCAGGCAACATCTCGCGGCACACTAGTGTGCCGCGGAACAGTGGTTGAAAAACGCTGGTTTAGACATATGTGGTGTTATCTGCACTATACCAACATCTGTGATGCTAATTCCACAAATTTCTGACTTGACATAACTACAGTGCTGGCTCAAAATGAAGCCTTAACAGAACACAAAATTGTACAAGTCTGTTGCAACTGTTACTTTTCACAGCTGCTACAGGTGCCTCGTCTATATTCTCATGCCACATAGTCCTCAGAAGGAACAGAGTCAATGCCAGTCAGAGACCAATATGAGCTCAGTTTGAGGGAATGAATATCTTTGAAGCACACACACTGTACCTATATTTTATAGCTTGGGTATTTGACAATCGCATTCAAATTTAGTTCTGCTTCAACCTCTTCAACTTGCAGAATTCATAGATGTGGTAGTTTACCTCATGATTTACCTCTCGGTTAAGTGAATCATTTATTTATTTAGAATATTTTTACCCCATCCTTCTCCTTGGAAAAGGACCCAAGGTGGCTTACAATAATGAGGGGCAATATACAGCCCAGAACATATAAGACATATTCAGTTAAGAACAGGGAATTAAAAGAGGCATCTTAGAACATTAAAAGGTAACAGTAGAGTTACAAAGAGAATGCAAAAAGAAAAGAAAAATCCATTATGAGGGGTGGAAAGTAACATGGAAAACACTGATGTTTTTATGAAACCAGTCAATGCAATCATGTATGATAATCCATATAAAGTTACATAGTAGGAAGTCCCTCATTCAGGGAAAGCTTGTCTGAAGAGGAAAGTCTTTGCCTGCTTCCAGAAAGACAGTAGAGTTGGGGCAGTCCTGGCCTCCAGCGGGAGGGAGTTCCAAAGTCTGGGAGCAGCAACAGAGAAGGTCCTTTCATATGTTCTTTTGAGGCACACCTGTGAAGGTGGTGGGACAGAGAGAAAGGCCTCTCCTGACGATCTTAGCACCTGAGCTGGTTCATACTTTGAGGCCATTTTGTGCTTTGTAGGTTAAGGTCAGCACCTTGAATTGTGCCCGGTAGGTGATTGGCAGCCAGTGGAGCTGCTTTAGTATGGGTGTAATGTGATCTCTGTAACCCACCCCAGTCAGCAATCTGGCTGCTGCATTTTGGACCAGTTGAAGTTTCCTGAGACTTTCCATCGGTAGCCCCACACAGAGTGCATTACAGTATCCAGCCAGGAGGTCACTAGGGAATGTGCCACAGTGGCCAGAGCAGCTTTCTCAAGAAACAGGTGAGACCTGGGCATCTAAGCTCAAGGATGAGTCCAGGAGCACCCCCAAGCTATACACCTCTTTTTTCAATTGAGGGTTATCCCATCTAGGACAGGTTGCATCCCTATCCCTTGATCTCCTTTTTGACTGACCAGAAGCATCTCTGTCCTGTCTGGGTTTACTTTCAGTTTGTTCTTCCTCATCCAGTTCATTACCAAAGCTAAGCACTGATCTAAAGTCGAAATAGCTTCCTTGGAATCCGGAGGTGACAAGAGGAAGAGTTGAGTATCATTGGCATATTGGTGACACTTAACCCCCAAACTCTGAATAATTTCTCCCAGTGGTTTCATATAAATGTTAAATCACATAGGAGATAGAACAGAACCCTGAGGTACCCCACAGGTCAGTGGTTGTGGTGTTGAACATGAGTCCCCTAACACCACTTTCTGCATTCTCTCCTGTAGGAAGGACTGAAACCACTGTAAGACAGAGCCCCCAAGACCCATTTCAGAGAGATGAGTCAGGAGGACGCAGTGGTCAGTTGTGTCAAAAGCAGCTGAAAGGTCCAATAAAATTAAAAAGGGCACTGATCCCCTATCCATTTCCCGGCAGAAGTTATCTACCAAGGCAACCAGTGCATCTCAGTCCCAGAACCAGGCCTGAAGCCAAATTGAGCTAGACCCAGATAGTTTGTTTCATCCAGAAACCTCTGGAGCTGCAAGGCCACAACCCGCTCTAGTACTTTACCCAGGAATGGGATGTTAGATACCGGTCGGTAGTTGTTCAGTATCATTGGATCTAAAGAGGGCTTTTTTAACAGTGGTTTTACTATTGCTTCCTTCAAGCATGTTGGAATCCTGCCCTGTTGCAAGAAGGCATTCACTACTCTTCCTAACCAATCTGCCAGACCCTCTTTGGCAGCTTTTATGAGCCAGGAAGGGCAAGGGCCAACAGACATGTAGTGGCCCTCATATCTCCAAGGGTCCTTACCACATCCTCAGGCTGTAGGAGCTTAAACTCTTCCAGGCAGACAGTTTTATTTATAGCCTCTGGATCAACATCAGCATACAGGTCTGCCCGGATCTGTACAATTTTGGCTGCAAAGTGTTCTGCAAATTCTTCGCAGCAAGTTACAGAGTGATCTGTGGTATTCACCCATGGGTCAGCATGTAGCAGACTCTCGACTCTTTGGAAAAACAATGCTGGGCGATTCAATGCCTTAGCAATGGTGGTAGAGAAAAAGGAGATTTTCAGGGGCAATCAGGTCAATGGCTTTGCTCATTTCCCAATTCCAGAGATCAACTAAGGATTCAATGGAATCATCCATCAAAGAGGTGGGACACTCCCCTAGGGCAGCCTTTGTTTGACATCCACCCCTGCCCAGGCTCTGAGTTCCAGTGAGCCTAAAGCACACCAGATAATGGTCTGTCCATGACAATGGGACTACAGAAAGTTCTTTTAACTCTAGGTTCCCAATATGCATACTAGGGCAGAAGACCAGGTATAAAGTGTGGCCTGCAGAATGAGTAGGGGCAGACACAATTTGAGATAGACCCATGGTTATCATGGAGGTCATGAAATCTTTGGAAACCCCTGACAGAGCTGCCTCAACATGGATGCTAAAGTTTCCCAGCAAGATGAGCCGAGGGGATTCCAATACCACCCCTGGAATCAGTTCAGTTAGCTGAGGTTGAGAAGTTGTTGTGCCTCGGGGAGGGCTGTATACCAAGATAATTCCTGTGTTGTCCCTGGCTCTTACTTTTAGGAACATATATTCAAATCCAGGGAACTGGGGGATGTGACATCTAGTAAGAGGGATGGAGTTGTGAGACTATTGCCACTCCACTTCCCCGCCCCCGTTCTTGCCTGTTGTTCTACAGAGAAACCCGGAGGATAGAGCTGAGTGAGATCGACACCTCCAGGCTCATCCAGCCAAGTCTCTTTGATGCAAGTGAGATCAACACGTTCTTGGAGGATCAGGTCGTGGATGATTGTTGATTTCCCATTCACTGATCATGCATTCAACAGCAATATTTTTAGTCCAGGGATCTTGTCATCAAAGCTTACAGAGCATTCTAAATTTCTAGACACCTTGGGAGTTACCAAAACCCTGTAGTCCTTTCATCTTATAAAACGTTGATGAACCTTATGATTGCCATGTCTTCCTCTACCAAGAACAGTAGAATTAGGCTTCATTTCATTGCATTGCAAAGTCTCTGTTCCCTAAAATGGCATCTTTCCCAGGTAGTTACAACCATCTGTGGTGCTCCCTGCAATGCTCATGTAGCGCTGCACTTTGTGCGCACTTGAGGCACACGCCAGAGGCACTGCCTCTGGCAGCAAATGCTAAGATATACCTGTGAAAAAGCCAGAGGGGTGGAGCTGAAGGCCGGCTTCTGCTTTCATGCAGGCAACAGATCCAGCTGGTCAGTTTGCCCCAGGTTGGATGAATCCTTCCACCTCCCCAGAAGTAAAGAAGTAAAGAAGTGAAATCGTGAGGTAGCTACCCCTGTCTTCTAACCAAATCTTATATTTCCTGACTGAACAGAAGATCCCTTTGTGACGTGCTTGTTATGTCACCGAGGTATAGTTCCAGAGAAGAGGCCAAAACAGGAGGTTAAATAATTATGAGAATAGTCTCCATGGAATGCGACTTGTCTCTACAGTTAGCCATTATATGCCTGAGGGTCTTAGCACATATATTGAACAATATTGTTGTTAGGATGAAATCTTGAGGGATGTTGTTTCTACAAATCTTGAGGGACTTAGCCATCCTCACTAAGGAATTTGAGTTTTTAAGGGATGACTAAAATGATGAATTTCGTAGTTCTTGTCACAAACAAGCAAGACGCCCAGCTGCTGCAAACAGCTTCCCATGTTGAGTTGCATCAAATGCTTTTGGCCAAGTCTTAAGTGATTGAAACAGCCAATTGACCTGATCTAACAATCAAGAACAACCCGCCCATCATTCCTCTGGCATTTATATCTACTCCAAAGGTCACTGAAATATCAGCTCAAATTTCTCTACTATTATATTTTATATGTTTTTGTAGCTGTGCCACTGAACCTTTTCAATGTCTTTCCATTTTTTAAAAAAAAAAAAACCCGACAGATTGAGGAGCTAAATATCTATCTCTAGAGCAGCGGAAAGCAAAAAGTCACACCAGGATCTAAGGGCATGCCATTGGATAATTTGAAATAAACTATCAAGAAATCCCTACTCCCAATTAAAGATGGGGATGAATAAAAAAGTGATTCATCATGATTCATGATTTGTCAGGGCTGATGAATTGACAAATTGATGTTTCAATGAATTTCCAGTGACAAATTGATGAATCAATTGATTGATTCACCCTCTGTTTAAAATGCTCTTAAAAAAAACAACCTAGCACCTAGTGGCTCCAAATTTTCAGGGATGCTCTACAAGCCCTGCAATTTTGGTTAATGTTAGGTTCCATAGTCTGAGCTATGTACCCCAAAGGGGCTCCCACCAGGAAAATGTCTCCCCATGTACCTCGAGACACCAAACGTGCTGAGAAGCTTCTCCCAATTATCCTCTACAAACCCTCTAAGTAAGGTGAATATTGGTTCTCAGATAACTGAGTTCTAACCCCCCAATTTGTGTGGGCTAGGAAAGCTTCCTTTAGACATTTGGTTGGAGAAATCTATACTTGGAGAGATTGTAGAGGAGATATAGTTATACAGTGACACCCCGCCTATTGCAGGGGTTAGGGACCCGACCTGACCCGTGATAATTGAACATCCGCAATATGCAGACACAGGTCAGGTTGGGCCTGGGGGGCCTAACTGGGGGCTCTTGTACTTATCTCCAGCCTGGTGCTGCCCCCAACAGGCCTGTGAGGGCCTTCCCAGGCCTTCTGGAGGCCCCTGGGAAGGCCCTTGCAGGCCCATTTGGGGCAGCGCCAGTCCTGGGGTAAGTATGTGAGGCCAGAAACAGCCTTTGCCCCTTACCCAAGGGGGGCTTTTTTTCATATACTACGGTCCCGCAATATAGCGGGACTGCAGTATATGAACTGCGAAAGGGCGGGGGACCACTGTATTTTGCATCAGAGTTTCACTCCAGTTCTGGCCCTTCCTTAGATCCTGAAGATCCCTTTAACTTCAAGTGTGACGTCTTTTGCACCAGAGACCAGCTGGTGGTAGATCTTGGCTTTTAGTAGAAACAAGTCCGATGCTGTAAGCCAGTCATCTGCCTATCCAGGCACTAAATAAAATGAAACCAGGGTACTTCTAGCCAAGAATGTGAGTTTGGAGAAAAGTTGACTCGAATCAGGTCGCGGTGCATTGAGGCAGGCCTTGTACAGAACACCGATTCTATAACAAAGGAAAAGGAAGAAGATCACACACCATAAATGCCAGTTGCTGGACGCATCACTGGTGTCAAAACTAAATCTTTGTCATGGTACTGGAAACTTTTCAAGATATATATTTTCATTAAAGCAATGAGGCCACAACCCTCCAATGTACTTACTACTATACAGAAGGAGTATAGGGTGATGTTACACATCCTTTCACGGGCTGGAATGGGCAAAGCCTGGCTCACTGACTGTATCAAGTCCCCTGCCAATTCCTATGACCCTCAGTGCTGCTGCTGTTGCCACCAGAGGTTGACTGCATTATAATGGCGTGACCAACCCTTGAATTTTTGCTGAGAACTCATAGCCCCCCCTTCCCCCCTCCAAGGAGAATTGCTTTCCCAGAACCCCAAGGAAGAGTGAATCATCTTTAAAATAAGGGGAGTTTGATATTGGGCAGAGTATACTTGACCTACTAGATTAAACATGAAATTATTGTTTGAGGGTTGGGGACATTGCTCCCCTCCCTGTGTCATGGTCAGACCACCATCTGCTGTCCTTTCCCCTGTCGATCGCCGCCCCACCTCACGGGGAGTCCCGGCCCCTTGTTTGGGCCCGCCCCGAAGGCTTCTGCACCCTGATTGGTTCTCGGATGCCTTCAGGGAGCTTCCTGACAGTCTGGCTGGCAACCCCGTCGAAGCCCTGGTGGAAAGGTGGTATGAGGAATGCAATGAATAGTGTTTGATGCTTCTGCAGGTTTTGGTATCTGCAGGGGCTCTTGGAACCAATATTTCATGGATACTGCAGTCCTACTTTCCATACTGGTAAGGCACCTGTAAGTTTAATGAACCGAACTAGGAAGTCACCAAGTTAAGATACTGTATCATAAGTACATGTGAAAAATAAAACAGTGATCAGAAGAACATTTGTTATTCTTTTCAAACCAGAATCTTTGACTGTTTAATGTCAGACTGTAACCCAGTTGAACATTTGGGGAAGAGAAACCTGTCATTCGCATACCTGAGATCAGTAGTTTTGCATTGAAAAAATTACTGCTTCTAATTTTTCTTTCGCTGCCACCAACTAGCTTCACTAGCAAATTAATGCTTTCAGACTGGTTTTAAATTGAATAAAGATAAAAGAAGATTATTACAAAGTAGAATCAAACTCATAAAGGTAACATGTTTAGGTGCAAATAAAAGGAAGAATATAATAAATCACACTAAAGTTATGTTACAGACTACACTGATCACTTGCACACCCAATTCTTAAGTTTTCAGACACTCATTACTTAGTTTTCATCAAAAAGTTCTAAACCCTATATCTCCTCTCTCTAGTAAGTATAAGTCTCACTCAGACTCTATCTGTCCCTATCTGATCCTCTCAGACTCTATCAGATTCCTTATCTGACTAATTTAGTGATGGGCAGAGCGTTAAATCCCCTCAGGCTATGCCCCAGACTCTCCAATTGGTCAACAACCAGCCAATCAATAGAGACACTTCTCAGGAATCATTCATCATCAAGGTGTAAATACCACACTGTTGTCTTCTTACTGCACCATCCACAGATAAAGGTACCCAGCTTGAAAAATGCCAATATGGGTTGAAAGCTAGCATTTGTTTGTGACATAAAGGTAAAGGTAAAGGTTCCCCCGCATATGCATGCTAGTTGTGTCCGTCTCTAGGGACGGTGCTCATCTCATATTCAAGCCGGAAGAGCTAGTGCTGTGCAAGTCCATGGCCATGTGGCTGGCATGGCTGCAAGGAAACACTGTTTTACCCTCCCACTTTTTTTTTTACGGCTGTACCTATTTATCTACTTGCATTTACATGCTTTTGAACCGCTAGGTTGGCAGGAGCTGGGGTTATCAGCGGGAGCTCGCTCCACTGTGTGGCACCCGGGATTCGAACTGCCAAGCTGCCAACTTTGTAGTCTACAGTTTCGGTGCCTTAGTCCACTAATAGAGGCATTTCCTCCTTTGCTTTTGGATGGTGTACACGCGGCTTTCTCCCCTTTAACTCTACCAGCTGCTCCCTTGAGACAGGCAAGCAGGCTATGTCACAAATTCTAAGGAGGAGACTCCCCCGCCCCTAGGTGAAAAGAAGGACATCAAGTACTAAAGTCAGCACACTCTGTAACTGGTGTGAGTTTTTTCGGCTGTTTGGCCGTGTTCTGGAAGTTTTTATTTCTGACGTTTTGCCATAATTTGTGGCTGGCATCTTCAGAGGGCAAGGAACTCAGGGAACTAGGAATTCTCTCTGTGCTCTGAGGTATACCGCCAAACAGCCTGAAAAACTTGCAACAGGTATCAGATCCCGGCTGTGAAAGGCTTTGAAAATACATTGACCATACTCTTTCTTCAGAAAAGTAAAGACTTATTTGCTGTTCATTTAAATCAGTGAGCATTCCTCTCCAAATCAAATGTGATAAAGTAACCAATTCTGTCAAAGTGCTTTTGTGACCTTTTCACACTCTAGTCCTTAAATCGCTCATACAAATTCATGAGTTTCCTCTCATCTTTGTCAAGCCACAGGATGTAAGACTGCAATGTTACAGAGGGAAACGACGAGCCTGATTTTCCAAAAGGCGCTGTCTTTATCTTTTTATTCTGCTTAAGATATGTCAGAAAGCGGAAAGCAAACTGCTCTTCCATTTTGGCAGATATGAAGCATGTTTCCCTCCATGACATGTGACTGAGAGACTGTCATTTCAAATAATTGACTCTTCAAGTTCAGTCCTGCTTAATCCAACTTTTTGCCCAGAGGCAGAATAACTTTATATAGAGAGCACTGTGAAAGTCTTTCCATAATTTTGGACAACCTTGCTTGCAAATCTTATTCTATTAGACTGGGAGAGAGGGTAAACTATAATAAATAAAAACTGAAACATTGGACAGCAACTTCTTGAGCCAGCCTGGATTTTTCAAATCAAGGGTGGGTCAAGGCATTTTCCTGCCTTAGGCAAAGGAGATGACAACACCCTACTCCCTGACACACATGCAGACCCCAAATGGAGTGGCAGTTGATTCTCAATTCAACATGTATGACAGAACAATGTCCAAGGTTTTCCGAGAATATAAAGACTTGTGTCTAGTTTGTGACTAGAGATTGGCATGAAACAAACAAAAAAAATCATTCTGTTATTAGTTATTCATTTTGTTATGTAACAAAATGAATAAGGAAAATTGTGAGGAAATTGGAACGAACCGAACAGAACCAGGAAAATTAGGTTCGTTATATTTCGTTTTCGTTAATGGTGACGCACAATGAAATGAGCTGTTTTTAAATGTTAAAAAACGTCCTGAATATCTGTAAAAACCCAGCGATAATTATTTATTCTGCGTGATAATACCTACCAGGGTGGTTGGGGTCCTTAAAACATGCATTTATTTCTTTTCTCGAATCACTGTATTTTTTTCCTTTAAGGGGAGTTAGGGGACATGGACCCAAAATTGCTCCCAGATGCCTAATATTGATTTCTTGGATATTAAAACACCCTGGACATCCGTAAAAATGTAGTGATAATTATTTGAAATTATTACCTACCAGGGGGTTGCAGTCCTTAAAATGTTTGTTTTTGTCTTTCTCCCATTGTGATGTATTTTTTCTTTTCCCTTTAAGGATGACATAAAATGGATTCCAGCCACAAGATGGATGCAAGCCATGTGATGGGATCATGTAACTTCTTGGACAATTTCAACCAATAGCATGCCCAGGTTGCAGACTGGGTAGGTGTGGCAGCCACAGAGGGCATGAAAACCTTTGGTGCCCCCCGTCCTCCTTGCAGTCTGCGGTGGGAGTTAGGGTGGGATTGCTGTTTCTGTGACTTGTTACTTTAGGCCAGCCAGGCAGTTGTGTGTCTCCGTGTTTCTGCTGGCTGCAGCCTGGCTCTTAGGGGAGAGAAAGAAGAGATTTCTCTTGCAGCCTCCCTGTGTGCATGCATACCTCTCGGTAAGTACCCTCACCTGCCCCCATTGGCCTTGACTTTCCTGAGAGAATTCCATGCTCAACGGCTCCTTTGCTACCTTATTTGTAATCTGCATATGGTGGAACCATGCTGAAGTTCTGCTTGGATGTTAGTACTGTAGTTAGCTTTATTTTCTTGTGCAAACTGTTTTTGAATTGCCTTAGCCTGAAGATCTTTTGAATATCTGTTGCTCTTCAACTTTTTTTTTTTTACTATTTTAGGGATTTTTTTCACACAATGTTTTCAAACTATTTAAAACTTCCTTCATTTTGATTTCTTTTTCCAACATATTTAATAAAAAATAAAATGTTACAGCAGCTTGGCTGTTTTGGGTAGAAAAAAGATTGCTGGTTCTAAAGAAAGGCCTTCCATTGATCACCTACTGGTTTCTTGACATGTTGGAGATATTTTGATTTTCTAACTTTCAAGGTTGGCACTTGGCATACAGGTTTAAACACTTAACTTCATGAATGTTTTGGTGACTCCCTGGGGCATAGAGTAGCCAGAATGACTCAGTATGTTGAGAAGGATACTACTGAATAGGAAGATTTCCCCCAGTGATCAGCACACCTGGCCTTCCTGGAATTCATTAACACCGGGAAAGTGTGGACAGTGTGGCTAAGTGGTTAATGAAGTCCTCTCTGATCTGAACATGATCTTGACAAGCATTAAAAAACATTTCTTATTTTGCATCTTCACATGTGAAGTAGCACTTACAAAATTCTGCAAATTTGTATCCCTGTTTCCTTTTCCCTTTTCAGTGATGTGTAACTGGACATGGCTTTCGGTAAACCTTCAATATATTTTATTATTTATTTATTTATACAAAATATTTTCACTGTGTCTTTCTCCTTAAAAAGCACCTAAAGTGGCTTACCTCATTGGAAGGCAACATTTAAAGCTGCAGGCGTGTCCAAACTTTCGGCCCTCCTGATGTTTTGGACCACAACTCCCAGAATTCCAAGCCTGTATTTCCAATGGCAAAGGACTGTGAGAGTTGTGGTCCAAAACATCTGGAGGGCTGAAGTTTGGACATGCCTGGCTGAAAGCAATGAGTATTCAATGTTGGTGTTTTGACTGCTGTTGATCTAAGTAATTCACAAGCTTTTTTTGGTCTTAGTTAAATAATTGATTAATTACATTTAGATCCATACTTCCTACTTAAATAGGGCTCAGATTTGCTACCAAGAAACTGCAAATAGGTTGGTTATTCATAAGATTAAAAAAAGCAAGGATTCCATTAGTTTTTCAGAACATTTGAAAAGCAACAAATTTTCTATTTAAAGACGGCGCCCCAAAGCTAAGCAGGGTCGGGCCTGACTATTACTTGGATGGGCATACAGGTGCTGTAGGCACCTGGAGTAGGAACTGGCAAGCCATTCCAGTATTCCTGCCAAGAAAACTCCATGGACATGGGGTCACAAAGAGTCGGTCACGACTGTAATGACACAGCAACAACAGCAGCAACAACATGGCAGGGAGGTACAATATAAAGCAAGTACATATGGAGGAAAATGTACATTTAAAACATTTGCATCATGTTTCCTGTCTCATTCTCAGTGTAGAGAGATTCGTTCTTAAAAATGGAGCTTGGCCCGACTTTGCCCTTGTTTTCTTCCTCGAGTTCAGCTGTCTCCAAACATCCTTCTGAATTTAGCAATATTTCTGAATTTTGAAATGATTAGAATTTCATTTTTAGCAGTAATTTCTCTGCTACCCCTTCCGAAAGCCACCTGCCCTAATTATAACAACCACGGATGGAGAGAAAATAGATCTGCAGAAGGAGACATTCATTAGTGAGTAAGTGTATATGGGATTAGGAAAGTCTGTCTGTATTAGAAAGCAGAAATGGCCTTTAGTATCCTCATCTCCTTCTAGACAAAATTAGCAAATGCTGCAGCGAAGTTTTAAAGCCTGCTATAGTTGCAGAATTGGAAATTGGTTTCCTGGGGCTCTCTGTAAACTCTTCATTACTTTACTCAATCATGCTTCATTAGCAAGTTAACAGACAGGACACCACCAGTGCACATTGGGGTGCATTCCAGCGCCAGGCCTTCCGTCTCCTTGAACGTCACTTAAAACTTGAATGTCACAGCAGATCAGATGTTGTGTCAAACTGCATCTGCTCATCAGGCAGCAGCATGGGCTGCTAGCAGATCATAGTCACTTAACCTCTTTAAAAAATGCCCTGTGCTTGCTAGCCGGGGTGGAATGGGTAACAGGAGGGTTTAATGCCAAGTGATTCTGATGGAACTAACACACAATCTCCAAAGGCAACCAGAAGGAAAACAAGCTCATGAAAGGCATGGCCTGAAGATGTACGTGTGATAACGTCCCACCTCAATGTCATCCTACTTTGGTGTCTGCATGCATGTACTGTGTAATAATTTCAAAACCATGGGAAACATTCCTATTTCATCTGAATATTATTTTTAGCTTTTGGCAGAAAGCTGCTCATCCAAATTCAGTTTTCAAGGTGTGATCACAAGAGGAAATAAATTGCATTTTGGTCTCCTTGTGGACCAGCCCAGTGTGATCTATTTTCCATGATTACTCGGCAACCTTAATCCATGACCAGGATGGCATTTCTGCACCCTCACTGTAAGGCTCCTACTTTGTACAGCAAGGCTGGAGTGATTTCCAGACAGATGGGAATGTTGCTTTAAGGGAAATCACTCCCTAAAAAGGGACCCTTTCTGGTAAGATCAGATATGTGCCTTTTTTTAAGCCATTTGACTGCACTCCATATGGAGGAGGAATTCCATATAAGGTTTCACGAATCTTGTGTAGGCTGTATTGCTATACACACTTCTTGGCAAGTAAATAACAGTGGGGCTTTTTTTCTGAACAGATGTATGTAAGACTAAGCTGTCAGCACATTTCACATACAATATCAAACTTGTTTGTCTGTTAGTAGATAATTTTTGAGAAGAGGCTTATGCTATTGATCCTAATTTTAGAACCCCAACCCCCCCAAAAAACCCAAGAGCCTGTTCAACAGTGTAAGTAATCTAGGATGATCCATTTTGATTAACTATGTTCTTTCTCCAGTAACTTCAAAAGGAACAATAATGAGTTTTCATTACCTGACTGCCTTAAACCCTATTTATGAATCTGTTTTTTATTTATTTATTCAATTTATATACAGTACTGCCCATCTAGCTGCAAGACTACTCTGTAGCTAAGAGTATTTTGTTTTTGTCTTTTTTAAACATCTTCTCTGTGTGTAAGTCTTAACAAAGTATAAAGTATCATCCGGAGTTTTGGAGTCTGCTGTCATCAGTACGCTGATGACAGGCAGCTCTATCTCTCCTTTTCCACCTGTGCAGTGGAGGCCGTCCAGACCCTTGATCGCTGCCTGGCCGCAGTTTTGGACTGCACCAGGACCTACAGACTTAGGCTCAACCCCGGAAAGACCGAGGTTATGTTCTTCGGAGGCGGCCCCGATGGGTACTGTGGCCCTCTTCCCAGTCTGGATGGGTCCGCCCTCCAGCTGGCGCAAAGAGTGAGGAATCTGGGCGTCGTCCTGTATCCGGGTCTGACCCTGGAGTCCCAGGTGTCAGCCGTGACCAGGTCGGCCTTCTACCATCTAAGATTATCGCCCAGATTCGCCCGTACCTTGACGAGAGCTCCCTGAGGACAGTGGTACAGGCTGTGGTCATGTCGAGGCTGACATGTTAAATGTCTGATTTTACTTGCTATTTTACAAAATTTACCATATCCCAGTCATGTGTGCTGAGGGCTTCTCAGTAATTCCAGCCACCACTGTCTATACATCGATTGGATAAATCAGCTTCAGTAAGAGCTACCAAAAAAGGAGTGTCCCCTTTTCAATGACAAGTCATAAGGCTAATCTATATTTTGAACCCTTGCAACACTTTCATAAGTTTAAATACCTTATGATTCCTCAGAATGAAATGAGGACACTATTGGCATCCATTTAGTCAGATCTTTGCAGTTCTCAATTACTGTCAGGAACCGTACATCCACTGCTAGTAAAACGGAAGGATAAGCTGAGGGCAGATTTTGACTTTACAACATGTGCCAATGTATGATTTTATAACTGGCAACACACACACACACACACACACACACACACACAGAGAGAGAGAGAGAGAGAGAGAGAGAGAGAGAGAGAGAGAGAGAGAGAGAGAGAGAGAGAGAGAGAGAGGAGGTCCATGTCAGGGTTCGGGGGGATTCCATACTTCCACATCTCTCCTTTGGTTTCAATTTGTTAGTAATCCTATGATGTGCTCAGTGAGTTGTGCCAAAGAGTTGTGCCAATGTTGTTTTTAATTGCTGTTCATTATTACTGTTGACCCTAATGCGAGTGTGTTATTGGCTTTAGTTATGTGCCAGTAATGCTTGGAAAACTTGAAAGCAACAGGAAAAGAGAAGGTCCAAATATAAGACCCATTGACCTAATAAAGGCACCCTGGCCTTGACTTTCTGTTACCTGACAAACACCATTAATAACAGGGCCTTTTGAGGAGCATTGATTCATAGGGCTGCCAGAAGTTCGAAACAACTTAATAGCATCAGCAGTAAGTGGTGATTGATCCTTTGGCCTCTATGAGGCAAACTCTGAGGGTGGCTACAATGCTTATGAACCCTGGCAGTGTTCAAATTAAAGTAAGTGTGTTGCGTGTGCTATGCGGTGTCATGTTCTTGTGATAAATCACTCCCCCCATCCAGATTTTAACATATTTTATGGTCAACATTTGGAACAAGGCAGGTGGCTACTTATTGCTTTCTTCAAGAATGTAGCGGTAACAGCAGCAGCTAACAGCCTATTTATTGATTTTTTTCACATACTGTACACATATTTTTCAGTTTTATAAGGTTGCAAGATAGTATATACCAGCAGTGCCCAAAGACCGGCCCGCGGGGCAAATCCGGCCCGTCAGGCCATTTTGATTGGCCTGTGGCTGGCCAGCCAGCCCCTCCTTCCCCCTCCTTCTCCCCATGATTTTTTTTGAAAATCTCCTGCCGCGGGGCTCCTTGCAGAGGAGTGGAGGGTTCTTCCACTGCCACTGAGGAAGTTGGAGGGGCCAAGCCTCTGCAACAACTGGTGAGTTGTGGGGTGGGCAGGCAGGCAGTAGGCGAACCTCTTCAGGTGCCGCCACCGAGGAGCCGGGGTGCTTGTGAGGGTGGGGGCTGGTAGGGTGGGCCAGCAACTGTGCAGCTGTCTGCCGCCTCCTTCAGCGCTGGGGCACTTGTGATGGGGGTGGCCCAGCGTGTGCACTGCCATCCACTGCCTCCTTCAGCGCCGGGGTGCTTGTGAGGATGGTTAGGCTGGCTGGCGAGCACGCGGCTGTCCACCGCCTCCTTTGGTGCGGGGGCGCTTGTAAGACTGGGTGGGCGGGCCGGAGAGTGAGCGGCCGTCTGCCGCCTCCTTTAGCACGGGGGTGCTTGTGAGGGTGGAGGGGCGGCGAGTGCGCGGCCGTCCGCTGCCTCCTTTAGCACCGGGGCGCTTGCAAAGGTGGGGGCGGTCCGGCGGTCTGGCGAGTGCATGGCTGTCTGCCGCCTCCTTCAGCGCCGGGGCACTTGTGAGGGTGGGGAGGGTGGACCGGCCAGCCAGTGAGTGTGCGGCTGTCCACCGCCTCCTTCAGTGCCTGCACCGGGGTGCTTGCGAGGGTGGGGGGCAGTCCAGCGGTCTGGTAAGTGCGCGGCCTTCCACCGCCTCCTTTAGCGCAGGGGCGCTTGCGAGGGTGGGGGCGGTCCGGCGAGCGCGCCACCATCCGCCACCACCTTCAGCACCAGGGCGCTTGCGAGGGTGGGGGTGGATTGGCTAGCAAGCTGGCACCACTGCCGGACATGTGTGGGGGTAGGCCAGCTGGCAAGCCTCTGCTGCCACCGAGGAGCTTGGGAGTGGATGCGCTGGCAAGCCGTTGCCACTGCTGGGGAGCTTGGGGGCTGCAAGGTCGCACAGATCACCCCTTTCAAGGGTCGACCTGCAGCCTTGGCTCCCTGTGCTTCCCTTGGTCTCACCTTCCTTCCTTGGTCCCCAACTCCCTCCCTCCCTCCCTTGGTCCCCACCTTCCTTCCTCCCTCCCTCCCTCGGTTACCACATTCCTTCCTTCCTTTCTTCCTCCCTTGGTCCCACTTCCTTCTTTCCTCCCTCCCTCCCTCCCTCATTCACCACCTTCCTTCCTGCCTTCCTTACTGTGGATGGGGCTTGCAAGGGGTCATTGGGTTGGGCTTATGGGTCATTGGGTTGGGCTTATGGGTCAGTGGGGGGGGGTTGCAGTGGGGGGGCAGGGTCGGGGAGCAGCCGGCCCCCGACACATTCTTAGCCACCAAATCTGGCCCTCCTTACAAAAAGTTTGGACACCCCTGGTATATACACAGTGAAAAGAAAAGAAAAACAATGTTAAGGCTATGGTTCTCTCCTCATGTATGCAGGAGCAACTCTCACTGAACTGAATGTGATTTATTTTTGAGTTAGAGAGATTGTGCAGGATAACATCGAAGATATCAACAATTCTTAAAGCAGTAGAACAATATGGCACGCTGTTGGGAAAAAGAAGAGTAATATCAGAATTTATGGCAAGGACAGGCAGCTGTGACACACACCCTGTCCTATTTTGCTCTGCCTCTCTCTCTCTCTCTCTCTCTCTCTCTCTCTCTCTCTCTCTCTCTCTCTCTCTCTCTCTGTATAGATTCAGAGTTCAGTATGTTACATTTTAAAAAGAACTAATCTTCACTTTTTGGAAGGCATGTTGCTATTAATGTTATTGCTGCTTGAACTGTGCCAGTAATCCATTGTGTATATATTCAAAAACTTCATAATACTGTATTTCACATGATCCAGCGTAGTATACTGGGTGTGAGTTCTCTCACTGCTAGGGTGTTGTCTGCTAAATGCTCTCCCTTAAATATCTCAAATACCTTGGAAACCCTAACTGGGTCACTGCAAGTTGGAATTAACTTGAGGGCAAATAATACATGTGTGGATCTACTGTTATTAAGAACAGGCTTAAAAAACACAGGGGAATATTGTCTTATTCTCTCTTATAGTTAGTTTTGATATTGCAGTGTGAGAATGTTCTACAAATAAAACAGACAAAACAAAAAAAATACTTCCCTTGCCACTATTAATTGAGAAAATAATGGAATAAACCTGAAAGGTTCCTGCCAAGATGCTTCTGAAAATACCTTAAAACACACTATGAAAGAAATATTTGAAAATACCAAGATGAAGTTGGTTACATCTAAGTAACTGAGTTGTTGCTCTTTATACTTAAATGTAATAATGTAACTGCTAGTTTTATTACTTGTTACTTAAAGGTAACTAGTTACAAGTTACTAATTAGTATGGTAACTAATTACTCCCATACAGATCTGCTATTAAGGGACTGTGGGAAAGCGGTGTTGAATTCTCTCCATCTATATAGCACGTGCTTCTCCACTACTTTGTTGAGGGGAAATTGGTATCGGAGGATACAGTGCAGAAAGATACCACATGGTATCAAGAGCTCAGAAGCCTCAATGCGTGGATGAGGCGATGGTGTCGAGAGGAGGGCTTTAGATTTGTCAGGAACTGGAGAACATTTTGGGACAAGCCAAACCTGTTCAGGAGGGATGGGTTGCACTTGAATCATGATGGGACCAGATTGCTGGCACTCAACCTCAAAAAGACTGCAGAGCAGCTTTTAAACTGATAACTGGGGGAAAGCCGACAGGAGCTGTGTGGCATCCGGTTCGGAACACCTCATCCACAGGGAATGAGGTTGGAAAGGGTAGAGAATCACATAGAGATGACATAGCAGGTATTAGTACTGGGAGAATAATGGAATGTGATAGTTCATCTACTGAAAATAATAGCTGTGGGGGGAAAAGAACAAAGCAGCAGCTGTTGTTGCAGAACCCACTGTACAGGTGCTTCTACGCCAATGCTCAAAGCCTCCGAGCAAAGATGGGAGAACTTGAACATTTGGCAGCTAGGGATAACATAGATATAATAGCCATAACAGAAAACTGGTGGAATGCAGAGAACCAGTGGGATCCAGCAATCCCAGGCTATAAACTCTATAGAAGGGATAGAGAGGGGCGGGTTGGATGGGGAGTGGCCATCTATGTTAAAGAAGGGGTAAAATCCAGCAGAATGGAGATTGACAGAGGGTCTGACTCCACCATAGAATCACTGTGGGTTAAACTACCAGGTCCAAGGAGTGATGTGATAGTTGGGGTATGCTATCGCCCACCAGATCAAAAACTTGAGGGGGACCTTGAAATGAGGAGATAAATCATGGAGGTGTCTCAGAAGCACAGGATAGTAATCGTGGGAGACTTCAATTATCCCCACATTGACTGGGCCAATGCGAGCTCCGGGCAAGAAAGAGAAACTGGGTTTCTTGACTTGCTGAATGACTGTGCCTTAGAGCAACTTGTCATGGAGCCCACCTGGGAACAGGCAACTCTGGATCTAATACTGTCTGATACTCAGGATCTGGTCAGAGGCGTGAATGTCACTGAGCCTCTGGGGAACAGTGACCATGCTGCAATCTCCTTTGCCATGCATGTTGGAGGAAGAGTGTCAAGCAAATCAGACATAAAAATCCTTGATTTTCGAAGGGCAAACTTCCCTCAGATGAGGAAACTAGTTAGAAAGAAATTGAAGGGGAAGGTTGGAATAATCCAATCTCTTCAAAATGCATGGAACCTGTTTAAAACAACGGTAACAGAGGCCCAGCACAAGTGCATACCACAAAGAAAGAAGAGCTCATTTAAGTCCAAGAGGGCACCAGCATGCTTAACGAGTGGAGTTAGAGAGGCTCTAAAGCGCAAGGAGAGGTCTTTCTGTAAATGGAAATCCTCCCCAAATGAGGAAAATAAAAAGGAACACAAACTCTGGCAAAAGAAATGTAAGAAGAAGATAAGGGAGGCAAAGAAAGATTTTGAGGAACGCATGGCTAGCAATATAAATGGTAATAATAAAAGCTTCTTTAAATATGTTAGAAGTAGAAAACCTGCCAGAGAACCAGTTGGCCCTCTGGATGGTGAGGGAGGAAAAGGGGAGATTAAGGAGGATTTAAGAAGAGCCATGCTGGATCAGGCCAAAGGCCCATCTGGTCCAGCTTCCTGTATCTCACAGCGGCCCCACCAGATGTGTTTGGGAGTGCATGAGACTAGATATCTGTCTCCTGATACCACTCTCCTGCATCTGGCCCTTGAAGTACCCTGGTTTAAACCCTGGAGGTTACACATCTCCATCATGGTTTGTAACCTGTGATGGACTTTTCCTCCAGGAATCTGTCCAATCCCCTTTTGAAGGCATCCAGGTCAGATGCCATCACCACATTGTGTGGCAGGGAGTTCCATAGACTTACAACGCGCTGGGTGAAAAAATATTTTCTTTTGTCAGTTCTTACTCTCCCAGCCCTCAATTTGAGTGTATGTCCCCTAGTTCTGGTATTTTGGGAGAGGGAGAAGAGCTTCCCTCTATCCACTTTACTCATGCCCTGCATTATTTTGTATGTCTCAATCATATCCCCCTCAATCGCCTTTTTTCCAGAATAAGAGGCCCAAATGTTTTAGCCTTTCTTCATAAGGGAGGTGCCCCAGGCCAGTAATCATTTTAGTCGCTCTCTTCTGCACCTTTTCCAGTTCCACTATGTCTATCTTGAGATGCGGTGACCAGAATTGTACACAATACTCCAGGTGGGGCCTTACTATTGTTTTGTATAATGGCATTATAATGTTGGCTGTTTTATTTTCAATCCCCTTTTTGATAATCCCTAGCATGGAATTGGCCTTCTTCACCGCTGCCACACATTGGGGAGACACCTTCATGGAGCTGTCCACCAACACACCAAGATCTCTTTCCTGATCCGTCACGGATAACTCAGAGCCCATGAGTTGATAGATGAAGTTTGGATTTTTTGCCCCAATATACATTACTTTACATTTGGTTACATTAAAACGCATTTGCCATTTCTCAGCCCATTCCCCCAGTTTGGAGAGATCCTTCTGGAGCTCTTCACAATCTTCTCTGGTTTTTACCACACGGAAAAGTTTTGTGTCATCGGCAAACTTAGCCACCTCACTGTTTATCCTGTCTCCAGGTCATTTATGAACAGATTGAAAAGCACCGGTCCCAGGACAGAGCCCTGGGGCACACCGCTTTTCACTTCTCTCCATTGTGAAAATTTCCCATTGACACCTACTCTTTGTTTCCGGGATCTCAACCAGTTCTCAATCCATAAGAGGACCTGCCCTCTTATCCCCTGACTGTGCAATTTTCTCAGCAGCCTTTGGTGAGGGACTGTGTCAAAAGCCTTTTGAAAATCCAGATAGACTATATCAACCGGTTCACCCAAATCCACGTGCCTGTTGACCTTTTCAAAAAATTCTAAGAGGTTTGTCAGACAAGATTTACCCTTACAGAAGCCATGCTGATTTTCTCTCAGCAAGGTTTGTTCTTTTATGTGTTTTAAGATTTTCTCTTGGATGAGGCTTTCCACCATCTTCCCTGGGACAGATGTAAGGCTAACCGGCCTGTAGTTTCCTGGTTCCCACCTCCTTCCTTTTTTAAAAATTGGTGTGACATCTGCTATCCTCCAGTCCTCCGGCACTGTGGCCGTTTTAAGAGACAAGTTGCATATAACCGTTAAGAGATCTGCAATTTCATTTCTCAGTTCCCTAATAACCCTTGGGTGGATGCCATCTGGGCCAGGTGACTTGTTAATCCTCAATTTATCAATTAGTCCTAAAACCTCCTCTCTTTTAACCTGTATTTGATTTAATTCTTTAGTCAAGAGGGGCCGCTCAGGCAGCGGAATCCGCTCAAGGTCCTCTGTCGTGAAGACAGACGCAAAGAACTCATTCAATTTCTCTGCAATGTCCAAGTCTTCCTTAACCTCCCCTTTTCCTCCCTCACCATCCAGAGGGCCAACTGGTTCTCTGGCAGGTTTTCTACTTCTAACATATTTAAAGAAGCTTTTATTATTACCCTTTATATTGCTAGCCATTCGTTCCTCAAAGTCTTTCTTTGCCTCCCTTATCATCTTCTTACATTTCTTTTGCCAGAGTTTGTGATCCTTTTTATTTTCCTCATTTGGGGAGGATTTCCATTTACAGAAGGACCTCTCCTTGCGCTTTAGAGCCTCTCTAACTCCACTCATTAACCATGCCGGTGTCCTCTTGGACTTAAATGAGCTCTTCTTTCTTTGTGGTATGCACTTGTGCTGGGCCTCTATTATTGTTGTTTTAAACAGGCTCCATGCACTCTGAAGAGAATGGATTCTTCTAACCTTCCCCTTCAGTTTCTCTCTAACTAGTTTCCTCATCTGAGGGAAGTTTGCCCTTCGAAAATCAAGGGTTTTTATGTCTGATTTGGTTGACACTCTTCCTCCGACATGCATGGCAAAGGTAATAGCAGCATGGTCACTGTTCCCCAGAGGCTCAGTGACATTCACGCCTCTGACCAGGTCCTGAGTATCACACAATATTAGATCCAGAGTTGCCTGTTCTCGGGTGGGCTCCGTGACAAGTTGCTCTAAGGCACAGTCATTCAGCAAGTCGAGAAACTCAGTTTCTCTTTCTTGCCCGGAGCTCGCATTGGCCCAGTCAATGTGGGGATAACTGAAGTCCCCCATGATTACTATCCTATCCCTTTTAGCCACTTCCATGATTTCTCTCCTCATTTCAAGGTCCCCCTCAAGTTTCTGATCTGGTGGACGATAGAATACTCCAACGATCACATCACTCCTTGGACCTGGTAGTTTAACCCACAGTGATTCTATGGTGGAGTCAGACCCTCTGTCAATCTCCATTCTGCTGGATTTTACCCCTTCTTTGACATAGATGGCCACTCCTACTCCAACCCGCCCCCCTCTATCTCTTCTATAGAGTTTATAGCCTGGGATTGCTGTATCCCACTGGTTCTCCGCATTCCACCAGGTTTCTGTTATGGCTATTATATCAATGTTATCCCTAGCTGCCAAATGTTCAAGTTCTCCCATCTTTGGTCGGAGGCTTCGAGCATTGGCGTAGAAGCACCTGTACAGTGGGTCCCGCAACAACAGCTGCTGCCTTGTTCTATTCGCCTCACAGCTTTTATTTTCAGTAGATGAACTGTCACATTCCGTTATTCTCCCGGTGCTAATACCTATACCTGCTATGTCTTCTCTATGTGATTCTCTACCCTCTCCAACCTCATTCCCCGAGGATGAGGTGTTCCGAACCGGATGCCACTCAGCTCCTGTCGGCTTTCCCCCAGTTATCAGTTTTAAAAGCTGCTCTGCTGCCTTTTTGAGGTTGAGTGCCAGCAATCTGGTCCCATCATGATTCAAGTGCAACCCATCCCTCCTGAACAGGTTTGGCTTGTCCCAAAATGTTCTCCAGTTCCTGACAAATCTAAAGCCCTCCTCTCGACACCATCGCCTCATCCACGCATTGAGGCTTCTGAGTTCTGCCTGTCTGGCGGGTCCTGCACGAGGAACAGGTAGCACTTCTGAAAATGCTACCTTGGAAGCCCGGGTCTTCAATCTTCTACCTAGCAACCTGAATTTGGCTTCCAAGACTGACCGGTTGGCCTTCCCGACATCATTGGTACCGACGTGTACCATGACCACTGGCTCCTTCCCAGTTCTCTCTAACAAGCTATCTATATTTCTGGTGATGTCTGCAACCTTTGCACCCGGCAGGCAAGTGACCATACGGTTATCATGCTCCTCACAAATCCATCCCTCCGTATTTCTAATTATAGAATCCCCTAGTACAATGAGCTTCTCTCCTGCAGCCTGGTCATCAACATGTACCTGATCTTGTATCTCATCAATAGTGATGAGGGAGAGATCCTCCGGTGGAACCAATTCTTCCTCTATGTGTGCCTCATGAGGTGTGCTGAGGGAAAGAGCTTCAAACTGATTGTGCAAGATGAGACTCTCTGAGCGATGCCTTGGCCTTCTACTCCTTTGAGTCACATTCCTCCACCCATCCACCTCCTGAGTTGCGGGAGTGACTTCCTCCTCTGAAGTTTGCCCTGTCTCCTCTTGGACCTGAGTAGTCTGTTCTGCTCTGTCCAGGAACCGCTCAAGCTCCTTAATATGTTGCTGGTTGCTGCTGGGAGCAAGTATTTAAAGCTAAAACTCCGCCCCTTGCTCCTGCAAGAACAGGAAGTTAGCTCTCTGCCCTTTGGCCGTGTGCTCCTCTCACAGCCTGCTTCCTCTCTGCTGCTCTGCCAGAAAAGGACTGAGGGGCTGCTGGGAGCAGGTATTTGAAGCTAAAACTCCGCCCCTTGCTCCTGCAAGAACAGGAAGTTAGCTCTCTGCCCTTTGGCCGTGTGCTCCTCTCACCACCTGCTTCCTCTCTGCTGCTCTGCCAGAAAAGGACTGAGGGGCTGCTGGGAGCAAGTATTTAAAGCTAAAACTCCGCCCCTTGCTCCTGCAAGAACAGGAAGTTAGCTCTCTGCCCTTTGGCCGTGTGCTCCTCTCGCCACCTGCTTCCTCTCTGCTGCTCTGCCAGAAAAGGACTGAGGGGCTGCTGGGAGCAGGTATTTAAAGCTAAAACTCCGCCCCTTGCTCCTGCAAGAACAGGAAGTTAGCTCTCTGGCCTTTGGCCGTGTGCTCCTCTCACCACCTGCTTCCTCTCTGCTGCTCTGCCAGAAAAGGACTGAGGGGCTGCTGGGAGCAGGTATTTAAAGCTAAAACTCCGCCCCTTGCTCCTGCAAGGACAGGAAGTTAGCTCTCTGCCCTTTGGCCGTGTGCTCCTCTCACAGCCTGCTTCCTCTCTGCTGCTCTGCCAGAAAAGGACTGAGGGGCTGCTGGGAGCAGGTATTTAAAGCTAAAAACTCCGCCCCTTGCTCCTGCAAGAACAGGAAGTTAGCTCTCTGCCCTTTGGCCGTGTGCTCCTCTCACCACCTGCTTCCTCTCTGCTGCTCTGCCAGAAAAGGACTGAGGGGCTGCTGGGAGCAGGTATTTAAAGCTAAAACTCCGCCCCTTGCTCCTGCAAGAACAGGAAGTTAGCTCTCTGCCCTTTGGCCGTGTGCTCCTCTCACAGCCTGCTTCCTCTCTGCTGCTCTGCCAGAAAAGGACTGAGGGGCTGCTGGGAGCAGGTATTTAAAGCTAAAACTCCGCCCCTTGCTCCTGCAAGAACAGGAAGTTAGCTCTCTGCCCTTTGGCCGTGTGCCTCTCTCACCACCTGCTTCCTCTCTGCTGCTCTGCCAGAAAAGGACTGAGGGGCTGCTGGGAGCAAGTATTTAAAGCTAAAACTCCGCCCCTTGCTCCTGCAAGAACAGGAAGTTAGCTCTCTGCCCTTTGGCCGTGTGCTCCTCTCACAGCCTGCTTCCTCTCTGCTGCTCTGCCAGAAAAGGACTGAGGGGCTGCTGGGAGCAGGTATTTAAAGCTAAAACTCCGCCCCTTGCTCCTGCAAGAACAGGAAGTTAGCTCTCTGCCCTTTGGCCATGTGCTCCTCTCACAGCCTGCTTCCTCTCTGCTGCTCTGCCAGAAAAGGACTGAGGGGCTGCTGGGAGCAGGTATTTAAAGCTAAAACTCCGCCCCTTGCTCCTGCAAGAACAGGAAGTTAGCTCTCTGCCCTTTGGCCGTGTGCTCCTCTCACCACCTGCTTCCTCTCTGCTGCTCTGCCAGAAAAGGACTGAGGGGCTGCTGGGAGCAAGTATTTAAAGCTAAAACTCCGCCCCTTGCTCCTGCAAGAACAGGAAGTTAGCTCTCTGCCCTTTGGCCGTGTGCTCCTCTCACAGCCTGCTTCCTCTCTGCTGCTCTGCCAGAAAAGGACTGAGGGGCTGCTGGGAGCAGGTATTTAAAGCTAAAACTCCGCCCCTTGCTCCTGCAAGAACAGGAAGTTAGCTCTCTGCCCTTTGGCCGTGTGCTCCTCTCACCACCTGCTTCCTCTCTGCTGCTCTGCCAGAAAAGGACTGAGGGGCTGCTGGGAGCAGGTATTTAAAGCTAAAACTCCGCCCCTTGCTCCTGCAAGAACAGGAAGTTAGCTCTCTGCCCTTTGGCCGTGTGCTCCTCTCACAGCCTGCTTCCTCTCTGCTGCTCTGCCAGAAAAGGACTGAGGGGCTGCTGGGAGCAGGTATTTAAAGCTAAAACTCCGCCCCTTGCTCCTGCAAGAACAGGAAGTTAGCTCTCTGCCCTTTGGCCGTGTGCTCCTCTCACCACCTGCTTCCTCTCTGCTGCTCTGCCAGAAAAGGACTGAGGGGCTGCTGGGAGCAGGTATTTAAAGCTAAAACTCCGCCCCTTGCTCCTGCAAGAACAGGAAGTTAGCTCTCTGCCCTTTGGCCGTGTGCTCCTCTCACAGCCTGCTTCCTCTCTGCTGCTCTGCCAGAAAAGGACTGAGGGGCTGCTGGGAGCAGGTATTTAAAGCTAAAACTCCGCCCCTTGCTCCTGCAAGAACAGGAAGTTAGCTCTCTGCCCTTTGGCCGTGTGCCTCTCTCACCACCTGCTTCCTCTCTGCTGCTCTGTCAGAAAAGGACTGAGGGGCTGCTGGGAGCAAGTATTTAAAGCTAAAACTCCGCCCCTTGCTCCTGCAAGAACAGGAAGTTAGCTCTCTGCCCTTTGGCCGTGTGCTCCTCTCACAGCCTGCTTCCTCTCTGCTGCTCTGCCAGAAAAGGACTGAGGGGCTGCTGGGAGCAGGTATTTAAAGCTAAAACTCCGCCCCTTGCTCCTGCAAGAACAGGAAGTTAGCTCTCTGCCCTTTGGCCGTGTGCTCCTCTCACCACCTGCTTCCTCTCTGCTGCTCTGCCAGAAAAGGACTGAGGGGCTGCTGGGAGCAGGTATTTAAAGCTAAAACTCCGCCCCTTGCTCCTGCAAGAACAGGAAGTTAGCTCTCTGCCCTTTGGCCGTGTGCTCCTCTCACAGCCTGCTTCCTCTCTGCTGCTCTGCCAGAAAAGGACTGAGGGGCTGCTGGGAGCAGGTATTTAAAGCTAAAACTCCGCCCCTTGCTCCTGCAAGAACAGGAAGTTAGCTCTCTGCCCTTTGGCCGTGTGCCTCTCTCACCACCTGCTTCCTCTCTGCTGCTCTGCCAGAAAAGGACTGAGGGGCTGCTGGGAGCAAGTATTTAAAGCTAAAACTCCGCCCCTTGCTCCTGCAAGAACAGGAAGTTAGCTCTCTGCCCTTTGGCCGTGTGCTCCTCTCACAGCCTGCTTCCTCTCTGCTGCTCTGCCAGAAAAGGACTGAGGGGCTGCTGGGAGCAGGTATTTAAAGCTAAAACTCCGCCCCTTGCTCCTGCAAGAACAGGAAGTTAGCTCTCTGCCCTTTGGCCGTGTGCTCCTCTCACAGCCTGCTTCCTCTCTGCTGCTCTGCCAGAAAAGGACTGAGGGGCTGCTGG
Source organism: Phrynocephalus guinanensis (assembly GCA_037367245.1). NCBI lineage: Eukaryota > Metazoa > Chordata > Lepidosauria > Squamata > Agamidae > Phrynocephalus > Phrynocephalus guinanensis. The sequence goes on along the minus strand of CM074733.1, from coordinate 157,185,377 downwards.
GAGCAGGTATTTAAAGCTAAAACTCCGCCCCTTGCTCCTGCAAGAACAGGAAGTTAGCTCTCTGCCCTTTGGCCGTGTGCTCCTCTCACCACCTGCTTCCTCTCTGCTGCTCTGCCAGAAAAGGACTGAGGGGCTGCTGGGAGCAGGTATTTAAAGCTAAAACTCCGCCCCTTGCTCCTGCAAGAACAGGAAGTTAGCTCTCTGCCCTTTGGCCGTGTGCTCCTCTCACAGCCTGCTTCCTCTCTGCTGCTCTGCCAGAAAAGGACTGAGGGGCTGCTGGGAGCAGGTATTTAAAGCTAAAACTCCGCCCCCTTGCTCCTGCAAGAACAGGAAGTTAGCTCTCTGCCCTTTTGGCCGTGTGCCTCTCTCACCACCTGCTTCCTCTCTGCTGCTCTGCCAGAAAAGGACTGAGGGGCTGCTGGGAGCAAGTATTTAAAGCTAAAACTCCGCCCCTTGCTCCTGCAAGAACAGGAAGTTAGCTCTCTGCCCTTTGGCCGTGTGCTCCTCTCACAGCCTGCTTCCTCTCTGCTGCTCTGCCAGAAAAGGACTGAGGGGCTGCTGGGAGCAGGTATTTAAAGCTAAAACTCCGCCCCTTGCTCCTGCAAGAACAGGAAGTTAGCTCTCTGCCCTTTGGCCATGTGCTCCTCTCACAGCCTGCTTCCTCTCTGCTGCTCTGCCAGAAAAGGACTGAGGGGCTGCTGGGAGCAGGTATTTAAAGCTAAAACTCCGCCCCTTGCTCCTGCAAGAACAGGAAGTTAGCTCTCTGCCCTTTGGCCGTGTGCTCCTCTCACCACCTGCTTCCTCTCTGCTGCTCTGCCAGAAAAGGACTGAGGGGCTGCTGGGAGCAAGTATTTAAAGCTAAAACTCCGCCCCTTGCTCCTGCAAGAACAGGAAGTTAGCTCTCTGCCCTTTGGCCGTGTGCTCCTCTCACAGCCTGCTTCCTCTCTGCTGCTCTGCCAGAAAAGGACTGAGGGGCTGCTGGGAGCAGGTATTTAAAGCTAAAACTCCGCCCCTTGCTCCTGCAAGAACAGGAAGTTAGCTCTCTGCCCTTTGGCCGTGTGCTCCTCTCACCACCTGCTTCCTCTCTGCTGCTCTGCCAGAAAAGGACTGAGGGGCTGCTGGGAGCAGGTATTTAAAGCTAAAACTCCGCCCCTTGCTCCTGCAAGAACAGGAAGTTAGCTCTCTGCCCTTTGGCCGTGTGCTCCTCTCACAGCCTGCTTCCTCTCTGCTGCTCTGCCAGAAAAGGACTGAGGGGCTGCTGGGAGCAGGTATTTAAAGCTAAAACTCCGCCCCTTGCTCCTGCAAGAACAGGAAGTTAGCTCTCTGCCCTTTGGCCGTGTGCTCCTCTCACCACCTGCTTCCTCTCTGCTGCTCTGCCAGAAAAGGACTGAGGGGCTGCTGGGAGCAGGTATTTAAAGCTAAAACTCCGCCCCTTGCTCCTGCAAGAACAGGAAGTTAGCTCTCTGCCCTTTGGCCGTGTGCTCCTCTCACAGCCTGCTTCCTCTCTGCTGCTCTGCCAGAAAAGGACTGAGGGGCTGCTGGGAGCAGGTATTTAAAGCTAAAACTCCGCCCCTTGCTCCTGCAAGAACAGGAAGTTAGCTCTCTGCCCTTTGGCCGTGTGCCTCTCTCACCACCTGCTTCCTCTCTGCTGCTCTGTCAGAAAAGGACTGAGGGGCTGCTGGGAGCAAGTATTTAAAGCTAAAACTCCGCCCCTTGCTCCTGCAAGAACAGGAAGTTAGCTCTCTGCCCTTTGGCCGTGTGCTCCTCTCACAGCCTGCTTCCTCTCTGCTGCTCTGCCAGAAAAGGACTGAGGGGCTGCTGGGAGCAGGTATTTAAAGCTAAAACTCCGCCCCTTGCTCCTGCAAGAACAGGAAGTTAGCTCTCTGCCCTTTGGCCGTGTGCTCCTCTCACCACCTGCTTCCTCTCTGCTGCTCTGCCAGAAAAGGACTGAGGGGCTGCTGGGAGCAGGTATTTAAAGCTAAAACTCCGCCCCTTGCTCCTGCAAGAACAGGAAGTTAGCTCTCTGCCCTTTGGCCGTGTGCTCCTCTCACAGCCTGCTTCCTCTCTGCTGCTCTGCCAGAAAAGGACTGAGGGGCTGCTGGGAGCAGGTATTTAAAGCTAAAACTCCGCCCCTTGCTCCTGCAAGAACAGGAAGTTAGCTCTCTGCCCTTTGGCCGTGTGCCTCTCTCACCACCTGCTTCCTCTCTGCTGCTCTGCCAGAAAAGGACTGAGGGGCTGCTGGGAGCAAGTATTTAAAGCTAAAACTCCGCCCCTTGCTCCTGCAAGAACAGGAAGTTAGCTCTCTGCCCTTTGGCCGTGTGCTCCTCTCACAGCCTGCTTCCTCTCTGCTGCTCTGCCAGAAAAGGACTGAGGGGCTGCTGGGAGCAGGTATTTAAAGCTAAAACTCCGCCCCTTGCTCCTGCAAGAACAGGAAGTTAGCTCTCTGCCCTTTGGCCGTGTGCTCCTCTCACAGCCTGCTTCCTCTCTGCTGCTCTGCCAGAAAAGGACTGAGGGGCTGCTGGGAGCAGGTATTTAAAGCTAAAACTCCGCCCCTTGCTCCTGCAAGAACAGGAAGTTAGCTCTCTGCCCTTTGGCCGTGTGCTCCTCTCACCACCTGCTTCCTCTCTGCTGCTCTGCCAGAAAAGGACTGAGGGGCTGCTGGGAGCAAGTATTTAAAGCTAAAACTCCGCCCCTTGCTCCTGCAAGAACAGGAAGTTAGCTCTCTGCCCTTTGGCCGTGTGCTCCTCTCACAGCCTGCTTCCTCTCTGCTGCTCTGCCAGAAAAGGACTGAGGGGCTGCTGGGAGCAGGTATTTAAAGCTAAAACTCCGCCCCTTGCTCCTGCAAGAACAGGAAGTTAGCTCTCTGCCCTTTGGCCGTGTGCTCCTCTCACCACCTGCTTCCTCTCTGCTGCTCTGCCAGAAAAGGACTGAGGGGCTGCTGGGAGCAGGTATTTAAAGCTAAAACTCCGCCCCTTGCTCCTGCAAGAACAGGAAGTTAGCTCTCTGCCCTTTGGCCGTGTGCTCCTCTCACAGCCTGCTTCCTCTCTGCTGCTCTGCCAGAAAAGGACTGAGGGGCTGCTGGGAGCAGGTATTTAAAGCTAAAACTCCGCCCCTTGCTCCTGCAAGAACAGGAAGTTAGCTCTCTGCCCTTTGGCCGTGTGCTCCTCTCACCACCTGCTTCCTCTCTGCTGCTCTGCCAGAAAAGGACTGAGGGGCTGCTGGGAGCAGGTATTTAAAGCTAAAACTCCGCCCCTTGCTCCTGCAAGAACAGGAAGTTAGCTCTCTGCCCTTTGGCCGTGTGCTCCTCTCACAGCCTGCTTCCTCTCTGCTGCTCTGCCAGAAAAGGACTGAGGGGCTGCTGGGAGCAGGTATTTAAAGCTAAAAACTCCGCCCCTTGCTCCTGCAAGAACAGGAAGTTAGCTCTCTGCCCTTTGGCCGTGTGCCTCTCTCACCACCTGCTTCCTCTCTGCTGCTCTGCCAGAAAAGGACTGAGGGGCTGCTGGGAGCAAGTATTTAAAGCTAAAACTCCGCCCCTTGCTCCTGCAAGAACAGGAAGTTAGCTCTCTGCCCTTTGGCCGTGTGCTCCTCTCACAGCCTGCTTCCTCTCTGCTGCTCTGCCAGAAAAGGACTGAGGGGCTGCTGGGAGCAGGTATTTAAAGCTAAAACTCCGCCCCTTGCTCCTGCAAGAACAGGAAGTTAGCTCTCTGCCCTTTGGCCGTGTGCTCCTCTCACAGCCTGCTTCCTCTCTGCTGCTCTGCCAGAAAAGGACTGAGGGGCTGCTGGGAGCAGGTATTTAAAGCTAAAACTCCGCCCCTTGCTCCTGCAAGAACAGGAAGTTAGCTCTCTGCCCTTTGGCCGTGTGCTCCTCTCACAGCCTGCTTCCTCTCTGCTGCTCTGCCAGAAAAGGACTGAGGGGCTGCTGGGAGCAGGTATTTAAAGCTAAAACGCCGCCCCTTGCTCCTGCAAGAACAGGAAGTTAGCTCTCTGCCCTTTGGCCGTGTGCTCCTCTCGCCACCTGCTTCCTCTCTGCTGCTCTGCCAGAAAAGGACTGAGGGGCTGCTGGAAGCAAGTATTTAAAGCTAAAACTCCGCCCCTTGCTCCTGCAAGAACAGGAAGTTAGCTCTCTGGCCTTTGGCGGTGTGCTCCTCTCACCACCTGCTTCCTCTCTGCTGCTCTGCCAGAAAAGACTTGGAAATTGCAGAGAAATTAAATGAGTTCTTTGCATCTGTCTTCACGACAGAAGACCTTGAGCAGATTCCGCTGCCTGAACGGCCCCTCTTGACTAAAGAATTAAATCAAATACAGCTTAAAAGAGAAGATGTTTTAGGACTAATTGATAAATTGAAGATTAACAAGTCCCCGGGCCCAGATGGCATCCACCCAAGGGTTATTAGGGAACTGAGAAATGAAATTGCAGATCTCTTAACGGTAATATGCAACTTGTCTCTTAAAACGGCCATAGTGCCGGGGGACTGGAGGATAGCAGATGTCACACCAATTTTTTAAAAAGGAAGGAGGGGGGACCCGGGAAACTACAGGCCAGTTAGCCTTACATCTGTCCTAGGGAAGATGGTGGAAAGCCTCATCCAAGAGAAAATCTTAAAACACATAGAAGAACAAACTTTGCTGAGAGAAAATCAGCATGGCTTCTGCAAGGGTAAGTCTTGTCTGACAAATCTTGTAGAATTTTTTGAAAAGGTCAGCAGGCATGTAGATTTGGGTGAACCGGTGGATATAGTCTATCTGGATTTTCAAAAGGCCTTTGACACAGTCCCTCACCAGAGGCTGCTGAGAAAATTGCACAGTCAGGGGATAAGAGGGCAGGTCCTCTTATGGATTGCGAACTGTTTGAGATCCAGGAAACAAAGAGTAGGTGTCAATGGGAAATTTTCACAATGGAGAGAGGTGAAAAGCGGTGTGCCCCAGGGCTCTGTCCTGGGACCGGTGCTTTTCAATTTGTTCATAAATGACCTGGAGACAGGGATAAGCAGTGAGGTGGCCAAGTTTGCAGATGACACAAAACTTTTCCGTGTGGTAAAAACCAGAGAAGATTGTGAAGAGCTCCAGAAGGATCTCTCCAAACTGGGGAAATGGGCTACGAAATGGCAAATGCGTTTTAATGTAGCCAAATGTAAAGTAATGCATATTGGGGCGAAAAATCAAAACTTTATCTATCAACTCATGGGCTCTGAGTTATCTGTGACAGATCAGGAAAGAGATCTTGGTGTGTTGGTGGACAGCTCCATGAAGGTGTCTCCCCAGTGTGTGGCAGCGGTGAGGAAGGCCAATTCCATGCTAGGGATTATCAAAAAGGAGATTGAAAATAAAACAGCCAACATTATAATGCCATTATACAAAACAATAGTAAGGCCGCATCTGGAGTATTGTGTACAATTCTGGTCACCGCATCTCAAGAAAGACATAGTGGAACTGGAAAAGGTGCAGAAGAGAGCGACTAAAATGATTACTGGGCTGGGGCACCTCCCTTATGAGGAAAGGCTAAAACATTTGGGCCTCTTTAGTCTGGAAAAAAGGCACCTGAGGGGGGATATGATTGAGACGTACAAAATAATGCAGGGCCTGAGTAAAGTGGATAGAGGGAAGCTCTTCTCCCTCTCACAAAATTCCAGAACTAGGGGACATACACTCAAATTGAGGGCTGGGAGAGTAAGAACAGACAAAAGAAAATATTTTTTCACCCAGCGCGTTGTTAGTCTATGGAACTCCCTGCCACTGGATGTGGTGATGGCATCTGGCTTGGATGCCTTCAAAAGGGGATTGGACAGATTCCTGGAGGAAAGGTCCATCACAGGTTACAAACCATGATGGAGATATGTGATCTCCAGGCTTAAAACCAGGGTACTTCAAGGGCCAGATGCAGGGGAGTGGTATCAGGAGACAGATATCTAGTCTCATGCGCTTCCAAAAGCATCTGGTGGGGCCACTGTGAGATACAGGAAGCTGGACTAGACGGGCCTTTGGCCTGATCCAGCATGGCTCTTCTTATGTTCTTATGTTCTTATGAGGGTTTAGCACTCCTTACCCACTCTTCTGTTTGCGCTTCAAATTGGGTCCTTAACACCAAACATTTTATGTGTGCTTGGAATATTTTATGTGTGCTTGGAAGAGATCCTCACAGGTCTGCCCCTGCCACAATGGCTTTGATATATGAGCAACCCTGTCCAAACAGCAGACGATAATTGGTTTTAAGTTCAGCAACTGAAAAGTAACCTGAAGCAATGGCATTTTATTTTGATATATTTTAGAGGTTATAAGAATAAGCTAAGATGATAACCTCACATATATTATTTTCATAGCGATGTATGGAAGCATATGGCCCAAGCTCCAACAGAACATTGAAAACCAATCCAACAACACTGCAAAGTTATGGTAGCTATTACTTACACGCTACATTTATAGCATTACAGGAATAGAGAGTTAGCGGTGCTGCTTCCGATTGTGATTAATGATTTTTATGGGGCTAAATCTTATTCCCATACACTGAGAATATGATATTAGAAGTACACTTTCTAACTATCACATATTTTGTTGCAAGTGCCCTGCTATCACAGATTGTCTTGCCTGACTCATTGTACATAATCTGTTATTAGTGCCCATTTCGCCATATAAGGCAGACTCTCTTGAAAAAAGATTTGGATTCTGGTCTAACAAGGATAAAAGCCCATTTGCAGAACTGGACTTTGTGGTTCTAATTCAACATCAATAGTTCTAATCTATTCTGCCAATCTAAAAGACTCGTTCATGCTATATCTGATGATTTAGCAGGACAGGCAGCAATAATTTCAAGATTGTGTCATGGCTGGTTCAATATCATGCTGGGTTCCTAGCTTGTAATATTAGCAATGGCTCATTTTCTGTAATGAGAGAGTTGGTGATTAATGAAAGTGTAAAACCATAGCTTAATGCTTATTAGTTCCACTGCAAGATGTCATATCCCGTCTCCTATAGAATTTAATGGGGTCGGGTAGAAAGGGAGGTTGAGAGAGAGCAACAGGAGTTGCTTTCCACATGAGCAGAGAACGTCAGTCACCCGAAACAGACGCAAGAGGGAAATACTGAAAGGTATAGCAAATTAGTTTATATAAAATGTTTCGGCTTATGGGCTCGACAATGATTTTTCAAGGTTATATTTCCTCCTCGGGGCATCAAAGACACAGCCAAAACATGGATACTATAATTGTGAGCATTTCATTACGGAAAACTATCAGACTGCCATTTTCTACAGCAGGTATTGGGGAAGAATTCTCTCTACAAATGGACAGCCCCAGAAAATCCTCTTGTGCTATTTAGGGGAGTGCAAGGGTGCAATTTTTCTAAATTTTAAGAGGGTTCCAGCACCCCTTCCACCCTCAGCTCTTAGACATTTTGTAAAAAATAAATTTGATCACTAGAGGGGTAGAAAGAAATGTAGCTTGAAAAACACAGGGAAATATTGCCCGATTCTCTCTTACAGTTAGTTTGGATATTGCAGTGTGAGAATGTTCTACAAATAAAACAGATAAAACCAAAAAAATACATCCTTTGCTACTAGTAATTGAGAAAATAATGGAATACACCCAAAAGGTTCCTGCCAAGATGCTTCTGAAAATACTTTAAAACATGCTGTGAAAGTAATATTTGAAAATACCAAGATGAAGTTGGTTACAACTAAGTAACTGAGTTGTAGCTCATTACACTTAAAAGTAATAATGTAACTGCTAATTATATTACTTGTTACTTAAAAAGTAACTAAAGTAAAAAACAAAGTGTTCTGCTTATATACCACCCCATACCACTTCAAGTAGTCTCTGGGCCGTTTACAGTTTTTAATTACAGTATGCAGGCTACACATACTGTTACTACCGGTAGTTACATTACTTGCATAAAGGTCTGCTATTAAAGGAATATGGGAAATAGGTGTTGAATAAAAAATAAATTTGATCACTAGAGGGGTAGAAAGAAATGAGGGTGTTTTTTAAAAAGAAATACTGAACCCCATTTTTGAGAAGTTGGGGAAATAATAGCCACAGCAGTGAGATTGCCCATCCCTGCTCTATGGTGCATCTGAACTATATACCACAATGTGGGTTTGTCACTACCTCTTCACATGAGAAGCATAGATAGGCTGGATCAGGCCAAGAGCCAACCAAGTCAAGCACTCGGCTCCTGGTTGCCATAGTGACTAACCAAGCAAAGCCACCAACAGGACAGAAATACAATGGCACCGTCCTGCTGCCAGTTGCTCAGCAACTGGTATCTACAGCCATGCTGTGCCGGATAGGAAGGCAATAAGTAGTTATCTCAGCTACTAGCCACAAACAGCCTTACCCCCCTTGAAACCATATCCCAGGATAGTACCTCTCAGAAAGATCAGGAGAATGAAAGATAAAATTCTCTCACAACTACGGATGGACACCAAAAGAAAAATGAAACACTGTTTCATCATTTTATTAGCTAATGAAATGAAATGAAACAAAACGGAGAAGCAGCGTTTTGTTAGTAACGAAACAAAATGGCAGGGTTTTTTTTTGTTTAAAATGAACCAATTCATTTCACAGTAAAACAGCTCCCTGTGGTCCTAGAGGCACCCAGGGGACCCATTTTATAGAGTTAAAAATATGTTCATTACTGTTTCATTTTGTACACTTTTTTTAAAAAAATAGTTTCTAATGAAACAAAACGAATCATGGGGGAAATGAAATGAAACGAAACACAATTTTTCCATTTCATGCCCATGCCTATTCACAACTGGGCTCCCCGGTCCAGTTCTGAATTTCTCAAAAAACCTTCTCAAGAACATTTGTCTGTGAAGATTCTCAGTCATCCAGGTGAGTTTATCTGGAAGTTGAGTCATGGCTACTGGACTTCTTTTTTGAGAGAGAGAACATTTTTGAGAGATAGAACTTCTCAAGAACATTGACAGCACCAAGCCTGAAACAAAACATAGCTCTAACAATGCAGGGTGTGCCTGGCAATATGAAGCAATCATCTCATAGGCTTGCCTGGGAGGAGAGATTGGGACTGCTTAGGGTTGGGCTCAGGACCCTATTATACACCAGGAGGAGCATGGTAGCCATAGGAAGCATTGGAAGTAAGGGCTTTTTCTTTCCATTTGGGCCTGCAAACTCTGGGCAAGTACCTCTTGGGGACTGCAAACTGCAGCTGAGTGAGAGTCAGGACAATGAAACAAGTTGCCCTGAAACTTGAGAAACAAGTGCATACATAAGTAATAGATTATTTGATGTTCTAAATAACTCCAGTGGAGTAGTTCCCAATCTATGGTTTTCCAACAGTGGTTGGGTTTGTGATCTGAATGGCTGTGGCACCTCAACCCACCATTTCAAACCATAGGCTACCCATCTCCAAGACATTCAAAACTGCCTGAGCATCAGCTATACAGTAGGACCCCCGTATCCATGGACTCATTAACCACTGATTCAGTTATCCACAGTTGGCAGAGGAAAAAAATAAATATTTCAGCAGCCACAAAGCAAGCTGCTGTCACAAACAACTATAAAGCAAGATACTGTCATAAAAGAGCAGGTTTGGGGATTTGGGTGTTCTGTCTTATCCACGGTTTTCCTTATACATGAGAAGGCCTGGAACCGATTCCCAGCAGATACTGGGGTCCTACTGTACCACCTTTGGATACTGAGGTCTAAAACTTTGGGGGTGGGATGTCAAATACTGAGAACGATTGAACTAGAGGGCAAAAACTGTGCCTATTTATTTACAAGTAGATTGGGATGAAACAACAACAACAACAACAACAACTTTGGCTTTGACTTAATCATGACCCTTTCCAGGATTTTCAAGGTAAAAAATGTTTACCATTTCCTTTTTCTGTGCAAGCGTTAGGACTGTGCCCATTTCCCAAGGCTACACAGGCTGGCTCTTTTGGCTTTGACTTAAAAATCATGACACTTGTTCCTTTGTATTTTCAAGGTAAAAAAATGTTTACCCATTGAGCCCCAGTCCAAGTCTTTTGGTCTGAATCCTGAATCCAGGGCCGGATTTATGTATAGGCTAAGTAGGCCAAAGCCTAGGGCCCATTTCCAAAGGCTTGCCCCCACAAGTGGGCTCTTCCCCCCCTCAGACTTCATGCGAAGGAAGAGTAGGAAATTATAAATTCCCAGGGCATTGAGTACTTTGTATTTCCAGGTGAAGAGGTTTGGAAAGCAGAGGGATGTTGGGACCTCATGAGAGCCCCAGTCCAAGTGACTTTGGGGTCTGAATCCTGAATCCAGGGCCTTAAAAATTTATGTATAGACATTTAAGTAGGCCAAAGCCAAACAGCAGGCCTTAATTCCGGATTTAATCCGGGGTCACCCTCCACCGGGAAAGCCTTGCCCCTGCGGCCCCAAGTGCCTCTTCTTCTTCTTCCTCCTCCTTCCCCGCCGGGCCTGGTGTTTCTCTTCAAACTGCAAAGACTTCATGCGAAGGAACGGAAGCTTGGGCCCAGCAATTCTAAGATTCAGGGCAGTTGACTCTTTGATGCATTCATCCGGGGGCAGGGGCAGCAGGCTGGGGCTACCCGGCTACAACAAGGGGGATGCAGCCGAGGCTCTGCTCCTGCGGGGAGGAGGGAAGAAGAAAGAGAGCGCGCGCCCTAGCAGTTAGGACAAGCAGGAGTGGGAACATAGGGGCAGGCCCATAGGGGCGTGACAGTGTGACTTGGACAAATAAGTCCAAGTCTGAATCAAGTCTCAAGTCACCACCAAAGCCTGCAAGTTGAGTCCGTGTCAAGTCATGGGTCCCCATCCCTGTAAAACAGAATCATCTTTATTTATCTTTAGGCAAACATCTGCAAGGAAACACAAAACCCAGCAGAGAGAAAAGTTCTCCACTCCTGTTAAATGAGGTCTGATAATGGTTACAAACGTGGCTCTTTAGGCAGGCTTTACCGAGCTCTTAACTCTATACATCTTAGTGGCTCATCTGCCAATTTAATCAAGTTTTTCCCCACTGTCCTAATTTAATTTCCTTTCCCTCCCTATTTGCTGTATTGATGTTTGCTGCGACATGTGGAGTGATAATAGATTTTAGATTTTTAGATATCTGCCCATGGTTTGATATGCTGTGTAGTTAATTGCCATTATGTTGTTTATTTATGTTGCATTTATTTTGTTATTACTGTATATTGTTTCCTTGTTGTAAGCCACCCAGAGTGGCCAGATGGGCTGGGTATCAATATATCAATATGTAAAATAAAATAAGTAGCGATGGACATGAACTGCAGTTTGGCGTTTTGGCCCAGTTTGGTACTGCCCCCCCACAGGTGTTGCAGAGGCACTGTTCACTCTCCTCTCCTGCATCGTTTTCATGCTCTGCCATTTTCCAGGGAAAGCATTCTTCCCTCCCCACCTCCTCAGCATGACTGCTCACCCACCAATCACCATGCACACTTTCCTCTTCCGCCTCCTCCAGCGGGCACCCACTCAAGGGCTGCACGGCAGGTTTCCCTACCCTCCAGACACTGGAGGAGGTGGAGAGGGAACTGTACCCTGCAATCCGGGTAGTGGGCAGCTGCATGGATGGGGCAGGGAGCGACGTGCAGCATAAAAGGTGTTGCTCTTTCAAGAGGGATGGTCAAAGCATGATGTTTGGAAGTAGCCATGAGTAAGAACCCTGTCAAAGTAAATGCCCCCCCAAAAAAACAAAGAAAAGAAGTGGCAAGTTTTGTTTATAGACCATTTAAAAACCCTCCAACTGTCTCTCTCTTCTTGGGAATGAAAACATTTTCCATCTCCCCTTCCAGGTACCCACCTGCCATGCTGCCTGTTTCCTTTTGCCAGTTAAGAGAAAACAGGACTACTAATTCATAGAGTGTTTTTACTTCCCTGCAGCTTGTGCTTCCAGAGAATTTTCAGAAATCCTCAAGCCGCTTTGTCTCTCCTTCTATGCACCCTGCTTCCTGGTTCTTTGTTCCTTCCCTACCTGAGTGTCGGCTCTGAGTTAAATACTGGTGGACTAAAGGAAGGGCTGATTATCTTGACAAAGAGGCAGAGATGCTGGGGTGGGGAGGAAGCTTACCAACGATGTTCAAACACACCAAATCGTCCTTGAGCAGGGCCAAGATTGTAGTACCAATACAGCACAGCCTGTTCAGAGAGGTATATAGATTGCTGTTTGAACCACTGGTGGTTCAAACCAAGCCATGGCATCCACACATGTTACTACTTAGATTGATCCATCCTATCCTTTTAAAGGCTGTTGCACACTTTTCTGGCACAGTGCTAGGAGCTACTGATTTTTTTTGGGGGGGGGTTAGAATTCTATGTCCTTCTAACTATCCCATGGTGTTGCCTGTGCTGATGGTTCTTTTGCACCCAAATAGAGCTGTAGGTAGTGTTATCTGAGGTGACGACCCCATGATGTATTAGGTGGGTTCTGACATTAAAAGGGAGGATGGAGAAGCTTCTCCTTTATTTTTGACTCCTTAAAAAAGAAAATCCCTTAACTTATGCAGCACAATTCTAATATCATGGTACAGTAAACCCCCATCTATCTCAGGGGTTAGGGACCCAACATGACCCGCAATAATTGAAAATCCACAATATGCAGATGCTGGGTCAGGTCGGGACTGGGCGGGCTCTCTGGGGGCTCTTGTACTTATACCAGGCCTGGCACTGCTCCAAACGAGCCTGCAAGGGGCTTTCCAGTCCCCCCGAGGCTCCAAAAGTGTTTTCTAATGATCTGGAGGTCACTTCTCCGAGGGCCCTGGGAAGGTCTTTCCTCCTTACCCCAGGGGGCCTTTTTTTCATATACTGCGGACCTGAGATATACCGGGACTGCAATATATGAACTGCGAAAGGGCGGGGGATTGTAGGTTGATGTATCTCTGCTTCAATATGCCACTTGCTTTGTTTAACAAAAGAAAAGAAGGCACCAAGGCTGGCTGAAGGATGGTCTTGAGAAAAGGCAGGGAAGAGAGTGTACCTCCCAGGAAAGCCCTGGATGAGAACGTTGGGAAAAGTGGGGTTACCTGCCTTCTGTCTCCTCAACCTTCACCCCAATGTGTTCTCTTTATTCCACAGCTGTCCTTGACTGGTTAGTTAAAATTTGGAGAGGTGGGAAAAATACCTTTTATAAGTTTCTACTTATAGGAGCCTCATGGCGGAGTGGTTAAATGCCTGTACTGCAGGTAAAACTGTGCTCACGACCTGGGGTTCAATCCCAGGTAGCAGGCTCATGGCTGACCCTTTCATCCTTCCGAGTTTGGTAAAATGAGTACCCAGCTTGCTGGGGGGGGGAGCAATGTGTAACTTGCATAATGTAATTAAATTGTAAACCACCTAGAGACTACTTGAAGTGGTGTGGGGTGGTATATAAGCAGAACACTTTGCTTTGCTTACTTGAATGATTTTCCATACAAGCAATTCTTTGGCTCAGTATTCAAGTTTTTGACTGAAGAAATTGTTAGATCACCCCTTCTCTAAGAAGCTTCTTCCACAACTGCATAGAAAATCGTTCTGGTTAATCTGATTTCTAATTCACAGGCGGTCCCCTTTGGAAGAAAAAGAGTCATGAGAAAATGGACAGAGATGGTGAACAAAAAAAATCACCCTTGCTATTTAAAATGAACGAATTGCCTCCAAATAAGCAAAGATAAGGCATAGACATTAAGATTTGGTCCACTGTTGCGTGGTTCAGTCCAATAATGAGGAGGAATTAAAGTTCACTGAGGTTTGCTGCTCTGCATGCATTAAAGCAGCTCTCTCTCTCTCTCCTTTTTTAAATGTTAGACATACTGTGTCATTTAAAGAAAAATATGCTTAGTATTTTGACCTGCTGTAATCCTGGCTGTGGTTCTGCATTTCAGCTATTGCCAGCACAGACTAATCAGTGCTAATACAAATGTTCTTGGCTGCAGATGAGAAGCTGGGCTGATGAGTGATTACTTTAACTGCCTGCACTATAGAGAAGGTTTGTAATTTGCTTCTGGGGGAAATACTCTTGCTGCGAAGCTCAAAGGCATTAAAACCTCCACCAGGAAAAGAAAGGTGTTCACATAACTATTTGGGAGCAACAATTGTTTAACCCTGCTACACGGGACCCATTTCATCACAGCATCTGGGCTAGTCCAATCTCATAATCAAATCATGTTTTAAATATGGAGGAATCTTAATTTGCACTCAAACAGGGGTTCAACAAGTAATTCTTAACCTGAGTCAATCAAAATTTGACTCATCAATTTGGGGAAATCACTCTAAAAATCACAGAACAGACATGCAGTAACCTTGTTCCCTTGGTAAATCACTCTAACTGTGTGGCGCTTTTGCGCTTCCCTTAATGTTTAGGCAGATGCTTAACCTTCCTAGATCCCTCAAAATACTGCCACAGTGAAACCGATGCCAACGAAATCTGGCTAATTAACGCTTTGTTTCTGAAAACTGTTTATGTTGCGTTACGGATTACACAGACACAGAGCTTCGGGGTGCAATCATCTGGTCCTCAGGCAGCATTTCTGTGTCTCTCTTTCTGGGCTGCGTGCGTGCGTGTATGCTGTATGCTGTAGACTGTGTGGGAGTGTGTGGGAGCTCTCTCTGAGCTGCCTGGGACCAGAAGTCTGTATTTATTGATTAACAGTAAACAAGTACACAATGGCAGAGGAAATACATTCCATGGGTGGGAATGAAAATGCTCCCCAGCCAGTGAGGGATTATTGATAAGAACAGGAAGGGGCTCTTGGTCCTGAGCAGATGTATCCTGATATCCTGTTTTTCTGGCCTCCTGACTTATGCTTAGATCAGCATCAGCTTAGCCGCACACTGGGTGCCTGCTCGACCCTGGGGATTTCTGGGAAATCCAGGTCTTCAGCTTCCTCTAGGTGCGCTTTGTGCTCTGCCGATTTCTTGGGGTTCAGAGCTATCGGGGTATGAAATCCCCACATGTTTATATCCTCTATTTTTGCCTGACTATAGGCATCTAAGGTGGGTATCAAAATGTGAGTATCAATATTTAAAAGCGTACAGTAAAATCCCTTAAAAAGTGATGGGTTTTTTTGAACATGAAATGTTCATGATTTGAGACTAAGATGTTGCTATGTTCTTGTTGTGTCTCTTTCAACAATAATATAAAGTATATAAAGTATATGCACTCACACAGCAATCTGATACTCACTTAGCCTGGGAAGAGAAATTTAAAGGAAACCCACCCACATAATAGGAACTATATGGTATATGCAGCCTATGCAGTGAGGAGTGTGCAGGACTCTATATTGGAAAAACTAAACAACCACTAAACAGGAGAATGGCACAGCACAACAGAGACAACAGCTCAGAACTAGAATCAGCAGTGTGCCTTCATTTGAAGGACAAAAGACACTTATTCAAAGACCAGGATGTACACATATTAGACAAAGAAGATAGGTGGTATGAGAGAGGGCTCAGGGAAGACATTCCTGTGTGTATAGAAATACTCTCTCTCAACAGAGGTGGAAGACTTAAGCACAATCTGTCTTCCTTTTATCATGCTGCCCTTTCAACAATCCCCAGACAAATCAGAAGCACTTCACACCTCCACCAGGAAGGCCATTGCTAAAGGCTCAAACTTTATGGGCCTTGGGAAGGTTGCATAGTTGTGACTTTCACACAACCCTGGCCATTGAGCATCTAACGAGCCTATTTAGACCAGGGTGGGGTAAAACCAAGGTGAACTCTAAATTGGAGGTCTTCCACAAACCTTCCTCAGACTGAAGAAGGTACTTGGATGAGTAGCAAAATGTTTCGATCCCACAAGAAAAGAACTCCCGTTGTCAAGACTCAACTCCCAGATTGGTCATTAAAAACTCGTTCTCATGATTAAATAAAACAGGGGTTTGCCTGCAGGCAGGAGGGACAACTGAAGTTAAGCCAGCCTATACACGTTTATTTATTTATTTATTTATTGTTGCATTTATATCCCGCCCATCTTCAAATTTGAACTCTAGGCGGCTGTCAGAGAATGCCACAATTTCAGAGTAGCAGCTAAGTAAGCTTTGTGATCTCTAGAAATATGGGTGGTGGCCATGTAGAATCCATCACTATCACTATCTATATCAGGGCTGCTCAACTTTGAACATGCCAAGGTCTACTTTTTCCGGCCCAAAGTGCCTGAGGGCTACTACACTAAAACCTCTACTTACGAATTTTATCCGTTCTGAGCACATGCTCAGAATAGTCTGAAAGGGCACCAGTTTGAATCCTTATGATGAGGTGAGCTCCCGGTGCTTGCCCCAGATTCTGCCAACCAAGCAGTCTGAATGCACATACAAAATGTGGGCAGATTAATAGGTCCCACTTCAGTGAGAAGTGTAACAGTGTTTAGCCATGCTGGCCACAGATACGTATTTATCAATTCCCATTTTTAAAATGCTCTCCTCTCTCTCTCTCTCTCTCTCTCTCTCTCTCTCTCTCTCTCTCTCACCCCACCCCCACCCCCACCCCACATATCATCAGGTGGGGTAAAAGGAGGGTCTGTTTTTTTGGCTGAGACCCAAGCGCTGTAGCGCAGGCTAGGAGCTGGCAAAAAAAGAGTTTAAAACTCACTCCTTTCCCCCCACCCCACCAGGTGGGGGGAAAGGAGCAATTTTAAAACTTTTTTTTTGCCAGCCCCAAGCCTGCACTACAGCTGATGTGCGCTTGGGGCTCAGCCCCCCCCCCCAAAAAGAGTTTAAAAATGGCTCCTTTCCCCCACACCTACCCTGTTTCCCTGAAAATAAGACCTCCTCCAAAAATAAGCCCAACAGGATTTCTATGCATTTGTTAAATATAAGCCCTACCCTGATAATAAAACCTAGTGATGGGCGTGGCTATGGTTGTGTGCAGGGCTGACATTCAAGCATATTATACTTAATAAAAGTAAGACATCCCCTGAAAATAAGCCCTAGTGTGTCTTCTTGAGAAAAAATAAATATAAGACAGTGTCTTATTTTCGGGGAAACACGGTATGCGGTGGGGGAAAGGGGTGAGTTTTGAACTTTTTTTTTGCCAGACCCTAAGCCCACTGATTGGCGCTTGGGGCTCAGCTAAAAAACAGTTTTAAAATCCCTCCTTTCCCCCCATAGGTGGGAGAAAGGAGCAATTTTTAAACTTTTGTTGGGGTGGGACTGAGCCCCAAGCGCCCATCAACTGTAGTGCAGGTTTGGGGCTGGCAAAAAAAAGTTTAAAAAATGAAACGACAGCCAAGTTAGTATTTTTAAATTTAAAAAAAGAAGAAGTTAGCATCAGCTAATAGGGTAAAAAAAGGGGGGGAACCCGGATAATCAGCATCCCCACATGCCTATGCGAGGTTGGAAAATGCAAATTTGTAACTGGGTTAAGAAATACCCAACATCACCCCTAGGTCATGGAAAGCTCAGTTCAACCTGCTGAACCAGTTTTCTTTTTTAAAAAATATCTCGATGGTCGTGGGGAGACATATTTTTCAGCTGGATTACTTGTAATTAAAAACGGGATCAAACTGCTCGTGAGATAGTGCCCATGGCGAGATTGCTTGCTAGTCTACCAAGCTTTCATTTTCATTCCGCATAGCAGAGATACCTTTGAGGCGCTAACGAGGAACAGCAGCATTTCCTCTTAAGGCCTTACAGCAGCAGAGTAATGGCTCTATTATTTGCTCTCTGCCTCTGACAGCTGTGGATCTTGCAGCCTGCGAGAGAATGCAAAATGGGCTCTGTGTACATGCTTTCACGTCCCTTCCCACTAATTCCTGAATCCAGATTCCTCAAACAAATAAATAAAACACTCAGAATTTATTTTTGAACGTATTCTTCTTATCACCTCTTCTAGGAGATCAAACATGGCATGGCAATAATGGTTAAATGGCTTTTCGGTGCAGCTGCAAAGTGTTTCATCTTCATGAAGTCACAGAACACAACAGACATCAAGTGTGTTTAAGAGTTGTTGCCTGTTTCCTCAGATGCAACAGCTGAAGTGCATCAACTTCCCTACATTTCTCTGTGAAGGATGTGTGAAGTGCATGTAGGTGTGCTCTATATTTATTCCCTTCAAGTTTAAATATTGTCCCTCTGTGTTGTAAGTCACACTTGGGTCCTCATTTAAAAATATTTTAAATAGGTAAGTGCCCATTTTCATAGATCATGTTTTGTTCAGTATAAACATACAGATGATTATTTAAGCAGCCTTTGTTGGAAATAATTGTTTTTCAAGTACTAAACGTAAGTCATAAAAAAGTTTCAAAATATACATAATTGAATGAGGTTCAACTGATTATTGTTGTAAAACTGTTCAGGGAAGTGAGTTTTAGATACAAGGACAAGCTCTTCCTTGCAGCAGTTCTAAAAATAAAATATCTACCCCCCCCCCCCCCCGAAAAAATGTCTACTATCCTTATTCCTCAAACAGAGGTAGACAACCTTCAGCATTAAGGCTGAATGTAACCTTTGATTAATTTCAAAAGCTAAGAAGAAATAATACAGACGTGGCATGAAAGCCCCACCAGTGGGTTTAGATCTGGTTACCATTAGCATGTGGTCTCAACAAGTTTCCTCTGGAGAAATATGGCCCTCAGAAGTAAGTACAGTAGGACCCCCATATCCACTGATTCAGTTATCCAGGGTTGGTGGAGGAAAAAATTAAGGGTGTGGTGGCTCAGTGGACTAAGGCTCCAAAAACTCTTGGCTGCAAAGTTGGCAGCTCAGCAGTTCAAATCCTGGGTGCCACTCAGCGGAGCGAGCTCCAACTGATAACCCCAGCTCCTGCCAACCTAGCAGTTCGAAAGCAGGTAAATGCAAGTAGATAAATAGGTACTGCCATAAAAAGCGGGAAGTTAAAACAGTGTTTCCTTGCAGCCATGCCGGCCAAGTGGCCATGGACTTGCACAACACTGGCTCTTTGGCTTGAATACAGAGATGAGCACTGCCCCTAGAGTCGGACACGACTAGCACGCTTGTGCGGGGGTCTAGCAACACCACACGTGGAAGTATGGTATTCAAGGAACAGTGGACAGACACATATGGAAGGAGAAGTGATGTACTTCAATATGGCCCCAACACAGGATTTTTAGTACCACTTGAGTTTTCCATTTCTCAGCATGGAATTTTAAAATATATTTGTATCCTTATTATTCATAGCTTTAATATTGCCCTTTAGCGATGTAAGCTACCTCTTTATATTCATTGTTCCTTAGATTTAAATATTTTATTTTAATTATGTTAACCACAATATTCATATACTCATTGTTTTTACTTTTAAATATTGAGGTAAGAGGTAAAGGATTTGATTATGATTATGGTAATAACTGCAAGATTAATAATGGCAAAGAATTGGAAAGATAACAAGAAGCTGAGTATAGAAGAATGGTATGACAAAATGTGGAGTTTAGGCAGCAATGATAAACTGACTTGTGAATTGAAAAAGGGCTGTTAAAAAAGAACGTTTTTAAATCAAATTTGGCATAAATTTCTAGAACATGTATTTCTAAAACATAAGGGATATACTCCATCTGAAGAATCCAGTCAGTTTTGGAAGGAAATGGGATGTATAAGAAAAAAAACATGTAAAGGAAGTAAATGTAATGTTATATAATGTTATGCAATGTAATGTTATATAATCCTAATAGTGGAGGGCAATATATTACAAATGTCTTGAAAAGAATTCAACCAACCATGCTACTTTTTGTGTCAAAATAATATGATGCTTATATTCCTCCCCACAGTGTTTAAAACATTTCCTGGGTGCTTTACAATTTTAATTATTCAGATTACACTTTGCCCTCCTCCTAGAGCTGGATACTCAGTATATCCACTACAGAAGGATGGAAAGATCTGTCAATTTTTAGCTGGCCACCTGAACCTGTCAGGATTGAACTGTCCTATTAATTATGGTTCAGGTTTTATATGTTCTTTATATGAGATGTTTTGTAATGTGGATTTACTGTATCTGCTTTTGTCTCTTGTTGTGAACCGCCCAGAATTCCTTTGGAAAAGGAAAGTCGAGTGGTCTTTAAATATAAATATAAATATAAACAAACAAACAAACAAACTTAGTTCTTGAGTCAAGTCTTGACTTCAGTGCCACAGTTTAACCACTGTGTCATAGGGCTCCTACAACACTTGGAAGTACATAGCTAGTCTCATACCATGTAGGCAACCAAACATCCGGTTATTTTTAAATACAGTGGACCCTTGTATAAAAAACAGCTTGTATAACATAAAGTTTGTATAACATAAAAAATTCCAGAGATAGGGGAAATTTGCTTAACAGAATCGCCTATGGGGAGAATCTGTACAACATAAAAATGGGATCACTCCGTTTTCAATGCATTCCAATGGGAATTTGTATAAAGGAAAATTTGCTTAACATAATGCCATTTGGAACGAATTAATTCCTTTATACAAGGTACCACTGTAATCATTTAGAACAGGCCTGCCCAACAGGTAGACCACGGGCTACCAGTAGCCCGTGAAGGATTCAAAAGTAGCCTGCCAGCCATCAATAAAAAAAGTGAGGGAAAAGCTCTCCACCCCTCCCTCCCCCATCCCAAGGACCACCACTGCGCCAGCAAAGTTCTGGGTCAGCCAGCCCACTGTCTCAGCTGAGTGGGACAGTTCAAGGCCATGGTGCAGTCCCCTGTTCTCCCCACCGGCCAGATGATCGGTGTGCCACTGTCTTGTGACCAGCTGAGTCGCTGGTGCGGAGTGGAGGGGTGAGAGGGGAGGAGAGGGGTGAGAGGTGGGATTGCAGGTGTGCCCATCTCCTTTGTGCATGTGCAGTGACGTCTCCCTTCTTCTTCCCCCCTGGACAATTCTATCAATTACGGATTAATTGATTTTCAATGCATTGCTATGGGAAACCACTGCTCTACTTTGTTTACTTATGACCATGTGCTCGGAAGGAATGCATAAAATTTGTAAGTAGAGGTTTTAGCGTAGTAGACCTCAGGCACTTTGGGCCAGAAGAAGTAGACCTCGACCTGTTCAAAGTTGGACAGCCCTGATTTAGAAGTTGATGTTACCTCCGCTGAAGTTCTGGTATCATCTATTTCATTTTACCACTTTCCAAAATCTATAGAAGACAAGCCATCCTATGTACAAGAAGCATAGATGAGCAATTTAGGTAAGTCTTTGGATAAGAGTTCTGGTCCGAGAGGCAGTATGCGACGAACCACTTATCTGGGTTGCCTTGAAATCCATGAATAAGGGATAGATCAAGTCTTTCGAGACTGAAGGATGCCAATGATGTAATATTCCCCATGCTTTCCTTTCACACTGCTTCTGCCTGCATGCTTGCCTTCCTGTCTGTAGTTTTTAGCCACTTCCATGCCCCAGGAATGTTTTTGGGTCTCCTTCTCTCTATTATCTTGCAGAGGATTAGACAAAATATCAGGCCTCAATCCATTCCAAAGCTTTGCTGCCCCAAACCCCCAAAAGAAAAGCCAAAGCTCTGTCTGGTGTAGCATCTTAAAGTAACTGGATTGAAGTGCTCAAGGTACAGGCCTTTTTAATCTCCTTTAACTGGAGACAATGGGAAAGTTGAAATCCCTTGTGAAACCCACTTTCTGTAGGAAAAAGAAGATGGAGCTCACTGGCCCTTTGTGGGTTTAGATTTCTCTTGTGTCTTGTGTCTTGTCATAAAAAGGTTCCATTATGTTCAGTAGCTGCTTTCTTTTCTAACAAACAATGGAAAAAATATCTCGGTCTCCCTGGCTCCTCTGCCTGTTTGTCTAACAATACATCTGAAAAGAAATAGAAGTGTTTTCCCATAACAAAGCCACTGTTTGTGCAGTGGACTGTATACTGGGGGTTAATATCACAGGGTAATAGCGGGGGCCATGAATATGGGCATCAGCATTTCCTAGTAATCATTTCCACCACAACATTTCCTTACTAGGATATGCTGATGTCAGTATTGTTAGTCTCCTTGGAAGTAAGAGATTTGTTTTGATGAAGGCTGTTGTAGGAGAAGATGGGCTCATATCCAAAAGGCGTGTCAGCTAATAATTATGCACTCAATCCAGATTGGCATTGGTAATATGGTAAACTGCACTGCAGCCAAAACTATGCTCACAATTCAGGGTTCAATCCCAGGTAGCTTGCTGTGGTTGACTTAGCCTTGTAACTTTCTGAGGTGGGTAAAACGAGTACCCGATTTGCATGACGGGCAGTCTGTATCCTGCGTATATTGTAAACAGACCAGAGAGAACTTTAAGCAGAACACCTTGCTTTGCTTTTTTTCTTCATGTGGTAGTGTAAGAATGGACCTTGCAGCAGCACATGGAGGGGGATCCTTCACAACTTTGTATATGGCCACTATTTTCACCTTTTTTATTGCAGGCAATCATGCATATGAATAAATAAAATTCAAAATATATTCCATGGTTTGCCTCATTGCCTCTCTTGGGCTAAATCAAGCCCCAATTAGAAAAAAAATAACAACAACCACTGAATCATATGCAAATGCTGATTTATCATTTGACAATTGATCTAGTGGGTCTTCTGTAACTAGCAACTAGCAGCTGGAATTAGGCTATAATGTTTACATGCTGGTACAAGTATATCCATGGATTAATCCCCCTTCCCTTCATTGATCAGAACTTGAGGAAATTTGTTTCTTTGAATTACAACTCCAAGAATCCTCTAGGAGCATGGTTAATGGCTACAATGACCAAAATGACCAGAAGATTCTGGGAGATGTACTCTACAAAATGTAACATTTCCATACTCTGGCTATAATACAAATAATATATAATAAGGCTGACACTGGCAACATAAAATGTTCCAGCAATTGCAAGTAGAGATGGGCACAAAAAAATTATGGCGTTTTGGTTTTTCGTTTGTCGTTGAGAGGTCTGTTTCGGTTCATTTCCGTTTGTCGTGAATTGTTGGAAAATTTTCGTTACCGTTTTTCGTTTTTTCATTTGTCATTTCTACCCGCTTTTTGCACGATTTTTAAAGCATTTCCGTGCGCAGGCATCCCCCAACGCCCCAGACCAGAGGGAAAACACTAAAAAAAAGGATGCTGGCAGAGACACAGTATAGACTAGGTATGCAGGGAGGCTGCAAAGGCAGCGGCGGCCGTTGCCCAGGGTGCAAGGCAGCCACAGAGTGACTGCACTGTGGGGCAAGGGAGGGTACTCACTGAGAGGTACGCAGCACGCACACACACAGGGAGGCTGCAGGACTGAAGCTAGAGTCGCAGAGACAGCAATCCCACCCTAACTCCCACCAGAGAATGCAAGGGGGACGGGGGCTGCCAGCGCTTTTTATGCCCTCTGTGGCTGCCAGACCTGCCCACCCAGTCTGCAACCTGGGCATGCTATTGGTTGAACATGATCCCATCACATGGCTTGCCTCCATTTTGTGGCTGGTGGCAACATCCATTTTAAAGGGAAAAGAAAAATACATCGCGATGGGAGAAGACAAAAACAAACGTTTTAAGGACCCCAACCCCCTGGTAGGTAATAATTTCAAATAATTATCACATTATTGCTGCGTTTTTACAGATGTCCAGGGCGTTTTTTAACATTTAAAACAACTCATTTCATTGCGCGTCGCCATTAACGGAAATGAAACGTAACGACCACAATTTTCGTGGTTCTGTTCATTTCGTTGCATTTTATCATAATTGTTGTTTGTCGTTTCGTTACGTAACGGAACGACAAACGAATAATGGAAATGAAAAAATGTTCGTTCCGTGCCCATCTCTAATTGCAAGTAGTCACTCAATTATTTTAAAACAAACAAATGATATTTCGATAAAATATTGGTAAAATCTTCACAGATGTAGATTCTGGATATTAAAGACACCCCCTAAGTTGCAGGATAAAAATGTATTGTTGTTGTTGTTGTTGTTGTTGTTGTTGTTGTTGTTGTTAATAATGATCATCATCATCATCATCATCATCATCATCATCATCATCTTCTTCTTCTTCTTCTTCTTCTTCTTCTTCTTCTTCTTCTTCTTCTTCTTCTTCTTCTTCTTCTTCTGAACACAATTGCCGGGTGTTTAGCTGGAGTTGGCCTTCTCCAATGATCGAGCTCTTTCCAAGAGCCTAGGATGTCTGGAGAAATCTTTGTAAAGTATATGCTGTTCCTAATAATGTTGCCATTTGTAGTTGATCAATGCTGATCTTGTCAATGCCGAGAGTTTTCAGATGTTTATCCAGGTATTCTGGGATTGCACCCAAGGCGCCTAATATTATTGGTATTGTTCTTGCTTTATTATCATTATACTGATGATGATGATGATGATGATGATGATGATGATGATGATGATGATGAGCTATACAAAGTTTAAATTCTACGAACATGATGACTATATGATGATGACCCCCGGGCCGCGGATGATGCCGGTCCGTGGACCGGTTGGCACCGGGCCGCCTGGGGATCCTACGCCGCCCTCCTCCTCCTCCTCTTCTTCTCTCCCGCGGGCAGCCGGAGGAGGAGTCGCCGCTGCCGGGCACGGCGCACGGGCGGGGTGGGGGGGAGCCCGGGCTCCTGGGCGGGCGGGCCCCGCCTCCTCCTCCTGTTGGCGGCCGAAGGCAAGCGGCGGCGCAGAGGTGCCCCAACCGAGGCGGGCCGCACATGACCGCGGCCACGGCAGCCGCCCGGGTTCGGCTGTGGCTCCGCGGCCAGCGGCGGGGGCGCCCCGCCGCCGCCCGCGGCCGGCTCGGCGGTCCCGGTGGCGCCCTCGGGCCGGAGACGCCACCCCCACCGGCCTCCCTCCCCCCTCCCCCCTCCTGCTCGCCCGCCCCAAGGTCGCAGCCGAGGCAAGCGGCGGCGCAGAGATGCCCCACCGAGGCGGGCGGCGGCGGCCGCGGGGCGCCCCCGCCCGCGGAGCCACAGCCGAACCCGGGCGGCTGCCGTGGCCGCGGTCGTGGCCGCCGCGGCCCGCCTCGGTTGGGGCACCTCTGCGCCGCCGCTTGCCTCCGGCCGCCGACAGGAAGAGGAGGCGGGGGCCCACCCGCCCAGGAGCCCCGGGCTCCCCCCCCGCCCGTGCGCGCGGGGGGAGCACACGCCCGACGCCCCCAGCCGGCGAGCGCACGCCTGACGCCCCCAGCCGGCGAGCGCCACCGCCGCCGCCGCCGCCGCCGCCGCTCCTGTGGCCCCCCCAAGGTACACACGCCAAGCCCCCCCCCCCCCCGCACCTCCTCCTCCCCCTCCTCCCTCCCCCCATCCCCCGCCCCCCCCCACACCCTCCCCTGCCCCCCCACACCCCCCTCCCCACCCCACCCCCCCCCCGGGCCACGGGAAAATAATCAAACAAATACCGGTCCGTGGAGACAAAAAGGTTGGGGAGCACTGCTGTATGGTACCACTAAGCTGTAAGGTAAGGCTCTGGAGTGCTGCTGATTATAACTCTCATTACAGTCATCGTTATTCTTGCAGCACATCCTTCACCTTCGTTTGAAGTCTATAACCTCACAGTAACTTAGATCAGTTGTCCTTTATGTGAATTACCATGCCACGCTTATCCCCATTTAGACACAGTGTATATATTTCTTTTCAGAGATTTTCATTTCAATTGTCATGCAAAGGATTCAAATGAAATATCAAGCCTTCAGAACAAAGGTCCTAACAAGCTGATTCTGAGAAAGGTCACTATCAAAAAGGTGACATTGCATCAATCAGACTCTGTTCCTGGCACTCAGTGAAAGTGAAACAAAAGTGCCAAGTGAAACCTTTTTAAATGCCTGACACCAAAAGAAAAAAAAGGGGGGGGTGAGAGGAAAAAGAAAAGAAGTGCAGTGATATTTTCTCTAAAGTCAGGGACACGTTAAAAAACAAATCAGTGATACCCTGTTTCCCTGAAAATAAAACATCCCCTGAAAATATGACCTACTTACAGTTTTGCCCCACACTGAAATATAAGGCATCCGCCCCCCAAAAAATGCCTCCCCATAATAAGATAACAATAAATGTGTACCATATTTTTCTTCATGGAAAAATAAGACATCAATAAGACCTGGCACATCTTTGGGAGCAAAAATTAATATAAGTCACTGTCTTATTTTCAGGGAAACACGGTATCAACATACATTGCTGATTCTTAGGATATTCTTCCCTTCATATTCATCAGTCCCAGAAACCCAAATTTCCCCTTTCCCTTGGCTTCCCCATGGATCAGCTGTTCATTGGAGGCACAGGAACAGAAGAAGGGGAAAATCAAAATCTGGCCATTCTGCTTTCATTTAGACTTTATACAAATTAGTCTGGACTTTGGATTCACCCAAATCTGGTACACAGACCTTTCAGACAGCACTTAAGTAAGAGAATAACAATAGTCTGAAAAAGTGTGTAAAATCTGAAATATCTCCTATTAGATATATTTTGGCTACATGCATGTAATTTATTTGTATGTGTTTTTTGTTTTTGGGTTTTTTTGGACAGAGGAAGGTGTCTTAAATTTTTAATTGGTACTCTCCAAATATTCAAGTTAATACACAAAGGTTCATAAGATTTTGAATATACGGGGAAGTCCTTTTTCTTGCCACACATGTAACCTCAGGCAATTCATTAAAAACATGCATATGATTTTATATATAGTTCAGAGAAGACCTGCTGTGGTGTGATGCTGTTTGTGAAGAGGTCAGAGGGTGACTCAGATATTTATTCAGTGGAAAAAACACTGTGCTTGTGTTCATCATTATAAAATCATGATCTATTATAGTTTAATTAGGATGTGAGAATAACTGATCTCATGCTTCAGTGGTTTCAAAACTTTGTTGTTTGATTCTACTTATCATTCTGCTTGTTAATTTCCTTTTTGTAAAGGAAAAAAAACCCTCACCAACACCAGCACCAGCGGCAAAAAGAGGACCAGTGGAACACATGCCTATAACTGTGTCAGTTTCATACAGAGGTGGGCAGTTTGCTACAGTCTTGGTGGCATTTTTGCCTGCTTCTGAACCAGAGATCTCCATTCCTGAAATAGCCTGAAAAACATGCTGTTCACAAAGGTTGGAATGGAAGTTAGTTGACCTAATCTCTACTGGGACCCCTGCATTTCAACCTCTTTATAAATGATCTAGAATTAGGAGTAAATAGCAAGGTAGTCAAATTTGCTGATGACATTAAACAGGTAGTAAAAACTGAGAGAGATTGTAAGGAGCTCCAGAGGGATCTCTTGACACTGGGGGAGTGGGCAAACCAGTGCCAAATAAGATTCAACATTAGTAAGTGCAGGGTGTGCACGTTGGGTCAAAAAACCCCCCAATTACATTTATAAATGATGGGGTCAGAACTCTCTGCAACAAACCAGGAAAGGGACCTTGGTGTCCTGGTGGACAGCTCAGTGAAGGTGTTATCAACCTAGTGTGCCACAGCAGTGAAAAAAAGCAAACTAAATGCAAGGGATCATTAGGAAGGGCATAGGAAATAAGTCAGGAAATGTCAATTTGCCTCTTTATATATCTATGGTGAGGCCCCATCTAGAGTATCGTGTACAATTCTTGTCACCATACCTCCAGAAGGATATTATGGAAATGGAAAAAGTGCAGAGGAGGGCAACCAGAATAATTATGTGATTGGAACATCTTCCTTCCCATCTGAGGCTGCAACGGCTGGGCCTCTTCACTCTTGAACGATGGCTCCTAACAGGTGACCTGACTGAAGTTTACAAAATCATACACAATGTAGACAAAAAAGTAGATAATGAAAAGCGCACAACACTAGAACTACAGGACACTCCATGAAACTTTTGGGTGCTAGATCTCAAATAAGAGAAAGTGTTTTTTCACCCAGAGGATCACTGGTCTGTGGAACTCCCTACCAGAAGAAGTGGCGACAGCTCTCAGCCTTGACAGCTTTAAGAAA
Source organism: Phrynocephalus guinanensis (assembly GCA_037367245.1). Lineage (NCBI taxonomy): Eukaryota > Metazoa > Chordata > Lepidosauria > Squamata > Agamidae > Phrynocephalus > Phrynocephalus guinanensis. Next base: position 157,157,620 of record CM074733.1, on the reverse strand, counting down.
GGATTGGACACGTTCATGGAGAACAAGGGTATCAGTGGCTATCATTATGGAAGCCTAAGGACAACCTCTGTGTTGGCGAGATAGGCAGGATATCTCTCAATGCCATTTTCAGGGAATCATAAGAAGGTGATAACATCTACTTGGGAATACCCTGAAGCAATTAGTGAGCCGCTGTGTGAGACAGAAGGCTAGACTGGATGGACTGTGGCCTGTTCTAGCAATGCTGTTTTTATGTTCTTGAGTTCTACTCTCACATTTTCTGGTGCCCTATCTTAGGTTCTTAAAGACCCCCCCTTTAAGACAGAAGAAATGACCAGCCAGCTACTTTTGCAGTAAAACAATTTTAGGGTCTAAAAGAACCCCAAGTAGTGGTGCATTGGGTGTAAGTGGGAATTGCCCCCAGAGCATCTGGGATGTGCACTTTGCAATTTAGGAGCTGTTTATTTTTGGGGGTGGTTTGGGGTATAGGAAATCTGGGAAAACTTTGAAGGCTGCAATATGTCTGTGAAGATTCTCAGTCACCCAGGTGAATTTATCTGAAGTTGAGTCATGTTTACTTTTTCTCAAGAAAAAGAAGTCCAGTAACCATGACTCAACTTCCAGATTTGAAGGCTGCACTGGCCTCCGGGAAAACCAGTGTCTTGTGGGTCACACTTTGGCTATATCTTCTCTAGTGCCATAAACTTTTGACATTACAGGCTAGTAGAATAATATAAATACTAATGCTCAGATAGTTCAATTACATGCCAACACAATCACTCTGAATTCCAGCCCAATAATCTGCAGACAGCCACTGTGTCCCAGTGGCATAACTTTTAGTGGCCAGTTGTTGCAAGTTGAGAGGTCAACACAGAGATTTCCAGCTGGATACTAATCTCTTGACTCAGTGTTTTACCAGGAAATGTCCACAGTTATCTTCTTTACTTGCACCTGAGTTCTGCACTGCTTTACTCAGGGTTTTAGTGACAGGCCGCTGCCCCCTGTGGTTGGTGGGGTCAGAAGCAGTCAAAGAAGCTAGTGCTGGGCAGGACTAGTGGCTGGCAGCAAAACTAGGCATTTATACATAGAGACAGAGGGACAGGCAAGCATTCACACATATACACATGGAGGCCCACAGTTCTGAGGAGGTAAGCACAAGTGGGATAGCTAGGGTAGCTCCTCTTGTGTGTGTGAGTGTGTGGGGGGGGGGGTTCACATCCCACTTCTTCCAATGGATGAGACACCACTGTGTAGATATATGGTTTGGGAAGTTACCCAGATTTTCAAGTATCTTCAGGATACAGAATTGGCATAAATATATGAAAGCACAACATGATAAATCTTTATCGTGCTTTCCTTGCTGTAATGCTTTGGCAGCCCACATATTTTTTATAAATCTCTAACAACAAGGAAGATCAAAGGATGCCTCAGATATTGCTTTTGATTTGTTTGTGTCTCTGTTGTGGGCCTTCTACTATTGCAAATATATTTCCTGCTCTTTGCAGTGACTCAGTTCATGGGCAAAACCCAAGTCTTGTTGCTGATTCAGCAACTGAAAGAAGAGGACTGTGTAAACCCATGAGGTACATAATGAAATGAGTAAACCAGAGTCTGTAGGACTGCTGGTTGGCAAGGTTTGGTTACCTCACTGTGGACTTAAACCAGATGGATTTTCTTGATTAGGGTAAGTGCCATTAGGATCTGCAGTTCATAATTTAAGGGTTTAATTAAATCTAAGGTTGCTACTCACAGCTCATTTAGCAGTCATGTCTAGGGGAAAAATCCACTTTTGCTCCCTCTATGCTTGGCATGACTTCAGGCATATTAAATAAGCCTCTCCGATTGAGACATAATGTTAGTAGTCTTTTGCCAGAACTAACTAACAGTAGCGAAGGTTAAGATGATAAATTGAATACCTTTTTATAGAACAATATATTGTCCTCTGAATGACTTCTTCGCAACCTGATCCTAGTAATATTTTAGGCCAGCTTTTTGATTCAGGCTGAGTGATCTGCTTAATATTTCTATAGTACTGAGTACAGCATTTTTAAAATGATATTGCTGATCAAGATAAATATTGTATTCTCGAAGACTTTCATGGCCAGGATCTGATAGCTGTTGTGAGGTTTTTTTTGGGCTGTTTGGCTGTGTTCTAGAAGTTTTTCTTCCTAATGTTTTTGTCACACTCTGTGGCCGGCATCTTCAGAGGGCAAGGAGCGCAGGGAACTAGGAGCACAGAGAGAACTAGTTCCCTGAGCTCCTTGCCCTCTGAAGATGCCGGCCACAAAGTCTGTTGAAATGTCAGGAAGAAAAACTTCCAGAACACAGCCAAACAGCCCAAAAAAATCACAACAGCTATGAAATCAATATTTATGCATTCTGCCTGATCTTGTATTCAAGTAGGCAAGTAAGTTCTTTGAGTTTCACCAAGGTTATAACTGTCTTCCAGCACCATGAGGTGGTTCATCTGGGGGTTGATAAACATCCTCTTTTCCCATATCTTCCAGTGGTTGAAAACCCAAATGATGGACCACACATGGGGAAAGCCATGATAGCTGTTGTTGTTCGGCCTGCTGGTGCAAAGAATATGGTGAATGTTTGGGTTGCCCAGCTCCAGGATTCTTTCATGTGGATAATGCAATTTAGTTACTGTGTGTTTCTGTGTCTTTGAACAATGAAGGCCCCAATTATCTACCCTATCATTAGAAGAGGCTATTTCTTAAGTGTTGATTCTGTATGACTGCTGCAGCAGGGGCAGGGTTGTTCTTCTTGTGCCATGGAAGCAGACTTGTTTCATTTTACAACTGGGTTGCGCGACAGAACACACATTTTTCATAGGAAGCCATTTTGTACTGAATAACACTGCTGATCAGTCTAGTGATGTATTCTCTACACAGGCAAGGGTTTGCCAGAGTTTCTCCTAGCCTTCTGTTTGAACCCTCTCAGGAGATGCCACAGACTGCCTTGGCCTCTAGGCTTGCCATGCCAGGAAGAGGGGTATTAATTTAGTTCTCACGCACTAGTGATGTGAGTTTCTAGTTCTTGCGTTGGCTGCAAGGCTTTTCCTTTGCTGTTAAGTAAAGTTGCTGGTAGGAGAAACGTCCTCAGCATAGCCTTCTCTTCTTCACACTTAATGCAGAATCCATTTTCCTTGACTCAAAAATTATGTGTGTTTTTGCTTATAATAATATTTATTTTATTATTTATTATTTTCATTATTCGTATTATTTTATTAATATGTATTTCATTATTTATTAATATATTAATAATATTTATTAATAATATTTATTCCACGCCATTTCATTTATGAAATGCCTTGTGCAGAACAACTTTTAGACCATCGTAACAATAATAGCACAAGATACAATGAATACAACTCAGCCAACAAGAAAAAGCAGCAAAGCACCAGATAACAGATTGGAGGTCATTTTGTTGGCACAGTTTTTCCAGTATAAATTGGATCAAGGCTCCAAAATTAATTAATTAAAATTAATTTAAAGATTCACTATCTCCCCATTTTCAGCTTCCAAGGTTCCCTTGGCTCCCTTTTGCCCTAGAGAGGGCTTTGGGAATCTTGGAACAGGGTGGGTGAGTAGAGGAAGGTTTAATAGTAAAAAAATCACTGTGGGATTGCTACTCCAGGGACTGGGACCAAATCTAGTGATTTTTGTTTATTAACACTCCCCTGCCCTTATCTTAAGGCTTCCTCAGAGGAAAAGGCACCCCTGGGAAGCCTCAATTACATTAATTACTTCTGGTGCACTGATTTGGTTGATGCAAGTAGAACTGCACCTACAGGCTTTTGCCCAATGGCAAACTGAAGGCCAATAAAAGACACTGAAGACCTGAGAGAATAAGACCTGATTTGTCCTGATATTCAGAGAGCAAGTGAGTGAGCACCTGTAGTGTACCAGCTAAGTTACTCTTTTGACCTCTGAAATGTCTATGTTCCACCTCCCAAAACTGAACTGGGATGGTACATTTTGTGTTTCTTCATGGTGCTCTACCTGAGGCCATTTTCTTTGTCCAATCCTACACTATGAATACATCCGTATGAGTATTTTGTGCCATGTTGCTTAAATATGCTATAGCTACTGCAACCCTACAACATATATGGAGATATTCTACTTCTCCAACACAGTCCCAGTTCACATATGCAGCTAGGATAATACTACATGCCTGTAATACACCTGAATAGTTTCTCCCTGCTGTTGCCCTGGGCTGTATACATTCTATATAGCAGTGCTCCCCAACCTTTTTGTCCCCACGGACCGGTAAATGTTTGATGATTTTCCGTGGCCCGGGGCTGGGGGTGGGGAGATGGGAGGTGCGGGGGGAGGGCGGGGGGGGGGCTCCTGCGGGGGGGCTTGGAGCGTGTGCCTTGCGGGGGGGGGCCACGGGAGCGGCGGCGGCGGCGGCGCTCACCGGCTGGGGGCATCGGGCGTGCCGCTCGCCCCCGCGCGCACGGGCGGGGTGGGGGGAGCCTGGGGCTCCTGGGCGGGCGGGCCCCCGCCTCCTCCTCCTGTCGGCGGCCACGGCAGCCGCCCGGTTTCGGCCGCCACCGCCGCCCGCCTCCGGCTGCGGCCTTCGGGCGGGCGAGCGGGAGGGGGGAGGGGAGGGAGGCCGTGGGGGGTGGCGTCCCCGCACGCCCCCCTAGAGGCCAGTGTCCTTTCCTCAGCCCTCCCCCGACACACACACACACACACACACACACCCCTGGCCACCTCTCAGGGAGGCGGGCAAAGCTCACCCCGTGCCGCGCGCGCCCTCCCCCGCCACCAAGACTTGCCCCCCCCTCCCGCCGGGTCTCCGGGCCGAGAAGGGGGAGTCCGAGCGCCTCCCGCCGCCGCCTCTCTCACCTGCTGCTGGGCAGGGAGCCCGAGCTCTGGCCAGGCGCGGGGAGGCGGCGAGGCGGCCGCTGGGGACTGGCGGAACCCGCCCCTCCCCGAAGGGGCTGTAACGAGGGCGGTAGCGCCTCCTCCTCCTCCTGCCGCCGCCGCCGGAGGAGCAGCAGCAGCAGCTGGGGCAATTGCGGCGGGGGGTCGCAGGGGCAGCGGCAACCGCGGGGGGGTCGCGGCGGCGGCAAAAACACCCGGGCCAGCCCGCGACGGCCCCCCCCCCGCCCCCAACACAGGCGCGGTCCGGTGGCGGCAGCAGCAGGGGGGGCTCCGCCCTGGAGCGCGGCCGCAGGGAGGGGCCAAAGGGCGCGCGCCCCCGGGGAGCAGGAGGAGGAGGAGGAGGAGGAGGAGGGGCCCCCACGCTTCGGCGGCGGTGCGCGCGCGTGGGGGGGCTCACCAGCGCCTCCCACGCGTGCCCCCTCCTCCCCGCCGGCCCCCGCGCGCCCGGCCCCCAGCTTCCTGCTGCTGCTGCTGCTGCTGGTGGAGGGTGAGGAGGAGGAGGGAGGAGGAGGAGGAGGATGCGCCGCCGCCGCCGCCGCCGCCGGGCAGAGGAGGAAGGCAAAGGCAAAGGCAAAGGCGGCGGCTCCTCCTGTGCTCCTCCAGCCTTCCTCCTCCACCGGCCGCCCGCGGGAGAGAAGAGGAGGAGGAGGAGGGCGGCGGAAGAAAAGGGGAGGAGCCTCCCCGGCCTCCCCAGGCGGCCCGGTGCCGACCGGTCCACGGACCGGCACCGGTCCGCGGCCCGGGGGTTGGGGACCACTGCTATATAGGATCTAGGGTCTTTGGGCTTTAGGGCACTGGCCAAACTCTTAGTGAATTGCTATGCTTTTCCCCAGGTAGGAATACAAAGCTAAGGAGCACAGGAGGAAAAGGAGCTTGATTGGCACCCTGTGGCGCAGTGGATAAATGCCTGTACTGCAGGTAAAACTGTGCTCACAACCTGGGATTCAATTCCAGGTAACAGTCTCATGGTTGACTCATCCTTCCCTCCTTCCAAGGTTGGTAAAATGAGTACCTAGCTTGCTGGGGGGGCAATGTGTAGCCTGCATACTGTAATTAAAAACTGTAAACCGCCCAGAGACTACTTGAAGTGGTATGGTGTGGGGATTCCATGTACCCCAGTAGGCCCTGGCTAAAGCACTGAACCAAGCCATTAGTCCAGGGGCTGAGATCACCCACAGAAAAGGGCATGGCCACTGGCCAGGCATGGAGGCCAGAGCAAGCTCTGGATGACCCTGAAGCTGGGCAGAGGTCAGCCCTAACAGGAGGCCAGGGGAAACAGGTGGCCAACCAGATATCAGGCTGATCAGGCAACCTCCGGTCTGGAGGCATATATGACCAGCCCAAGCCCCTATTGATGATTCCCCACTAGCAAGCATTCCCTCCTAGATAAGGGTTGCATACGTGAGGACCCTCACCCCCCACCACCAATGGAATTCATACGTGACCGAAGACCATCCTTCCTCTGTCTTCCTCCGTCTCATTGCCAATGCTTCTCTCCACCCCTTGTGTACTTGTTTACCGTAACCAATAAAAAGCCTTGGGTCCCAGGCGAGGCAGACAGCCATGCAGAGAGACACAGAGAGATGCATGCCTGGGACCAAGAGATGATTGTACCCCAAATCCTGTGTCGTATGTGTAGTCAATAATGCTACAGTACGGGGCGGTATATAAGCAGAACACTTTGCTTTGCTTTTGCTTTTTGATTTCTGTCAGAGAGATTGTTGTGGAGTCTAGGGACCTGTCTCCACACATTCTTAGCTGCCATTGGAATACTTACTGGCATGGTATAGTGTCTGCATTCTCTTGTCCTTGTCCAAAACTGGTACACAATAAAGCCAGGAGCAAGAACTGGGGACTAGGAGCATAAACAGAGGATGCATGCAGTGTTGGAATATGTCAGGGAGGCGAGGGCATTGTACCTGTTTCCAAAATCGGTGACCCCAGAAACAGCCCTGCTGCTATTTTCTAACCTGCCTGGGCTGCATGCCTATGATAACACATTAGTAGATTCCATTCCTTCAATATCTTAAGGGTTCCCTGACATTTCAGATCCAAAATATGAAACTGAAACTCCAATTGCCATCCTGACAATCTTAGACAGGTCCATGTACTCCCACACAGAAACACTGGATCAATTTGCACACAACCCAAATACATAATTTAGTATAACATACATGAGTAGGAATGTGTCTGGATGAAGCAATGGATTACAGCACTCTGTCCTCTCCTGAGGAGGGGTAACTACACAGGCATTTGTCTTGTTGTTTGGTCTGCTAAGGGGACAGGTTGGTTTTCTCCCTTTTCAGATACCAGATGGCATACGTTCCAGCACAAACAAGCCTGTCCCCAGAGCATTGCTATCTGCACCCTTTTGACTCTCTATCAGGGACTACTCTTTTTTAGGTGTGGGTAGGATCACTCCATTTTCATTCATTCCCAGCACATATGTTAGCTGGGATTGAACCAAAGCAGAGTTTGCTGCTTTGAATTTTCATTTTCAAACTTTATATAAAATATTTTTATTGCTTCTTTTCCCTTAAAAAGGACCCAAGGCAGCTTACAGAATCAAAAAACAATATTTAAAACTAAAAAAAGTAAGTATACAAATAGTAAAATGATAGAAGTGGTTTTTAATACAGTCTATAGTCTATAAGCTGTCATTGTAGATAAAATGACAGTACTTTGGTTCTATCTCTAATTCGGCGCTGTGCCCCTTAATTCACCTCTCTCCCCTTCACTGAACTGTAACACAAAGCACTACACTTCTCCCCCAAGCCTGTGTCATGAGATACCAGGCCATAAAACTACCGGACAAACACTTATCTATGTGGGAAGACCGCTGTAAAAGGGGTCCCCGCTAGAGATAAGCCAGACATCCGTCGAAGCATCGATATATCGATAGAGCTGTCAAACGCTTCTGGCAGCAAAGCGGAGAGTTCCGGGAACTGCATGACAGGTGGCGCCAAAGGGCAAGATTAATAGTGTCCGCTGTGTGTTTCCTTTGATAATTGATTTGTAACGATGTGATAACTATGTATCTTTTGAAGTCTCTTTGTTGTTTCGCGGGCGATTTACGGCTTCCAGATGCATCCTTGTTTATTCTGATAAGGGGAGGGGTGCTAGGAGAATGTTTTTCTATAAAGACTGTTGAGTTTCTTTGTTCATCGCCCCAGTTTTCCGACTGAATTCGGCTGGGCGCCTCGCTGCAGCAAATTAAAGCCTTTTCTCCGTACCTTTGAACCTTGGCGTATTCTTTCAACTCTCGGCTCCCGTAATAGCGGCAAAGGTAACCCGGGTGTAGCTTTCAAAAAAGGATCAAACAAATGCTACATTAAGAGGTGGTATATAAAATAAAAGCAACACCAAAACCACAGTTAAAGCAGTGAGGCACGGCCTTCATTTAAAAACCCCACTCAGGCAAGTAGTCGTTAAGAGTAAACTTGCCTGATGCGAAAGAGAGTCCATCCTGGTCTCCTGTGGGATGGCCATCCAGATTCTTTCCCATCCTGTGTCAATTTCTCAATATCATGAAGCTTAGTTACTGAAAGATATTGGGAAATTAAAAAGATCCTCTCCCCTTCTGTGGCAAGCAAAAGAAGAAAACAACTTTTAAGAAGCCTATTAGGAAAGCACTGATGCACTGTTCCTTGTGTGAGTGTGAGTGTGTGTGTGTGGGGGGGAGGGGGATAATCCATTTTTAACCATTTAGTCAAGTTTATTGCGGTCATATGACCCATATCTGCAAATATACAGTAAAGGCAAGAAGAAAAGCAAAGAGAAGTACTAATAAATAGGAGCATGGGAATGGGTGGCCGAAATGATCTCTGCTCTCTTTCGAATGGCAGCTAGAAAGAACTTTGCAACCTGTGCTGTAACGTGTGAGTTCTTGTCTATTAGACAGTATTGAACTAACCACTTGGAAGGGTGGCCTTGGAATTTTTTCAACAGTGGACAAATTAGGGTATTCCTAATTTGTTCATAAAGTGGACAAAATAAAAGCACGTGCTGAAGAAACTCAGGAGCCTCGTTTCCACATGGGCAAAATCTCTCTTGGCGTGGTATTCCCTGGAACCTACCCTGGAGCAGTGCTGAAGGCAGCACATTCATCCTGGCCAGCATAAAGGCCCTGCAGGCCTGTGGTGAACAGAGTGAGGTTAGATAAGCTGCAGGAGTCCTATACGATGGGAAAACACCTTGTGACAAAGGGGAGCAGGTTCTATGTGCCTGCGAAAGGAGTTCCTGCCTTTCTATGTCACATAACCTCTGGGTGAGAATTCTTAGGGCCTGTTTCTGCCCTAGCTTCAGGATATGTTCAAGAGGGATACCTATGGACCTAATTTTTTGTTTAATGGATAATTGCCACTGGCTTTGGTAAGAATCAACCAGCATGTTATACACAAACCCCAGATGGTCTGCGCAGAAATGTAATCTGAGCCAAAACTTTAAAGTCTGAGTCCAAGCAGAAGTTTCCAGGTGACCTACTCCTACTTCAAGGCACAGGACAGCATAGGCTACACAGTTAGGGACCCCTAAGATTCGACGCAAGAACATGGAGGGGGATAATCTTAAAAAAAAACGAGGAAGATACAAGAGCAGGATTTTGGTTATTTCTTTTTTCTTTGTTTTCTTAAGTGAGATGAGCAAAACAGGGTTGCTTGAGGTACTCATACACCAAATGGCACACCAGCCTTAAGCAACCCTATTTAGCTTGTTCCAGTCCATTCCCATTGAACCTTCTAGCCAAGACCTGAGTTCCCTATTAGTAGATGCCTGATTCGTCACTATGCGATAATTGAGAATTGTGGTTTAAAATATACTACAGTAAATTGTTAAGCAACATTATTTCAAAACCTAGATCGATTTTCTGGTTTGCTTAGCAAAGCATAGTTTACCTAGAACTGCAAATCATGGTTGCTATGTAGCCGTAAACTAGGAATCTGTTAACGGGAAACAATTCCTGGTTCTGGTGTGACAGCAAAACAGAAGCCCAGTTTATTTTTCCTTTTAATTGTGTGGGAGGAAGGGCACTGAGTTTCACACAGGACCATTGCTGCTCATGCAGAGGGGATTGAATTATGCATGCATGAAAAGCCAACAGCTATCTGCAGCCAAGGGAGGGGCGCTGAAAAGAGTTCTCTATTTCCTCTGTCATATTGCTGTTCTTGGAGGTACTAGAAAGTATGCTGCATTGATTTCCTATAATTGCTTTTGTGCAGTTTAATTTTATAAGTTGTCTCGGGCATGATAACAGCAATGGGAAGGTGGAGGAGGAATGTCACAGATAACGTGGATAATTCAGGTGCACTTTTGTGTCTGGAGATGTGGGCTGTTGCTACAGGAGTACCTGCTTTGCATGCAGTCATCTCCCTATTTACTTTACAACCTTACTGAAATCTTGGAGAGCCATTGCTATCTGTGAAAGCCAAAGCTTGGAAAAATTCATTTCAGGACAACAGAAATTAGCCACGATGTCTGGGAGATTCTGGGAACCTCTTGTCCAGAAAACCTTCTAAGCTTTGGTGAAGCCAGCACTGTGGTTGATGCTCTGATTCTGTATAATGAAATAAGTAGCCATGTTACAAATCAGATAATATATTTTGGGATCACTATACATTTATGTCTGTGAAGATTCTCAGTCATCCAGGCTATGGATACTGTTGTCTACCTAACAAGTATATTGAGGCCATTGTTCATCTTATGAGCCTTTCAGACTAGGGTGAGAAGAGGTCAAAGCTAACTATAAGATGGAGGACTCACACTAGCTTTATTCAGACTGATGAAGCTGTTTGGATGAGCAGCGAAATGTTTCTATCTCTCAAGAAGAAAAAAAGTCCAGTTGCCATGACTCAACTTCCTGAGAGAGACTATACATTTAGGAACAAGTGGATTGTGATTTACCTCGTGGTGCAGTGGTTAAATGCCTGCACTGCAGTTAAAACTGTGCTCAGGACCTGGGGTTCGATCTCAGGTAGCCGGCTCATGGTTGACTCATCCTTCCATCCTTCCGAGGGTGGTAAAATGAGTACCCAGCTTGCTGGGGGGGGGGCAATGTGTAGCCTGCATACTGTAATTAAAACTGTAAACCGCCCAGAGACTACTTGAAGTGGTATAGGGCGGTATATAAGCAGAACATTTTGCTTTTACTAGACTTCTTTGCCAGCAACGGAGGAAGGATTAATTGTCTGAATTAGTACAGGTATGATGCCCTCTTTTCCTGAATGCAGAGGGCTGGCCAGGCAATATGGAGCCCACAGCTTCATCTTGAGGCAGCAGTGTCAAGACATGATGTTGCAGCCTTTCCTCTCTATGCAATAAAATGATCACTGGACACCACTGTCTCAAGAGAAGACTACATGCTCCACTGCCTTGCTAGCAATTGGAATTAAATAAAAATTGATTTTTATTTAACTCATGATTTATGTTGTGATATAAAACAATTTAATTTTTTAAAAAAACCATTGCTTTTTAAAAATCAATCCTGCTGTCAACTAAGGCTGCTATCTCACCTGGGGGAAGATCCGGATATTGTGAAAGTCTGGCTTTTCTTCTTTCTTGGTCACATGACTGTTCCCATGTACAAAGATTTTTTTTTTAAAAAGTGCTGTTCAGCCCGCGGCCAGCAGATGGCGCTATAATAAAAAACAGCACTGACAGCCCAAAGGCCAGCTGATCAGTGCTAGGGGGAGGGGAAATTTAAAAATATTTAAAAAGCGCTGACCAGCCCCAGGAGCTGGTGGAGCTAGGGGAAAAATGAAAACAAACAAAGAAACAAAAACAGCACTGACAGCCCAAAGGCCAGCTGATTAGCGCTGGGGGGAGGAGATTTTTTAATTTTTTTTTAAAAGCGCTGATCAGCCCCAGGACGAGCTGGTCAGGGCTAGGGAAAAAAAGCAGGAAACTGGATCATATGCAAGCTCCCACGGACTTCTGGCTCACATTTTTTACCGGAGCAAAAATTTCCCAACTTCTCCAGTAGGTCATGGAAAATTCGCTAAAGGTGGCATAACCAGTTTTTTTTTAAAAGCCCAGTGGCCGTGTGGACAATATTTTTGGAAATGCTTTATCTTGAAATTTAATCAGCATTTTAAAGGATGTGTGATAGAGCCCTAAATCATATATTAGTGCTGTGTGTGTTAGAATAAAGAAACCTGGGTGAAAGTTTGAGTTTATCCACCCCTCCTCCTGTTCGTCCTTTATTCTCTCTGTGTCAAGGAATAAATCAGAATTTAATTTCAGTTTACAGTTGTCCCCCTCCATTTTGTGTTTCATATACTGCAGTCCTGGTATATTGCAGTATATGAAACTAAGGGCTCCTGGGGCAAGCTGCTTGGGCCTGTTTGAGGCTTCCTGCATTATCCCAGACTTGGCGCTGCCGTGAATGGGCCTCCGACATTCTTCCTGGGCCTGTCGGAAGCCCCAGAAGTGGCTCCTGGCAAACCAGAAGTGACTTCCGGATCACTGCAAACCACTTTTGGGGCCTCGGACAGGCCTGGGAAGCCCATCAGAGGCCTGTTTGGGGGCAGTGCCAGATCTGGTGTAAGTGCAGGAGGCCCCAGATAGCCCCCCCCCCAGTCCCAACCCAACCCAGCATCCGCATGTTGTGGATTTTCCATTATCACGGGTTGGGTTGGGTCCCTAACCCCCATGATAGGTGGGGGAGTTCTGTATTCCTGGCTTATTGTTGCACATGAACCTAGAACTGTTATTTTCCCCAGTCAACTCTAGTTGATGTCTTTCAAAGCTAACATAAACCTTTGGGGTTTTTTTGCTTAAACATATCCAAAAATACTTGCAGATAAAATGGAAATGTTGCTATTGCCAATCTCTAAAATACTAGGTCTGAAATATTGATATAAATGTCTAAGTCCAATTCATCTTGCTGAAGGCCAGCTGGGAATTCTCTATGAAAGAAATGTTATTTAACACCATAGTCCTACAGGCATTTACTTGTGAGTAAGCCCTGCTGAACTCTGTGAGATTCATCTGTCTAAGAGACATGCAGAGGACATAACTATGAGACTGCCAGAAAATGGATAGGACTAAATTGAAATGTTATGCTAACAGCTGCACGGAAAGCACAGAAGGGTTTTTTTTAACCTCCATCCTACACTTATAATAAAGTACAGTATGGAAATCTGGAAGTTGAGTCATGGCAACTGGACTTCATTTCTTGTGAGATTGAAGCATTTCATTGTTCATCCCAGCAGCTTCGTTAGTCTGAGGAAAGCTGATGTGAGGCTTCCAATTTATAATTCACCTTGGTTTCAACATCAGCCTGGTCTGAATAGGCTCATTAGGTGGACAGTAGGCTTATTCTGCCTAATGAGCCTATTCAGACCAGGGTGGTGTGAAACCAAGGTGAACTGTAAATCGGAGACCTCACAACTAGCTTTCCTCAAACTGATGAAGCTGTTTGTATGCACAGCAAAAGGTTTCAATCTCTCAAGATAATCAGTCCAGTTGCCATGACTCAACTTCTGGATAACCTCACCTGGATGACTAAGAATCTTCACAGACATACAGTATGTCTGTTCTTTTTATTTGAAAGATACATATGTTTGACTGATATGTGGCATTTAGTTTTTGAAGAGATAGCTTGATTCCATACTTTGCAATTACATGTGTATACTCTTTCGTTCCTTTCTACTGCTAATCTAGGCAAACAAATACTGTGCAGGTGCCTTCTGATTCATTTGGAAACAGTCCCAGATATCCTTCCCCTGGCATCTAGGTAGGTAAGGAAATAGTTTATTGCTAAAAACCATTGGTCATTGCAATCTTGATTAAAAAAAAAACTTATAAAGTTACATCCGCTACAAATATAATTAAAACTTTAAAAAAAGTGTGACATTTGCAGAGCAGTATAGTCCTCCCAAAGTTAGAGGTTGACCTGAATTTTCATAGCTGCCAGCGCAAACTTTGCAACTTGCTGTGTAACAAAACTGTCTGTACCGACAAGTAGCATACTAAGTTGGGCTCCAGGGGACCTATCGACCAGTGAACTAATAATCCCACCAAGGAATTTGCCTCTGGGTTGGTCGTGAAGGGGGCACCTGAGCAAGTAATGGGACACGTCATCGACTTCACCTGAGCCACAAGGGCAAAGTCTGTCTGAAATAGGGATATTATCACGTCTCCCCTCTAAAAAAGGAGAAGGCATGGTCTGAAAGCGCAGGGCTGTGAAAGCTGTCCTCAAGGGAGCTGAGGTTAAATTGTGGAAATAGCTTTCCAGCCCGAAAGATGTTTTATACAAAGGATAATAAAGGGAGAATGACGATAATGAAATCGCAGCCAATTCCTTCCATTTGGAACATAAATTAATCTTGTCTTTGACCAATTTTTTGATACTGGGGGAGACAAAAGAGGGGATAGATTCAGTATTGATCCCATAAAGATGTAATATGGGTCTGACTAGCTTTGCCCAGGACTCCCGCAAGGGGTGTTGGAGTTGTTCTATATAGCACTTCTTTGGCAAGCGGGAGTTGCTCATGGCGGCCAGCTTCAACCAGTACATTGCCAAGGCAATGTGTACGTGTGTTTCAATAGGAGTTAGCCCTACTTCAGCTCTTACATATGCAGAGGGTGTGCTACGGGGTACAGCAAGGAGAGATCAGATAAAAGAATTTTGAACCACCTCAAGGTGTGGTATTTTAGTATACCCCCAGATTTCGGCCCCATATGTTAATTGGGGGACTATCTTTCTTGAAAACACTTCGACTGCAGGAGCAACCAGTTTACCACCTTGGGTTGAAAAGAATCTCAAAAGGGATTGAGTGGAGTGGGAGGCTTTCAAAACTGTTGCTTTCAGATGATGTTTCCAAGAGAGCAGGGCATTAAAACAAAGACCAAGGTATCTAAAGTTGCTTAGATAGTTTGTTGTCAAGTGTCCACCTATGTCTAGTTCTTTTCCTCCCAAAGACGACTGCTTTGGTTTTAGAGTAGTTAATGGACAAATGTTCTCTGGTACAAAAGTTACTCAGCTTAACCAAAAGCCTTTGCATGCCTACTTGCGCTGTAGAAATAATTGCAATGTCATCTGCATAAAGAAGGACAGAGATCTTAGCTTCTGCTATAGAAGGGGAAAAATACTGAACCACTCAGTTCTTGAACAATATCATTAATATAGAAATTAAACAGAAAAGGGGCCAGAAGACAGCCTTGCCTGACCCCTCTGTCCGTGGGTATAGATTCTGACAAGAGCCCGTTTGCCCCCAGTCTTACCCTGAGATGAGTATTGGAGTGTAGCTGCTGGATTAAAGCTAAAAGTCTTCTATCTATGTTTGTTAAAGAAAATTTTTGCCACAAACGACCCCTATCTATAAGATCAAAGGCAGAACTGAAATCTACAAAGGTCACATAAAGTTCCTTCCTACCATGGCAAACATACTTCTGAATCAGGTGGGAAAGTACAAAGCATTGGTCCACTGTAGATTTTCCTTTTTGAAAACCAGCCTGTTCTTCAGCTATGACCGAATTCGTGACTGCCCAACGTACTAGTTTGTCCAGGAGATACTTAGAATAAAGTTTGGAAACTATATTGAGGAGGCTTACAGGCCTAAAAATTTTAGGGTCAGTCTTAGAGCCTTTTTTGTGAATAGGGACAATGATACTAGAGCCCCAACTCGGGGGGGGGGGATTTTCCCATGTTTATTTATGTAAGTAAACATTTTAGCAAACATTCCTCACCACCAAGGGGGATTAGACTTAAACAATTCTCCTGGGAGCATATCTTCACCAGGAGCTTTATTACTAGGCAAAGAGCCAATCAGAATTTTAACTTCCTCAGGGGAAACTGGTTCCCAAGGAGGGTACTGGGAAAAATGGAGTAAGTTTGAATGTAAGGGTGACGTGATGTTGGTTCTGTCACTAGTGAGACTAAAGAGAGCAGAAAAGTGGGTTTGCCATTGAGAAGAAGTAATTTGGTTTTCTAAGGGATCTGAGTAGGGTCTGAAACCCCTCGACACCAGGGACCAGAACTTAGCCGTATTTTTATCCATGGCAGCCAGCCCTAACTCCAGCCATGACCTCCTGAGATATGCCTCCTTTTTTTGGCGGAGCAGATTTTTATATTGTCTACGGCGCTGGATGTAAATGGTAAAATTTTCTGGCGAATCAACTAGCCGTAGTTTCCTGATTGCTCCTGCCAATAGACGTTTCTGAGCCGCACAGTGGGAATCGAACCAACCGTGGTGAGAATGAGGGTCTGTGGAGATAGGCTTGGAGGTGGTCAACATAGGTTTGACTAAATGGGTAATATTTTCAAAAATGGCCACAGGGTCAGGCGAGGCGAGGGCTTGCTCTCTAATGGCTAACATCACCGGGGACATCAGAAAAGAGTTAACCTGCTCTTGTAAGATAGCAGACCAGCACAGTTTTCTCTCTCCCCTGGCATCTGTTTGCTTGGCAACAACCACAGACCATGACATCAATGGAATAAATTCCATTACAGTGCCAGATTATGGATTGTCTCCAGTAAGTCCACCCACCAGCGTAACTGGTAGTGTTAGTGGACAAAAAAATCTTGTTGCCCTAAGAAGAGCCATGCTGGATCAGGCCAAAGGCCCATCTAGTCCAGCTTTCTGTATCTCACAGTGGCCCCACCAGATGCATCTGGGAGCGCATGAGACTAGATATCTGTCTCCGGATTAACCCCCCCCCCTGCATCTGGTGCTTGAAATACCCCGGTTTTAAGCCTGGAGATTACACATCTCCATCATGGTTTGTAACCTGTGATGGATTTTTCCTCCAGGAATCTGTCCAATCCCCTTTTGAAGGCATCCAGGCCAGATGCCATCACCACATCCTGTGGCAGGGAGTTCCACAGACTAACAACATGCTGGGTAAAAAAAAATCTTTTGTCTGTTTTCATTCTCCCACTCCACGTCCCAGCACATCTTCAAAAATTCTTCAGGAGGGTTCTGTGATTTAGGGCTATCAGGGAACAGAGAAAGATGGGGTCTGATATGCAAATATATGCCCACACACATGATGGCGCGTGTTATGTATTGTGTGATGTATTGTTGTCACCACCATCTTCTCTCCCGAAGCACAGTGGGGAGATGAACTCCCAAAATCTGGTTCCACAGCCAGAAAACCTACTCACTAAGATAAGATATCCAGTCAGCTGTGGAAAATATACCTCTATTTGAATTATTTGATTAAATTTAATCTCCAGACTAACCCAACATATTATAAATAAACCTCAAATGAGCCTTCCTGAAGCATTCCCCAAGTGCCTATTTGTTATAGTATACTCACATTTCACACTGCCTGCAGACCACAGCAGAACACAAATGTGTCCGATAAAAATCACACATGCACATATTCGGACACAAAATCTTATAATATATGTCAATATATATTTAACAAAACCTTATTCCCTTGCCTGAAGCGGCCTATTTTCGTGATGGTTACAATGTATTAATCTATAAATCTATTAACCCTAACCTTATTCCTAACTACTAAATAATATACAATGAAAAGTAGAGAATATAAATTGAGATTTCAGGAGTTGAGTGTTCAGAGAAGGGCACACAGAAAACTGTTGCAAGGCAGGCTTGCACCAGAGCATATCCTAATCAATGTAAAATACATTCTAGTACCCTTGTCTGCTTCTAGATTTCATTGATGCAGACAGATATTTTTTACCGGTTTTGATCTCACCCCAGCCTTTCTCCCCATGGTATCCCCAATCAGGGGAAACTGATTTCTCTTCCACCACTACTTTTGCTGCCAGAGTGTCTTTACGGTTCATTTCCCAAGAAGTCACTCCAGGATGTCCGAGAAATGAGTTTCAGTTTCCCTTCTTCCTTTAGCCATCATAAACCTAGTCTTTTGCTTTTTAATCTATGGAGTAAATAGGATTCCAACTATTAGGGATTATTTTTTACAGATTTTTTTTTGCAATGATCGACTTCAGATTCAATTATATTTGGAACTATCAGAATATGGCACTATTCTGTGAATCCAATATAGTTCTGAATCCAAACAGACATCCCAATTCATGACTCCACTTCCAGCAATGATTTCTACAATGATTACATACTGTATATTTGTTTACTCTCGCACTAAATACTGAGTGAAAACCATGAAATGAAGGCTTTAAAGGCACACACTGCTTAAAGTATATCCAGTAAAATCATTAAAGCACTTTTGGAGCAATAGATTTGAAGACAGCAGCAGAACATAATTCCAAAACATTTCAGCTGGTACAAATCCTATCTGTTTGAATAGTGTCTCAGTTCTGTTTACCTTAATAGAATCCTGGATCACGTGCACTAACCCATATGTGCAGTAGACCACACCATCAAAGAGGATCAGAGTGGAATTCAAAAGCAACAAGATTTTCATGCCAACATGCTTCCATGCCCATAAGACCTATTACATCAACGAGTAGCACAGTCATTTTAGATCACAAGACCTGCTGTGTATGGATTAGATGCATGAAGTATTGATTAGGGTTATTTTTTGTTGTTGACTTTAACAGAGTGTGAACCTTTAGAAATGGAAAAGGAAAGAAAAAAAACAGGGAGCAGGGCAAAGGGAGATACTGATTTCATAAAATTTTATTATTTTCAGCTAAATATGATTTTATAGGTTTTTATTCTGTATAAAGGTTAATAAGCTGCAGTGTGCACTTTCTAAAAATTCATAGACAGTTGAACAGATTAGAATGTTGAAGATTTGTTGAACCGAAGTATTCTGTGACTGATCTACTTTCTCCATATTTGAACGCTTATCAATATACACTCACCTGCAACATTACAAACCCACCCTCCTCTCTTATTTCCTCTATAGCATTAGCCATCTGAGTTTTATCTTCCTAGTCATCTCATTGAAAAGAAGCACTTGATTTCTCTTGAAATTGCAGCATTGGTGACAAAATATACTTATTAGAAATCACTAAATAAGCACAAAAATCTGCCTCCTTTTTTGTTGAAAGAGAAAGTAAAGGAGAGAGGTATTGTTTATTCTTTTTAATGTCTTCAGAAAGTATTTACCTGATTGTGCTCCATACAATAGCTTACAAATAATATGTTTACTTCCCCCAGCACCTTTTGTTGCATAAATCTTTTAATGCACATTTTCGAAAATATTTGCATTATTTGTGTCCCACCCCCGGTACTTATTGTTGCCTGCACATTTGTTGTGAGGAATTGTACTGCAGATTTGGAAAACCATGATTCTATTGCTGAACACTGCTCTCATTCATGTTTAGGTCCAAGAAGGGTAAATTCGGTAAATTCACACTGAATGCAAACTGAAACAATTTCTCAACTGTACACAGTCTTTTTCAGTTGGCTACCAGGATGATCTCCCTTACAAATGAAAACCCCAAAGAAGAATTTGAATATCTCTACAATCCCTATTACTGCTAAATAGCTCCAAGTCTTGATCATGCTCCTTCCCCAGCTTGATACATTTACTTCCTAGCCCTATTGTTGTTTTTGTTGTTATGTGCTGTCAAGACAGAACCTCTAATAGGTTTTTCAAGGTAAGTAAGGAGTGATATTATCAGTTCTAAACCTCAAAGAATTTCCATGGCAGAGCTATGGCATCTTACTCCATTACTCTATCTACTGCACCACACTGGGTATCACGCAGCTTCAGTCCCTAGAATACAAGTTTGCCTTGGTCCTTCTCAATATCCACTACATGAACATCCAGATCTTGTTCCTCCCTGGTTACCCACACCTATCTTTTCCAAGCTATTTTTGTAGGCGCATCTGTGGCGTGGACTCACTTCACATTAGAGGGCCCCCAAACAGTTCTGGAATGCCATTATCACTGAGCTCTATTCCACAGCCACTAAAAGGCACTTTTAACTTCCAGAAAAGCCACCTCCAAAAATCATGCCCTCATGAGTAGCTGGTTTTTCTGAAAAAAAGTCAGTCATGCCCCCTTGAAGCGCTTTTTCCTGGTACTACCTCTAGGGGTAGGGGTTTTTTTTTTAGTCACATGATGATGTGCCTTTTTAGGCTACTCAAATGACAATGGGGACTAGAAAATACTTTTCTTATCCCCATTTTTCAGCCAAGTGGGGATTCTGACTCAGTTGAAGGTCGCACGGGGGGAGAGGGAGCTGGAGCTTGGGATGCAGGTGGAAAGAGAGAGAGGGGGAGGAAGGCTTGCAAAGCAGCGAGGGAGGGTGTGAGTGCATGCATGCTGGGAAAGGAATATGTGTATGTGTGTGCTGAGGAGGGAGCTGCCCCCTTTGTGTGTTTATCACCCACCACCTTTCACATGATTGTGGAGCCCAGCGGGGAAGGGCTTGGATGGTGCAGGATGCTGCTAACTGCCTGCCTGCCTGTAAGCCGCAGCCTCCTCTTTAAGGGGGGAGTAGGGGTGGGGCAGTGCAAGGCTCCAGCTGTTTGACTCTCCCCTCCTCCCCTTTCCCTCAGATAAATGAAGCCTTTCTGGTGCTTCCTCTGCAACACACACACACACACACACACACACACACACACACACACAGCTAAAGGGGAATGGACGGCAACTGATCCCTAGAAGGCATCATTTTTGCTAGACTCACTGCTTTCAGAGAGAGAGAGAGAGAGAGAGAGAGAGATTTTGAAGCGGCTTCTGGATGTGCTCTTCAACCACATGACCGTTGGGGCAGAGAAATCACCTTTTATATTGAGTTGCTTTTTCCAGCTGTGGCATAGCAGCCAATGTCAAGTGGAAGAAGGCCAGCAGTAGCTGCTTTTACATGACCTCTAAAATCTGAGGCAAAGGGCTCCCAGATGTGGAGCTTAAAATTGTTTTCCCAGCATCTGCAGACTTTTAAAAAAATTAAGTATGACCACGCCCACCTAAGCACGCCCCAGCGCATTTTACAAGTACCTGGTCTCCGGAGGTAAAAAAATTTCCGATGCGGATTATAAAGCTGTGGATGCCGGGCTCTCCTCACCTTCTGTTTGTTTTTGTTGTCCTCCCACCCCTTTAACAGCCTGGAATCCCTACGGACTGCTCCAATGGCGAGCGGAGGTGAGCCTGCATTCTTTTCTCCTTTTTTTTCTCCCTCCCCTCACTGCAGACTAAGAGCAATGGAGTGCAGAAGGGTGGGATCACAGGAAGCAGAACAACCCCCCACGATCTCTGGTCCGAATTTATGTTGCCAACAGATTTTAGAGGTCGTGTAAAAGTGCCCAGTGTCTTTTACCCTACTCACAGTCCCTCACATATACCCTGAGGGTGGTCATAGGCATTTTGGTGCTTGAGGCATAAAAGTAAATATCATCCCCATCTTCATACTGCTCCTACCCTGTAGCCTTAAAAATAAATAATGAGAAATTAATTAACTGACCCCTGACCCCTCAATTTCCCTTCTAAGGAGGCAGAAGCTGTGAGTTTGATTCCCCACTGTGCCTCCTTGCCAGTGACTGGACTAAGTGACACTTGCTTGGCAATTCTTCTTCTTCTTCTTCTTCTTCTTCTTCTTCTTCTTCTTCTTCTTCTTCTTCTTCTTCTTCTTCTTCTTCTTCTTCTTCTTCTGTGATGACTTCCTCATTCTTCCTAACGATAGGGTTGACCCTTGGTAGGTATAAAATCTGAGTATCCTATTGAATTAACTTTCAAGTGCCTCCACATTATTATGGTACTTCTGCCCCTTCTTTTCAAACCAGACAGGGAATATTGAAAATAAACCTCTCAACTCTGTTAGTCTAGTCAACCTAAGTTAGAAATGTGATCCAAGACATTAAATATATATCATCATGGAATAGCTGGTATATTTCTCATCCTAGTAAAATGCAATCCCATTTTTGGTAAAGAATTAAGCAGGGTTATAAGCCGAGATAAAACTCCACAAACAATTTATTGAGCAAAATTAATCCAGTTTTTGGAATCTCATCTCTGAGCTAAACCTGACCAATCTTAGAAAGTTGCACGTTTTCCCCTGCTTTCTAATGCGAACTTCACTATCTGGCTGCCAAACATAAGGGCACGGTAGATATTTTCAAAATAGAGTGAGACATTTATGGCTGCAGCAGATTCAGGATACTTTAAAAGCTGGCATGTTTCTTTGTACTCCATGTTTCCTCAAGATAAAATGATCATGCTGCTATTCACTGTGATAAGAGCTCTTTCTAGTCCTATCACTTTAAAATGTCTTTGGGCACAGCGATGTGCTTCCTTCCCTTTTCCAAATTTGACCACCTGTATTTTTAGACTAGTTTTAGTAGAGAATGTGGCACTGTTGAAAGACGTGCAGAAACAAAGAGGGACTTTCTGTATTTGTACTGAAATTCTCTTTTTCTTTCCTATCCATTCATTCCAGCACACTAACGGGCATCCTCCTTCATTTGCCCGAGTGTAAATTCTTTTTGGTCATAAGGGCAGCTCTGCTGGATTAGAGCAAATGTACTCAGTTCAACATCCTGGTTCCCAGACATTCACCATATTTTGACCCCCAAAAGGGCTTTCAAGTTAGTATAAAAAAACACAGCCAGTTATATCCAAAACAAACTAGATTGTAAATGTAACCTATTTAAACATTTGAAACAGATAAATCAGATCCTCCTGTTTCATACAAAAATACAAACTGTAAAAGTATTTCAGAATAAAAATGTCTTTATAGCTCTATTAATTTGTGATATTAATGGCTACCATGTCAAAATTTGTAAAGAAGATATGTTGTATAGCTCAGGCCTGCCCAACAGGTAGACTGTGGGCTACCGGTAGCCCACAAAGGGTTCAAAAGTAGCCCACCGGCCATCAATTTAAAAAGTGAGGGGATAAGTTCTCCACCCCTCCCTCCCCCATCTCAAGGACAGTCAATGCGCCAGCAAAAGTCTGGTCTGCCAGCCCACTGTCTCAGTTGAGCAGGGCAGTTCAAGGGCCATGGCGCATTGAAATCTGATCCCTCCAGAATGGATTAATTGGTTTTCAAGGCATTCCTATGGGAAACTGCTGCTCTACTCACATTTTTTTTTACTTATGAGCATGTGCTCGGAACAGATAAAATTCATAAGTAGAGGTTTTAGTGTGGTAGCCCTCAGGCACTTTGGGCTGGAAAAAGTAGACCTCAGCCTGTTCAAAGCTAAACAGCCCTGGTATAGCTAGACACCTGCAGAAATTCTCTTTGCAACTTTAAGTCATGGACAGCTGATGATGTCATGGCCTGCAGCTGCTTTTTAAAAGTTAAACATTTCCAATTCTACCTCCAAATCTCAAGGTTTTCTTGGGATCATTTTCATTGTGGCAAAGCTGTTGGTGGTCTTTCATTTCCAAAAGTAATGGCCATGAGTAAAATCATCCCAGCAGTGGTGACTGTAGGAGTCAGCCCCTAATAGTTTCATTGCAATGAATGGGATCTAAAGAAACTTTGCGTGAGGGCATGGTTTGGAAATTTGTAACAACAACAACAACACAATAGCCAATGACATGATCATCAATACGTGGCATAAAGTTGTGCGGCAGGATTGCAGAGAGTAAACTGCAGAAAGACGTCCCTGTCCAAAGAGATATTCTGAACTAACTGACATTGTGATATTGTACCAGCAATAGACTTGAGAGGAGATACAAGACCCATTTTATACAAAGATATGTGAAAATACATATACAGTATATGACAGGGTTTTAGTCAAGTGCCATTTCTGCCCAAAGTGGTGTGTAGGAGCACCAGTGACTCATTTCTGAAAGGAAGACAAGAGACACCGGTGGAATTAGGCCATCGATTTAACAGACATACATGTTTGAATTCGATTTGAGCAGACACAGAAAGCTCATGCAGAGAGAAAGATAAGGAAATTCAGCCAAGATCTCTCTCTAGCCAATTTTCCTCTTCAATAGGTGGGTTATTTATTTTTATGGCAAAATAAGATGTCTTATTTTGACATCTTGTGCAATTCGTTTAAAATAATACTAGTACTAAATACTAATCCTAGGGATTGTTTACCTACATAGGGCAGAATTGGCTAAAATAGCATTCATGTCATATGGATGGTTGGGATCCTAATGTGAAATCCTGCACATTAGAGATGGGCACTTTATGAAAAACGACACACTGTTTTGTCATTTTATAAGCTTTTGAAATGTTACGATGAAACAAAATGGGAAATAGTGTTTAGTTACAAAATGAAATGCTTCTTTTTCCCTTTGAAAATGAAACATATGGCTCCCTTGTAAAAAGCTACCCGCCAAGTGTGGTGTGTCTAAGACCCAGGGGAGCCATTTTAAAGAGTAACAAATAGTTTCATTATTGTTTCACTTTGTTATGATTTTTTTTTACAAAAATTTGTTTAAGAATGAAACAAAACAAACCACTAGTAGAAACGAAATGAAACGAAACTCTATTTTTACGTTTCGTGCCCATCCCTACTGAACATGGAAGTGAAACTGCACAAGGGTTTTTTGGAAGGTTTTTTTCCTACCTATTGGTTACATGTCCAGACATGCAGCTGAATGTGCAACCCAATGCATGGCCTTGGTATGTCTGAGCACATTGCTGCCAGCCAGAACAATCTGGCACCCCAGTAATATGATTTGGAGTTTCACTGCACAGAACCAACAGGATTGTGGTCAGTAACTTTGACATCAGTGCTAGAACAAGTTGGCACTGACCTAGGCAGCCAACCTGTCGCTCTGTGCCAATAAGGGAGTGAAGCAATGTGACTCATGTCGTATGCTGGACATGTTGCAGCGGGATGTGATTAGCTTGGGTTCAACAGCTGTTTTAAAATTCTCCTGCTAAGCGCCCTTAAGTGAGGTCTTGTTCCTTTTCACTCACATGTAAAATCTGGATACTGGTACCCAGTATCCAGGAGAATAGTTTGGATAGGTATATAGCTCTATGGTCTGACAGCTGTTGCCCATGTTAGTATTTAGATCTGTAAAAGTTATCTGAATTAGAACACAATTCTTAGACACAGTTGAGGAGACATTTCAGTAAGTTCAGTAGAGCTTAATCTGAAAGTAAGCTTAGAACTTGAGTATGAAAGCACAGTTACAGAAAAAAGATGTTTTAAATACAATTCAAGCCTTTGTAAATCTTTTGTTTACATTGTTTTTTGCAGGACACAAATGAAAAAAATCACACATTTTTTCCCCACACAGGAGATTGCAAGAGGGGTTTTTTTCTTTTTACATTTTGCTCATTGGTTTGCAAAAAACAAACTGATTTTTTTCAAAAAATAAAAACCAGTACTTTACATAGAATAGCTTTGTACAAATAGCTTTCATACAAACAAAAGGCTTTTAAATATTCTAAATTCTAAATCCAAATTAGTTGCCACCATAACCACCACCATGAATACTAAAATAGAGTATATATCTGTGAGTCCTGTGAACAAAAAGGTGCCAGAGTGGGCATTGCTTGCAAAAAACAAATCCCCAAATATCTCTAATCCAAATATGTCCGGAGCCAAATTTCAGGCCAACTCTATCATTCAATGACTTCTACTTGTCCTAGGCTCCAAGGCCCAAAGAAGGTAACTTCTGGAGATGAAAATCATCAAGGCCTTATACATAATATAAAATGGAATGAATTAAACACAGAGGAGCAAATACAACCTATTCACTACAGTGATTCCCCCTGGATAGATGGATTGGAATTCTCTTATTTAAATCAAGGTGATAAGGGCCCTACGGCCTTCCTTATCCAGGTATCTCTGTAAACTGAAACTTGAGCATTACAGCCTTTTCCTAAGGATTCTTCACCCATTTCAGCGGCACCAAATAATTATTGGGGTTTACACTGACCCCTGTAGAGTATGTGTAGGAAGACTTCTCAATCTCTTCCATTCCAAGAAAAATTTAAAATGCTGTGGAATACCCCTTTATTCTGACATGTTTTCAGTGCTGATTTGTTATCTTGAATAGGATTTCATTTGCTTTGATATTAATTGCATTTGTCTTCTGCTCTTTTGTTTTTTCGCATTTCATAGCATTTAAGCCTGTTGTACAATTTTTATTAGGCTTTATTCTGGGCCCTTCATGTGCCCTTTTATGCACTGCCAAACACTAGACATTTTAGCAATGAGTGATTAAATAAATAAACTCAACATTGCTGGTTTTAGTCTTTAGAGGACTTGGAGCAACACTCTGTCAGAGTTATGAGAAAAGAAACTCCTGGATTTCTAAACTTCAGTATTTTTTTTATCTCATTGAAGAGAAAAAAATAAGATTTAGAGCAGCTTCCAAACATTCTTGAAATATTTCTTTCCTTCCCTCAGCAAATTTTATCACATCTCAAAAACTGCAGCAAAGTAGAAGAGCTTAGAAGTTTAAGACAGAACTGCCATAGCTTGTATAAAAGATATAAATTATTTGAACAGGAAACCAGAGACAACAGGACACTATTAACCTGCTTCCTTTGAGTTAATAGTTCTCTTAAATGACAACCTCCAGTTACTTACATATAACTGTTAAAACTTTTTTTTTCAAATTATGATTTCCACAGTGAGGCAGTTCATAATATTGTATATCTTTTTTGTTTTTTTTACGTATGAGAAAATATTACTTATCTTTTCATTTATCTTTTCATTTATAACTTTTCATTTATCTTTTCATTTATAACTTATCTTTTCATTTATAACTCCAAGAATAATTTTAAAATGGCTTCCAATATTTTAACATTATTCAATATTACACTGGGGAAACAAGTCCTCTCCAGGTCACAATGCAGAAATGCAAGATGACATAAGGAAGGTAGCAGCCAAAAATTTCCTTGCCCCCCCACTCGAAATGACTAGGCGAGACAGTATGTTGGGGGTAAATGGGCCACACTTTATTAACACATATATCCAAACATCATCAGCAACAACAGGAGGGGCCAGGCATCCATAGCTTGGTTGGAACCCCGGGGTCTCCCGGGACCCCTCCAACCGGGCCGCATTGGGCGAGCCACTAACCCCCAGGTGGTGCAGTCTTCCTACAGCAGCACCCAGGCCGGTTCCTTTATTTGATCCTCCGTGCCCCTTCTGTCACCCATCTGGGAGATTCCCAGGGCAGGGAGGCGTTTCCTCTCTCCCACCCCAGCACCGAGACCTCTTGGCCCGCGGTGCTGTGGATGAGGAGGTTTGTGTTCAGCTGTTAATTCTATGCTCGCCGGTGCCCTCCATCAGCTTTTAGCCGCCACTGCAGAGGGCCTAGCCTTGCTATGGCCCTGGTCACCCATTAAGTAGCCACTTCCATAGCCTGGCCCTTCCTCCCCTGCCAGCAGGAACCACTCGGTGCCCGTGTCTGTCAGGCGTGCACTGTCCGGCCCACATGGCTCCGTCCTGCGTCCATTGGTCTTCGGGTGGCCCATCACTGCCCCACAAACCTGGCAGACCCCCCGACCAACCACTTGGTTTACCCCCTCTTCAGGAGTGGGTCCGTTTTGTGTGGGTCACAGTTAGCTCTCCCAACCTGGCGCAGAGTCATCATTACCCAGAGCACCCTGCAGGCCGTGAACCGGTCCCTCTCAGGTGCCAGGTCGCCCCAATATGAGACTTAGGGACTCACCAGTTTGCCTGGTCAAATCCTCTCTCCCCAAGCGAGTCAAGGGAACGTCTGTGTAGATGTCCCCGGCCGCAGCCGTGGCCATTCCGGGAACTCCAGCCACCCCGCTCCCCTCGTTCCCCACCACTGCAGGTTGATCGTGTGTACTCCGTGCGCCGTTCCCGGCCTGGTGCATGGAGCTGTGACCCACCCCACTCATTCTCGCCCGCTATGGGCAGCCTTCCGCTCCTGGGGAAACAGAATAACCCGTTAAAGTGCCGGCAACGGCCGCACGCATCTGTCCAAGACGGCGAGGCCTCCCACCCGGCTGGCGAATGGGGACAACTCATGGCCCACCGCCGCCGCTGTTGGCGGACAACTACCCCTTCAAGGAGCTTGCGGCCAGCCCCTGTGAAGCAGGTAGACCAAAATTCGCCGAAGGTGCCCCGTGGGCAGGGGGGAACGCTAGTCCAGGCCCTGTGCGTCCCGAAAGGCAGTGTACTCCTGCCCCTGTGAGGGCCCAGCCGGCATAGAACCGGCCCTGGGATCGGAACCCTAGCCCCTCGAAGTCCTCCGGGGAATGGGGAGCAAGCGGAAGGCAGACTCAATGTCGTATTCGCCGTCCCCCACCACCACTGCAGGTGCGCACCATGCGCTTGACCGCCTCAAAGGACGTGTCCCGGACTGTGCGATGCTCCTGCGCTATCCTTCCTTGATGGATATCCCACAGGGGTGGGAGGGTGATGGAGCCCCCAGGCCTGCCCTGAAGCTAATTTTGCTACCAAGTCCATCGGGGACCCCGCAGATATGATGCTGGTGGCTCCTAGAAGGGGCCGCGGATACGGCCCCCACGGACTTCCTTGGGGGTGCAGTCCTTTGCCCCCCCCACCGCCCCGTCCAGGGGCAGTATCGGCCTAACAGTGGTCCAGCACCGCCACCAATGGGTGGCAGCGGTTCCTCGCAACGGATGTAGGGGCCCCCTGCCCCCCCTGCGACAAAATTCCCTGTCGTACGGAAGCCAGGTATGGCCAGGCAAATACCTCCCAGCCTGCATATAATACCGAGAGACCTAAGCATCGTCCGGGCCCCCCATGTGTAGGCCTGCAAGGTCCAAGACATAAAATCCAAGTATGCTGGCAGCTATATCGCCCAGGAGCGAGCGGCTATTTCCTGAGCCTGTGCTCCCTGCCTTGTGGCTCCTCCCCACCCCATTCCTTAATCTCCAGCTCCCAATCTAGCAAGCTGAGGATGTTTATGAATGCCCGCCGCTAGCTTTTCTCCCTAGTGGGCCGGGGCAATGGTGCCCCAATG
The DNA here is from genome assembly GCA_037367245.1 of Phrynocephalus guinanensis. Lineage (NCBI taxonomy): Eukaryota > Metazoa > Chordata > Lepidosauria > Squamata > Agamidae > Phrynocephalus > Phrynocephalus guinanensis. Next base: position 157,129,010 of record CM074733.1, on the reverse strand, counting down.
GGGAGGCGTAGCCGCCATATGGCATGGCGGCCACTGCTACCCCAGGGTAGCCCGGGGCTGCCCCCCATCCGTGGCCATGGTGCCATTACATCTGCCATACGGCCGATCACAGACCAGCCCGGCAACAGGCCAGGTGCCCCCCTTGGGGGGAATCCTAGCAGAGGTGGTTGGTGCTGTCTCGGGCCGCCCCCAGGAAAGTGTCATTTGGGCCGGTCTCAGCCCCACCTGTGGAAGCGCCAGCCGGGCATCCACTATGGGATCGGCTTCCCAGAGGCCTGGCCGCTGGCAGCTGGGCAGGCGGCGCCTGGGTTGCTCCCTGCACCGGGCGACTATCGGCCCGGAAACTACCCCCGGCCATAGCCAAACGATAGTGGGCGCGGCGTCGGGTGTGCATACCAACTCACTGAGTGCTGTGCTCTCCGTTGCCAGCCTCGGAGGCTTCCCCTGATTCCACTGCCAGGGCTTCCTCCTTGTCTTCGTTCTGTGGGGTCGGACGTGGGCGCTGGACCCCGCGGCTGGCCCTGGCTACTTTCCTCTGCTTGGGCCCTGTAAACAAGACGGTGTATCATGAATCAAGGCCTCCCACTGCTCCCGCCGACATGCACATGTGGGACGCGCTCCTGTCCAGAGAGTTGGGCCCGGCTGGGCTCCGGTGTCCACCCCCGCTTTAAGGCTAGCCTCCCCGTTTACCAGGGGGTGGCATCGCTCGTCGCCTGCGACCCTCGCCCTGGGCTGGGCCTGCTATGGGGGGGGCCTGCCTCGCTGATGTCACATTCACTTGACTGAGAACACCCGGGCACTTCCCACCAGGTTACTTCGGACCATGACGTTGAAACCAGGGTACCCCAAGGGCCAGATGCATGGGAGAGGTATCAGGATACCGGTATCAAGTCTCATGCGCTCCCGGCGGCCTCTGGCATGGCCACTTGTGTGCTATAGCAAGCTGGACTGGCTGGGCCTGTGTCCTGCTCGGGCACGGCCCCTCGGAGCATGAGTAAAATGAATAGAGGGCAGGTCCTCTCTCCCTCCCAAAATACCAGAACTAGGGGACATACACTCCACTTGAGGGTTGGGAGAGTAAGAACTGACAAAAGCAAACGGATTGTCACCCAGCACATGGTAGGTCTACGGAACTCCCTGCCACCGGATGTGGTGAGTGCGTCTGGCCAAGGTGCCTCCAAAAGGGGGTTGGACAGATTCCTGGGTGAAAGGTCCCTCACGGGTTACAAACCATGCCGGGGACGCGTAATCCGGGGAGTGGCATCAGGAGACAGCTATCAAGTCTCATGCCCTCCCAAATGCATCTGGCAGAGCCGCTGCGAGATATGGAAGCTGCTAGCTAAATTAGGTGGGCCTTTAGTGCGATCCGACCTGGCTCTCCCTTCAAAAGGGGGATTGGACAGACTCCTGGAGGAAAGTCCGTCACAGTTCACCGCCCATGATGGAGATGTGTGATCTCCAGGCTTTAAAACCAGGGTACTTCAAGGGCCAGGTGCAGGGGAGTGGTAACAATAGCCCGATATCTAGTCTCACGCGCTCCCAAACGCATCCGGCGGGGCCACTGAGAGATACAGGAAGCTGGGCTAGATGGGCCTTAGGCCTAATCCAGCATGGCCCGTCTCATGTTCTTATGCAGTTGGCCATACTGTACCGGTTTGCCGTTTTCCAATAAGCTTTCAGGTTGTCTTAAAGTGCTTTGTAAGCCCTTTTGGGTCCCTATAGTGACAAACAGTATACACACCACGAAGTAAAGAAATCAACAGGATAAGAACAGAGGCAGAATGTTTGGATTGATGAGGCAGTATCTAATCAGCACACATTGCGTTTACACCGGACCTTAGATAGGGCTTTAAGGCAAGTTAGCGAATGTGGTCACCTTCTGTGTTCCCAGCTCTCCAAAAGTCCCCCAGACCTTCATATATTCCCTAAACGTGACCAAGAACTCTGACAAAGAATGGCTGCCCATCACTGAAAAACAGAGAGTCTGTTCCCCTGAACAGGCATATAAGCTACAGTGCAGACCTCAGCTATGAACACACAGGGGTGAGACGAGGACACAGGGTGAAATGTACAAATGAACCTTCGCCACTGCAGAAGGTCAAGTCCTGCTCACTATCAGGAATGGCTCGGATCAGGTGGAAAAAGGTTAACATAATTCATGGAACGCTGATGAAATCCATGACCGAGCCTATGGCCAGTTAAAAGTTGTTTGATTGATGAAAGGGTTGCAAATTATACACTCAGGCTCTACCGACCCACTGAAGGAATAGTTCTAGGCCCAGTGTGACCCACCGATAAATGACATAATTACACATTTGGAACTCTGCATTCCTCATTCCACTCCACTATCAAAACAGACCGTGGTCCGGACTGGGTGAAGGGTGGGGGGGTGAGGAGCTAGCTCCGCGGCCCCGCTCCCCCAATCCGATCGGACTTCGACCGGCGCCCAGTGGGGCTCGGGCCCTTCGTCGTGCCATGGGTAAGGGTGGGGGTGAGGAGACCGCGCGTGCGCGCGTCCATCCCGGCCCGGCCGGCACCCCACCCCACCCCATCGCCGGCCCTGTACGCCCCGGTGGTCCCCCGCCCCCGCGCTCCGAAGGGTTAACTGGTGGAGCCTGGCGGCCGGCTGCACGCCGCGATGCCCGCACCAGCCGGCCCCGCTCACTCCGTGGGGGAGGGCTGAGGCCTCTCCCCCGCTCCGTCGTCCCACCTCGGCCAGGATCAGCCGAGCTGCCCCGCTTTGCAGTGCCACTGCCGCCGCACTGCTCCGCGCGGCGCTGCGGCTGCTCCGTGCGCCCGGGCCCTACCGGCCTGCTTCGGCCTGGCCCAGGCCGGGGAGCGCCGCCGCGCCATGTCCTGCTCCGCCGCCGATGCGGCCTCTCGAAAGGGCGCCGGCCGCGAGTCGCCCTCCGCTCCCGGCGCCCGGAGGCTCCTCACCGCCCGAACGCCAGAAGCAGAGGGGCACGGTGCAGCCAGGACGGAGCCGCGGAAGCGCGGCCGGGCTCCCCCGACCCCCAGCTGTTCTGTGCAGTAGCGCAGCAGCAGAGGGCGGGAATGCTGCCACGCTCCCCCGACCATCAGCTGTGCCGCGCGGTAGCGCAGCAGCAGCGGTCGGCGGGGAGCCGGTCGGGCCCCGCTGAAGGGGCTGAAGCTCCGGCGCCTCACATGGCGCCGCCCGCGTGGCGCTCGCGAGGCCACGCGGCGCCGAGACTCCTCCGCCGGGCCCCCGCTCCCGCCGGTCCGGGCCAAGCCGAACTGCTTCGGCTAGGCCCCGACCAGGGAGCGGAGCCTCACTACTGTTTCTGCCACCGCTGCGGCCTTCAAGATGGCGCCCGCCTCGTGGCGCCCGATGCGCAGCCGGCGTTCAGAGGTCTTCCCCACCGAAAAGAAACTGGCTGACACCTGGGGGGGAGGAGCCGCCCTTTATAGGGCGCTCCTCCCCCTCCTCCCCAAGACGTCAAAGCCCTGTCTCGCCCCTCGCCATTCTCGCGAGGGGCAAATCCGCTCCGCGGGCGGACAAGCCGCCCGCGGAGCGTGCATTATCCTAAAACATGGACTCAAGCAACATTATGGAGAATACAGACCCTAAAGATATGAAAAAGCACAGACCTGTCTCTTTATTAAATGCAGATTATAAAATTTGTGCACCAATTCTGGCCATAAGATTTAATTTTTTTAAAGTGAGAATGATACACCAAGATCAGATGGGATTCCTGTTGAAATGACAGGTGAGGAACAACAAAGATAATTCTTAGCACCTTAGAGTTTTATGAGGCACATACAGAAAGGAAAATGGCATTGATATCAAAAAAATTGATAACATCACCTGGAAGCTAAGGTGAGAATTAATATGGACACAACGGAAAGGATAGAGATAGAGAAGAGAATACGTCAGGCCTGTCCAGTGTCTTCTCTGTTATTCATCTTGACACTGGAAGTCTGAGATCAGAAGATGATAAAAGGATTACAAATTGCAGGCATATGCTGATGATGAAGTTTATACTGTATACTAGAAGATTCCAATGATTCAGTAGAATGCCTGTTGGAAACTATAGGGAGTTTTGGAGAAATGGCATGTCTGAAGATAAATCAAGAAAAAAACCTAAAATCTTAACAAAGAATATGACAGCAAAAGAAATAAGAGAATTGACAGAATGAGCAAATTTTAAAGAGGTAAAGACTATTACATATCTGGGAATAAAGATAACTTAAAAGCAAGTACATTATGACAAGATAATTATCTTAACATTCTAAAGGATATACAAATAGAGCTGGAAAAATGGAATAAACTGCATTTATCATTACTGGGATGAATAGCCCCAATTAAAATGAAGATATTCAAAAAAGCATTATTTTTATTCCAGATGATTCCTTTGTTATTAAAAAAATTTTTTTTTCAGGGAGATAGAAAAGTAATAATGAAATGTATATGGCAAGGGAAAAAACCAAGGATCAGGAAAAAAAAACTTTTGAAGACTATACCTCTAGAACAGGTTGCAGTTTACCGGATTGGGAATTATATTATAAAGCTTGCATAATTGTGTGGATAAGGGAGTGGATCACACTAGAGAATTAAAGAATTTTGAAATTAGAAGGTCGTGACTTAAGGTTGGGGTGGCACACATTTGTATGGTATAAGAAGGCTAAAGAACAGTAGCATTTTGGAAATCATATAGTGAGGAAAGCACTCTGTTGGATGTGGGAAAATATTCAGAAACAAACAAGTATATAGAAAAGTATCAGGATGGGTGTCACCGACAGAAGCATTTACGTAACCAGCTCTGATGAATGAAAATAAATTACTGAGATATTGAAAAATGAAGAGGAACCAAAGTTGGAGGAAGAATTTAAACATCAAAAAGCTACATTAGATTGGTGGTCAAAAATCACAATTGAGCTCGAGGTTTGTTAAAGATAAGAAAGAGGGTTTTCATATGCAGAGAAATGAGTTGGACATACTACTCTTAGGAACTGAAGAAAAGTTGATCCAGAAAATATATAAATATACGTTAGAGTTGAAAATGCAGGATGAAATTGTGAAAGACTGCATGACACTATGGGCACAAAACCTAGGACACAATATTTATTTATTTATTTTCAAACTTATATACCGCACCTATTTCCCCAAAGGGGACTCAGGGCGGTTTACACAATACCATAGCAAATAAAACAGATAAAAACAATAAAATAATCAACAGCGGTGTCCAGGACGGCAAGCCAATGTAGGAAGGGCAGTGAAGGGGGGGGAGGTTACCCCTTTTAGTGGAGTCATTTATGAGAGAGTAACATAAAATTTACTAAGGCGCTAAACTTAAAAGACAAAATATACAAGATGTTTCACATATGGTACATGACACCCAGGGCCGGCGCTTCTATTAAGACGAACTAGGCAGTTGCCTAGGGCGCTAAAATGGAGAGAGGGTGCTGGCAGGCCTGCCGCCCCCCCACCGCCCCCCTGCCACTGGCCACCGCCATCCGTCCCCCCACCGCCCGCCGTCTGCCCATCGCTGCCCGTCACCATCTGCCCGCTGCCCCCCGTGCCCATCGCTGTCCGCCCCGTGCCTGCCGCCGCCCGCCCGCCACACCCATCACCATTCCCCGCTATCCACCACCCCGCCCCCGCCATCCGCCACTGAAATTTATAAATGACATACAGCTACAGAAGACAAGAGATAGCTGGAAACCGCTATATAGCCTTTATAAAAAAGAACTAACCAGCTAAAAGACTCCAACAGTATTGGGAAACTAAAATATAGCCTTTGTACTGGTATATAGAGAAATATTGTAAATATACCACTTGAACTTTCTTGTTTTTATCCTTAGACTTCCTACACCACCCATCCTATGTAGGGACTTCCTGTGATATGAAAATAAAAAGTTTTTTTTTTTAAAAAAAACCCTTTTCCAAAGTTCTATCTAAATTAGAAGTCTTCAAAATTGCAATTTATATTCTTCAAAATGGACTGGGTTGTACCTATCTGGGATGGCTCTACAGTGGACCCTCGTATAACAAACGGTTTGTATAATATAAAATCTGTACAACATAAAAAATTCCGAAGATAGGGGAAATTTGCTTAACAGAATCGCATATGGGGTGAATCCATAAAACATAAAACTGGTCGCGATTAGGGATTACTATGTTTTCAATGCATTCCTATGGGAAATTTGTATAAAGGAAAAATTGCTTAACATAATTTCATTTGGAATGAATTAATTCCTTTATACAAGGTACCACTGTATTGGGGTGGAAATAGCAGATGCAGAGAGGAACAAAATGTCTATGCCTGTTGTCACCCATTTCTTTTTATGACAAAGACAGTGAATGGACAGCTCTGTCAGAACCCTCCACTATTTATTATGGAGTAATGCTTTGCTGATGTGCGGAGGGGGGCAGAAGACAATTCAAAGCTTTTGGCCCCCTCTTTTCCCATTAGATGACATGTGCAGCATCTTACCTGGCCAGGAAAGGACATTCAAAAGGTGGAACATACGGCTTGTTGACAAAAGATATGGAAAAAAATCTGCCTCCATTTTGAAGCTTTTCTGAGAAACCTATCTGCATTCCTATCCCACCCTTCATGAGGCTCTGGTTATAAGACTCTGCTTTGCCTTCCTTTGATTTCCACATGCAGTTTTTATGATGCATATATCGACTTACATATTTATGTGACTAAATGCATTTTTAAAATTTCCCCCTGCTTGCCTTTTTCAATTGTTAAAAACATATGCATGGTTTGGTGCATTTTTTATTTTTCCATAATCAACCACAGTCCTTCCAGAATGGAGAAGGGCACAACCCAGTAAAGTGGTGGTTTGTGTTGTTTTGTTTAAGTCCAAGCACCCATCGGAAAGGTTGGGATTTTCAAAATTTGCTGAGTTAACACCAAGGAACTGCATTATAGCAGGAGCTAGTGGGACTCTCTCTCTCTCTCTCTCTCTCTCTCTCTCTCTCTCTCTCTGTGTGTGTGTGTGTGTGTGTGTGTGTGAGAGAGAGAGAGAGAGAGAGAGAGAGAGAGAGAGAGAGACAACATACCAGCATAGGAGATGACAAAAGCATCCAACATGCTAGCCAAGGGGGGGGGAGGTTCTTAATCATTAGGTATAGAAATTTTAGTCTATTTTCAGGGTTAAATCAATTTAATTCCTTGTCAATGCCAAAAAGAAAATTTAAGTTTTGGATGATATCATTGAGATGCCACCCTGAATTTCAGAGTGATTGGCTACAAGATATGTATCTTTATGTGTGATTTTTAATTTCATTTTTTTAAAAATCCATTTTTCCAAACATTCAAATTTTATATTTATTCAAATGTGTTTTTTAAATGTACAATTGCTTGCATCATGTTGTATATCAAAAGAATGCCCTATTCATATGCTTTAAAATGACACCTCTCACGGGTCCATAGCTATCACAGGTATCTATTAAATGACACTTGAAGTTATGGTCGGTAGTGAATTTTGGCTTTTTTTTTGCAATTTTGAAAATGCAATATCTCAGAAATGGGTGGACCAAAAATTCTGAATTTTTTTTAAAAAAAACATCTCATGGTAAGGTACAAATGTTCCAAAAATGAACCAAATCCATAATATCAGGGTTCCATGCATTAGTTGATTTGACATGGAATGACCCTAATGAGCTTCCTGGTTCATCTTTTGGTTCATGCCCATCTCTCCTCCAGATGTACACGTTCCTGAGGAATGGTGCATTTTGTCTCACAAGAAGTCTCAGGCGATGTGAAACAGGTGATTTCTGAGAGAATCTTGAGAACACAGGTGCTTATTTGGTGCACTGAATATCCTCTGTTTTCCTACTGAGCTCAAAATGGCATAAATGGCTCTCCCCAGTCCTTCTTGTTCATAATGCTGGGAGATAGCTTAGGCCATGAGAATGTGCAATTGCAATTGACCCAGTGTTAGCTTGTAATCTTCATGTCTGGGTTACGATTTGAGTCCAGTTCTCCTAAGTGGTAGTTCGATATTCTAACCATTAAACCAAGCTGAAATATTTCTTTCTAGTTTTGGCAGAATGAGTGTTCTGGATCACCACCACCACCTCAGAACTACAGAGCTGTAAGGCACTCTATAGATCATCCAGCCTAGCTCCTGTCAGAGAGAAGCACAGCAGGGAATCAAACTCCCAGTCTTTGGCTCCCTAGCCAGGTATGTCAACTACTGAGCTATGTGGAACAGTCTGATGAAGCTGTTTGGATGAGCAGCAAAACGTTTCTATCTCTCAAGAAAAAGAAGTCCAGTTGCCATGACTCAACTTCCAGATACGAGTAAACTCACTTGGATGACTGAGAATCTTCACAGACATGTGGAACTGTTTGTTTGGGCTGGTAAAAGCAGTACTTCCAGACATCAGTTCAGCTTTAAAAATATTAAATTCAGTATATTCACATAATAAGATAAAGTGCCTAATTTTCTAAAGTGCTTAATCTACATTAATTATCAATATTTACATGAAACAGTATTCCAAGCAACCAGACTATGTATTTCAGTGTTTGTGCATTCTCTAAATATACAAATACATATCAATGGCAAAATCCTGTTGCTTAGTATAGCATTCTATGCACTAGAATGGGCCCACTAAATTGGTACGGGTTTGATGATTCAACTTCTCTGTAAGTTCCGTTGATTCAAATTGGCCTATTCTAGTTGCAACTTACTTTAGTGAATCAATGGAATGATTCAAATCCCTACCGATCCACTTGGCCTTCTGTGATGTGTCTTGCTACGCTAAGCAGAAAGATTGCAGCCAATTGTTTGTTTGTTTGTTTGTTTGTTTGTATGTATGTATGTATGTATGTATGTATGTATGTATGTATGTATGTATGTATGTATGTATGTATGTATAACATTATGAAACATTTTAAATATTACCTATAATGCACATTTTAAACAGATTCCTGCAGGAAAACTCCATCACAGGCTACAAACCATGATGGAGATGCGTAATCTCCAGGCTTAAAATCAGGTACTTCAAGGACCAGACACAGGGGAGTGGTATCAGGAGACAGATATCTAGTCTCGTGGACTTCCAGGCGCATCTGGTGGGGCCACTGTGAGATACAGGAAGCTGGACTAGATGGGTCTTTGGCCTGATCCAGCATGGCTCTTCTTATGTTCTTATATGTTCTTTAAGTATACCCAGTGTAATAGACCAAGTGACAGACTAGGACTCAGGAGACCTGTGTTTGAATCCTGACTTGGCCATAGAAACTCACCGGGGTGGTAGAAGTGGTAACTCCACTCCTTAAATACCTCACTTATCTGCAAAGCCCTAGACTTGCTCTATTTCACTTCTGACTTTGTGGCTCATAACAACAACAACAAATTGTAAGTACTGTATTCATTCTTATTTAAGCCCAGGCATTCTATGAATCTTACTGTTTGCTTTAAAAAATACAAGTAAATCACTCAGGTTATGAAGCTAAACCAGAATTGGGAGTTTTATAGAACGAGACACTTTCTGATTGGAACATTCTCAGTTATCCAGGTGAGTTTATCTGGAAGCTGAGTCATGGCAACTGGATTTCTTTTCTTGAGAGATTGAAACGTTTCGCTGCTCATCCAAGCAGCATTGTCAGTCTGAGGAAAGTTAGTTGCAAGTCCTCCATTTTATTGTTCACTTTTTGTCACTCTGGTCTGAAATAGGCTAATAAGATGGACAATGGCCTGAACAGGCTCGCTAAGTGGACAATAGTCTCAGTGGGCTCATTAGGTGGACAATGGGCTAAGGTGCGTGAAAGTCCCACCTTTACAACCTTCCCAACACCCATAAAGTATGAGTCGCTAGCCATGCCCTTGCTGGTGGAGGTGTGAAGTATTTTTGATTTGTCTGGGATCATTGAAATCACTTCCTGCAAAACTGGTAGTAATGAAATGCCGCAAGAGCAGACTAGTTATTCCTTCCTCTCGCAATCATGAGGCTACTGGTGTTTTGAATTTTCCGTACATAAATTTCTACTCTTCAAAAGAAACTACTGGGCTCTTGAATGTTTGCTTCATGTTGTCTTGCTCTGTTCACTTTTGTTGGGGTGACAGACTCGAATAAAATATCCCGCCACCCTTCTCCGTAAGAATTAGAGCTCTTGGGTTCTCATGAGAGATTGTATTTATCACTTCTGATGGACATCTGTGAGCACTAGGAAAGCACAGCCACCACTGGCATGATAATGAGAGGATTTTGTAGCCTAACAAAAGCCAGTGCTGTTCAATTTACTCCAGTCGCATAGGACTCATGGCTTTTGATGTCTGTAAGCCACAGTAGACCTGCCTTTAATCTTTACACATGTAGCTTTAGCAGCAGTTCTTAGGGGAACATAAATTGAAAGAGGAGAGGCGCAATACAGGCAAGGGTGGGGGGTTGGGGGTGGGGAAACACCAGTCCATGATTTACAGGGTCTCTGGAACCCAAATGCACTAAACAGGTTGTTTTACATGGAGGAACAGAGCAGGGAAGTGACGATCCCATTAAAGGGAGATTTAAGATAAGAATTACAACAGAGATGGAAACATGGTCTCTGTGTAGCAAAATGATAGCAATCGCTTTCTATTATTATGGCACATGTCAGCTCACTAAACTAGCCTAGTTTCATCTCAGCAGCAATTCAGAAGAAATTGCATTTCCAAACTGAACAATTCTGTGCCATGGGCAAAAACTCAGTGCGCTCATGCATCGTTTGGGTATGTGTTTAAATGTGTAAATATGCATTTCCACTACAAATAGATGTTGTGTGTCAAGAGGATTCTACAATGCTCATCCTTACTAGGGAAAATATTTTCCTCCAGGGGATCAACAAAGAAGATCCCTGAAATACACACACACACACTCTCTCTCTCTCTCACACACACACACTTTCTCTCTAAATATATATTTCACATTTATACACCAACATTCTGCAGAAATATGTGGTAGCAAGTATGCTATCTTCTTTTACTCTCATAGCAACTCTTCAAAGTAGGTTAATTTGATAGACAATTGCTGCCTGATGAGGAGGTATCTGAGCCCATGTCTCCATTACCTGATGCGGTGCTCCGTCTCCGATATCAGGCTGAATTGGCTAGGGAGAATTTGTGCTGGCATTCTATTGTTGATTCTATGGGTAGGAAGGGGTGTTATATCACCACCACTCCACATTCTGAACCAAAACTTAATCAAAATCCCAGTCTTGTGATACAAAATAATAATTGAACATTACATTTTTGATGTAATTCAGGCTCCAATAACACCTGATTTCATTGTCTCATTTATATTTCATATATTTTAATCTTATCACCCTTAAACCAATTGATTGTCCCAATAATTTGCAAGGGCGAATGGTTGTTGGAGTTTACACTTTACAGGAGGACCCCCGTATCCACTGATTCATTATCCACTGATTCAGTTATCCACAGTTGGCAGAGGAAATAAATAAATAAATAATTCAGCAGCTGCAAAGCAAGCTACTGTCACAAAGAGCAGCTGTAAAGCAGACTACTGTCATAAAACAGCAGCCATAAAGCAAGCTACCATCACAAACAGCAGCTGTAAAGCAAGCTACTGTTGCAAAACAGCAGCTGTAAAGCAAGTTACTATCACAAAACAGCAGTTTTGGGGACATTCTGGTGTTCTCTCTTATCCACGGTTTTCATTATCCACAGGAAGGCTGGAACCAATCCCCAGCTGATACTTGTGTCCTATTGTATATCATATGTTTTCTGAAATCCTGTTTCATAACTGTGCCTGTGGATGGCTGATGGAAATCATCAGCTGGGGCAATTTTCAGAAATCAAACATTTCAACATCTATCCCAGCTCCCATATAATTCCTTTAACTGTGTAGAAACCAAGGGAGTTGTGGAAGGGAAGTAGGAAACATTTTATTTTTGAAAATCATAATGCTATCCTGGCAGCGATAGTTTCCAATAGTTAAAGACTTTCCCCTCTCATCCCGTGATTCCCACAACTTCCATATGAGAAAAGGGCTTCCATAGGAGCCATGGGAGCTGAGTGACAGAAGTAGGAAATGTTTAACTTCCAAAGGCCACCCTGTGCTGGTGACATCATTAGGCATCTGCCAGTGGAGTCATATGAATAGGATTTCAGGCATCGTTTTTATTACTTAACTCTATTTTATTTACAAGTCAGTTAAAGAAAGATATCCCAGAAATCAAATTAAATAACAGTGATAATAAATTTGACATTTTTGATAGCACAAATGTGACTATATGCAGGGTTCTCCAACAGGTATAATAATGGTGATAGCATGGTACAGTAACTCCCCACCTATCATGGGAGTTAGGGACCTGACCCAGCCCATGATAATTGAAAATCCGTGATATGCGGATGCAAGGTGGCCTCGCGCTGCCCCAAATGTTTCACTTCCGGGTCACAGAAAAGCATTTCTGAGTCCTCCGACATGCGCAAAAAGGCCCCCGAAGGCCCCAAAAGTGCTTTCTAGTGATCCGGAGGTCACTTCTGGTTTTCCAGAAGTCATTTCCGGTTCGTCGAGAAGCACTTTTTGGGGCCTCCGATGGCCTGGGAAGGCCATTGGAGCCCCGTTTGGTGCAGTGTGAGGCCTGGGGTAAGTATAGGAGGCCTGAAACAGGCCTTTTCAGCTTACCCCTGAGGGCTTTTTCTTCATATACTGCGGTCCCGCGATATACCAGGCCTGGAGTATATGAGCAGCGAACGGGCAGGGGGGATACTGTATGGCAGTCAGCTATAGCATCTGATGTCTAACGTGATATCTGACAGTCTGTGAGGGATGCATGGCAGCATGTGAGAATTGACTTCTGGTATTTAGAAACAGCTGCTCTCCTATCAACATAGCATCCACTATGTGATTGCATTCAGTATTTCACACTAAATTTCAAAAACAGCTAATATCAGTAGATGGCAGTGCACCGTTTCTAAAATCAGAGGTGTGAGGGTTGAGAACGGCACAAAAAGCTCGCTTGTCCACTTTATGACCAGGTGGCTAAATCTCATTTGGATGTGCGCAACTGGGCTCTTCTAGACGGAAATGCACCTGGAACATGCATAGGGAATGTCCTTTGTGTTATCAGTTAATTTAATCCAGGGCTGAGCAAGATGTCTTTAAAACAGGATTTCAAGGCACCACCCGGTCACTGGGAGGGAGGCTTTAAAAGTCATGGTGGCAGGTATTTGCAAAAAATAAAAATAAAAATAAAAATCAGTGTTCATATTTAGAAGCCAATTGAATCTGGGATCCTTGGTGATTTATTCAATGCCTCAAGAAAAGAGGTGCCCTCTCTCCTCACCCAGTTAAGCATTCTGACCAGTGCTCTTGAGAGGATAAGTAGAGTCCAGGTGGGTTTGGCCCGTTTGTTTACACAGTGATCAGTGAGTGGTAACTGCAAGCCAACTAAGCAGGACATCAGCAGAAAAGCATACTTGATCTCCGTTCCTCAGTCAAGGATATATAGATATATTCTCCCATCCACACATGTGGGTCATGTTGAACAATATGAACACTGATTTTTTTTTTACTTTACAAATGCCTGCCACTTAAGCCTCCCTCCCAGTGACCGGGTGGTGCCTTGAAATCCTGTTCTAAAAACATCATGCTCAGCCCTGGATTAAATAAACTGATAACACAAAGGACATTCCCTATGCATGTTCCAGGTGCATTTCCATCTAGAATAGCCCAGTTGCACACATCCAAATGGGACTTAGCAACCAGGTCACAAAGTGGACAAGGGAGCAGCTTGGGTGAGGATGGAAGGCGAATGGGAGTCAGAACAGGAGCAAAAGTGGTTTTCCTAAATATGGCAGGAAGGCAAGCAAGCACTCGAACAAACAAGCAAACAGTGGTTTGGTAGGCAAGCAGTCAGCTGCTCAGAGTGACCTTTTGGCCAGATGGGAGGGTTAAAAATGCAATTAAAATAAATAAATAAATAAATAAATAAATAAATAAATAAATAAAAGTATTGGCTTAGGCACTGCCTCACTCTCACTCTTTTCCTTCCCCCACAACTCCTCGGAATAGCAGAAAAATATGCCTCGCCAAATAGAGATGAGTGCCCAGCCTGCGGGGGGGGGGGATGCGTAGCCGGCATACTGTAATTAAACTGTAAACCACCGAGAGACTACTGGAAGTGGTATGGGGCGGTATATAAGCAGAATATTTTGCTTTATATCTCTGTGGCTTCCCCTTCTCTTTTTTCTCCTCTCCTCTCCTTTCTTACACATCCACACAGAGAGAGAGAGAATGTGAGACTGGGTACACAGAACACAGAAAGGGATTTTGTGGGTCTTCGGCTTATATCAGTTCTTTTGTTTGTTAAGTACATTTTGAGTTGCTGGGAGGGGCACAAGCGTAAGGAAGGCACTCCCCGAAACCAAATGTCAGAATGATCACTGTGAGAAACACCATAAAAGACACAAAAGGAAACAGGAGTTACACCTGTCAAAAGCCACTATTAAATTAAGAATTTTAGAAACCTGCAGTGTTCCTAACACACACACACACACACACACACACACACACACACACACACACACACCAGCTGCTTAAAAGGCTGCCTGAAAAAGAGGATCTCTGAGTGACTATGGAATGACAAACGGGAAGGCCCAGCCTGACAGTGCATTCCAAAGCCTGGGACTAACCAAAGGCAAGACTGTCAGGAGGAGTTGGAAATGAGGACTCTGCGCTGTATAATGTTACCATAATTGAAATGTATTATACGTGTGACTGTAACAGGGTCTCTCTCTGTGTGTATTAAAGCAATAAATAAATGTAGGATTGTGGGACAAGCACTCACACCACTCACAAAGATGCAACCAAAGGAATGACTTTCCAAAAGGACATCTTTGCAGGCTAACTGGATACATCAAGAGTATTTGGTCTTAGGATAATATGGGGAGTAGAGATGGGCACGAAACGAGCAATTTTTTGTTTTTGTTTTTGTTTTTTCATTTCATTATGTAACGAAATGAAAAACGAATTTTGTCTCCAAAATGAAACGAAACGAACCGAAACAACAGAAACTTCGTCGTGCGTTTTGTTTTCATTGCGGCAAATACATTTAACTGTAATGAATGCTAACTAAACAGCAATTTTTCATTTTCATTTTCGTTTTTTGTTTCGTTACGTAACAAAACGAAAAAGAAATTTTTTGCAAAAAATTCACAAAAAATGAAAACGAACCGAAAGGGACCCCCTAAACGACAAACGACAAACGAAACACCATTTTTTTGAGTCGTGCCCATCTCTAATGGGGAGAATTATAAGTGAGCCCGAGACCTACAGGGAAAATACTAATTGGCAAATTCTCTTGCAAAGGAAGGAACGTATGTTCTTGCCCTGTTTCCCTCAAGCTCACACAAAGGTCCAGGGCAGTGTGATGCTTCTCCTTCAAGGATGAGGACATCTTGGGAGGTTTAGTTTTTTCTTTTTGATCTGTGCTCCAACACTCCCCCTCTCCACCCGCCTCCACAAAGAAAGAAATATGTCCTTTGCATTTGGTTATTGGTTTACCCAACTGAATTTTAAGGAGAGAGATCCTTTGTGCATTTGTTAACATTTTTGAACAGCTCAAGGGAACGAACTCCATCTATAACTGCAGTTCGACATAACTCAAGTGACATATGGAAGACATTAATATTAAACAGAAGAATTTAGATGAATATATCTCCCTTCCCTGGTTATTTTTTTTAAAAAAAATCTCTCTCAATTCTTGTTGAAAGGGCTTTAGTTGATGGTTGTTTTTTTCCTGTGGCACTCTCAATGTACTGCAGACATGTATACTTTTAAAATTGCAAAACAAGTGCCTGCAGCTTTGGCCCTACTTCCTAAATGTTGGATGCTGGGACAGAGCTCAGTTCAAGAAGGGAGATCTATAAACAGCAGCAGGCTTGTATGGCCACAGCCAATTCAGAGGTACTGCTGGATGTCCGTTCCATGTTAACATGCTCCTGGGTCCCCCTGAAATGGTTGGGTACTACTTTCATTGGGTGCACATTGCCGTACAGAACCATTCCTGATGTGAAGCACTAGATAATAACTGGTCAGATTCCAATAACTTAAAAGCTAAATAACAAGCAGAGTCATGGACAGCGAGATGGACAGGCAGGCAGATGGACAGAGAGACTGGTGGACAGATGGATGGACTTACATACATACAAACTGACTGGCTGACAGATGGACATACTGACAGATAGACAGGCATATGGGCAGATGGAAGGATGGACAGAGACAGGCAGTTGGACAGATAGAGGGCATATGGATGGACAGATTGACAGATGGACAGAAAAGTAAGCAGGCAGATGAATGGATGGGCAGACAGATGGACAGACAGATGGACAGACAAACAGAAGAATGGATGGGCAGATGGATGGAAAGACAGAAGGACAGACTTGGAGGGAGATAATCTCAGACTGAGGTAGGACAGTGTCCCGTTTGCTCGAAGGATCATCTTCCATCGGTGATGTCTCAAACATGACATAAGAGCATGAAACACACACACACACACACACACACACACACACACACACACACACACACACACACACACACACACACACACACACACTAGGTTGTGCACACCTCCACCTGCCCCCCATGGGGGTGAGACCCTCATACCTATCACAATCATTTCTGCTATGGACACGATGGAACATGTGCATGGAATGGACTTTCATGCATGGGACAAAAATTAGAGGGCACATTGGTTGCAACCTATGTCCTGGGTGAGGCTTTAGCATGCCTTTGTGGGAGTTTTACTTTGTAAGGCATATTCTGAGGTGCTGTCCTGTTATGGGAGAGGGGTATGTGGGGAAGGAAGGCATCCCCATCAATCAGGTGGAAGTATCACCCCCATCTGGTGCTATGTCAAGCATTTTATATTGATAGTGACGGTCGTGCCAGGAAAGCTAGGCAACAGGGCACAGGTCCAGCAGCCAACAGTCTACCAGGGGGTGTTGTGCTCTAGAGAAACTATACTGTCAATAGTTTGGACGCAATAACACCAGATGCTCAGTAAAGATAAAATGTTCTCCCTGTCAGTTGAGGTTTGGGAATGTTACTAAAGTTACATTTCAATTATTTTCTCACATTGGAATGAGCTCAACCAATCTGAAGTTATGTTTCGGATTGTGCATTTATCATTGGCACCAGACTAGCTAGAGATTTTTCCTCCTCAGGTTTTCTTTATTGGTCCCCCAAGGCAGTATCTAATTGGTTCAGTTGCCTATCACTGTTGTGTGTGTATGTGTGTGTGGGGGGGGGGGGTTGTTTCAAATTAAGCCTCCACTTCCCAATGCTGCACTTTTCTTTATATCAGGATCTTTTCTGTTGTGCGAGCTTGGCTTCAGCTCAGAATTGTGCCTTGTAATTTTGCTGTTCTAGCAGCGATGGCTAATGTTGCCACCACTGATGTTTAGGTACCTTGTGGGTTGCCATAATCGCAGTTGGCTGTTCCCACTGCTGCCTGGAAAAATGATGTGTAGATGAGAGAAGTAGCAGGAAAAGAGAATGGGAAAGAGAATGACAGACCCATTTTCCAATCTTCTCCACAGAGACATTTTCCCAAACTTGTTGGGTGCAGCAGAAATTTTCTGCTCAGTGTGCCTGACAAGCTGTCTTACTTTCATCGGTTTCCCTCTGTTTAGATCCAGCAAATATCAGGCTGACTACTTGGACCTTTAAGCTGCAGGAATGGGCTGCAGGTTTAATTACTAAAGACAGTAATCAAATTATGTCTTTGTCGAAGTGGAACAGCCGGCCCCAGATAGCAGTCCAATTCATACTTCTCTGAGTCCCTGTCAGAACTACTTTTTTTTAGAGGGGGTAAGGGTATGATCCGGTTTGGATGGGTTCCAGGGTGTGTGATCACATCCTGGTTTGAATTTACCAATATCATGAAGTGGCTTAGTAAATCAGCTAATTCATGAAATTGGCAAATTAATTAGTTCCTCTGTTCCTTGACAAAGAAGCAGTGCATTTTCAAAAAAAAAATATGTAATGGACTTTCGCTGATGCACTGTATCAGTTATATATATTTTTAAAAAAAAATGTCTTAAAAGCTGTTTGAGAAATTACTGGCAGTGGAATCTATGGTCGTGGAGTCAAACAAAAATTTAGAATACTCTCGACTAAAAACACCATAAAACACAAAAGTAAACAATAATTAAACTTATCAAAAGCCACTACTAAATAGTTTTAGCAACCTCTGAATTCAATAGGTACAGCATATCCTAACACCGACACCTCCTTATTGCTGAAGAGCTTCCCTGAAAAAGATGATGTTTCATGTTTCTAGTCTTTATCATAAAGCTACTACTACTATAGTAACTATAGCAGCTTTTAACATAAGGGAGATAATTAAAGAGTTATTTGAACCAATCTCTCCCCCCCCCCCCGTAAGTTTCTGTCACCGAGTAGGAAATTAAAACTCAGGTCACCTGAGTCCTATTTGGTCAATCTATCCACTGCACTACACCATTAATATCACAGAGATACCTATTCCAGCATCTAAATAAGTACCATATGCCATAAAACTTTAGTGGGCAGAGTATTAGACTAAGGGTGGAGATATTCAAGTTCAAATCCTCACTTGGCCATGAAGGTCACTGGACGACCTAGAGCCAATCAAAGTCTTGTAGCTTGATCCACCCCACTGGATTATTGTGAAAACAAGTATCCCCATACAGCAGAGGTGGGAAGTGTTTAGGTTGGTAGCATATACAGTAGTACCTTGTATAAAGGAATTAATTCATTCCAAATGAATTTATGTTAAGCAAATATTCCTTTATACAAATTTTCTATAGGAATGCATTGAAAATGGAGTAATCCCATTTTTATGTTTTATGGATTTGCCCCATAGGCAATTATGTTAAGCAAATTTTCCCTATCTCCAGAATTTTTTATGTTGTACATATTTTATGTTATACAAACTGTTTGTTATACAAGGGTCCACTGTAATCTGTTTTTCATTAGAACAACACAGTTCACTAACCAGAGGGAGGTGCAAAACAGCAGGACAGGAAAGAGAATGTATGTAGCATTATACAGACCAAAGTTACCCCTGAGAACATATACAGCCCTGACTCTCCTTCTTTCAGCCTCACACCTGAAACTCTCCCACATATCATGTTATGCAAAACTATGTCTGCTGCCGATGCTGTGATGTGTTGCTGTTCTTCTTGTGTATTTCTGACTTACAGCCACACTCTGAACTATTGACCTCCAAGTCATTAGCAGCTCTTCTCAGTTCTTGCAAACTCAAGGTTTGATTGAGTCAATCTGTCTCATATTTGCTGTTCTTATTTCCATGCTGCCTTCAACCTTCTCCATTATTTCTTACATCATTATTTTTTTCCTAATACCTCTGGTTTTCTCATTATGTGAAATATAAGAAGTAAGATGTTCATTGGATGGGAATCTGGTGAGGGAAGTAGGGCGATCCATTTCTTTCACTGAACTTGCTCCAACCTTCAACCCAAGGATGTGTTTTTCCCGATTTCCTTCCCCCTCCATAAATTATGTTTTGTTTTTATTTTCTTTACACCAGGTAGAAATTCTGCTCAAAAATAATCCTCACAGCACTTGGTAAAAGCTTTCTCTTTTATAGGTTGGATTGGGTTATATTTCTCACTGGAGTATGAAAGGTGGAAGAAAATGGGGTGTTTGTTATTGAAGAAAGGCAGGGCAGTAATTGTCAGGGGCAAAGATTTACGGCCTCCCCGTGTTTCACCTTTACCTTGTGGAGTGCTAAATTCAGGACGGAGCAGAAGATATGCATTAAGACACAGTGCACCTTTTCTGGAGGCTGCTGCTCTAGCCTTCTCCAGAGAAATGCTAGTGATGCTGATGGGGCTCGGTTGAAGTCAAGTTATTCTTGTCCTGTTGTTGGCAGAGTTGCACAGGTAACTGACAAACATCGAAACACTGACTGATGGACATCTTTGCTTTGTTTGGAAGCAGTTAGTTGTAAGGCACTCTACGTGTGAAATCTTGAATATAGGACTAGATTGGAAGAATAAAGAAAACTGATGTAATGGCCCTTTGTGAACTTTCTTTGTGTCGAAATTGTTCATAAAAATATTCAAATGCTAGACTACTGTGTGACAGTTTGCATTGTCATCAATTCAGCTGCTGCACAACTTTGGTAAAGAAATCCGTGCAAAGTCCATGTTCTTGTTTTGCTCTATTCTCAGCCTCACCATTTGAATATCAGCTGAAATCACCGGCAGACTGGGGAGAAATCAAGTATAAAAAGCCCAGGGTCTTCCGAGCATGCTCAGTTCCACTCATTGTGACCTATTAGTAAATCAGAGAGCAGACCCAGAAAATCAATAGCCCCCAAGAATGAAAAGACAGCACAATGAGCAGTACGACATAATTCCATATGAAGCCTGGCAACAGCCTGAATGTTCTGAATGTGATTCCCAACGACAAATCAGGAGGCCATGTTCTGTTTTGCTGAAACGGAGAGTGAGAGCACATAAATGCCATGTGGCTAACAAGGACAACAAACCACTGTTCATATGGTGGTTAAGTGCTATCACCCTAATAGGGCTTTCAAGGCAAGTGAAGTATCTAAGAAGTGGCTCTATCAGTTCCACATGGGCCCTGGTGTGTGGCCATGATTATTAATGTCAGTCAGTTAACATTCAGTGATACTTCAGCATTCAGTGATACATTTCCCTTGGACTAGGGACTGCAGAGTGTTGCTGTTTTGTTATGCATGAGTAAATTGGCTAAGGGTACGCTCTTATCCCTCTCACAAAATACCAGAACTAGGGGACATCCACTCAAACTGAAGGTTGGGAGAGTGGGAACAGACAAAAGAATTTTTTTTTACCCAGCTTGTTGTTAGTCTGTGGAACTTCCTGCCACAGGATGTGGTGATGGCATCTAGCCTGGATGACTTCAAAAGGCGATTGGACAGATTCCTGGAGGAGAGGTCCATCACAGATTACAGACCATGATGGAGATATGTAATCTCCAGGTTTAAAACCAGGGCACTTCAAGAGCCAGATGCAGGGGAGTGGTATCAGGAGATAGATATCTAGTCTCGTGCACTCCCAGATGCATATGGTGGGGCCACAGTGAGATACAGGAAGCTGGACCAGATGGGCCTTTGGCCTGATCCAGCATGGCTCCTCTTATGTTCTTAAGTTCATTGCCCGTTGGCCACTGTCTGTTTCCCTGACAAAACTTTCAACCTCAAGGGGTTCAGCTAGTGCTATTTCCCCCCTCGCATGGTGGAACCCTAGTCAAGCCACAACCTGACTTGCTCGTTTACATGAGATCTTCTAATATAATGGGCCCCTGAAGCAATTGCAGGAAAGAGTCAGGGCTATACAAATAGGAGAGGCTTGCAAGAGAGGTCAGTTCACATACTGATCTGTCGCAGCTCCGTTTGTTTCCAAAAGAGGAACCTTCCCTACAATGAGGGAAGTCTGAGAAGGAAGCCACACAAGGTAAACGCCACTCACTTGGTTAATTCTTTTTGGATCATGGCATTATTTGGATACAGGAGGCCTGCCTGGTTTTACATCCTGAACTATATCATGGAGCTCAGTGCAAAAATCACTAGCAATTCCACATTTAGTCTGGTTTCAGAGTTCATGCGGAGAAAATCAAGTTCCAATAATGAGCGTTGGCTCTATTGGTTTCACTCATGCAAAACTGCTCCTCTTACATTGGCTATGAGAGCAGTAGCTGCCAACTTAGGACAGCAAGGATCCCTTTTTAGGAAGCCCTCAAGGGAATAATCCTCTGAGGCATTCTGTAAAAAAGAAGAATCACAATGAAGAGAAGTCCTTCCGAGGCATAACCGAGATTGTGAAGTGAGTGTAGAATGTTTGCTGGAGGATACATGGTTCACTTAGGAAAGAGACATTTTTCATCTTGCATTAACTCTGCTTTGAGAATATTTCATATTTTTGTTTAGTTTTTTTTTTTAAATACAAATGAGACTTTGAGGGTTGTTTTGTCTATACATGGTTTTGTGTTCCTTGGTTATTCAACACAATAACCCTATTCAAAACTTATCAGAGTCTATAGTATCATGGGAAGTGGCACAATGGATTAACGCCATTCTTTGCTGTCTTATCTTGTAATTAGATTACAGTGTGCCTGAATAGGTACCCATTAGACTTTTTCTTTCAGATCAAGTGATCCAAGAGGGCTCCTCCTGAATCATACAACTACTAAGATGAAACTTCCACCCATGCTGCACCTTTCATGGTGTTTGTTTCCTCACAGGCCATTCATCTGAAATGTCTTTGTTGGTCTCAGATAACACCTAGTATGCACTCCCATACAATGAATAAAACATACAATCAATAAATTGCAAAGGCAATCATAATAAAACTGGAAAAATAATTTATTTACCTTACTGATGTGTCGCTATGAAATTACCACAGGGAGCTCAAATTACTGCCTTGCCAAGTTCTTAGATCTAGGACCTGAAAATTACAGTCAAAGGCAATCAAAAAGATAGATTATGACAGGTAGCCAGGCATGGCTTAAGAAGCAGAGTCCCTAGAGGTCTTGTCTTTTACGTGTGTGCCAACTGTTGAACTAAAACTGGGCAGTCTGATACTAATGAATCCCAAACCATTAGAACTGAGGAATATTACGCCAGTAGGAGTGGGTGATATTGGACCTAAAACGATTATTTTCATGTGTAGAGATCTGTTAAAATTGCACAGTCCTACATGGATGGGTTGAAATGTGCATTCAGCCAGAGGCGTGTCAAGCATTTTTACTGGGGCCAGTAACCAAAAAAGATAGGCAAGCAAGCTGTGCTTCAATAACACTTTGACTTCATCTACTCACATGGCTTTTGACAGAAAAAGGAGATTCAGCAACAAGACAAGTAAGCTTCCATCATTTCCCTCTGCCTTCTACTCCAATTCTGCTGCCCAAGCATCTGGAGTTTACTTATATAGCTGGGTTGTTTGATAGGGTGCTCAGAACTTGAAGGTCATTATAAAGCAGCATCAGGTTTCTGAGAGCCCAGAGAGATTTGGCAAACACTCTCATCATCGCTATAGTCTTCTTGATTTCTCACCTGTCCCCATGTCCTGTTTCATAGAGTCCTTGCTCTTCACTGACATTGTGTGCATTGCAGATGACAGTAATGTGCAGAGCACAAATGTGTTTTAAGGATGGGCAAAATCAAGCAGGCCCTACCACATGTGCTTTCTTCCTTCTGCTGCCCCTTGGTCAAGCTTAATGCAGTAGCAGCTGGCCTTAAGGAGACACTCACTAGGCCCATTAGGAAAAAGGTGGATGTGGTGGTGGACCAAATTGACAACTATCGTCTTATTGCCAATATTTCGTATATGAGCAAGGTGTTGGAGAAGGTGGTGGTGGGTCACAATTTCAGGGACTCTTGGATGACACTGATGCTCTTGATCTATTTTAGTCAGCATTCCAGCCATGGCATGGCATGGAAATGGCATTGGTCATCCTGCATGATGACCATCTCTGCTGGTGGTCCTCAATCTCTTGGTTGCCTTTGATACCACGACCACCGTATTCTCCCAGGTAGGATCTCTAAGTTAGGGATTGATGGCTCTGCCATGGTTCCGATCCTTCTTGGAGGACCGACCCCAGAGAATACAGCTGGGTGAGATGACATCTGCCCCGTGGTTTCCTAATTGTGGGGTCCCTCAGGGGTTGATTCTCTCCTCCACGCTCTTTAATAGCTATATGAGATGGCTGGGGAGGGTCATTAGGGGATGTGGAACTTTGAGTCACCAATAGGCAGATAACACCCATCTCTACATCTCCTTCTTACCATCTAGAGTGGATGCCATCCTGACTCTTGAGCTTGGCCTGGATGATGTAATGGAATGGATGGGAGCCAACAGACTGAGATTGAACCAGGACAAGATGGAAGTCCTTCAGGTGGAATCATAAGAACATAAGAACATAAGAAGAGCCATGCTGGATCAGGCCAAAGGCCCATCTAGTCCAGCTTCCTGTATCTCACAGTGGCCCCACCAGATGCATCTGGGAGCACATGAGACTAGATATCTGTCTCCTGATGCCACTCCCCTGCATCTGGTCCTTGAGGCACCCCCGGTTTTAAGCTTGGAGTAGATACATCTCCCTCATGGTTTGTAACCTGTGATGGACTTTTCCTCCAGGAATCCTCCAGCATCAGCGGCTAGGGAAGCTCTCTCTCTCTCTCTCTCTCTCTCTCTCTCTCTCTCTCTCTCTCTCTCTCTCTCTCTCTCTCTCATATTTGGGGGAGTGACTCTTTCCACAAAGGGTGAGGTCTACAGCCTAGTCATCAGTTTGGACCCAGCCATGGAAACCTAGGAGCATTGGTTGTCTGGTCAGCACATTTCTACCTGCTAAAGATTGCCTGGCTGCAGGCCATCCATGATGTTGGGGTCCTTACCATGCATTCGTAATCTCAATATTATACTACTGTAATGCACTCTACACGGGGCTTTCTATGAGACTAGTGCAGAGGCTGCATCTAGTGCAGAATACAGGAGCCAGATTATTAACTGGGACTATAAGACACCACCACATTACCTCTGTTCTGGCCACTCTGCAGTGGCTGCCAATATGCTTCTGTGTTGATTTCAAGGTTCTAATGATGACATACAAAGCCCTTAACTGGTTGGGGCCTCAATATCCATCAGAATGGTTACAGTAGGACCGCTATATCCATGGGGGATCCCCCTCACATAGTGACATCTGCGCATAAGAGCAAACACTCTTATCTGGGTTGACGGCGGTGATAGGGGTGTTGGGGTGCTAGGATGAAAGCGTTTGCCCCTGACACCCCCCAAACAGCAAGGAAGGAAGATAGATATTTTGCCCCTTTCTCTTTGCTGCCACCATCCAGCTTGGCACCATCCAGAGGGGTGGTGGGTCCTCCACCCCTCTGAGGGTTCCTGGCGGGCAGTGGCAGTGGCGAGTAGGGGAAAATAAAATATAAAACTTACTCCAAGGGGATGGAGGATCTGCCTGGCCAGCCAGCCTTTGAACTTCCTGTTTGGGTCCCAGGTGGCAGACTGGAAGTTTGAAAGGAAAGTTCAAAACGTATGATCTGCCTGGGACCTGAACAGGAAGTTCAAAGGCTGGCTGGCCAGGAAGGTCCTTAAAGTGACCACCCCACCCCTCTGGAGGCTGCCTGGCCAGTGGCAGTAAGTTTTTTTTCTTACTACCGTTGCTGTGGGCCAGCCTGGCATCCTCTGGAGGGGTAGGGTGGTCACTTTAAGGATCTGTATGGCCAACCGGCCTTTGAACTCCCTGCTTGGGTCCCAGGTGGCAGACCAGAAGTTCGAGAAGGAAGTTCAAAACTTCTGATCTACCTGGATCCGAGCAGGAAGTACAAAGACTGGCTGGCCAGGCAGGTCCTCCATCCCTCCGGAGGGTGCCTGGCTGGCCCGCAGTGGTGGTGGTGGCAAAGAGGAGGAGGAGGGCAGACGGCATTGGCAACAGTAAGTTTTATTTTTTTATTTCCCCCCCCTTGCCCCCCTGCTCCTGCTGATCACCAGCCATGGATAAATGAATCTGTGGTTAGTGAATCAGCAGATAAGAGGGTCCTACTGTACTTCCAAATAGAACTGCCCTAACCACTTATCTCAAATGGGGCATTTGAGGATGCCAACACTGAGAGAGACCCAAAAAACATCAAAAGAAACTAAGCTTTCTCGGTGGTTGCTCTTAAAATATGGAATAAACTGCTCCCAGAGATATGCTTGCCCCCCCCACTTAAAATCTTCAAAAAGTCGGTTAAAAACGTGGATCTTTAGAATAGCTTTCCCAGAACATTAATCTCTATCATTCTAACGCCTGAAAATCTTTTCTCTGCCACTTCTTATGTATAATTTGGTTTTAATTTATTTTCACAGTATAATTTTACTTGGTTAATACTGAAATTGACTATATGTACTTTAATGTTATGGTTGTATGTTTAATTTAAAGTTAATTTACACATTATTTGTTATTTTTTTATTGTTTATAATTTCTATTGTGTTATATTGTAAACCGCCCAGAGTAGCCCTTCAGCCAGATGGGTGGTATAAAATCTAATAAATAAAATAAATAAATAATAAATAAATAAATAAATAAATAAATAAATAAATAAATAAATAAATAAATAATGGAGTACATGCTTGGTCAAGCTTAATGCAGTAACTCATGCTTATAAATTCAAACCAAGCTGTTTTTGGGACTCTGATTTAGAATGCATGTGTGAGAAAAGACAGGTATGATTTTAAAATTTCAGATTGATAATGAATGGATGCTGTTGAATGAACTGTTTCTGAAATGCCCAATTAAGTGGGGGGGGGAAAAAGCAGGACTGTTGTCAGTGTGTGCAGTTATTTTTGACACTTTTAACAGAAGTAGCATTATTTTATTTAGGTGGAAAATTATGCTAGGATGATTTAGTTAGGTTTCCCAGCGTTTTTAAAGAGCACAATGAATGTATAAGGAATTAATCTAAGGATGTTGCTGGATTTATAAATTTTACTCTACAGTATGGGGTTTTTTTTGGTACAGCTCAAGCTACATGGCTGTTTGCTTCCAAAATGCAAATTCAAATATGTCTTGTTCCAGTAAGCAGATTCTTGTGATGATTTATATAGTTAAACTGCTCTACTTACCAAGTTCATTGCATGCCTCACTGGCTTTCTCTTTCTAGCATGAGATACTAGAAAGCATAGATATGCAGTCCACAGCACAAGTAATCTGTTGGTCAGAAGAACCCAAAGATGGCAAGATACATCCTGTGCACCTGGCTGCAACCACTCCGGCTGGACTGGGTGTTTAAAGAACTTGGAAATGCAGTGGACCCTCATAGAACAAGCGGTTTGTTTAACAGAAAATCTGCTTAAAGGAAAAAAAAATTTGCTGGAGAGAGGGAGAAATCGCTTAACAGAATCGCCTATGGGGCGAATCCGGACAACAGTAACATGGTCGCAATTAGGGATTAATCCATTTTCAATGCATTCCCATGGGAAATTTGTACAAAGGAAAATTTGCTTCGCAGAATTCCATTTGGAACGAATTTATTCCTTTATACAAGGTACCACTGTAAGTAGCCACAAATAATGAGTCACTGGTAGCGATTGCTAGTGTACCCATGGAGGGGGTGGCGGTGATAGTGAATACAGCGAAGTACCAGGTTGCTGGGGAAAAGCGTTGTCTCTCTGTATCTTTCTCTCAACACACACTCATTCAAACTCACTCACACATGCAAAAGCATTCACATATATACAGACCTTTTGCCTCTAGTAAGGAGGCAGCAAAACATGGGATGGCCTGAGTCTGAGGTGGAACAGTGCCCCAACCAGCCTAATGAAGAAGGAGCCACTTGTAGAGAGATATTTTTCCATTAATGAAGGCAGAACTATTCATTCACTCATTCATTCATTCATTCATTCATTCATTCATTCATTCATTCATTCATTAGATTTATATACCACACCATCTAGCAACAAGGCCACTCTGGGCGGTGTAACTACATTAAATCATTTAAGAAGGGAACATTTCACTCTTTTTGTGGGAATCTTACTGACACAAGGGGAAGTCTTGGCAGGAGATCTCAGCATGGCGAAACTAGGATATCGCAGAAAATGAGAAATTTTGTGAACGCTTGTCAACTTTGTAATAAACACTGACTTCATGGTGGACCAACCAGGTCCCTGTTTGTGAAGCTGCCCCACAAATAGCAGAACAAGACAAAGACAATCCAGAGAAAAAAGCCCATCAGAGTCCTACCAGAGACTTACATGAAGCAATCTGAAGGGAGGGGGTCCATCTTAAGAGCCAAAGCTCTATGACAGGCATGCCCAAACCTTGGTCCTCCTGATTTTTTTTGGACCACAACTCCCAGAATTCTAAGCTTAGATTGCCAATGACAAAGGACTGTGGGAGTTGTGGTCCAAAACATCTGGAGGGCCAAAGTTTGCCCACCACTGCTCTATGACAATCTATGGTTTAACCAGCCCTGTTCTAAATCCTATTGTACCTGGAACTAAAAGTTGGATTTAGCCTGTAGTCCTCAAAAGCATTCCTTGTTGTTAAAGAAGGATGAGCTGTTTCTGTTCTTACATTTTACCAATTGAATGACGCTGGGAGGTAACTAGCAATTGTGGAGGCTCAACAGACAGCTTTGCTATTGCCCTTTCAGTGCAATCAGCTTTGGAAGAGACAGATAAGGATTCAAGGAATGCACAGAACTGGGTGTTTTGCTGGGCACTCCATTACATGAAAAAGCACTGTTCCCACCCCCACCCCCACCTGGCTCATCCAGGTGTTGAATTTAGAAGATGGAGTAGCACTCTTCTCTTCACCTCCCAGCTCCTAAGACAACATTTATAAAGAAGTGCAGTGACTAGCTTACTTGGAAAGGAGAAAAAAAAAACCTTGAGTGCTAACAGCAGTGGTGAAGAGCAATAGTAAGGCACCCTGTCTCCAAAATACAGTGTGGAAATAGGAACTGGGAAAGCAGCTTATATTATGGGGAGATAATGGCCATGGCTGTGTGATGGTGGTGGTGGCATCAGCAGTAGGTGTGAGGACCGATGACAAGTCACCACCACCAAGGCCACTGGAGTGCCTCACGTGCTCCCACCACAAGAGCCACACTCCCTGCTAGCTATTTCTCCTTGAGGCTGAGGCCATGAGGTAAGAGGATGGCTTGGCAAATGGTCCATGAAAAGTGGATAAGCCAGTGGGAGGCCCCCTCCTTATCCAGAGATAGGGAAGGAGAAGACAAGGACGGGAGGGAGCTTGTTGTTATTCAGTCATGACCCCATGGACCAGAATATGCCTGGCCCTCCTGTCTTCCAAATCCACATTGGTTGCATCAATGACACCATCTAACCATCTCATTCTCTGCCGTCCCCTTTTCCTTTTGCCTTCAATCTTTCCCCAAATCGGGGACTTTTCCAAGGAGTCCTCTCTCCTCATGAGGTAGCCAAAATATTGAAGCCTCAGCTTCAAAATCTGTCCTTCCAGTGAAACTTCAGGGTTTATTTCTTTCAGGATGGATGGGTTTGATTTCATTGCAGTCCAGGGGACTCTCAAGAGTCCCCTCCAGCACCACAGCTCAAAGGCGTCAATTCTGCATCGATCAGCCTTCTTTATGGTCGAACTCTCACTTCCATATATCACTACTGGGAAAACCATAGCTTTGAAAATCCTGACCTTTGTCAGCAAAGTGATGTCTCTGCTTTTAAGATGCTGCCTAGGTTTGCCATTGCTTTCCTCCCAAGAAGTAGGAGTCTTAATTTCATTGCTGCAGTCACCTTCTGCAGTGATCAAGGAGCCCATTGCCTCAATTTCTTCCCCTTCTATTTGCCAGGAGGTGATGGGACTGGTGGCCATGATCTTAGGTTTTTTTTTTATGTTGAGCTTCAGCCCATTTTTCGCTCTCCACTTTTACCCTCATTAAGAGGTTCTTTAATTCCTCCTCACTTTCTGCTATCAGAGTAGTATCATCTGCGTATCGGGAGGTTGTTGATATTTTTTTCCAGCAATATTAATTCTGAATCACAACCCAGAATTAAGATTGCCGGAAGGGATCTTACTTAGGGGGACAAAGTGGAATTGTGGTAGCAGCAGGGAAGAGTGAGGGCAGGGCGCATCCTCCTTTGAAGAATGAAAATGGAGATGGGAAGGCAGCTTACTTTGAGAAGGGGAGATGAAGGAAGGTGGTAGCATTGGCAGTGATGGCTGCCAGTGACAGTGCCAGCCAAGGTAACTGGAATGTTTTGCTACCTCCTGCTGTCGAACAAGAAAAAAAAAGACAGCCCTGTGCACACACATGCACCCTCCCACACACCCCACCAGCTATTTCTTCAATGTTGGGCTTGGAGAGTGTCCTTCTAGGATAGAAGATGATCTGGACAAGGGCTGATTTGGAAGTAAGGAGAGGGAATTTGCCTTCTTTTCCAGAGGTGGGAGCAGATGACACCCTTGATGGCTGCCACTGGATGCGACTGTCATCACTGCTGCCGTTCCAGCCCCTCTCCACCCCCAAAATTAGCTGCTTTCCAAACTTTCCACTTCATTGAGCCCACCACCAATCATTGCCATTGTTGGCACTGCTCTACATTTTTTTAAAAAAAGACAAGTTGGCTGCCTTGTATCGTTGGATCCCTGCATTTCAGACTCTCTGTCTGGTCGCTTTCAGTCTATTTGTTGCTCTCAAATGGGACAGGGCTAGCAAAGCAGTACCACCAAGTTGGTATAGGCAGCTTGGCCACAGAGGTGTGTGTGTGTGTGTAACTCTTTAAATGATTAACTTTTGCCTCCCTCCCCCTTTGTCATTGGAGGCTAGAAGATGATCACAGAGCACCTATGGCTTCCTCTACATTTGGTGCCTTGGGGTAAACTTCCAGTTGTCCCACCACAGTTAAGGTTTTGGACTACAAGCGTAATCAGATGTGCCAAAAGAAGCCCAGTTATATTGATTTGGCTGTTATTTAAATCATTTTATAAATCTCCATTCTCATGATGGGCAGGTAACATGGATTCATTTGGCCAGCAGTTGTTTCCTGCCCTCCTCACTGACATGGCCTTTAAAAAGGGATCCAATCCTTGTATCACTTCCATCCTTATTGGTTTGTCTCATGGGAATGCTGCTATAGATTTTTTTTATTTGTGAAGGAGTTGCGTTCTTGGGTGCTGTTGCCACTGCATGTACACTTAAACATTGTTTTCAAATAAAAATAAACTGTTTAACAAATCTCTTACTTTTTTCTTTGTATCCCCCCCAACAGTTTACCGACGTATCACTTAACCAAAGTCTTCCTTATTGTAAGTATCTTTCCTGGTCTTTTGTGGCATATGCTTTATTTCCCCCCTAGGTGCTTAAAAACAATCCAATTTGTTTTTGATGTTGCCATACCTTTATTGAGTGGCGTATCCCACCACGTGGACCATTGATTAAGAGTGGGAAGCAGCAAGAAAATGGCATATATGTGCCACTCTGGCAATACTGTATACACTCACAATTTATTTTGAGAAAGAAAATTTTTAGGTGGGGGCATTCAGAAACAGGATGGAAAATGAATCAATTTATATGAGATGGCACATGTAGCCTACAGAAATAGTACAAATAAGAAGACACATACCAATTGAGCTGACAGGCCTGTGAATATATCTACCACACAACTATACATACGCATATATTGATGCAAAAAGGAGGAAAAAGAAAACTTTTAGAAGGTGTGTATGATTAGGCCTTAAGTCACATCCTTCCATGGCTTTGCTTTTATTTGTCACCTACATTCCCCACATATACAATAATGAGAACATGAAAGTAACACAAAAGTTTTATTTGTCTGTTCATTTCTCTGACAATAGAATACCCCATGCTTTTAAACAGCATGTATTAGTAATAAAAACCATACACCTTTCTGCTTTCCAGCTACTTCCATTGTTGTTGCCAGAAATAAGAGTATTTGATTGTTGCCGAATATATTCGAATTTGACTGTGTGAAAAAAAAAGAACCGCAGCTTTGTTTATGCACATACAGGGTGTTGCTCACTGGAAGGGAGGTGGGAGAGCCCAGAGCAATTACTGGCATAGTTGGGTTATGACTGGCACTGAGGTGCAGGCCATTTGCTTAATCTAGTTTTGGGAACAAAACAATCATCTCCTTCTTTTATCTCTCTGTAAACTGGCAACAGGATTGTTGAGTTTTCACCACCACCACCACCACCGCCACTACCACCACCACCACCACCACCACCATCATCACCACCACGACCACGACCACGACCACCACCACCACCAACAACAACAACAACAACAACAACAACAACAACAACAACAACTGCAGAGCTGGAAGGGACCCGGTGGGTCATTGAGTCTGGCCCCTGTCAAGGAGGCATAGTGGGGAATCGAACTCCCAATCTCTGGTTCTGTAGCCAGATACCTAAACTGCCATCTATCCAGAACTCCTTCACTCCTTACAAGGGCTGCTATCCCCACAACCACTAAAAAACACTTCAAACTGCTCGAAGATTCGGTTAATAAAATTGTGTCCCCATGACCAGTAGACTTTAAAGGGGGGAATGGGACCACACCCACTTAAGCGTGACCCAGTGAGTTTCACAAGTACCTGGTCTCAAGTTGGTATGAAGCTGGTCTCAGTTCTGATGTGGATTTTTAGCCAGTACTTGAGTCCATGGGGATTCGGAAATTCCACATCAAAATCTTTTCATTTTGCGGTTCCTGGTTCCTGCTCATGTGCTGAAGTTCCTGCTCGTGGGGACACAAAAGATCTGGTTCTTTCAACTGCGCCCGTGGGGATACATGAACCGCGTTTTCAGCCACGTGACCATTCCGGGGTTAAATCTGCATTTTACTTTTATCCGGATTTTCCGGCCGTGGGATAGCAGCTAAGAATAACATAAATATTTCTCCTGTAGAATGAATATCAATTATATTCAGGCTTCAGATATTCTTTGTATCAGAAAGGATGCTCAATAAGATAACTGTGTTGCTGTCTGAGTATCTGTTTGCAATTGACCTTTGAGATGTAGTGTCTATAGATTGGTTAGGATTCTGCTGAGATTTTAAGAGAATTCATCACTTTGAAATGTATGGAGGCAATCTTTTCCCCAGCCCAGCTGTTACAATGAGCTTTTTTAAAAAGGTATAATTTAATCTCTAGTTTTAAAAAGGTTCTAGATTTGTGTGTGTAAAAATACACAAAAATATTAACATGATCCTTGTCTTTTATGCTAACACAGATAAGAGAGTACTTAAAGGGGGAGGGGAAAGGATGATTTTTTAAGGTTTTGGTAAGTACAACTATAAAGGTGAAAGAGATGGAAGGGTGAAGACAACAATTTGTGCACATGACAATTATCAAAATATGTATTGTCATGGACAGTACCCATTTCTCTCATTTCTGTTCATTTATGGTGCCCTTTGTTCTCTAAAGGACACATTCATCCACTTCATTTTCTGCCATACAAGTGAATGGTTGCCATTCACTTCTATGTTTATTGTTGTTGCTTGATTATTCACTCCTACACCAAACAAGCATTGATAACATAACGAGTTGATGAAAATATTTTCAGATGAAAACAAACAGGGCTGAGGTTTAAAATGGACACATCTCTCAAATGGAAGGAGGGACAAAATATGGTACAAGAATCAGGTACAGTGACCCCCCACCTGTCGCGGGGGTTAGGGACCCAATCTGACCCGTGATAACTGAAAATCCGTGATATGTGGATGCAGATCGGGTCAGGCCTGGGGGCTCTTGTACTTACCTCCATCCTGGCACTGCCCTGAACGGGTCTGTGAAGGCCATCACGGGCCTTCTGGAGGCCCCAAAAGGGCCTCCCTGTGAACCGGAAGTAACTTCCAGTTCGCAGGGAGGCCTGGGAAGGTCCTCGCAGGCCCATTCAGGGCAGCACCAGTCATGGGGTAGGTAAGGGGGCCCTGAAACAGGCCTTTCCCCCCTTACCCCAGGGGGCCTTTTTTCATATACTGTGGTCCCACGATATGGCAGGACTGTAGTATATGAACTGCGAATGGACAGGGGGGGGGCACTGTATTTAAAATGAATTCAAGCCACCAGGACCAACCTATATGAGTTGTGTAATGTAGTTTCATGACAGATGGTACCCAAAGGATCCTCATGAACACACCACATCATTTTGCCTTGTTTTCAGATCTCACTAGATGTTCTGGGCACCCCAATTTAAGAAGAATATCAAGAACTTAGAACATGTTCAGAGGGGAAACAGGATGGCAAAGAATCTGGAAACAAAACCTTGTGAGGAATGGTTGAGGGAACTAGGCATGTTCAACTTGGAGAAGACTGAGATGCACCCATTTTCAAATATGTGAATGGTGTGACATGGAAAGGGGAACAATCTTGGATTCAGGTTTCAAGCAGCAGGGTTTGGATAGCACTGCATTGAGAAGCTCTTGGCATGTTCACTAAATGCATGGAGTCCCCATATTCGAAATGGACACCTGAATTAACAGAAAGAGAGGTAAACAATTCATTTTATCTTGTTAGATAAAGGATTAATTTCATCAAAATATTAATCTGCTGCCCAGCTTATCTTTATTAGTAGTAGCATCATGAGGGCTCATGGGGTGTGAGCTGTACAGAAGGAAAACATATACCTGCTCTGCAGAATATAAACGATGCCATTTCTTTTTCTCTTCTCAAGCAACTTGATTATGACAACGAAACCTTTGAGATAAAATTCTCTTGTAGCACAATATTTTTCCCCAGTGAAAGAACCAATAAAGGAACATGAAGATCGGTGACCTATGGCGTCTTTGTGGTTGTTGTGACACCTATAGCAGCTGCCTTCCTTGCCTTCGGGAACTCATATATATCAGAGCAATATATATAGCTGTAGGGGGAGTCACTGCCAGAAATACAAAAGACTAGTTGAGAAAGGGAATGGAGCTGTTTCCAGAAATAACTAATCCCTTGTCGCAGAGTAATGAGCAAGGCAGAGGACACATCCTTCATCTGAAGGAAGTGTGTGCTACAGATGCAGGGATGAGCTGTAACAGCTCTATCTAGGGCAAAAATCACCGCCATCTGTAACAATGAAAACATGGACAAAAGGCGACGGTGTCATATATAATATCACAACACAGTGCAGTAACAACTTGTTCCAGATCAATGGCTTACCTGTAGAATACAAAGAGAGGATTAGGGAGTGGGGGAAATGGTGATGGGAATGTCAGATAATGAACAATATCCATATCTAAGTAAAACATGGATAGGCACAGAGGAGCTAGTCAGTATATCTGTTCTGCGGAGTTATGGCGAAATGCTTCAAGAGCCCTAGAGGAAAGAACCCTGTTTCTTTGCCTTTGGTAATGGCTATTAGAGGCTTTTGACCTCTTTGATTTTTTTTTCCTGACAGAAGATGACAGCTGGAAACTGAACAGTTAGGAGGCAATCACAATGCTAAAGCATGGCCAGATTGACATCCTTCATAGTTAGGCAGGAAGATGAAGGCAGCAGTAAACACTGGGATTTCAGATTTGTGCATGGCAGCTGGTTGGCTTTCGTTCTTGCAACCTGCTGGCTCATCTATAACTCATATACTGTAGCTGTCAGGTGATTTGGAGGGTTTGTTGTCAAAGCGATCTGGAGAGAGAGGGTTGACTGGACTTCATGGGCTACAAAGATTCAAACAGCCTATAGCAGTGTTGGCAAATCTATGGCACGGGTGCTGAAGGTGGCACTCGGAGCCCTTTCTGTGGGCACCTGACGTCGCACCTTCACAGCCACCTGCATTCAGGTTAAATGGCTGTATTGGCACTTTGTGAAAAATTAGTGGGTTTTGAATCACAGTTTGGGCACTCGGTCTCTAAAAGGTTCACCATCACTCACCTATAGGCTGCAAAGGCAACTAAAGTTATACTTAAGACAGGCATGTCCAAACTTTGGCCCTCCTGATGTTTTGGACCACAACTCCCAGAATTCTAAGCTTAGATTGCCAATGGCAAAGGACTGTGGGAGTTGGTGTCCAAAACATCTGGAGGGCCGAAGTTTGGACATGCCTGACTTAAGACAACTCCCCCCCCCCAGTTTAGGCCAATGGTTCTCAAACATGACCCCCCAGATATTCTTATATCACAGCTCCCTGAAATCCTGGTTAGAACATCTAGTGTGAAGGTTTCTGGGAGTTTTAGTCCAAGAATATCTGGGCTCTTCACGTTTGAGAACTGCTGGTTTAGGCAATTGCTGGTCTATGTAGGTGAGCACAGTCAGCCTTCAAAATTTCAGAAATATCATCTTGTCCTGAGAGAGAGTCCATATTTTCTTGCTATCACAACAGCAGGTAGGATTGCACACCACGTTAGCAATTCCACCTCTACCTCTGTATTTCCAAACAGTAGCATGTGCTGGAACAGTTTATAACCATAAGTAATCAGTAAAAGACAGGGAGAATCTAACTCCCCTAATATACCTAAGCTGCCTGTAATGCAATGTAACTAAAGGTTAAGGGCCAACTAAATTCTCCCTGTCTCTTTTTCTCTGCTTGTTTGTTTGTTTGCTTGTTTACTTATGTACCTCCTCATAGTGCTTGTGCACTCTCTGGGTGGTTAACAGCAAATAACATGTCTGTGAAGATTCTCAGTCATCCCGGTGAGGTTATCCAAATGTTGTGTTATGGCAACTGGCCTTCTTTCCTTGTGAGATCGAAGTGTTTCACTGCTAATCCAAGCTGCTTTGTCAGTCTGACTGACGAAGCTGCTTGGATGAGCAGTGAAACGTTTCAATCTCACAAGGAAAGAAGGCCAGTTACCATGACTCAGCTTTTGGATATGCAAATAACACTTTGCTCCTCATTGAGCTGGAAACTCATTTTACCAGCCACGGAAGGTTCAATCACCCTGGAGCTGGCCACTTGCACCTGTCTTTTTTAAAATATTTTTTATTGATAAAGTTCTTCAATTAGGCATATTCATCTTCTCTAAATTTGACATTTTTTTCACCACTTGCACCTGTCAGAACTGAACTGAGGTCATTAGCATAGGCCTGGTTGCAGTATTGCAGTTCAACCACTATGCCTTTAGTGAGGCTGTGTATGTATCTTAGAAAGTCATTCCCTAAATTCTTCTTTAAATGATGTGAATTAACTCTCTCTCTCTCTCTCTCTCTCTCTCTCACACACACACACACACGCACACACACACGCACACACACACACACACATTTGGAACATTAGTGTGTATGTGTGTCGTGTTTGTCCTCTGAGTGAGATCCCTTTCGTGGTCATTGGCTGTCAGCTCAGCTCTTAACAATGTGACAAATTCTCATAAATTTTCTCACCACCACCAACAAAAAAGGTTTATTGACACAATGAGACTCCACGTCAAGATGGGAAAAACATTGTCAGCCACTGGGAGATTTCTCACTCCTGCACAAGAGCAGAAAGAACAGCTGAATTGTCACCAAAGCCTATATCGTACATGGGAATTTGTATTTTGCAAACAATACACTTCTTCAGGGAAGAAAACCTTCAGTGAAAGTCCTCAAGTTCAGAAAATGTACAAAAATCTCCTGTGATCTCATCCAGAAGGGGGAAACATTTTTGAAAGCTTTTGTTCCCATCTGCAGCATGCAATGGGATTGAGGGATGCAAACTCTGTTTCATCAACAGATATATGAAACTGAGGTCTCACCCCTATGTTTCGCTTTAACCTGGCTTAGACGGTTACTTCACGTCCATTCTCGTCCCGGGAGGAAGTTTGTTGCATGTTGATGTTGGTTGTGGTCACGTTGTCTTCTTACCACACGTCCTCATTCTGTGATGAGATGTGAAATTCCATGCCTTTGTTTTCCGCTTTTTTCCCCAGCCCGACTTTCTGTTTTTCGATGTTTCGATTCTCCGAAGCCTTGCCTTCAATTGTTACGGAGCTACGTTTGAGGCATTTGTCTTTTAATCTCTCTGCACTGCATTGCTGACTCCATAAGGAATGTACTGGCGAATGGCACTTCGCACTCCTGCCACTAGATGGAGAATGGCACATTGCGTGACGAGCCTCACCTCACGGGCACTCATCTCGGAATGATAACCATGATGAGCAGATTCCCGAGGCCAGGGAGGGGAATGTCTCATCCCGCTTAAATCGCAGTTCAGGGGGCGCGGTTGGGACGAACTCCCCTCATCCCACAATGGACGTGTTGTTACATTACTTTGTACCGGTCCCAAGTGGGAGCGCGAACAGCAATGAGATGGACGTGAAGGATCAGCCTAAGTCCAAATCTTATTTCTTATTTTACAGCCCCTTCCATCAGCATAGAGAGAACCTTTGGGGCTCTTGGCATTCCATTTTTCTTCTCAAAACCAACCCTATGTAATTTAGTGTCATCAGAAACATGACCATCTCAATACCACTCAATTCTTAACCTGGGCCAGTTTCTTCCTTGCCTCTTCGTGGCTTTCCAAACTAAAAAATAAAAATAAAATAAAGCTGCTTTGCTAACCTATTGATGATCGGCCAGTGGAGTGCCTTCAACCAGATAAAGTGTGTTCACAAAATGCTGCTCCAATGAGTAGCCCATGCATTACACTTGGCAGAAGCTTCAGGTTGTAGACCAGACTTAAGGGCATCCCTACACACAACACGTGGCAATATCCAATCTCCAGATTACTTTGTGGTTTATGTATATGCTTGTACATATGCACACACACACAGACAGACAGACACACAGAGAGAGAGAATGAGAGAGAGAGAGAGAGAGAGAGAGAGAGAGAGAGAGAGAGAGAGAGAGAGAGAGAGAGAGAGAGAGAGAGAGAAGAGCAAACAGCAGGGAAGACACAGACATAAGATGCTTGAATGTGATCCCAATTTAACTTCAGGCTTTATTTTTTAAAAACATTTTTATTTATTTTCTATACTAAGTTATAAAACAAATATATTGCTTGTCTTCTCATGTTACCACATCAGTCACAGTTTCCCCCAACATTTCCCCCAATCTCCTTTCCCAGCTTAAATGAGCATACTTTCATACATAGTTTCCTTACTATCACATCCCTCTTCTATCTATCTTTACTTACATCTATTTTTAATACAAAGAATATGCCTATCTAATCTCAACAATTTATTCAAATTCACTCTTTAGCTCTTCAGTATTAAGCAATTTATGATAGATTTGGCTAACTATATATATAATATATATATCATCCACAGTATTTTTACCCATTCTTCCAAAGAATGCCTGATTTCAGCAAATATCAGTAATACAAATTAATACTCTATGGGCTATTATAAGAGAGCTGCCTCCTGGTCTATATGTTTATGCATAGTGTCAAGCCCCGCACACAGAACACACAGCAAGCCAAGTTCAGTTCTTTGCCAGGAACTTTAGTTGTAATCCAGATAAAGTACAAAGTACAGTCCGAGTCAATCCAGAATAATTTACAGAGCCAAATGCCAAGTTCAAGGGAAACAGAGAAACGTTGTAGTCAGGAAGCCGGTCCAAGGTCAGGAAACAGAGTCAGGATAACACACAGGAACGTGGTGGC
Organism: Phrynocephalus guinanensis; assembly: GCA_037367245.1. Lineage (NCBI taxonomy): Eukaryota > Metazoa > Chordata > Lepidosauria > Squamata > Agamidae > Phrynocephalus > Phrynocephalus guinanensis. Next base: position 157,090,030 of record CM074733.1, on the reverse strand, counting down.
AAGGTAAGTGATGCGTTGCTCCCACAGAGGGTTCAGGGTAAACTTGCTACTAGCTTTATCCTAAAACAGGGAGCACACCCATATCTCTGGCAAGGCTCCTGCTAGAACTCAGGGCTTTCAGATCTAATTTTACGCCTATCATTAAAGATCCTTTCCCTAGCTCTCCTGTTAGTTCTCCTTTGCAGGATCCTGCTCCTAGCCCTTATAGGAGGAGGAGATGTGCCCTCAGCTGCCTGCTGAGTTGAACTACAAGGCTCCTCCTGCTGCTCTCCAGCATTTAACCCTTCACATTCGGGTTCCATGACAGGCAGGGTCCTGGCACATAGAAGTTCTTGTCTACACCTAACTGCCTCTATTCTTTAAAAAATTTAACAGATTAACATTTATTTACATATCAATTTTGTCTTCACATTTCCATTTTCTGTTTCCCATATCATACCAATTAACTAGTGGCCATAGACAATCAGATTACACAAAATATTTTTATGTAATACATTCACTAAGCCATAAATTATTTTTTTCAGTTTTCCCTTTTCCTGCCAAGTCCCTTATCTTCAAATGTTGTTTCCCCCTTATCAAATCCCTTATCATCATGAGTTGTTGTATTATCTTGACAGAAATTGTGATAGCCACTCTGCCACTGAAAAAGTCCCAAGTTTCCCTCTTTTTGGCACCCATATTAAGACAGATGCACTTATCATATTCCATGGCCTTGGCACCTCTATGGGCTTAGTCTGCATCATTCTTATCATATGTGTCTTCATTTTGAGATTCACCCTTTGTTCTGGTTTGATCTCTTGATTTGAGCTGATTTCAGTAGATGCGTTTATCATATTTTGTGAATTTGGCATATCCAAAGATTTATCCTGCACCAATCTTGTTGTGTTTGTCTGTAGATTAAGATTAGCTGTTTGTTTTAGCTTAATCTCCTGATCAGAACTAATTTCAGTTTTTTTCTAGAGATCCAGTGTTATCAACCACTCCATCTTGAGTTATCTGTTTTGCCTCTGTGACATTATCAGCATTGAAAATCTCTGTATCTTCAGAGGTGGAATCTGTGTAGATATAATTTTTTGCAAACCGGATAGAATTATGTTGGCAAAATCTTCTTCTGAGATGTTTTCCCAATCCATTGTGTTTTATAGCTCACAAGAAAGGGTTAATATTGCTTGTAATAGTCTCTGCCACTTAGTTTCCAAACAAGAGAGGTACAGAGGAGAGTAACTAGATTAAATTCAAGCCAAAGCAGCAAAGAACAGCCTTCAAGCGTTATTTCAAAACATGCGGTTACTCCAAGGTCAGATGATTTTTTTTAGAAAGCAACTTTCTCAACGCTGCTCTTACAATTGCATCTTTCAATTCAACATAGAAAGCACAGAGGCAAAGGTAATTTCCTTTAAATTTTGTCTTTAAATCCACCACATATAAAGAGCAGCAAAGGCATAAAATATTTTTCCACAAGAAGGAAACAATAGGCAGAAATAGCGTGAAAACAGTCACTTCTTCTGTGCTTGTCTTTCAAAAATACCCCCCCCCTTTTTTTTTTTTTTTGCTAAAAGCTGCTTCCTCAGAAGGGGGGTTTACTGCTTATTTGAAGGAAAGATTTTCCAGATACCAAGGAGAAGTTTTGCATAGAAAGAGATAGAAGCATTCTGCTCATGACACGCCAAATATTTACACCTTGTAATGTCCGGCACCGACAGCTCCACCTTCACCATAGATAAGGTCTTCCCCGAGTGGGAGATGAAGCATTTTCCTGCTTCCACAAAGTTTGCTGCCACTCCCTTCGTGGTCTACAGTTGCTGCTGCTTCTTCGTTTCCCATTCAAGGAAACTTTACCCTTATTAGGGTCCCTATATTTGGACTAATTCAACTTGATAAGCTGGAACACTTATCATGTTGTCTCGCCGGGATGTAGCCAGAACCGGAAGTCCCAATTTAATTTCAGACTTTCTGAGAGGCCATGAGCAAACCTCTGACTCCCAGCATCAGTGCCTCACATGTACAATAATAGTTTCAAGCGTAGGACAGAATATTGCTGTAAGGGTCAATTAGACAGGAATACAAAGGGCTTTGTAAAGCAAAAATACCATAACCACAAATAACAGTGGGCTATTTTTTGTGCCTGCTGCCTCCAGTTGAAAGACTTCAACTTTTTTTTTTAACTCTGGACTTCTTTTACCTATTCTTTGAACACAATATTCCTCCCTCAGGTAGTGACAGCAAAATATTTTTGGGAAGCCTTCTACACAACACCATATAACTCAGCTTGAGTGCTCTGGCTGTACGCAAACCGTCTGCACAAACAGATTGTAAAATGCACACCCAAAATAATGACTCAAGCGAGCAAAGAGAGGCTTACCCTTATAAATAAAAGACAAAGTTAGACATCCTCTGAAGATATACAGCAGGGTTTTTTGGAACACTGAACATCTGCAGGTGTCTCTTAGATTAACTGCCCTTCTTTTCAACACAGCACGACTAGTGATGGTTGTTTATTCTGCTGGGCAGGTATATGGCAAAGACAGCCAGTGAAGAAGGAAAGAAGCTAGACCGTTGCCATTTTGATATTTGTGATGTGTTAGGCCTGTGAATTAGCAAGTTAAGAGTTCTATGTCTGTTGCCACTACTTTCACACAGTGACAGAAGATTACTGAATGGGTATGCACCAGAGTATGGGGAGGGCTCTGTGATGGAGGCTGCTCATTCTGTTGTTAGATGTATTACTGGTGGATACACCAGGGTGGTGTTTGCTTCATTTCTGGGAGCAAACAGTTGGAAGAGTAGCATCTTTTGGAGCTCTGTTTTCTGTGACACATGAGCAAACACTTAGAGAATGTGGCACCTCTCTCACTAGAGGTCATTACAGTGGAACCTTGACTTACATACTGCTTGACTTGCATCATATTTGACTTACAGCAAGAAGGGGCCTGTTTGACTTGAGTCACAGGCTTTGACTTACATCTCGGAGCCCCGGCGCAAGGCACCGGAATTGGGCAGCAGCCACAACCCAGCATCGCAGCTGCTGCCTCCAAACTGCTCCTGCCTTCTTCCCCTCCTCCGGCAGCGGCAGCTTTGGCGAGGCCAGCTCAGAGCACCTGGAGCTGGTCCTCAGCCTCACCGAAGCCGCCGCTGCTGCTGGAGGAGAAGAAGGGCCGGGAGCTCGGGGCTGGCCTCACTGGTTAGACAGTCGGCTCAGTCTTGTAAAAAATCTGGCTGCAGAAGTCTGGTCCACAATAGAAGCATTTTAGTTGGGGAGCTATAAAGTTGTGGGACTCTAATGGTAAGCATAGAGTTGTTCAGAACTTGGAACATCAGGTTAAAAATCAGTAAAACTTAAATGTTAGACATTGTTGCTATGAACATTAAAAAGTGGAGGCATATAACTTGTGGACTATAATTCCACTGCCTCCTCTTCTCTTTCCATTTCACTTACATCCCCGGAAGGAATCTCCTATCCCAGTCATATTTGTGTTAAATTGCTGTTTTCGGGGGTCTTTTTCATCATCTGGAACGGATTAATCCGCTTTCCCATTACTTTCTATGGGAAACGTTCGTTTGACTTAAGTCATGTTTGACTTAAGTCTAGACCTCTGGAACGGATTAATGACGTAAGTCAAGGTTCCACTGTACTGGCTACATCAAGAACTGGATTGGACTCCTGAGCCTTTAATAGTTGCATGGGAGACTTTGGAAGAACAGTGTTGGCATGTTATTCCACAAAACAATTAAAGATGCAGGTTCTATAGCCTCTTTTTCTTTCATGTGGTGATGATAGTGCTAGCTGAGACAAGAAGGCAAAAAGACAGAAGAAAATGATTTATTTATTTATTTATTTATTTATTTATTTATTTATTTATTTATTTATTTATTTATTTATTTAAAATAAAATTACTTTATTTTATTTTTATTTTTGCTATAGGAGACAGCCACAGAGCAAGAGTGCTGATCATTTTAGACTGAGAGGGGATATGATAGCTATGTTTAAATATCTGAAAGGATGTCACATTGAAGAAAGGACTGGTTTATTTTCCATGGCTTCTGATACTAGGACGCGGGGTAATGGTCTCAAACTACAGGAAAAGAGATTCCATTTGAACATTAGGAAAAACTTCATGAGCTGTTTGGCAATGGAATATGCTGCCACGGAGGGTGGTGGAGTCTCCTTCTTTGGAGGTTTTTAAACAAAGGCTGGATGGCCATCTGTTAGAAATATTGTGATGGGCTTCCTGCATGGCAGGGGGTTTGGACCAGATGGCCCTTGAGGTCTCTTCCAACTCTATGATGCTATGACTCTATGATACAGCCTCTGTTAATTCCCAATTCATTTTCTTATAGGACTGCACCCTCTGAGATGATTCCTTCTCGGAGGAGGACCCAGTTATCCTCAGTAACTGGTAACACCCAGAAACTAGCCAGCAGCTCTTGTGGGGAGACTGCTGAGGGTCTGTTTTCTACAAGGAAGAAACAATAACCGTTTCAAAGCTGGCATGGCAATTGAGCACACACCCCCCCCAGGAGCTGACCACATATGAAGACAGAGACCAGAATATTTTGGTGAAGACATCTCCATATACAGCAAAGGGCTCACTAATGAACAGAAGCCTCCTGACATTTAGGGGTCCTCTTATTTGATGGAGGTTTCTTCCAGAAAGAAGCCTTTTTGGAGTCACAGCTTCACATTCAGTGGGGTTCTGGAAGTTTGATGCTGGAACGCTGGTGTAAAAATGACTCTTCATCAGCTCTGGATGTAACATACCTTGGATTCACTTTAGCTATGTTTGTTGCCTGAATCTTGTTTTGGAAGATTTTGCTGGATTTGATTGTGGACCAGCTTCAGACATACATTCTCCCCAGGCCTTTTCTTAAAGCCTTTGTAGGTCTTTACCCTTAGTTGCTTTGCCTTTGTAACCGGTGTCCCCCCATTTGCAATGAATTCTGGGGATCCTACTGGCCTTGTCTGTAGATAGATTGCTCCTTACCATTGAAGGTACTTCTCAGCCCCAGAAGCAGCAGAAGTGGTCTTATAGGTCCATTTCCCTGTATTTTTCAATCTTTTCAAGCAATATCTTGAAGCAATCAAGCAAAAGATTATTTCAAAAGGACATTAAGCTTCCAGGTATGTCATGTAAAAAGGAAATCTAACTTGCTTTAGTCATTAGGATGCATTTAGCAAACCCATTGAGAATGAGCTGTATCTAGTGAGTGAAAGTAACAATTAAGAGGATAAACCTGAATTTCACAAAAGGTTTGCAAAAATATTTAAAATGTTCATGCCCATCAGATTTCTTTTAGGCTGAACTGGCAAATATTCTTATCGTGAGTTTTTGTGGAAGTTTTCCATTCCCAGGATGCATTGCGCTCCGGATGGACTTCCCATTCGTATCTTGAGTTTTTTGTGACCTGAGGCACCCGTATCTCGAGGCCACCCTGTATCCTGCCTCAAGTTTCAACATTTATTGGGCTAGCCCATAACTGCATCCTGCACATTCTACTGTGGTGCAAAAGCACCATGGGAGATGCCTCTTTTCTGCCCAAGTCCTTTGACTGAAATTGTGGCATTTGAGCTTTCCCCCCCCTTCTCTCCTGTAGAACGGGTTGCTGCTCAGAAGGGTTTCTTTTTTATTTGTTTGACCTTCATAATGAGAACAAGTTGATACAGCTACGGTTAATGAGGCAATTATTCTTTCCACAAATAGCATCCATGAAAGCGCTTCTCTCCCGTTTACTGTGGGAATCAATTAAAAGCTATCCTATCCTTTATGTTTTATTACTGTTTGCATTGGTAAGGCTTCCTCAATGAGATAATTAATTGGTCAAGAACAAAACTACCCCTGAAGCCCACAGAGACACCCAAACAGGGGGTTCAACCTGTGCAGTTAATTTCATGGGCAGATTTCCTAAGGCCAGTGACCTACAATCACAAGAATCAAAATTCATAAAGCCCAGTTTTACTATACATACAAATTGGAAATGTAAGAGGTCAGCATAGATATGTTTTTATAAAAGTATAGTATCATAACATAAATGAAATTCAGGCCATATTGGTTTACATGTTCTGGCCCTAGTCTAAAACTGAGTTAAATATACTTAACTTATTGGGCCAGACTGTGAGCTTACGTGTGCTTCAGTTTGTTGGACGGTGACTCTTGTGTATGGATTTATATTTGTGTATGAAAATAAGTACAGGGTATAAACGAATGGCCTTATATTTGCAGCCATCTTGTTGCCATGAGCTTAACATGGGTTTGACATGAAAAACTGATGTAGCTTTAAGGTAATTCAGATGGAGCTTTAAGGAAGGTCACGTCTTATCTTCCAAAGGAATGGATAGTTTTCCAACTGGACATAGATCTAAGGAGCTTTCTTTCCTTTCTGAGCTGCTCTGGTAGACAACATCATCATACATAAATATGTGCATATCTTTGAAATCTGCACTTGCAGATTTCCTTACATTTAGAGGCCCAATCATATTTATTTCTCTCTGTTTCTTCCTTTCGCTCTTTCTCTCACTTTCATACTGAGTCCAGATTCCAGCTGTATCTTTGAGCACCTGAAGGAGGAAGGGTGTAAATTCTCTGACAAGTAGCAGCCGTAGGTAACTGAAAAAGTGCTGGGTGTATGCCAAGTGGATGCTGAAAGCGTTCCAGCATGTGATTGGGTGAGTGTGGCCAGACATTTGTCTAAAAGTTTCCCCACACTTTCTCAGTATGCTCCCCACGCCTTTCTCTTCCTTGCACATAAAATGCAAGAGGATTCTGGATTTTGAGAGTATGTTTTTCCTGAACATATTTTCTCATTGCCATGTTTAGCAGCATTCTGGGCGCACCTGGCACGGTGGCTTTGTTCTATGTGTCCTTTACAGATGTGCCGATTTTTCTTTGGGGGGCATTTGTGTGATGAGGATTCTAGAGCACAAACTCTATTGAGTTCTAGTCCAAGAGATAAGAAATGAGAAAAATGAAATTGGATTTCTCAGACATCCATTATGCAGTACAAGGTCATTTCCCTCTAGAATGTTGAGCCTTATATTTAAACTGGTGGTACTTAAGCAATGCTGAAAACATGCAACTTTTGTCATTAATCATACCTGTCATTTCGGGGCTTAAACTACTGTATTAGTATCCTGAAATTGGTTGGGGGGAGGCATTGCAATCCCAGGCATAGGTTGCTCATGGCTGGAGGGCAGCATTCCCCCAGTCCATGAGTCATTCTGATATGAGATGCCAGGCAGTTGTATAATCTACTATGGCCTACAATTATTTATAGAAGATGGTAGGTGATATACAATAAGTGTTTTATCCCCCCCCGAATGATCTAATGCCCAATGTATGTTAAATACTTGTCTTCTTCCTTCCTCATCAAGTTGCTTCATGGATCGTCCTGCCATTTGGTCCTCACAGTAACATTGTATGATAAATTACGCTGTGTCTTTGCTCATTGAATGGGCCTCGTAATTAAACTAGATTCTGAATATAGGTATCCAAAGTTCTAGATCGATGCCGTAATCTGTGTATCACATTAGCTGCCATTAGGATCCCTTCCCCATCATTGTTTCAAAGAAGAGCAGGTTTGCTAAAGGTCACTAAAAATGGAAACAATTGTGACAACACCCTGGAAACAGGAGTAATGAATATACAAATCATCAGCCAATCCCAGCAGGAGGGTGGGGGATGGTATGATATAAAAAGGGTGGAGCCTAGTCAGTTGAGGCAGTTGAGTTAAGTTGAGGTTTTGAGAGTGAGTGCTGGGATAGAGCGCTGCTCTGTTGGAGTTCTGTCAGGCAGTGAGGGCTTTACTGTTTGCTAGTTATTAAAGACAGGGAGGCTTGTAGAGTTGATTAAATCTATTGTATGTTAAAGGCAACGCATACCATCCTTAGACATTGTTATATTTATTATTTTCTCAATAAACTTTGTTATTATTTTTATATTATCCATCGGAGTCTGTCCCAATTCATGAGGCGACGATTTTAAAAGGTGGCAGCACTACCAAGTGAATAAAAGGTGGCAGCATTACCATTTCCAACACAATCACACGTGTAAAAGGGAAGTGTCGTCACAATTTGGTGGCACAGCAGTGGGATGTTGAAATAAACCCAGTTGTGCCTTGAAAATTCAGTCTGTGAAAGGGGTGACGTCACAACAATATATTCCAGCTTGAAATAAGTAAACACCCTTGGAATTAACTGAAATCAAACCAGACCTGGGTCTTTTTGAGAATAAAACAAGTTCTGCCCTAGTGGCCAAAATCCTGTTGTGAGTATAGTGCATCACACTGGAGTAAATCATCAAATCAAGAGAGATTTGGTGAATTAACTTTGCTATATGTCCCATTTATAGGACTTCCATCACAGTTAGAATCATAGAATCATAGAATCATAGAGTCATAGAATCAAGGGCCATTGAGTCCAACCCCCTGCCATGCAGGAACCCCCATCACAGGACTCCCGACAGATGGCCATCCAGCCTCTGCTTAAAAACCTCCAAAGAAGGAGACTCCACCACCCTCCGTGACAGCATATTCCATTGCCGATCAGCTTTAACTGTCATGAATTTCTTCCTAATGTTTAAATTGAATCTTTTTTTCCTATAGTTTGAAACCATTTCCTCATGTCTTAATCTCTGAAGCCATGGAAAATAAAGCAGTCCTTTCTTCAATGTGACATCCTTTCACATATTTAAACATAGCTATCATATCCCCTCTTAGTCTTCTTTTTGTAAGGCTAAGCATTCGCAGCTCCCTAAGCCGCTCCTCGTAAGACATTTCTTCCAGACCCTCAAACATCTTGGTAGCCCTCCTCTGGATGTGTTCAAGATTGTCAACATCCTTTTTAAATTGAGGTGCATAGAACTGGATACAGTACTCCAAAAGGGGTCTGACAGAGCAGAATAGAGTTTTACTATCACTTCCCTTGATCTAGACACGATGCTTCCATTGATGCAACCAAGAATCACATTGGCTTTCTTGGCTGCTGCATCACACTGCTAACTTATGTTCAATTTGTGGTCTACCAAGACTCCCAGATCCCTTTCACAGGTACTATTTTCCAGCCAGGTGTTTCCCATCCTATATCTGTGCAATTCATTATTTTTACCTAGATGCATCACCCTACATTTTCCTCTATTGAACCCCATTCCGTTAGGTTTGGCCCAGGACTCTAATCTGTCCCTTTTGGATTTTCATCCTATCCTCTAGGGAATTAGCAACCCCACCCAATTTGGTATCATCTGCAAATTTGATTAGCCTACTCTCGATTCCTTTCTCTAAGTGATTAATAAAGATATTAAATAGCACCGGACCCAGAACAGAACCCTGGGGCACCCCACTGGTCACATCTCCAAGCTGAAGAGAAGCCATTTATGATCACCCTTTGGGTGCGATCAGTCAACCAATTACAAATCCATCTAACAGTGGCACTATCTATCCCACATTGTACTAACTTCGTAGCAAGTATACCATGGGGAACTTTATCGAAGGCCTTATTGAAATCTAGATTAGCAATATCCACAGTGTTCCCCTCATCCACCAGGCCTGTAATTCTATCAAATTGGTCTGGCATGACTTGTTTATAAGAAACCCGTATTGACTTCTTGTGATGACAGCATTGCTAGTTTAATAATTACAGACTGTCTGCTTAATCATTTGTTCTAGGATCTTGCCAGGAATTGAAGTCAAGCTGACTGGGTGGTAATTATTTGGGTCCTCTCCCCCCCCCCTTTTTTGAAGATAGGGAGAACATTAGCCCTCCTCCAATCGATGAGGACTTCCCCGGTTCTCCAGGACTTCTCAAAGATTATTGCCAATGGTTCTGAAATTACTTCCACCAGTTCTTTTAATATCATTGGGTGTAATTCATTTGGCCCAGGAGACTTAAATTCATTTAATGTTTCCAGATGTTCCTGTACTACCTCTCTTCCTATTCTATGTTGCAATTCCCATCCTACCTCATCTACTCTTTGTGCCAAGGAAACTGTTTTTTTTTCCTTTTTGGAGAAAACAGAGGCAATGAAGCTGTTGAGAAGTTCTGCCTTTTCCTTGTCTCCTTCTCGTAATTGGTTATCATCGTCGCACAGAGAGCCTATCATTTCCTTATTTTTCCTTTTGCTGCGGACATAAGTAAAGAAACTCTTTTTACTATCTCTAATCTCTCTGGCAAGTCTAAAGTAGAACATTTGAATCAATGGAATTTAGGGAGGATTTGACTATAAATACCCATTGATATAAATAGGCCCACTCCAGGGTAATTTACTGTATTAAGCAACAGGATTTTGGCTAGCATTTTAGATGTTTTACTCCTGTTATTGTGATTTATTGGTGTATTTTTCTAGGGTTTTTAAAAAAATATATTCACGAAACCCTATTTATGTATACATGCTTGTGAGTAGTATTCAGTATCTCTTTGTAGTTGTTCAGTAATAATTCTCTTGGAAGCATACATGCTGAAAATGAAGCCTCAAAATTCATTCCGGTTATTACTTTCAATAGATCTTAAGTGGGCGTCTCACATTTGTTGACTCCAGATCTTTTGGGTATTGTTTATTTCCATGTTGTGCTGTTTGATTACAGGACACTCCACAGCTTATATCACTGTGCACCTACATAGAAATGAATTCTTCCCTTCTCAAACAGACATTTATTAGTAAAGATGATGAAGAGAACCTGTTTAGAAATTCAAGCCTGAAGTGTTTGCTTCACTATACTTAGACGGAAGTTTTTATTCAATAAAGGGACATATATTAAGGACACGCTGTAACAGGCAACAGGATTTTGGGCAGGTTTTTGCATACTCTTTCAATTGCATCCAAACTATACAGTAGGACCCCCGTATCCACTGATTCATTATCCACTGATTCAGTCATCCACAGTTGGCAGAGGATAAATAAATAAATAATTCAGTAGCCAGAAAGCAAGTTACTGTCACAAAGAGCAACTGTAAAGCAAGCTACCGTCATAAACAGCAGATGTAAAGCAAGCTACTGTTGCAAAACAGCAGCTGTAAAGCAAGTTACTATCACAAAACAGCAGTTTTGGGGAACATTTTGGCGTTCTCTCTTATCCACGGTTTTCATTATCCATGGGAAGGCTTGGAACCAATCCCCAGCAGATACTGGAGTCCGACTGTACTTTGGAAGCTTTTGTTCCAAATACATCAGGCTTGTACTTCTGTGGCTTCTCCTTAGAGTTCTGCATTTACAGAAGGTCTTATCTGGGCATTGGGATTTTGCTGAAAGCTACAAGGTCATGGCAAACTTTCATGCATTCATTAATGAGAAGCACAACTAAAATTTCAAGTGAATTTAATGAGAGTGGTGTTTATGCAAGGAAAGATGGGCTAGAATCTATGAACAGTTTAAGGCACCAAAAGAGAATATAAAATTGTGCATAGCATTGGTGATTTTTTCTTCTTCTTTACATTTAAAGTAATCTGAAGAACCTGAATCCACAGAGTAAGTATATTTGATGCTCATTTTTGTTTAACTCCCAAAGAAATATCATGCCATAGAAAGATATGACTATGAAAATGAAGGGCAGGTCTCCTTTGCAGTTCTGTATCATGTCTCTCCTAATAATGTATGTCTCAATGTTCCTTTAGCTAATATAATAATAAGTACAAGATACACTACAGCATGTCTATTAAACCATGATAAAGGCTTCCACTGCTTCTACAAGATGGCTGACAGTTATTTGTATATTATATCTCTAGTATTGTATCTCTGTAGCCTGCATAATTAAATTGTAAACCGCCCAGAGAGTGCTTGAAATGCTACAAGCAGAACACTTTGCTTTTGCTTTGCTTTAGTGTCAGAGCTAGCATGCCTATAAGTATCAGTAGCTGGGAGATATGATTGGGAGGGTGCCGTTGCCTTGTGTGTTTGTTGTTGAAAGCACTATGGACCAGAATTTTAGAAACCTCTGAATGCTACAAGCTAAAGAACAACACACACACACACACACACACACACACACACACACACACACACACACACACACACACACACACACACACACACACACACACACACACACACACACCTGTCCACCTCAACACCTCACCACTCACAACCGAGCATGGTGAAGCAGTAAAAGGCAGACCCCTACTAGTTTTTGAACCATATTACAGTGGTACATCGGATAACAAATTTAATTCATTCTCTGAGGCAATTTGTTATCTGAAAAAAATGTTATCTGAAACACAGTTTTCCATAGGAATGAATGGGAAACCAATTAATCCATTCCAGAGCCTAGGAAAATGACACAGACACTGGCTTTTTGCTCAAATCTCTTTATAAAGTCACTTTAAAGGTACAGATGGGAGGCAGCTCGGGATAACTCTTTTTTACCGATGCATGCTGGAAATTCGTTATCTGAGGCAGCCCATAGGGAAATTCATTATCCAAGGCAGCTCATAGACAAAATTTGTTATCTGAGGCAGACCTATACCTAGAAATTGTGATTCGTTATCCGAGGCAGCCCATAGGGAAAATTCGTTATCCGAGATAGCCCTATACATGGAAATTGTGATTCGTTATCCAAAAAAAAATTGTTATCAGGGGCATTCCTTATCTGAGGTATTACTGTATATTCTTCCGATGCTATTTTGTGAGACCTCACACTGTTAACTATGGGAACAAATTTCTGTTCTGGGAAACCTACGTGCAAGATCAAGAACATGCAGAAACCTGGAGAGAAGGTGTAGCTGGCAAGCTTCTTGCCTTGCATACACCTACTTTCCTGTTTGGAAAAAGAAAAGAAAAGAAAAGAATAGAAACAGCAGCCTTCAAGTGACTATCAGGGCACTAGAAGGCAAAGCATGGGCTCTTCCTTGAGTGCTAATCTTCTGGCATGTGATCACTTTTATCCCAAAGGGAGCACATTCCCCAGCCTGGGAATAGCCTGCTGAAAAGGCTCTCGGTCACATCCTCACCAAACAAGCCCGTGATTTTAGTGGAACTGAAAGAATGGCCTCACAGAAAATATTAAAACCAATGGAAGCTCATATGGGTTTGTACAGTCCTTTAAGAAGCCTAGGCACAAGCTGTTTCAAGCTGTATAGGTCATCACCAGCATTTAAATGAGGCATTTCAGCTAAGATGACAAATTCTGAATTGCCCTTGAATGAAGTGCATAAATCACCTTTATTTCAAAGGAATCCCTTTAGAAGGACTTGCCCTATTTGTAGGTTAAGTGCTTGGAAAATGAATTTACTTTCGTTCAAGTTCAGCTGACTTTCAGAAGCATGTATATATTTTGTACAGGCTGACATATAGCTGTATTGCGAGGACAAATATGTTGTCATGTCTATCTTCCCACTTGCCGTGGGACCCTGAAAACAACGGAGGGTGTAAAACACAAAGTTGGATTGTGTCATACCGAGTGAGGAAAACCAGGCACAGGTGTTTAATGCATAAACAATTCCCTTACAGCATAATGGTCCACTGGGTTTAAAAGAGCTTCAACCACACTTTGCTTTTGCTTGGGTGCTGGAGAAAAGCAAAAGCAAAGTGTGCTGCTTATATACCACCCCATACTATTTCAAGTAGTCTCTGGGTGGTTTACAGTTTTTAATAACAGTATGCACTCTACACATCGCCGCCCCCCACCCAGCAAGCTGGGTACTCATTTTACCGACCTTGGAAGGATGGAAGGCAGAGTCCACCATGATCCAGCTACCTGGGATCGAACCCCAGGTCGTGAGCACAGTTTTACCTGCACTACAGACATTTAGCCACTGCTCCATGAGGCTCCAGAGAGATAACAATCTCCCTCTTCCCTTACAATCCATAACTGAAGTCTAAAGAGAATGTGCATAAGTTAAGGATGGACAATCCCCTGCGTTTTGTGCTCTGCGGGATTAATAACTGAGCAAGGTTCGTATTCCAAATGTAAACATCTTTGCAGCATGGCTTTATAGTTCTCAGAAAATGATTCATGTTGGGGTATTTAAAAGGCTCCCCCCCCCCGTTTCATGTAAAAGACAATCTCTGCAGGGAGGAAGACTTATATATATATTTGAAATTGAAAAACAGTAAGTCGATTTTATCAATGTAAAAAAAGAGAGGGAGTGTGTGGCGGGGAGGAGGACGTGGTTCATTATTGCAACCCACCGTGTGATCCATAAAGGCCACTCAGCTACCTGCTTGACCTTTCAGAAAAGCGGCATTTCCGCACCCCACATGTTCAGTTGTGTTAAAAGTGCATGAGATTAATGTAAACCCCAGAAGACTGTTATAAGTCTAAATTAGAGTAGTATTCTACTTACTGTGTCAGACATTTAGTCCCCTTTGCCAGCAGTGCTTAGCAAGGATATTTTCTCTAGCCATTCCAGCGTGGAGAGATAAAATGAGTTTTTCTGAATACCACTGTGCCAGACAATTAGGAAAAGCACAGCCCCATATTCACGAGCAAGGATTAGATAGTCTGCTAGAAAGCCAAATGGAAAGAAAGTCGTGTACGCTAACCTTTTGACACTTGCTGTGGTTCCACTCTAGATTACCCTCGCTTCCCTATTCCAGGATTCAGAATTGTTTTCCCCCCTAATTCCCTCTTGTTAGATATTGAGTTTCATCAGGAATCCATTCCTTTTGGCTTGTGAGTGATGTGTTAATGTATTACACTAGGACCCTGTATCCACTGATTCATTATCCACTGATTCAGTTATCCACGGTTGGCAGAGGAAAAAAAAATAAATAATTCAGCAGCCATAATGCAAGCTATTGTCACAAACAGCAGCCGTAAAGCAAGTTACTGTCTTTAAACAGCAGTCATAAAGCAAGCTACTGTCAGGAAACAGCAGTTTGGAGATGGGTGGGCAGGTGTTCTCTCTTATCCATGGTTTTCATTATCCACGGGAAGGCCTGGAACCAATCCCCAGCGGATACTGGGGTCTTATTGTACTGTCAATATTGTTGTCTTGCACCTTAAATATGGCTCATCCCTCAGACAATGAGCTTCGCTGGAGAAACTTACCATGAGAGACCCTCAAGATAGGGCAGAGGTCCTGTATAAAGGAGAAAGAAGTGGTTCTCAGGAGCAATTTCTATGGGAGAGGATATCATTGAAGGCATTGGTTACATAAGGAAGAAAGCCAAGATCAGTTTGACGCTAGCCCCAGACGCGGGATTCATAGCAGACAACAGAGATGTAAATAGAATGTCAGAGTTGTGGCAGATTATCTCACAGGAAGAGGTGGGGCCAGAGGGAGTAGAAAGTAGGAAAGGCACAAAAAAAGAGAAGACATTGGCCAAAATCCTATTATTTAGCATATTAAGCTGCAAGTAGAGTAGGCCTGTTGAATCAGTGGAACTTGCAGTGGAGTTGCCTCACCAAATCCCTCTATCAGGCCTATTCTATTAGAGCAGGGATGCCCAAACATTTTGTAAGGAGGGCCAGATTTGGTGGCTGAGAATGTGTCAGGGGCCAGTTGCTCCCCGACCCTGCCACCCCACTTCAAGCCCCACCCACTGACCCATAAGGCCCACCCACTGACCCCTTGCAACCCCACCCACAGGAAGGAGGGTGGGAACCAAGGGAGGTAGGGAGGAAGGTGAAAACCAAGAGAGGAAGGAAGGAAAGTGGGGAACAAGGAAGGGAGGGAGGGAGGGAGGTGGGGACCAAGGGAGGGAGGAAAGAAGGAAGGTGGGGACCAAAGGAAGCACAGGGAGCCATGGCCACAGGTCGCCCCTTGGAAGAGGTGATCTGTGTCACCTTGCATGCCCACAAGCTCCCCAGTGGTGGCGACAGCTCGCCCGCCAGCCCACCCCAAAGCTCCTTGGCGGTGGCAGAGGCCCGCTGGCCTGCCCACCCCCACACATTCCCCTGCAGTGCCAGTGGCAGCAGAGCGCCCGTCCGCCCAACTGCCCAAGCTTCCCAGTGGTGCCGGTGTTCCCGAGCTTCACAAGGTTCCCAGTGGTGCTGGTGGCGGCGGCCTGCCCGCACATCGAGCTTCACAAGGTTCCCGGTGTTGCCGATGGTGGTGGCCCGCCTGCATGCCACCCCCGCGCGCACTCCCAGCCTCACATGGTTGCTGGCGGTGCCGGTGGCAGCAGCCCGTGCAATGGCTGGCCGGCCGGCCGGCCGGCCCAGGCCCACAAGCTTCCCGGCGGTGTCAGTGTTGGCGGAAGATTTTTTTTAAAAAAAAAACATGGGGCAAAGGAGGGGGAGGGAGGGTTGGACCAACCAGCCGTGGGCCACTAAGAATGGCCTGATGGGCCGGATTTGGCCCCCCGGGCCAGAATTTGGGCAGGCCTGTATTAGAGGCTCACTATGCTATGCAACAGCTGCTATGACACCATATGACACACAAACCATACAGCAACAGTGATTACTCTGGGAAATTGGCATGGAAATGACAATTCCTACCTATGAGCTGTTAGTGAAGATGGTCAAAATGAGTTGCTGCAGACCACTCCCATTACTGTAGCATCATGACCACATATTGTGATGGAAGGGGGCAACACATTCCCAAGAATACTCTCTCTAGCAGAGAAAAGCATATTACTCAGTGACTGTAGCCACCAAGTATTTATTCTTAACTAAAGCTTTTCCATGTTGTCTTCCTCGTGGAAATGAATGCAGTTTTTTCTCCTCCCTCTTTTTTTTTTACCTCAGAGATCAGTTGAGAGCATGCTTGCTTAATGCTCCTGCCAGCTGTCTCTCTGCATTGAACAGCAAACATCTACATAAATATCTACTTGGATGTGTTTCTTTCTATTATATTACAACCAGGTCTAGATGTACCTCACAGCACCATAGCAGTCATTGTGTTGTCAGCTAGAAACCACTTTGCTCTAACTGTAAATTTGTATTGAAGAAAGGCCTATCACTCACTAGAGGTCGATTATTCATTGTCCAATTAATGATAAAAACACTGTGAACTAGGCTCTTATCTTTTTGTTTTCATGGTTGTTTGTTTTTCAAATACAGCCTCTTAAAAGGATGTTTTGAGATAAGAGGGGATTCATGGAAATTTTTTTCCATTTCTTCTCTTTTGTTTGACCTTTCTTTCACTGGACATTACTCAAAATGTTCCATCCAATAGCCTCGTAAAGGTTGCTGCCAGAAGCCAATCAGAATGTTCTGGGGAAAGTGGGATTTTTGAAGGTATACAATAGCCTGCATAGTTTTGGACCCAACAGCAAGTCTTTCTTTGTTTCACTTTACTTTTTCCTTGTGAGTGTGCAAGCTATGTCATGGCACCCTCTATATCTTGTGCTTCCTATCCCCTTGGCTGCTTGGCAGAGCCTAGGAATTATTTCCTTTTTAGCTTGTTTCTTTCTTTCTTTCTTTTTGAGATATTATTTCCCCCATTAGTTTTGGAGATTATTTTTGCTTCCTGCTTCCTGCTGCACTGGACTCAAACAGAGAAAGAAGACATCAAGTAGTATGGGAAATAAGGGTTTTCTCACATTCTAGCCATTTGGTTTGAGTGGGGCTTTGACCGTATTCTTGACCTTGGGGTTTGGAAGAGGTGTTGAGTGCACATTATTTCCTGGTTTGACTTTTTAATTTTTTTTAATAAATGTTATTTTACAATGCATTTATTCTGTTAAAGGTATATATATTTTTAGGTTTCCTTTGGATTGTTCTGTTTGCTAGTGGTTGTTTTTGTTGTCCTGGGCCTGATGTTTGGGGGTGGGGTGGCTTGATACATAAAGACTGGTATGCACTTAATATATTTTATTTATTAATTTTTTTATGCCACCTCTGGAGACAACTATCAAAGGCAGACCAGAGCCAGCATAATGCCAAGCCATTGATCCCCCGACCCCAACAGCCTAATCAGGACAAGATCATGGTTGGGAGTACTGAAGGCAACTGAGAGGTCAAGGAGAACCAACAGGGTCACATTACCCCAGTTGCCCTCCCTTAAACAGATCAGAGTGGAGCAAAGAAACACTTAAGTATCTTCATATGTGTAATGTGAGTATGTAAGATCATCTTGGCCTTAAATAATATAAGTCGTAAATAATATAGGACATCTTGGTCATAAATGATATAAGACCAGGGCCGGCGCGTCCATTAAGGCGAACTAGGCAGTTGCCTAGGGTGCCAAAATGGAGAGCGGGCACTGGCCAGCCTGCTGCCCCCCTGCTGCCCCCCGCCGCTGGCCACCGCTGTCCATCCCCCCGCCGCCTGTCGCCATCCGCCCGCTGCCCCGTGTCCATCGCCGCCCACCCCCGTGCCCGTTGCCGTCCGCCCCGCACGCCCGTCGCCGTCCCTGTCATCTGCTGCCCCGCCACCGCCCCGCCACCCCCGCTGCCTGCCTGCCTCCCCAGCCTGCCCGCCCACCCACCCCTCACCTAGGGTGCAAATAAACCTAACGCCGACCCTGTATAAGACATAAATAATATAAGACACCCATTCCAGGATACTCAGTTCCAGGATGCTCCAGTGAAGAAGGGAATGGCAAAACATGTCTGAGTACTCTATACCTAGGAAACCCTGGAAATTGTCACCATATGTCATAAGTGAAGAGCCCCATGGCGCAGTGGTTAAATGCCTTTACTGCAGGTAAAACTGTGCTCACGACCTGGGGTTCAATCCCAGGTAGCCGGCTCATGGTTGACTCAGCCTTCCATTCTTCCGAAGTCAGTAAAATGAGTACCCAGCTTGTTGGGAGGGGGCAATGTATAGCCTGCATACTGCAATTAAAAGGTGTAAACCGCCTAGAGACTAGTGGAAGTGGTATGGGGAGGTATACAAGCAGACTATTTTGCTTTGTTTTGCTTTTGATCTGACAGCACTGTCATGCTTTCTCTGGCTACCTGTTCTGAAAGGCAGGTGGTGAAATTGTTTCACTTCAGTTCACTTGAAGTGAAGCATTTGACTATGAACTGAGCATTGTAGATAGCAACAGGTGTGTCAATTTAGGCAGGTCACATTTCCTTTTTCTATCTGCCATGTTCTGGGTTGATAAGGGAATAAATTAACATTCCTAGGTTTCCAATGAGTCTAAATTTCATTTTAGTGTTTCATTTGTTTGGAACCGGAAGTTTGAGATAGGATCATTTGCTTCAGTATGCACTGTGACCCATGCGGCCCTCCCTTCCTTCCAGGTGCCCTAAAATTGTGTGAAAATGGATTTTTAGGAAATACAGTGCCAGGCGTCGTTTATTTGTAGCCAGCTTGAACGGAAGCCCATTATCCCTTCCAAGAGGCAAACATTGTGGAGCAATTTTCAGTCTCTCCTCAAAGTGAAGTGAAGGCAATCCTTTTGGGTTTTACTGTATTCCCCAACGCTTGGAATGAACAATTGAAGCCGCACTATTACTTGAATCCTCTGTGAAATTGGAGAAGCAAATTAGCTGTGAAAAACGCAAGAATTTCTGAAATGCAGAGCCTAATGTGACAACTGAGTATTATGGCCTAATTGAATTAGTTCTGTGGTACAGATTTTAAAGAAGGGTAATGGAATAGAGCAAGCCTCTTGTTCCTGGTGCCTTCAATGGAAGGAGGGGTTTAACATTTTGTAGCTCGAGAGCAGCAGTTCAGAATCAGAGGCATAAAATGCCAAAGAGGGTTTTCTGGCACCTGAGGGTCATTATTTGTCAAAGCAGTGATTGGCAGGAAACATCTCCAGTATAAACAAGTGAAGTCTGTTGAGGTTACTATAATTTATTTATGCCTGAACTAGTCGTGCTGTTTATTATTCCAAAACTTTTCCCTTTTTATTTTATTTTACTTCAGATATGTGAATGTGGAGCTTTCTAGCTACAATCTGCTTTCCTCTTTTTGACTCCAAGCCTCCCAGTGACCTTTTTTTGTCTTTGTGAAAGCGTGGGGTTTAGTGATTTCAGCAAGTGATTTCAGCTCTGTGACATAGTATGCTGGAGACAGCTTCTATGGTAACAACTCTTTATTCAGGGAGAGAACAAGGCTGGGGACTAGGGCGAGGGAGCTACATTTATAGGAATGAGGACAGGCTAGGAAAAGATACATTTTGGAGGGAACAATTACAAGCAATCACAAAGCTGCCTTTTGGCAGAAACCAATAGGATTGAGGATCCAAATGCAGCAACTAGAAATAACCAATAGGCCTGTTCCCTTTGGAACAGGAAGGCAGTTACTTCAACATAAGCAATTACAGATAATAGGAATACAGATCAATACACAACACCCCTCCCCCCCTGGTGGGCACAGCACACGTAATCCTAAAGATATTGTGTGACCCTGCGACTTCTAATTGATCTCCTGACTACTGGTGTTGCAGGGGCTTGAGCAGGCAGTGTCTGTGGTGGAGAGTCTACTGTAATAGCTTCGTCTGACATGGAGGGTGTATTAGACAACTCAGTGTCCCTGATCTGTTCCTCGGCACCATGAGGACTTGCAGGAGCAGATTCATTTGCGGAAGCCACTGGTACCTGCATTCCTGGGGCATCTCTGCTCTGGTCTTGCAGCTGTGACTCATTAATGGGGGTAGTGTCACTCTCAGACTGCAATTCCCCCACTCCTGTACCCACTCTACTGAGCGCTGTGCACCGCAGTTGGTCCACGTGCCTACGCCAGACCCTGCCATCTTCAATGGTCACGTAATAAGAGACTGGCCCAGACACTCTGGTGATCACCCCTGGCACCCACAGGGGACCTCTGGCATAATTTCTCACCCAGACCAAATCTTCAGGAGCAAAATACCTTGTAGAGTCGCTCTCTGCCAGTGGAGGTGCTCTAGCATTGCGGTTTGGCATTTTGTCTGGGTGGACATAATCCAGCACCGTTACCAGCCTTCTACCTAGGAGCAGCTCTGCTGGCGACTTGCCCGTAGTAGTACACGGCGTCGCATGCTGCAAAAACAACATTCGGGCAATGCGCGTTGACCAGTCGCCCTCCATCAAGCGTGCAATAGATCCTTTGGCTGTCTGCACCATGCGCTCAGCCTGCCCATTGGAGGAGGGGTGAAAGGGAGCTGATGTGACCCCTCTTATAAAATTATCAGCCAAGAATGCCCTGAATTCTTGGGATACAAAGGCTGCTCTATTGTCTGGCACGATGGTCTCAGGCAACCCATGGGTTGCAAACAGCTGTCTCAACACTTTGATGACTGCAGCTGACGACATGCTGGGAACCATAGCTACCTCTAACCATTTAAAATACACATCAACGATAAAAAAAAAAAAACCTTTCCTTGGAATGGCCCAGCAAAATCTAAGTGCAGCCGGCTCCAGGGAGTCCGGGTCTGCTCCCACCAGTGGACTGGTGCTCTGGCCACTTCTGGGCGCACTTCCTGACATGCCTTGCATGTCTGTACCCATTGTTCAACATCTTGGTCCATCCCAGGCCACCACACATAGCACCGGGCTAGCGACTTCATCCTGACCATTCCCGGATGCCCCATGTGAAGCGTATCCAGAACCCTGTTTCTCAGTGGCACTGGAATGATCACCCTGTCTCCCCACAGGAGACAGCCCTTATGCAGGGATAGCTCATGTTGCCTTGTTGCGTATGGTCTAAATTTTTATTCATGCGGGCCACCTGGCCATCCCCTCCCCACCCAAGTGAGCACACGGGAGAGAGCAGTATCTTTCCTCGTTCTCTCAGCTATTACAGGGGCCCCCGGAAGTGTTTCCAGCATCATCACTCGTTCTGCTGGGGCAGGATCCGCATGGCTCACACCAGGAAGGGGCAAGAGACTTAGCGCATAAGCATGGCACAACCTTTTCCCTGGAACATGGGTCAGGGAGTACTGGAACCCATTCAGGAATATAGACCATCATAACATCCTGGGGGAGAGAATCTGTGGCGTCTGCTTGTTCGGGTTGAACAATCCTAACAATGGCTTGTGGTCGGTTTCAAGGAAGAAGTGGCGACCGTATAAATAGTCATGGAACTTTTAAATCCCTGCCACTATTGCCAGAGTTTCTTTGTCAATTTGTGCATAGTTGCGCTCCGTTGGCGACAACGTACGAGAATAGAATTAGATGGGCTTTTCCGCTGCTGAGCCCCCCAACAAATTGATCCAAGAGAGTGTCTTCAAGATTTGGGAAGCCACAGTGCTGAGCAAGCTCCCGGAGTCCTGCCAGGAATGCAGCCACAGATTCTCCGGCTTGCTGCTGCCTTTTCTGAAACTCCATCCGCCAGGCCATCTTGGTTTTGGCAGGTGCCAAGTGGCTTGTCAGCTGGGCGAAAATGTCTGTGAGTGATGTCTCACTCAGCTTTGCTGGGGCGAGCAGTGCGTTGGCCAACAAGAAGGTCTCACGCCCACAGCAACTCAGGAACGTGGCCCTTCTTTTGCTGTCATCTGTGATTTCTTGAGCCACCACGAAGAACTCGAAGCGTTCAACATAGTCCTCCCAAGTGTGGGGCTCCGATGACTGGAAGGGCTCCAATATCCGTGGACTTTCCATTCTCCCGGCGGGCAGGGTCGTCTGCTAAGCCGGCTGGTGAGTCTTGTTCTTCCCTGCGATCCGGACTCTGAGTCAGCATGATGATCCTCTGCTTCTCAGCATTCCGGATCCCATCCTCGTCGCCAGTGTGAAAGCGTGGGGTTTAGTGATTTCAGCAAGTGATTTCAGCTCTGTGACATAGTATGCTGGAGACAGCTTCTATGGTAACAACTCTTTATTCAGGGAGAGAACAAGGCTGGGGACTGGGGCGAGGGAGCTACATTTATAGGAACGAGGACAGGCTAGGAAAAGATACATTTTGGAGGGAACAATTACAAGCAATCACAAAGCTGCCTTTTGGCAGAAACCAATAGGATTGAGGATCCAAATGCAGCAACTAGAAATAACCAATAGGCCTGTTCCCTTTGGAACAGGAAGGCAGTTACTTCAAAATAAGCAATTACAGATAATAGGAATACAGATCAATACACAACAGTCTTCATGGCCAATATTCATGGTCAGTTAGTGGCTGATCTGATATTTCTGAGAGAATGTTTCCGAAAAGAGGTTGGACAGCATACTCTGCCAGAGTAACAACCTGAATGCATGGGGCAAACCTCAAGGTTTGAAACCTTCTATACTTTAGAGAATTGATAAAGTAAATAATATGGCTATGGAATGTGAATCCATGGGAGGGAGCTGTCCCATTCAGCCCATCTTAAAGAACAGATCTATGGTCATCATGGTGGGTGGTTACTCTCTAGTCCATTTCTCATCTCTAGGGTCTCTGGTAGGGCTGTTTACTCTCCGTCTTCTATTCTATGGGGGGGGGGGAAATCAATCATGCAAGGTAATTTTTTTAACAACTGGGTTGGGAAGCCTCCACTGGGGCTTCAGCTGGGGCTGTGACCTGCACCGGTTCGGAGGCCTCTGCAGCAGCCTCTCTGGAGGCTCCAGGTGGTAGTGGTGGGGTATAGAGATGGGCACGATTCAAAAAAATGGTGTTTCGTTTGTCGTTTGGTCGTTTAGGGGTCCGTTTCGGTTCGTTTTCGTTTTCGTGACATTTTTTGCAAAAAATTTCATTTTCGTTTCGTTAGGTAACGAAACAAAAAAATGAAAACGAAAACGAAAAATTGCTGTTTCGTTAGCATTCTTTTTAGTTCAATGCATCTGCTGCAACGAAAACGAAAAACACGGCAAATTTGGTCGTTTCATTTTCGTTTTGTTTTTTAAAAAGTTTGTTTCGTTTTCGTTGCATAACGAAATGGAAAAACGAAAACGAAAACTAAAAATCGCTCGTTTCGTGCCCATCTCTAGTGGGGTGTATTCACTCTATAAGACACACTGACATTTCTCCTTACTATTTATGGGGGGGAGTGCATCTTATAGAGCAAAAAATAATAATATGTAACGAAGTTCTTTCTGGACTGGTAGTGGTGGCAAGTAGAACACCAAAGGTTAGAAAGTATAGTGATTTTTTTAATATATTATATTCAAAATCCACTTGAGTATTACACTGGCATATTGCAAAGGACATCACTTTTGTAGGTGATTACATTAAGTTGAGAAATCTATCTAGATATTATATACTGCATACCAAGTTCCATGACACAACTTCTAAACCTGCTATATGATGCCATTATACTTATTAATTTTAACAAAAACTCCTTTCAGGTTATTTAAAAAATATTCAGTCTGTCATTTTAGTTGCTTTATAAATATCAGAATCAAAATTCCTCTAAATTGTTATGGGCCTCATAGCCCTCTCTATAGAAATGATTAGAACAGTTATACCACAAAAAAGTAAGATTAATCTTCATGCTGTTACACTCATAAGCTAACTTCGTTACTGAAGGAATGATTTACAAGCAGCTCACAATTTGCAATGAGTGACTTCCAAAGAGAAGTCCTGCTGAGTTCAGCAACAGGACGGCAGCCAAACTGCACAGTAAAATGAAACTTTAAATATTTTTTTTAAAAAAAATGCACAGCAGCTCTACAGAGAATTTCCAGATCTGTGTTTCAATGGCCGTCACTTCACGAACCTCTCGCTGCGCGGCGAGCCGTGATTTCTGCGCGAATCGGTCGGTTTTGTCCGCACGATCCTCCATTTTGGATGCGGCGCCACCCCGACCACGCCCCGACCCCGCCCCTAAACCGTGCTCCAAGCGGGGCGAGAGATTCCCCTGCCGGAGGCCGGGAATCTCCCTCGGTTCGCATCCCGCTTCGCATCCAAATTTGCGTGTGGCTACTGATTGTTTTTAAATATTTTTTTTCCATTTAATA
This sequence comes from Phrynocephalus guinanensis, assembly GCA_037367245.1. Lineage (NCBI taxonomy): Eukaryota > Metazoa > Chordata > Lepidosauria > Squamata > Agamidae > Phrynocephalus > Phrynocephalus guinanensis. Next base: position 157,065,422 of record CM074733.1, on the reverse strand, counting down.
TTCCTCCGAAATATCGATGCATCGGTATTTCGGGTTACCCGTTCTTTCGATCCTGATTTCTGCGCTTGCAATAAATACATGTTTTTGCGGTTGTTTATAGGGGTTAACATGTATCCCGCTGTGTTATGTCTGTTCTTGTGACAGAAATCAACAAACGCCAGGTGTCACTGTTTTCCCCTGCCTCCCCCCTCCTTCTTTTCCTTATTTACTTCGGCAGCCAAGTGGTGGCGTTTGTGTTACACCAGAGATGATACTTTACTTTCTGGTGGCTACTCGTTGGTTTTCCTTTTTTTACATTTCGTACCGGATGTCACCTGCACGCCATTGATTCCGCCGGTTTCTGAGTGGGGGGTGATTACCGTATCCCAACATGTGCATTTCACCCTTCCAGAAACAGTTTTTGAAACTCTAACCCTTGGCGCTTCGAATGCTATTATCTTCCGTCATGACTAGTCTCATGCTGGCTCAGCATCTCCTTTTTTAGAACCCATTGCTAGTGAATGAAATGTTTCACAGCCTCTGGGCATGGCCAGAGTGCAAAATAAAAAGCATTCTTCCACACTCCATTTCGAGAGAACGCGCTGATTTCCCCCCCCCCAAATCCCCATAAGCACACAGACCAATCCTCCAGCGAAACCGTCTTCCCGGCTCCAGACTGTGCCTCTGAGCGTGCCCAGAGTTCAAAACGCTTCTCCTTTTTTAGAACCCATTGAGAGTGAAAAAGGACCGTAAAAGAAAAGAGAAAAAAAAACGTAGGGCGCGTGGGTAGACCATGGGGGGGGACCTCTCCCTTGGATTTCTGTCACCCTGAAAATCGTTCGCCGCTGTACGCTGCTGTGTCTCTGAGCATACACAGACTGCAAAATAAAGTTCATTAATCCCGGCTCCATTTCTGAAGACTACTCTGCTCCCCCCCTTTAAACCCCCCCCAAACCACGCAGAGTATTCCTTCCTGGGTCTGACAGTTATGCGTCGTTGCATCGAATCCCTGACATTATTTACTACTTCAGGTTAGGGGTGATGCGTTCGCGGGCGTACCCGCGGAAACACGGAGCACCCCTCCTTTGCGTTAATACCGCCGTTATGAAGCTTATCTGCTGAAAGATTTCACAGCCTCTGGGCATGGCAAGAGTGCAAAACAAAAAGCATTCTTCCACACTCCATTTCGAGGGAACGCGCTGATTCCCCCCCCTCCTACGAAACCGTCTTCCCGGCTCCAGACTGTGCCTCTGAGCGTGCCCAGAGTTCAAAACGCTTCTCCTTTTTTAGAACCCATTGAGAGTGATAAAGGACCGTAAAAGAAAAGAGAAAAAAAAACGTAGGGCGCGTTCGTAGACCATGGGGGGGGGAACTCTCCCTTGGATTTCTGTCACCCTGAAAATCGTTCGCCGATGTACGCTGCTGTGTCTCTGAGCATACACAGACTGCAAAATAAAGTTCATTAATCCCGGCTCCATTTCTGAAGACTACTCTGCTCCCCCCTTTAAACCCCCCCCAAACCACGCAGAGTATTCCTTCCTGGGTCTGACAGTTATGCGTCGTTGCATCGAATCCCTGACATTATTTACTACTTCAGGTTAGGGGTGATGCGTTCGCGGGCGTACCCGCGGAAACACGGAGCACCCCTCCTTTGCGTTAATACCGCCGTTATGAAGCTTATCTGCTGAAAGATTTCACAGCCTCTGGGCATGGCAAGAGTGCAAAACAAAAAGCATTCTTCCACACTCCATTTCGAGGGAACACGCTGATTCCCCCCCCTCCTATGAAACCGTCTTCCCGGCTCCAGACTGTGCCTCTGAGCGTGCCCAGAGTTCAAAACGCTTCTCCTTTTTTAGAACCCATTGAGAGTGATAAAGGACCGTAAAAGAAAAGAGAAAAAAAAACGTAGGGCGCGTTGGTAGACCATGGGGGGGGGAACTCTCCCTTGGATTTCTGTCACCCTGAAAATCGTTCGCCGATGTACGCTGCTGTGTCTCTGAGCATACACAGACTGCAAAATAAAGTTCATTAATCCCGGCTCCATTTCTGAAGACTACTCTGCTCCCCCCCTTTAAACCCCCCCCAAACCACGCAGAGTATTCCTTCCTGGGTCTGACAGTTATGTGTCGTTGCATCGAATCCCTGACATTATTTACTACTTCAGGTTAGGGGTGATGCGTTCGCGGGCGTACCCGCGGAAACACGGAGCACCCCTCCTTTGCGTTAATACCGCCGTTATGAAGCTTATCTGCTGAAAGATTTCACAGCCTCTGGGCATGGCAAGAGTGCAAAACAAAAAGCATTCTTCCACACTCCATTTCGAGGGGAACGCGCTGATTCCCCCCCCTCCTACGAAAAACCGTCTTCCCGGCTCCAGACTGTGCCTCTGAGCGTGCCCAGAGTTCAAAACGCTTCTCCTTTTTTAGAACCCATTGAGAGTGATAAAGGACCGTAAAAGAAAAGAGAAAAAAAAAACGTAGGGCGCGTTGGTAGACCATGGGGGGGGGAACTCTCCCTTGGATTTCTGTCACCCTGAAAATCGTTCGCCGATGTACGCTGCTGTGTCTCTGAGCATACACAGACTGCAAAATAAAGTTCATTAATCCCGGCTCCATTTCTGAAGACTACTCTGCTCCCCCCCTTTAAACCCCCCCCAAACCACGCAGAGTATTCCTTCCTGGGTCTGACATTTATGCGCCGTTGCATCGATTCACTGGCATCATTTACTACTTCAGGTTAGGGGTGATGCGTTCGCGGGCGTACCCGCGGAAACACGGAGCACCCCTCCTTTACGTTAATACCGCCGTTATGAAGCTTATCTGCTGAAAAGATTTCACAGCCTCTGGGCATGGCAAGAGTGCAAAACAAAAAGCATTCTTCCACACTCCATTTCGAGGGAACGCGCTGATTCCCCCCCCTCCTGCGAAACCGTCTTCACGGCTCCAGACTGTGCCTCTGAGCGTGCCCAGAGTTCAAAACGCTTCTCCTTTTTTAGAACCCATTGAGAGTGAAAAAGGACCGTAAAAGAAAAGAGAAAAAAAACCCCGTAGGGCGCGTGGGTAGACCATGGGGGGGGACCTCTCCCTTGGATTTCTGTCACCCTGAAAATCGTTCGCCGCTGTACGCTGCTGTGTCTCTGAGCATACACAGACTGCAAAATAAAGTTCATTAATCCCGGCTCCATTTCTGAAGACTACTCTGCTCCCCCCCTTTAAACCCCCCCCCAAACCACGCAGAGTATTCCTTCCTGGGTCTGACAGTTATGCGTCGTTGCATCGAATCCCTGACATTATTTACTACTTCAGGTTAGGGGTGATGCGTTCGCGGGCGTACCCGCGGAAACACGGAGCACCCCTCCTTTGCGTTAATACCGCCGTTATGAAGCTTATCTGCTGAAAAGATTTCACAGCCTCTGGGCATGGCAAGAGTGCAAAACAAAAAGCATTCTTCCACACTCCATTTCGAGGGAACGCGCTGATTCCCCCCCCTCCTGCGAAACCGTCTTCACGGCTCCAGACTGTGCCTCTGAGCGTGCCCAGAGTTCAAAACGCTTCTCCTTTTTTAGAACCCATTGAGAGTGAAAAAGGACCGTAAAAGAAAAGAGAAAAAAAAACCCCGTAGGGCGCGTGGGTAGACCATGGGGGGGGGACCTCTCCCTTGGATTTCTGTCACCCTGAAAATCGTTCGCCGCTGTACGCTGCTGTGTCTCTGAGCATACACAGACTGCAAAATAAAGTTCATTAATCCCGGCTCCATTTCTGAAGACTACTCTGCTCCCCCCCTTTAAACCCCCCCCCCCAAACCACGCAGAGTATTCCTTCCTGGGTCTGACAGTTATGCGTCGTTGCATCGAATCCCTGACATTATTTACTACTTCAGGTTAGGGGTGATGCGTTCGCGGGCGTACCCGCGGAAACACGGAGCACCCCTCCTTTGCGTTAATACCGCCGTTATGAAGCTTATCTGCTGAAAGATTTCACAGCCTCTGGGCATGGCAAGAGTGCAAAACAAAAAGCATTCTTCCACACTCCATTTCGAGGGAACGCGCTGATTCCCCCCCCTCCTACGAAACCGTCTTCCAGGCTCCAGACTGTGCCTCTGAGCGTGCCCAGAGTTCAAAACACTTCTCCTTTTTTAGAACCCATTGAGAGTGATAAAGGACCGTAAAAGAAAAGAGAAAAAAAAAACGTAGGGCGCATTGGTAGACCATGGGGGGGGGAACTCTCCCTTGGATTTCTGTCACCCTGAAAATCGTTCGCCGCTGTACGCTGCTGTGTCTCTGAGCATACACAGACTGCAAAATAAAGTTCATTAATCCCGGCTCCATTTCTGAAGACTACTCTGCTCCCCCCCCTTTTTAAACCCCCCCCAAACCACGCAGAGTACTCATTCCTGGGTCTGACATTTATGCGCCGTTGCATCGATTCACTGGCATCATTTACTACTTCAGGTTAGGGGTGATGTGCTCGCGGGCGTACCGGCGGAAACACGGAGCACCCCTCCTTTGGGTTAATATCGCCGTTATGAAGCTTATCTGCTGAGAGATTTCACAGCCTCTGGGCATGGCAAGAGTGCAAAAAAAAAGCATTCCTCCACACTCCATTTCGGGAGTACGCGGAGATTCCCCCACCCCCCCCAAAGCCCCATATGCACACAGAGCAATACTCCAGCGAAACCGTCTTCCCGGCTCCAGACTGACTGACTGCTGTGACTCCCCTCCCCTTAATACCCCACACAGTTTTGAAATGTTATTGCAGTACCTGACGTACCGTCTGTGGATAATAAGTGATAGGTACAGCTGTGCCCCAGCGACACAACCAAAAGTAAACGGCATAGCGGTTTATTTTAGGTGCACGTTTGTATTTTTCATCTGAGATTGCCACGAACTAACCCCCCCTCCGATACTGCATGTAGAGTTTTATGAATTAACTATTGGACTCTGAGACCATGTTTTTTTCAAAGTCTTCTCAAAGCCAGGACGCACCACTGGTATCCGGGGGGGGGGGGGGCGATTTTTCCCAAAAGACTGTAACGGGTACCCAGGAAAAAACTTTATGCCACGCAATGTTAGGATAGCCAAAAGGTTTGCTGCGTGGTTTTAAGAAATGTCCTAAAACATCCACTTGGAGATTGCATACACTAACAGCAAGACTGCTTCCCAGTCTTGCAAGTGGTACGTTCCCATTCTGTACCTAAGGCTAAGCAGCGCTGACCTAACTTCTGACCCCTTGTTAGCCCTCGGGTCTGCTGGAGGTGGCAGGTGCTGGGCTTCATGGAGCCAGTCCATCTTCAGCTCCACCCACTGACCTTTCCAACACAATGGCCCAATTAGAACTGCAGGGCTAGGAAAATGTTTCCATTGTAAGCCTTCAGCAACTGCAGGACGCCTCAAACTGTAGATATCATTTGCTACTATTTATCAGTTTTGTTCTTAAAATAAACGAAACAAAGAAATGCATTGAATCAAATGTATTTATTCCTTGCAAACCATCATGTGCACCTCAGATACAGACTTTTTTTCCAGTGGTTCCCCTGGAATAAACTGCTTGAGTATGATACCGTGGCCAACAGTCTCCAAGGCTCCTGGTCCCTGAACAGCACTTTTGACCCCTCCCCCTATTGGTTGAATTTTGTTTCAGTTTCCACAGGGCTGCTCGGAGACTGGGCTCTAGAAGTTATAAAAACCCAGTAGCACCTTTTGGAAAGGTGTGGAGAGGTAGTGCAGAGGAGGCTTGTCTTAGGGATTGTTCTGTTGCTTGGGTGTTGGATTAGGGTTAAAAAATCTTTTGAGGAAGATGGAAAGAGGTGGTAGGGGCCGGTACTGGACTGAGGCAGAGGTCACGGCTCTGTTGGACATATTGATTCAACACAGGCTTGGTCCCGTGTTGTTTCATATGCTTCCCAGGAGAAATGAACCTGCCTTTAGGCTCGCATCTCGAGAGCTAGCCAGGATGAACTACCATAGGACCTCAACACAAATTAGGTCAAAATTTAAAACTCTTAGACAAAACTTTAATAGGTGCTTGTTCCATTTTGGTGAGCACGCAGAAGAAAGACAACAGGCTGCTTACTGGGACCAGTTACTCCAGTTGTGGATTATGGCAGATCGCCCAGATCCTGCTCATCTTTTCCCTGCGGGTAGGTAAAATCGGGAAATGTTATTAAAATAGTAGATAATTAAAAGGGATGCAATGTTATCTGCAGATGGGAAGCCTGGAAGGGTCCTGGCAATGTCTGTATCGGTCCAGCTTTAAGCATGGGGCCTGCTGAGACTGATTCTTAAAAAGAAGTGGGCCTCTCACGAAGACTACCCTTTGAATAATGCCAACCCCATCCACTGTTCTTTTTTTTCCTGCAAACAGGGGCAGGCCCAGCAAGGCAAGTAGGCCACAGGAGGGGTCAACCACGTCAGCAGCAGGAGGAAGAACAACGTGGGGACCAGGTGGCACAGCCTAGGGAGGACCTACAGCAAGAGATGGAAGGCGGGGAAGGACGGGTTGATCTCCAGGCAGATGAAGGAGGTGAAGGTGAGAAGCAGGGAGAGTTCTTTGATTGGCCATTTACGAGATATTGTTTCATACTAAATCACTGCTGGGAACAATCACAAATTTATATTCCCTCTCCATCCCAATAGAAATTGTACCAGATCCCCCTGTGGACATTATGAGGGAAGCGGTGCCCAGAGGGGAGATGGAGCAGTGGATTGCAATTTTGCAGGAGGTTGTAGCCAGAGGTACATTTTTATAGTAATTAAAATTATCAACAACAAACCCTTTGCCCCTTTCTAGATAACACCAATGGCCTTAATTTTGGATTAACCTGTGCTGTATTGTCACTAAAAATGTACATATAAAATAGCACAGTAACTACATCAGGACTTAGCTGTTACTAAAATCGATTAGATGAACAAATCTAAGATAAAAACCCAACACGAACTCAAAACTGATTTGATGTTCCATTTGATTTGTTACAGTTGGGGTACTGGAACAACATGTTCTGCCTGCTGAAGGGGCATGTCCACCTCAGAGAAGGAGGAGGAGGAGGAGATAAAGACTTGTGCTCAAATACTGATAAAGCTGCAGTTCTGCAGGGTTTGTTTTTTTTCCTTTAAACAGGGAAAAGTTACTTCAGTTCTTGTAAACAAGTAATTTTGCACTGAGTGTAAATCTGACTCGAAGATATTACACATTCAATTGTTCTGCTCTATGAGCAGCATAGTTATGTTTACAGTAAGGCAGTTATATCAATATATATGTGTTTATATATAGTAAGTTGGGTTCCTATGAAACCTTATCCTGGCTTTAAAACACTAGTGGTTATTAGATAACTATTGTTGGGATGCAGGCTATTAAAGTTCAACAGCAGACAGCAGTTTTCTTCTGTGCTGAACTTTAAGGTATATGTAATGCTCAAAGAGCTGGTTTTTTTTGTAATGGAAATAATTATCATGTTATTGATAATGGGGTTCCATAGTTAGGCGCGCTTAGTGAACTAAATTAACAAGGTCTCAAAAAAATAATCTCTTCATGGTTTTGTTCTTAAATACTTAGCCTCTTATTAATAGGTAGTTGGTGGGCTTATGCTGTGACTGAACATGTGCACTTTGAAAACATCTAATGGTGTTCCCACCACAGCCAGTAGGTTATAATCTTCTGATTACTGCTCAATGGTTTTTTCCCCGTTGCATTTGCAATGGATCTTTTTAAAAACTGTATCCGAGGACAAAACCTTTCGCTTTGCACTTACATCCTACAGTGATGTTCAGTGTGTCCATGTAAAAGTGTTGTTGCCAACATGAAAACAAAACAATTACTTTCATTTGCAGTACGATCGTATAGTAATTTGAAATGCGTCGCCTTCAAGGAGAAGGTGATAACATTAAAACAAACAGTAACTTTTGTATTGCAATAAAGTCATGTAGTGGTTAAAAATGCCTCTTCTTAAAAGTGTACCTATTTACATTAAAACATATCTGAACTTTGAATTGCCTTATACCTATTTGCACTACAAAACTAGTATTATTTATTCCTGTCTTCCTTTCAGTGAATGTTAAGCCAATAGAACAAGTACTACCCATGTACAACTAATCGTTTACAAGTATATCTAAAAAAGTAATAAAAAATTTTGTAACTGTTTTTAAGAACAATAAAACCAGTTTAAACCTAACTTGTATGCCCCCAACGAGTTTTTCTGTGCATTCTTAATGTGTTTGTTTTTTTAGGGTTTGTTTGTTTGTTTGTTGTTCGGATAAATGTGCATGAACTTTACAAAAAACAAACGACACCAGTGCACAGAAGGCAAGAAAAGGTGTGTAGTGGCGCAGCTAGGCCAACATCCTAAAAGGGAATCGCCAATCAGGTATCTACGGGGAAAATATTTTTTTTTTCATTCTTCTCCTTTTCTGAGGCGTTCTCAAAAAGGACTGAGAATCATCTAGTGATTCTTCATTTTTCACAATTAGGTAAGGGGAACGTTCATTCTCCCTGTGCCCCAAAGGGACCTTGCCTGTGGTTTGTGGTGTCTTTTTTGCTGGCATCCTAACTGGCCCTTTTGCATTCCTGCCAGCATTCTGAGCAAACAAACGCCCAGTTGCATTGCTCACATTCCCCTTTGCTGCGCTCTGTCCACTAAGTAGTGATTCCGACCCCTCCTCTTCACTGTCCTCATCACAACTGTTACCTGTATCAGCAGGGTTACTAATATCACCTTCTGAGTCGCTAACCCCCTCGATGTGGCCTAGAGCTTTGCCCCTGGACTTAGACAAACTAGAGGTTTGAGTACTGGTATGCACGCTATTGGTCTTGCTACCCGGTTCTCCGACTGTACCCCCTGATGGCGTTTCAGTAAGATAATCTGTAAGTCTTTGGAGGCATGTGTTCGCAACCCTAAGACTGTTAATTATCTCCTTTTGAAACAAGATGTCCTCCTCGTCCCTCTTATCCATTTTTAGCTCCTTTCGGCGGTCAGATTCCGTTACCCACTCCACAAATCCGGATAAGGTGTTATCCAGCCTCGCAGCTGCTGTGGTTCTTTGTTTCCTTTTCCTGATTAAGGCAAGCCTTGTTGCAGGATCAAGAGTTGCCTCATAGTTTGTTGTTTCATTCTTTCCTGAAGTAGTGAAAAAAAAGGGAGATGACGCTGTCAATTTCATGAAAGGCTTGAGTAGGTGTACCACAGGCACACAATGTTTCAATGAGTAGATGTTACTGTAAGCAAGGCTACCTTTAGAAAGAAGGAATTAATAGTTGAACCCTCATTACACACACATTATCATCACTGAAGGGTGATGGGTGGGCTAAAGAAGGATATACAGGTGGTAGTAATTATATGATGCCACAAGTTCAGTTTACAGATCAAATATGTAATATTAAGGACCAAACCCAATGAACCACTGCTACACCCATAGTAAAAGCAAAAAACAGTATCAAAAGGTTTCTTACTGTTGTTGATGCCCCTTTCTGCAACAGTGGGAGGTGTGCTTTGTGAAGACGAGCACCCAGACGTGGAGGGCTCACATCCATCAGTCGATTGAGTATCTAGGGAAAAGCAGTAATGTTTTCTGTAGAAATTACTAGTGGCTGTTTTGGTTTCCTAAAATGTGATCCCGGCCCAGCATGGTGGTGGTAGTCAAGCAGTACCTCATAATATAGCATGCTACATGAGTAAGGTGCGGAATTTGTCTCCCCTGGAAAGTTACTTACCAAATACCGAAGTTTCCGAGGGCCCAAAGCTCTGGTTATCGTAGTCTGCTTCCTCGAATAGAATCAACGTGGCGGCATTTTCTCCAACGCCCCGCATCGCCTCCATTGCTACCAGTGGGAAGAGGTGCAAATGGAAGAGAACGAATTAGTTAATATGCCCCACATGGCAGGTTCGCATGCAGCAAGATGAATGCTTTGGCGCGCGTCGTCAACTGATTACGGTTTTCCGTTTTATTTTTAAATCCTAATAGTGATTGGTTTCCTTACTGTCAGGCACGCCCCACTCCCCCCTCCCTTCCTTCCAGTGCGTAACTGTGGTGGTCAGCTGAATGCTGGGTATACGTTGGAGTTGTATTGATAGTAGTACTTCCTGTTCTGTTCTATCCCCACACATTTCATCTGAATTAAATGCTGCCTAAATAACACAACATATAAACACACCACTCAAATCCACAATGTTGTTGATCTCAACCAAGAATATTTCAATCTGTATTTAACCTAATTTTTTTTTAAGAAACTGGCAAGCAACAACAATAATAGCTCTAAACATACACCATCATTTTCGAAATAAGAATTGCAGCGTATGTTAACGTAACCAAAGTGTCGGTTTCCTTATTAATGATTAGCCGTCGACGTATCGATGGGTTTGGTCAGTTTTTAATAAGTAATTGTGAAGATATGTGTCCTCAGACGACACACATGTTTTGACTCTCACATAAGCTCCCAGTGATCAGTAAAAAAATTTGTTTTTTACATGGAAGTACTATCATTCGGTAAGTTCGATGTTTTCCTGGTGGTTAATAGAGATAATTTTTTAAAGGGATCGATGGTTCCCGATAGCTAATAAGTGCTATTTTTGAGACAATGAAAAATAACTTCCTATGGAACCACAACCGAATGTAAGTTTTCCTGGTTACGGGGCAGCCATCGACGTATCGATGGCTCCTTAGAAATTTTAAAATACATTTTTCAGAATGGGTGTCCTCAGACGACCCACATTCTTTGACTCGCAGATTAGCTAGATTGTTTTCTAAAGGCAGTCCTATCCATCGAAAGTTCGATTTTTGTCCTGGAAATTCAAAGATAAATTTTTTTTTACAGGGGCAATCATCATAACCCCAACTGTTTGGTACATAGTAATCATGTCCTACTGTTTTTTTGATAAACCTTTTATGTGATATAACGTTAAAAATGGGCTACCATTCGACAGATCGATGGCTCCCTAGAGTTATTAATTGCTATTTTAGAAACAATGTTTTCAAACGATACACATGTGTTCCCCGGGAATTTATTAGTTCCGGTTTTTGACTAATCCTTTGCGTCGCGGCGGTAAACCGACACGACGGTACATCGAAGCATGCATGCGCGTTTAAATATACAAAATGGCAAAGTTAAAATCACTGCCTGAATCAAAAACTTTGTTTTGGTAACTCACCCGTGCCTGCAGAAGACTCACTTTCGGTGGTCCGTAGAGGGTGGATTGATGTGTCGGTGCGGAAAATGTTTGCCATCTCGTCATACCAAACAAATTTTGACCTTCCGGACCCGGATGTGTTGTTATGAATAACTGCCTGCTTGTAAAGCTTCCGTAGTGATTTTGTTTTTGTCCTGCATTCGGATGCAGAACGAGTAAAACCCAGTTTTCCAAGTTTTTCAGATGAGATCACCTCAAATATCTCAATATTTCTTTTTAGTGAAGATAATGCATATTTTTATCTCCGCCTCCCCCCATACCTTAATTAATGCTGAGGTCTCCTCATTCCCCCAGATAATGCCTCTCTTAATTTTGGTTTGTACTGGAGTTCCCTGACTACTTTCCGATGTGTCTTCAGTATCCATTTTCTAATCTCTGCGGTAGAAGCTCTCAAGCAATACTGATCAGTAAAAGATGTCCCCTGAATACTACCCAGTACATAGGCTTCCTGTCCCCCTCCCCCCTTGGAGCCTCAATCTGCATGTCAAGGGAAAGGTGCTGGCAACCCAACCCATGCAAAGGATTGTTGGCTGGTAGTGGTGGAACTCCATTACCAAGAGCTGTAAAGCACATGTGCGATTGTATTGCTTTATACTAAACACGTTTCAGAAAAAATTGCACCCATGTGGCACTCATGAGAGCTGCTGTCTCTTATTGATTATTTTTCTCTGAACTTCTGATGTACCATATCCAAAATGTTGTCGCTCAGAGGGAAGTTTTCTCGTTAGAAATTCTGTTGCCTGTAAGGGTACTTCCTTTTCCCCCCCAAACACTACTGACTAATCTGCATATCAAGAGAAAGGTGTAGACTACCCAGGAGTTTAATTGTTGGCTTGTAAATCGCAAGGGGCCCCTTACTCAGCCCTGTGATTTCACTGTGCTGTGATGCGTTCTGGAAAAAAAACATTCTGAAATCCAAGTCCGTAATCACCACAAATACTTTTCCTAATTAAAGTAGACACATTTTGACTGCCCCCATGAAGTTTTACAGTATAAAAATGAGGTTCGCAAGGCACAATCTGAAGGACATAATACTATGGCTGCTCACCACTGCCGATAGTTATAAACTGCAGTGGATCAGCAGTTTATAGTGAGTAGTGTAATATCTGATTATGATCCTATCTCATGGTGTAACACCATTGAAATACAACGGAAAAACATGTCCCACGAAGGGAGTTTGAGTGCCCTTTATTAATCTGACTAAGCTGGTTGCACTGATCTGCTTCCAAAGGAAAGCAAGTCATGAGTTCAGGCCCCTTGCTGGAAAGAGATTTGCAATACTATCCATCTGCTGTTTTCTTTCTCAATAGATGTTATCACTCTAGTCTGACTGGTTACTTCCTGCTCTGGCACCTCTGCAGGCCCCAACCAGCAAATCTTGAGGTAGTTGATGAAAATCCTGAGGCTGTTGTCTGTTTTATAGAGGTTTCAGAGGGCATAGCAGATATATTGCTGTAGGCCATGTGGTATATACAGCACTTACTCATTACTTTAAGGTGCTCTTTTTTTCCGGTAATGTAAACAAGTCTGCATGCCCACATTGCAGTTATACGGAGAGTGCTAGTTGGAGTTGAAGCATGAGTTCCCTGCTAAGGTACCCTCCATATAACATGGTTTTTTTGAGTCGCAGTGACTGCTTTATGAAGCTCAAAAGATAAAGATTATGTGGTTAATACTACACAATGTCCTATCATGAAGAGGTTACAATCAATGGCAATTGAAGCCTTGTAGGATTCTGGTATTAATTGTTACTAGAAATGATTCTAGGTTACATTATGGCACAGGCAAATGAAAAAGCCCTCATCACTGCACCCAAACACCAAATTTCCTTTGGCCCTCTAGAAGGCTGTGATCCCTGAGAGTTTCATTCCAAGTCACTGTGGCTGTAAGCACCCTTAAAGGGGTCATGTGGTTGAAAGAATGGTCAACAGTATGAATATGTTTTTTATTTAGGGTTTCAAGAGTTGCTGAAATTATTTTTCATACAAGTCACTTAACATGGGTTTGTAAATACTCAGCAATGGCATTGCGCACTGCTTCTGCCTCTGCACGGGCAGTTCCCGATCTGTTACAGTCATATGCTTCCGTGCAATCCAGTGAATCATCCAGGGAACGTTGCTGCTGATCCTCATCTGGAATTTCATGCTTTTCCCGTTCACAAATGTTATGTAGAATCACGGCAGCAGCAACAATTGAGTTGATGTTTTCAATGTGTGCTTCTATTCTGACAGATAAGCGCCTGAATCGTGCCTTCAAGCGCCCAAATGCTCTTTCAACGACGCACCGTGATCGATTAAAAATCTTATTGTAGTGACGCTCCCTGTCATTTCTTGGTACAGCGAAAGGCTTCATCAGCCACTTACACAATGGATACGCACCATCCCCTAAGATTATGGGTGGAATCGACACCCCTGCATAGGTGAACAATGGGCTGCCGGGAATTAATGTCCCTTCCTCCATCTTACTGAAGAGAGTAGATGACCTAAAAACATGAGCATCATGGTTCACACCTGAATGTCCGGTCAACATCGGGGAAAAAATACCGTCTCCGTCGCATGCAGCCTGCAGTAGAACAGAATGGAAAGACTTCCTATTAAAGTAAGCCGGACCCTGCAATTTAGGTGGGCAGATCGGAATGTGTGTTCCGTCAATACAACCAATAGTATGCGGAAAACCGAAAATTTTCATATAGATGACGTCATCTGTTGAAATAGAAAACAGAAGAAACAGTCATTGACCCACAAATGCATAGAAGTTGAGGAACATTCATGTAGCATACATGGAACACCAGTGCGTGATGTCGCAATGCAGGAGCAGCCATTGGACAGGTTCCTCCAGGAACCTGCCCAACGCCCCTCAAAAGTCTTCCTGGACTGACCCCATCTCCCCAGTGTGTGGCAGGGAGATCCATATTGCAAAATTGCGCTGGGTATATTGATCATTTTAATTATCACTTGAATTCCCATAACCCCTAAATTTGAGCGCTTTCTACCTAGTTCTTGATTTTTGTGGGAGCAAGATGCGCTTTCCAGTATCTACCATACTCATGCGTTTAATATTGTTGTATGCATCAAACGTTTCCCCATACTAAACATGCCCATAGAAGGCATCCTGGTCTGACCATGCCACCCGTGTGTGTGGCGGGGAGTACCGTAGACCAACATTGTGATGGGTGGGAAAATTTCAATTGTACTTCGAAGCCCTTTTTTCCCCCCCCAATTCGACTGAGTTCAGGTATTTTGTGGGATGGAGAAGCGGTTCCCGGTATGTACGTCTCTCATCTTAAAAACGTAATGCAAACTGTAACAGACGAACCCGCATTAAAACACCTACCTTACTGAATTCTGATAGGCGAACCTCTTCCTTGAGAAGGACGTGTTCCATTGCCAGGCACACCTCGATGACTATACTTGCCACAGTAGAACTTCCTTTCTGGAATACAAGGGCGATGGTTCTGTAGCAAGAACGGCTGGCCAAGAAGTACACGCCAATTGCTACTCGTTCTTCGACTGGAACTGCTGACCGCATTACTGTGTCCCTCCGCATCAGATATGGTCGCAGCTTGTCCGCGACCCCAAAAAGTGTTCTCCTTGACATTCGGAAGTTTTCCAACCATTGTCTGTCGTCCCACAGCTTAAGAACCGTGTCGTTAAACCACTGAGAACGCCCAGGGTAGCACCAGAATAGTTTCTGTCGAGGCGACGTCCGTATCCACTGGGAAATGACCCTTATCAAAGTGTTGCAACCAACCATAGTTTCCCTAAACAAATGCCTGCGTCGAAGTAACCGGTTTCTGCTAGAGAAGCATAACGTAGCTACACCGTCTATCAACTTACAGTAACTGCGCAGCAGTGCAACAAAATATGGGATCCTCCGTTTGAATTTCTTTAGCCGGCACTCAGAACGAGAGGGAGCCATGATAGCATGAAATTGATAACGGAGGCGGAAGTGCCACCGACACTGCTCTAGGGAGTTAGGAAGGGAGAACTCGAATGCCTTTGGAGGAGCCATGGGTCATACAAAAGATATGTTGTGTGCTGGTCCACCTAGTGCCCATGAAGGAGAACAGCATTTTTTATCACGCCGCCAATGGACGGAGCAATACAAATCGTAACTGGAAAACAAATGCTGATACAATTATTCGGCTCTTCAGAAAATGACAGGCGGGTATCGATGAATCGGTACGCCGTCGGGTTTTTTAAAAAAAAAATAATAAGAAGAAACCAGACATTTAAAATAAGCTTCTCAGTGCGAAGGGAGCACGTGAAGTAGTACTGGATTCGACCCTAAAACATCGCCCGGTGAGGACAAGAAAATAGGGGTGGGGGCGAATGGAGACCACGTGACCACCACGTGATCGCCTTCGGATTCACAGCGAAGGCAATCACGCTGCGAAGAGAAGTACTTCGTGAAGTGACGGCCAAAGAGCAGTCATCTGGACTTCCTTTTTTGATCTAAGCATCCATTTGGGTGCTTCTGGGACAACTCCTTTCTCTTTTAAAATCCTAATGTGACAATGCGTTTTTGATGCTGTACGTCTCTGCCGTACAAGATGAACTATCAAAAGAATTGCACTGAGTATGAAGATTCATAGGCCACTTTCATGTGGATTGTTGTAGACATGTGGATTCAGCACCCTGCCTACCAGTGCCATTTCCTTCACTTCAGTGCAAATGTATGCTTTTACATCCTGTTCAAACCACGCCTCCCTCCCTCCCTTCTCTGAATGAGGGGGCAGCAGTCATGGGCAGCTCCATCTGAATCCTTGGACTTTTATAGTTTATAGTTCTAGTCTTTTGATCTGGACCCGGGGAACAAGTGTGTGTGTGTGTGTGTGTGTGTGTGTGTGTGTGTGTGTGTGTGTGTGTGTGTGAGGAAGATACTGTATAGAGGAAGTGAACGTGAATTTTCTCAACCATCCTATCCCGCTTTCCTTGACTACTATTGCATCTTATTCAGAAGGTATTCAAAATGTTTGGGCGTGTGTGTGAGGGAGCAATGTGCCTGTCCCTGAACTCAAAATAGGTGCCTATCCCTGTTTTTAACTAGTAGATAACAGGAATTTCTGGACCTATATTTTTGCACTTTTTAACAGACAAGCATCTGATCAGCAGTAGTCTCTCTCTCTCTCCCCCCACAACTCCCCGCCCCAGTCCTCTCAGATGCCAGCCTTAACCGAAATAACTCAATCTGGTTTACATATTAAGAAGGAGAAGCAAACCTCCTGCACCATTTAGTCTGCATCAGAAAAATTTACATTCTTGGAGCAAAGAACCCCATTGAAAGATGAGCAAACTGCTCACTATCCAGAAGGTGCTTAATATAAAATACAGTATAAAAGTAATGTGCATAAACATATCAGTCATATGAGATGCTCAAAATGTTATGTAAAATCTGTCTTTGTCATCCTTTTTTGATTTCCCATTTTTTTAAACAAACAAACAAACAAAAATGCTTTGTTCCTTTATGTAAAAGCGTGGGGTTTAGTGATTTCAGCAAGTGATTTCAGCTCTGTGACATAGTATGCTGGAGACAGCTTCTATGGTAACAACTCTTTATTCAGGGAGAGAACAAGGCTGGGGACTGGGGCGAGGGAGCTACATTTATAGGAACGAGGACAGGCTAGGAAAAGATACATTTTGGAGGGAACAATTACAAGCAATCACAAAGCTGCCTTTTGGCGGAAACCAATAGGATTGAGGATCCAAATGCAGCAACTAGAAATAACCAATAGGCCTGTTCCCTTTGGAACAGGAAGGCAGTTACTTCAACATAAGCAATTACAGATAATAGGAATACAGATCAATACACAACACTTTACATATGATCTTGTCAGTGTCTAATGATTCAATTATCAACCCCGTTAGTTTTTAGGGATTACTATTCAGGTGCCCCCCTCTTCAGTGCCTTACATAAACAACCTCTTTATCACTGAAACCTTCAGCCTATTTTATGTATTTGAACGAAAAACTGAAAATTCTTCCAAGGGAATTTTTGGCTCTTTTTGGACTCCTGCATTCAGAAATAAAAATAATGCTTTCCTAGTGTACAACTGTTCAAACACTGGGAGCCATCTGCAGTTCAAGCACTTTCTATTTTGAAGAGTTTAGATGTAGTATTGTATTCAACAAGAGGAAGTGAATAGATCGTATATGCCCTGTTTCATCAATTGTTTGAAAGCAATTTTTTGGTCCATCTCTCATGGCCAGCAGGTGTCCAAACTCTTTCCATGCTACATTTTAGATGTGACATTGTTGACATAGGATAAAATAAAGAAAAACCTGAAACATCATACTGAAGAACCATCCAAAAGAGATGGGAGGATGACAAATTCCTGGAAAGAATAATTTGTTGATGGAGAACCTGAAGTTTGAGGGTTTTCAAAAAGATATTTTAGACATGAATGTTAGCTACTAGGAAATTAATTTGTGCTTTATCAATTGCAAGTCTTTGACTGTTCAGATGGTGAAAATTTCTGAATCATTCTGTAAGAAATGGGAGCGTTGCAACATTTGATTGTCCTGATGCAGAATCTTTGCTCTGGACAATAGGCTGATGGAAAATATCCTCAAGTATAAAGATACGTCACTGCAGGCCAAGGCCGAGCTCATTCATGCTATGGTATTCCTGATTACTACGTACAAATGTAGAAGCTGGACAATGAAGAGAGTTGACAACGAAAAAAATAATCCCATTTATAATGTGGATGTGGGAGACCAGTATGAACTCATAGGAAAAGAGAAATACAGCAGACTTACTTATCCATGGTCTGAAAATATTAAAAAATATTATTGTATTTTCCCATTTATAAGATGCTGCTGTCTATTAGATGCCCCCCTTTTAAGATGCCCAAATTAAGAAAATTAATAAATCCTCTTTGAGCCCTCCTTCACCCCACCCCCACCAAACCTCATGGTATTTCCTTTACTTTTTGTGTTCTTAAGACTCCTCTCTGGAGCTTTCATTTTTGCAAGGATTGGAGCTTTGGTTTTTGCAGGGAACAGGAGCAACCCATTAAGAAGTTTGTTTGCACGTGAAAATGAAGGGTCTGATCCTCCAAGAACAAAGCAGACAGGAGGGCAGTCAAGAGCTCCTGGAAAGAAAAGAAAACAGCACCTGGGGTGGGAAGCAGCAGGGGGCGGGGCGGCAGAGAAATGAAACAGGGGGATCCAAACAGACCTGGCTGTTTCATTTCTCCTCCTGCTGTTTCCCACCCCCGATGCTGTTTTGTTTTCCTTTCTTTCTAGGAGTGCTTGATTGCCCTCCTCTCTGCTTTTTTCTTGGAGGACCGGATCTTTTTTTGGCCTGAAAATGAACTTCTTAGTGGGTTGCTCTATGCACAGGCATTTCCTTGCAAAAAGGGAAGGTGCCAGTCCTTGCAAAAACAAAGCAGAGAGGAGTCTTCAGAACACGGCAGCAAGGTCAGTTTGGCTGTAATCTGGATTTTTCCACATCCACAGGGTAGTGGATGACTGGAACCAATGCCCATGGATGCAGGGCTCCTACTCGAATGTTAGGAAAGACTGAAGGCCACTAGGAAAAGTGGAAGGCCTAGCATGAGATATCTTGACTCCATAAAGGAAGACACAACTTTTAGTTTGTAAGAAGTGATGGTGCAGCTAACTGGGGAAGGGGTGAGGGGTGATACAAATTGATCCACTATAAACTCACTCCTGATGAGCAAGGAAATGGCCACAAAACAGTTTTCCCTTTCTCACCAAAGGTGCTCTATTTCCTTTTGGTTTTCCAAAGACCATTTCACTTAACCAGCGTTGTCGGGAATAAAAATTATGAGGAGCTGAGGAGGGAAAATAATCAAGGCTACCCTCTCACTATTAATTCTGCAATGGCAGAAACGATGACAGTGCTGCAAAGGCATTGGCTTAAAAACAAACATGGTTTGTGTTGTGCTCTTTGATTATTTAAATTGTTATATAATTGTGTGATTCTATTCTAATATGTTGTAGCCCTCAGGCTAGATGGCTTGCGGTATAAAATCTATCAATTAAAAAAATCAAACAAACAAGCAACAAGGCAGAGGGCAAAAAAAGTCAAATTTGCGGGAAAATTCTGGCCTGACAGACATTGACTTCCACATCATGTAGTCGATGGAAAAATAATACAAATCTAATGGATCTCAGAACAATTCCCGCAATATCTCCCAATGCGGTCACCCTTCCAAGTACCTATACTAACAATAAGAAGCTTTCGGAGGCTATTAATTCATGTGGTTACTATAACTCAGAAATCATTTGATGGCACCTAGCAACAGGAACAGGAATAACAGAAGAATTCTACTTCATTTTCTTTATGTCAGCATCCTGTCTGAAGTAATAATTATTGATGTCGGTCATCGTCTAAGTATGGAAAGACAGGGCAAACAGTTAAGCGCTGAACTTACTTCAAGCCCCAGGAGCTGAAGTACAACATTTTTCAATCTGTGAATCAAACAAGCAGCTGTACTTGGAGCGATGATATTAGGATGATAAACAATGAGCATTGAGCATATACAGCCCAATAGTTTCAGGAATAAAGAGCAGAGACTGTTTGCCTCCATTTCTTCCAGTACAGAAATGCCCACCCCACAATTTGTGGCCAGGGAACTTAGAAAGGGTGGATTCTTGACAGCCTTATTAGAACTAGCCCACTCTTGTTTTTTGAGAGTGTAACCAAGATGGCTTATACGGAAGATGAGGTAAGGAGTCATATCAGTAATTTACTCGGAGGAGGAGGTGAGAGAGATACAAGTCCTCCATGTCACCTTTCCATCCTCTTATGGATGTTTGTCACTTTGGCACCCATTCCTATCACGTTGGGACTGCCAAGACAGCTGCAGCACTTGGCTTTTCATGTCCACCCATTCTAAAAGCTGGTGTTGCTGTTCTCAGATCCTTCACTGCTACATCATCCCATTAAAGAAAATGGGTTATATGATGTTGCATTTGATCTTCGTGTTTTCCTATTTCATTATTCTTGGATAGAGATGGGTGTTTCGTTTCGGAAGGGGACTGGCTCCAAAATGAAATATGCCAGCACAGCTGGCATTCGGAACCCAGTCCCACAATCCAGAACAAAATCAACCACTGTCTTACGTTGCATTATCTCACGCGGGGCAAAACTTCAACCTGGAAGCAGCCTCCGACGCATCATCTTTCCGTCTCCCTGGTGCTGACCAATCAGACAGGGAGGCGGGATGATACATGTCCTTGCGAAGCTCCTGATTGGCCAGAACAAGGGAGAGGGAAAGATGATGTGTCAGAGGCTGCTTCCTGTTTGGAGTTCCACCCCACGAGAGGTAAAGCAAGGTAAGACAGTGGTTAATTTTGCTCCGGAGGGTGGGACGGGGTTCTGAATGCCAGCTGTTTTGGCATGTTTCATTTCGGAACCAATCGCCTTTCAAAACGAAACATCCATCTCTATTCTTGTATCCATGGAAGGGAAATAAATTGGTTAAGGCATTCATCTATGGCCACAGTTATGTGACCTGGGCCACCTGGAAGACTACCAGACATTCTGGTATCCAGCTGGGCCTACGCTAGTTTGCCACCATTCCTAAGGTGGGCAGATACATCATGCAAAGGACCAGATTGGAATTGTTCCTGACTTACTCCCAGAGTGATATTCTGCCAATTCCCCTGCAATGTCTAGGGCTGCATGTAGGTGAGGGAAATTATTCCAGACCGTAATATTACAAGCATGCTAAAATCTGACTGTGATTTGTTGTGTTTGGCCTATTGTGGCCACTTTAAGATCTGTGAGTGTTTTATCAAATTATAATAATATGAGAATGTGATTATTTAACCACAAGAAACTGAACATTTCTGAAAGAAACTTGATAAGGCTGATAGAAAAACACATTTGAGGTTACAGCTGTGACTCACTTTTCTGGACCACTTACAAATGGATCTGCAGGTTATTTTTCTTTAGAGGCCTGCAAGGATTGATTAAGCAAAAGCTTGGCCCTTTTGTGTGGAATGTTTCTAGAATAATGTTGCCAAATGCCTTCTGTGGGGATTGTTGGTACCACGATTGCAGGTCAGGGGTTTGGGATCCCAAAGCACAGTAGGAAGCACCTTTGCAATCTAACGTGATCCCTGGTTCAGAGTTATGAGGACTAGGTGGGGACAAAGGGGAAGGAGCACAGCATAGACACCAGTGGAAACACTCTATGGTCATTAATCAACCTTGACTAGGAGGCATTGTCCCTGGAGTTTTATGAAGGCTGAAAAGAGGGCCTAGATGTTAGATTACCATAAACGTCCCACCTCTGTTTAAATAAATAGGCCAAAGTGCAAAATAGTACTTAAATCTATTTTTTGTTTCTTGCCTCTTTGTTGATTCCTTTGTCTACACACATGCTTACAATTATTGCACCTTGTTAGATTTATATCCCATTTATCTTCCAAAGTACAGGATAACCCTGCAGCACTCTCCAATGCCCTTTCCCCTTGAATCATGTTACTGTTCACACACAGTTGGGTCTTTCCAGCAACACAGCCCCCTCCCCCCTCTCTTTTTTTGCTCTTCTCTCTCTCTCTCTCTCTCTCTCTCTCTCCCTCTCTCTCTCTCAATCTCATGGGAATGTTTATAAACCAGACTTCAAAAGAAGAGAATACCAAACACAGATCATGCATTACTGCAACCTTACCCCATTGGCTCTAAAAGCTGACATGAATATTTTACTTGTAAATTCTATAATTTACTGTATTTCACTTGCTACCATGTATGTCTGAAGAGGCAGACATGTTCAAAAAAATCTTACAACAAAGTATAACAGTTTCTAAAGTGTCAGTTTTTTTAAATCTCTTTTATTTCTCTCCTCTCTTTGGGTTTTGCCTGATGTGACTGCACAGACTAACTATCACTTCTAAATCTACAATGCAAATTCATTAAAATTAAAGGGAGCTGTGTGGACATTAGAAAAAAACAAATGCAAGAGTAGGCAATATCATTATAGACCACAAATATGCTAGCTTTTGTAGATCAGGACCACTTTGTCAGGTGTGTATCAGTGTGAAGAATTTAAAATCCCAAAGCTCATATTCAGTGAAACTGAAAAAGGCAGAGATATGTAATCTTTGTAATGGATAGTGAAGTTACTGGTTATGTCCTAATAGAGCCCTAAGAAGAAAGGTGTCATGCATATGTAAAGACAATCATGTAAAGATAATCATTTTCTGCAGTGGTTCACTCCCCTTTGTACAGCTGACCACGTGACTAGTAGACTGACTGAAATTGCAATCAGGGATTTCCCATTCATGTGACAGCAATTCTGCTGGAGGGGGAGATAGGCTTCTATGATTGCTCTTACACAACAGCATATCAGAACAGGATGCCAGCTTAAGACTTCTTCCTGACAAATGGTTCTTGGCAATCCAAACACATGGTGTACCTATTCCATCCTTCCCTCCCTAATGCAGTTTTTTTTTTGTAAGAAAACCGGGGAGGGGGGAAGCCTCTGAAAACTCCCTAAAATTCCATAAATGAGAACACAATCACAATAAAAGCCTTCTCTGCAATCTGGAGCACAGACACATGGACTACAAGCTCCAGCATGCTGGCTGAGGGAAGACAGAGTAGTGATAAAAATAACTTTTTCAATGGGTGCTGGAAAGCACCTGTTGCAGAAGAGATGCAATAATTTAAAAAGGATGTTGACAACCTCGAGCGGGTGCAGAGGAGGACAGCCAGGATGGTTGAAGGTCTGGAGGAAATGTCTTATGAGGAACGGCTTAGGGAACTGGGAATGCTTAGCCTTTCTAAAAGAAGGCTGAGTGGGGGATGTAACTATGTTTAAATATTTGAAAGGATGTCATATTGAAGAGGGAACAGGTTTGTTTTCCATGGCTTCAGAGACTAGGACTCGTGGCAGTGGTTTCAAACTACAGGAAAAGAGATTCCATTTGCACATTAGGAAGAACTTCATGACAGTCAGAGCTGTTTGGCAGTGGAATATGCTGTCACAAAGGGTGGTGGAGTCTCCTCCTTTGGAGGTTTTTAAGTAGAGACTGGATGGCCATCTGTCGGAAATATTGTGATGGGGTTCCTGCATGGCAGGGGGTTAGACTAGATGGCCCTTGAGGTCTCCTCCAACTCTATGATTCTATGATTCTATGATAAATAAAAAAATGTTTGTGGTTAGATTGGATGATCACAACAGCTTCAACAATGCAATTAATGGCCTTTGCTTCCATGCATTTCAAACATTCGCCAGTTTATTGATTTATTTCAACCAGTCTCTTCCCTGGCTATCAGTGTGCAACATCTTAAAATATTTGGTTTGTGCACTTTTTCTTTTTCCATTAAAGCCTCCACCCTCCCGTCAATAAAAAAGAGAAAAAGTTCATTTTCTAAATACTATTTACCGTAACTTCTTTATTTAATTGTTTTGACACAAACAGGATGTAAATTGCTTTTGCTTTCTAAAACTCCTAACAATTTCAGTCTTTACATCAAATTAAAGGAGCTTTGAAAGGAAATAATGCATCTGCAGATGGTGCTGAGTTGCATAAAATTAATTACTACATGTGCAAGTTCTCAGTAATTAATTCCACTGAGGCTTGTAAAATCCATTGCAAGCAGAATTAGATGTTTAAAGCCTTTCTTTTGTACCTGCTCATTTTACTGTCATATGGCAGGACATGTTGAAATGCAAAGGAATAAAAATGTGTTCTGTTGCCCAGAAAAGGCGTCCGTTTTCTATTGCCATGAATTTGAAACAAGTGACCATACATACCCACATTTTTATCCCGAAAAGTAATTTGGATGAAAAATAGCAGTGTTCCAGTGCTTCTTTTATATCCAGCAATAACATTTCAGATTTATAAAGGGCTGTTACAGCTGAACAGAACCAACACAGAACTCAGTCAGGATGGAGGGGGACACACAGAAGAGGCTCTGAAAAGTTCTTAATGCAAGGTGGCATCAAAAGGCCGCAGCTCAGTGGCAGAGCACATGCCTTGCAATCAGGGCCAGCGCTTCCATTAAGGCGAACTAGGCAGTTGCCTAGGGTGCCAAAATGGAGAGAGGGCGCCAAAATGGAGAGAGGGTGCTGGCCAGCCTGCTGCCCCCCACCCCCACCACTGGCCACTGCCATCCGTCCCCCCCATCACCCGCCAGCTGCCCGTTGCCGTCTGCCCATCGCTGCCCATTGCCGTCCACCCACCGCCCGCCGTGCCCCGCGCCCATCGCCGCCCACCCCTGTGCCTGGCGCTGTCCGCCCCTGCGCTCATTGCCGTCTGCTGCCCCCTGCCCCCACCGCCCCGCCCCCCACCACCCTGCCCCCCCACCTCTCGCCTAGGGAGCAAAAAAACCTAGCGCCGGCCCTGCTTGCAATTACAGATGGGCATGAACTGAACTGCGAACCAGAAAAACAGACACATCAGCCTGGTTCATGATTCGGGTTGTGACTGTTCAGGGATCCTGTTTTGCTAAAGCAAACAAAGTGCCGAACCTTTCCCTCCTTTGCTTTGGCAAAATGAATGCACACCTGCCCTCTTCCCAGCTGGCTCATCACCTACCTACCTGATCCTGTTGCCTTTTCTACCTCCATTGCTGCCGTCATTGTCATAGTGGGCTGGCTTCCCCTTCAGGAGCTGGGCCTGTCGTTTCTATGCATGACTGCGCCAACCAGCTGTTCAGGGTGATCAGTTTTGGGCTGGCTCCATGCACAGAAGGCAGCCACGATGGTGAGCAGTGGCACAATGGTGTGGCATAGGCATGGCGGGGGTGGTTGTCGAAATGTGATGACAACGGCCACAGCGGTCGCACTCAAGCTCCTTGCTGGGAAGCCAGTCATTGCTTTCTACGCATGTGCTTCTCTCTGCGTAACGACGACAAGGAGCTTGAGCGGTTCCTGGACAGAGCGGAAGAGACTATCCAGGTCCAAGAAGAGACAGGGCACACTTCAGAGGAGGAAGTCACTCCCCCAACTCAGGAGGTGGATGGGTGGAGGAATGTGACTCAAAGGAGTAGAAGGCCAAGGCATCGCTCAGAGAGTCTCATCTTGCACAATCAATTTGAAGCTCTTTCCCTCAGCACACCTCATGAGGCACACATAGAGGAAGAAGTGGTTCCACCGGAGGATCTCTCCCTCATCACTATTGATGAGATACAAGATCAGGTACATGTTGATGACCAGGCTGCAGGAGAGAAGCTCATTGTGCTAGGGGATTCTATCATTAGAAATACGGAGGGATGGATTTGTGAGGAGCATGATAACCGGATGGTCACTTGCCTGCCGGGTGCAAAGGTTGCAGACATCACCAGAAATATAGATAGCTTGTTAGAGAGAACTGGGAAGGAGCCAGTGATCATGGTACACGTCGGTACCAACGATGTCGGGAAGGCCAAGCGGTCAGTCTTGGAAGCCAAATTCAGGTTGCTAGGTAGAAGATTGAAGTCCCGGGCTTCCAAGGTAGCATTTTCAGAAGTGCTACCTGTTCCTCGTGCAGGTCCCGCCAGGCAGGCAGAACTCAGAAGCCTCAATGCGTGGATGAGGCGATGGTGTCAAGAGGAGGGCTTTAGATTTGTCAGGAACTGGAGAACATTTTGGGACAAGCCAAACCTGTTCAGGAGGGATGGGTTGCACTTGAATCATGATGGGACCAGATTGCTGGCACTCAACCTCAAAAAGGCAGCAGAGCAGCTTTTAAACTGATAACTGGGGGAAAGCCGACAGGAGCTGTGTGGCATCCGGTTCGGAACACCTCATCCTCGGGGAATGAGGTTGGAGAGGGTAGAGAATCACATAGAGATGACATAGCAAGTATTAACACTGGCAGAATAGCGGAATGTGACAGTTCATCTACTGAAAATAAAAGCTGTGGGGGGAGAAGAACAAGGCAGCAGCTGTTGCGGGACCCACTGTACAAGTGCTTCTACGCCAATGCTCGAAGCCTCCGAGCAAAGATGGGAGAACTTGAACATCTGGCAGCTAGGGATAACATTGATATAATAGCCATAACAGAAACCTGGTGGAATGTGGAGAACCAGTGGGACACAGCAATCCCAGGCTATAAACTCTATAGAAGGGATAGAGAGGGGCGGGTTGGAGGAGGAGTGGCCATCTATGTCAAAGAAGGCATAAAATCCAGCAGAATGGAGATTGACAGAGGGTCTGACTCCGCCATAGAATCACTGTGGGTTAAACTACCAGGTCCAAAGAGTGATGTGATAGTTGGAGTATTCTATCGTCCACCAGATCAAAAACTTGAGGGGGACCTTGAAATGAGGAGAGAATTCATGGAGGTGGCTAAGAGGGATAGGATAGTAATCATGGGGGACTTTAATTATCCCCACATTGACTGGGCCAATGCGAGCTCTGGGCAAGAAAGAGAAACTGGGTTTCTCGACTTGCTGAACGACTGTGCCTTAGAGCAACTTGTCACGGAGCCCACCCGAGAACAGGCAACTCTAGATCTAATATTGTGTGATACTCAGGACCTCGTCAGGGATGTGAATGTCACTGAGCCTCTGGGGAACAGTGACCATGCTGCAATTACCTTTGCCATGCATGTCGGAGGAAGAGTGTCAACCAAATCAGACATAAAAACCCTTGATTTTCGAAGGGCAAACTTCCCTCAGATGAGGAAACTAGTTAGAGAGAAACTGAAGGGGAGGGTTAGAAGAATCCAATCTCTTCAGTGTGCATGGAGCCTGTTTAAAACAACAATAATAGAGGCCCAGCACAAGTGCATACCACAAAGAAAGAAGAGCTCATTTAAGTCCAAGAGGACACCGGCATGGTTAACGAGTGGAGTTAGAGAGGCTCTAAAGCACAAGGAGAGGTCCTTCTGTAAATGGAAATCCTCCCCAAATGAGGAAAATAAAAAGGAACACAAACTCTGGCAAAAGAAATGTAAAAAGGTGATAAGGGAGGCAAAGAAAGACTTTGAGGAACGCATGGCTAGCAATATAAAGGGTAATAATAAAAGCTTCTTTAAATATGTTAGAAGTAGAAAACCTGCCAGAGAACCAATTGGGCCTCTGGATGGTGAGGGAGGAAAAGGGGAGGTTAAGGAGGACTTGGACATTGCAGAGAAATTGAACGAGTTCTTTGCGTCTGTCTTCACGACAGAGGACCTTGAGCGGATTCCGCTGCCTGAGCCGCCCCTCTTGACTAAAGAATTAAATCAAATACAGGTTAAAAGAGAGGAGGTTTTAGGACTAATTGATAAATTGAGGATTAACAAGTCACCGGGCCCAGATGGCATCCACCCAAGGGTTATTAGGGAACTGAGAAATGAAATTGCAGATCTCTTAACGGTTATATGCAACTTGTCTCTTAAAACGGCCACAGTGCCGGAGGACTGGAGGATAGCAGATGTCACACCAATTTTTAAAAAAGGAAGGAGGGGGGACCCAGGAAACTACAGGCCGGTTAGCCTTACATCTGTCCCAGGGAAGATGGTGGAAGGCCTCATCCAAGAGAAAATCTTAAAACACATAAAAGAACAAACCTTGCTGAGAGAAAATCAGCATGGCTTCTGTAAGGGTAAATCTTGTCTTACAAACCTTTTAGAATTTTTTGAAAAGGTCAACAGGCACGTGGATTTGGGTGAACCGGTGGATATAGTCTATCTGGATTTTCAAAAGGCTTTTGACACAGTCCCTCACCAAAGGCTGCTGAGAAAATTGCATAGTCAGGGGATAAGAGGGCAGGTCCTCTTATGGATTGAGAACTGGTTGAGATCCCGGAAACAAAGAGTAGGTGTCAATGGGAAATTTTCACAATGGAGAGAAGTGAAAAGCGGTGTGCCCCAGGGCTCGGTCCTGGGACCGGTGCTTTTCAATCTGTTCATAAATGACCTGGAGACAGGGATAAACAGTGAGGTGGCCAAGTTTGCAGATGACACAAAACTTTTCCATGTGGTAAAAACCAGAGAAGATTGTGAAGAGCTCCAGAAGGATCTCTCCAAACTGGGGGAGTGGGCTGAGAAATGGCAAATGCGTTTTAATGTAACCAAATGTAAAGTAATGCATATTGGGGCAAAAAATCCAAACTTCATCTATCAACTCATGGGCTCTGAGTTATCCGTGACGGATCAGGAAAGAGATCTTGGTGTGTTGGTGGACAGCTCCATGAAGGTGTCTCCCCAATGTGTGGCAGCAGTGAAGAAGGCCAATTCCATGCTAGGGATTATCAAAAAGGGGATTGAAAATAAAACAGCCAACATTATAATGCCGTTATATAAAACAATAGTAAGGCCCCACCTGGAGTATTGTGTACAATTCTGGTCACCGCATCTCAAGAAAGACATAGTGGAACTGGAAAAGGTGCAGAAGAGAGCGACTAAAATGATTACTGGGCTGGGGCACCTCCCTTATGAAGAAAGGCTAAAACAATTGGGCCTCTTTAGTCTGGAAAAAAGGCGCTTGAGGGGGGATATGATTGAGACATACAAAAATAATGCAGGGTATGAGTAAAGTGGATAGAGGGAAGCTCTTCTCCCTCTCTCAAAATACCAGAACTAGGGGACATACACTCAAATTGAGTGCTGGGAGAGTAAGAACTGACAAAAGAAAATATTTTTTCACCCAGCGTGTTGTAAGTCTATGGAACTCCCTGCCACAGGATGTGGTGATGGCATCTGGCCTGGATGCCTTCAAAAGGGGATTGGACAGATTCCTAGAGGAAAAGTCCATCACGGGTTACAAACCATGATGGAGATGTGTAATCTCTAGGCTTTAAACCAGGGTACTTCAAGGGCCAGATGCAGGGGAGTGGTATCAGGAGACAGATATCTAGTCTCATGCGCTCCCAAACGCATCTGGTGGGGCCGCTGTGAGATACAGGAAGCTGGACTAGATGGGCCTTTGGCCTGATCCAGCATGGCTCTTCTTATGTTCTTATGTTCTTATGACAAGGCAGTAGTGGCATGCCCTAAACAGTTAAACGCCATCACTGGGCATGATCCAAAAGCCCAAACCATGAACTAGTTTGGTTTTCCTATTGGTTTATGGCTAATCACGAAACACAAACCATCATGAACCACCACTTTCAAGTTCATGCCATCTCTACTTAAAATCCTTGGGACCTCAGGGTAAAGTTGAGAAAGACCTGGGATGAAAGCCCTACTGAATCTTCTTCTTCTTCTTCTTCTTCTTCTTCTTCTTCTTCTTCTTCTTCTTCTTCTTCTTCTTCTTCTTCTTCTTCTTCTTCTTCTTCTTCTTCTTCTTCTTCTCCTCCTCCTCCTCCTCCTCCTCCTCCTCCTCCTCCTCCTCCTCCTAGCATCTGAGCTAGATGGCCCCTATGGTCTGACCTGGTATATGGCAAGTTGCAGTGTTCCCACAGTTCGGGCAATCCGAAATAATTTTTTTCAGAACACTTCTTTTGCACTTCATATTTAACAAATTAGTGATATGAAAAACATTATTGTAGTTGTTTTTGACTTAGAGGGATTCATGGCTTTGCCATGCTGACCTAGTTCAGGTCTATTTAATGCTGACTGCAAGAATTCCCTGGTGTGCAGGACCAACAAGTTGCTCAGAGCTACAGAGTTCTTTGGAATACATGTTCAGTGGGGTTACTGACTTTTGAACCAGCCGTGTCTTGATCACAGCTTGATGCTCAAGTAGTAACAGCTGGCAACACTTATCGATATCAAACTGCTCTGAAGGACATAGGGGCTCTTGACTCTGTAGGAAGACATGGTTTCTTTTTCTGACTATTATCTTTTTTTAGTCAGGTGATTATCTTGATATTGGTCTCATGATGCCCCTATATTCTGCTCCAGCTGTGGCCAAAAGGAAAGGAAATAAGCAGTTTCTCTTGATTGTGCTTGGTTCCATAGGAAGAAAGCACATATTTGTAACTACCACAGTGACTTGCTTTAGGATGAACTGAAAGATCAGAAGTACTTCTTAAGCTAAGAAATAAAGTTGAGACCTTCTCAGGAGCTGACTTTTGAGAGAATTGTTACATCATGGTCAAGGAAAGCCTAGACTTGGGTAAGTAAGCCCAGGCTGGGTATATTCACAGCCAAACTATTTTATTTATTTATTTATTTATTTATTTATTTATTTATTTATTTATTTATTTATACCGCCCATCTTCCCGAAAGAACTCCGGGCGGTTAACAGAGGGGGCAAAACCCCCCAATAAAATAACACAACAAACAACACAAAAAAAGGAAATAAGGGAAAAATGGGAATACAAAATATAAAACAGATGGACAAAATAGTGATATACATATGATAGGGAAGAGACTGCTTGGATCACCTTTGGATGCTTTCTGTGGTGGCAAGCAGTAGCAGAGTAGGTTCTTTGAATCAGATGCTGCACATTGCTTATTGGGGCTGGAGTTGGGTTTTGCTGACCCTTGGGCCCCTGCTCCATCGGCCAACTCATTGGCCCCCAAATCCATCTCTAAGTGTATGCAGTTCTAAGAGACAAGAGAAGACCTGTGCGTTCTTTACTTGGCAACGCACAGGAGGAAAGGGTTCTGGAAAACAGAGATACAGTATAACAAGCTACAAAAAACTGAGCTGCCAAACAGAAAATAGGGGGAATGAGAATGAGTGAGTGTCTGGGCGGTGGTGATGGTGGCAGCGGCAGAAGATATACTAGGCTGCTGTGGTGTATGTGTCAAAGAGATGGCTGCAGACAATGGGGTGGGGAATGAGACAAAGAGAGTCTCATGATCAACGCTAATGTTTCATGTCCTAGATAAGCAACGGCTATGGCAAGGATGCATTTGCTGTTATTTGTCAGGCTGGTTGAAACAGGGAAGGACAAGGGAATCAGAATCAAGTATACAACTGGAGAGGATGGGTCTTTAGAATTCACCAATTCATTATGATAGGTATGTGTATAATTTCTTGGCTTACATCTAAGCATACTTATTATTGCTTACATCTAAGCATACTTATTATTGGCTTACATCTCAGCATACTTATTATTGCTTTTTTCGTCTTCTATTATTTAGTTTGTTATTATTGTTATTGTTATTGTTGTAAACCGACCAGATTTCCTTCGGAAGATGGGCGGTATATAAATAAATAAATAAATAAATAAATAAATAAATAAATAAATAAATACATACATACTTTATGTATTCTTAGGCATATAGATATACTGTATATATTGCAGTGTGGCCAATACAGTAAACCCCCACCTATCACAGGCGTTAGGGACCTGACCCGACCCGCGATAATTGAAAATCCGCAATATGTGGATGCTGGGTCAGGTCAGGACTGGGCGGGTTCTCTGGGGGCTCTTGTACTTACCCCAGGCCTGGCACTGCCCCAAACAGGCCTGCAAGGGCCTTCCCAGTCCCCCAGAGGCCCCAAAAGTGCTTTCTAGTGCTCTGGAGGTCACTTCTGGTTTACTGGAAGTCACTTCTGGTTTGCGGGTAAGCACTTTTGGTGCCTCCGACGAGCCTAGGAAGGCTTTTCCTCCTTATCCCAGGGGGCCTTTTTTCCATATACTGCAGACCCACGATATACTGGGACCACAGTATATGAACCGCGAAAGGGCAGGGGACAACTGTATATGTTCATGACTGATGACGTCAATTTTTCATGCAGCCCAGGGAATCAGAAAGCTAGCACTGGTTGTGTTCTACCATGTTAAATGGCCTTCCAAGGCACAATCTAGGACAGTGATGGCAAAACTTTTAGAAACCGAGTGACCAAACTGCGATTCAAAACCTACTCGTTTTTCGCAAAGTACCAATACAGCAATTTATCCTGTATACAGGTCGCTGTGAAGGGACAATGTCAGGTACCTACAGAAAGGGCTGCAATTGCCAGCTTTGGCACCCATGCCATAGGTTCACCAACACTGATCTAGAAAAGACCATTAGCACATCATTAAAAGTGAAACACCTTGGAGTGATTTAAAAAAGCTGATGGTCATAGCCTCTTTTATTCACCATTTTGCAAATTAGCTTGCTTCTGTTTTATGGTTGGCCATCACAAGGTAAGCACAGACTTCATTTGCAAGTGTGATTGTACTTTGGAGGAACTGTGTGCCTTGAGAGAAAATATAAGACCAGGAAGGTGCAACTTAAACCCCAAGAAGCTACAGCAGACAAACATGTCTTTCTCAGAGCAACCAACCCCTTTCTGGGCAGAAGAATAATTTCCATTTTTCATATCTTTTACTGTCCTCCATTAGATTATTTTAGAGTGCTTTCAGGTGGACCTCTAAATTTTGTCATCTGGGCACATCAGTTGCTGTCATCATGACCTCATAACACACTTGGATATGATCCTGTGAGAATGGCAGGGGGAAGAGACATCATTTTTTGTATTGCTACAGAAACTGCACAAAAAGAAAGTAAGGGCAACCACAGAATGTGCTTGTACAGCTGTACCAAAATGATGCATGCAACACATTGTAGACCACCTCAATGCTTCTCGTTAAGACATACTGTAGATCCTATACAGGAACACATCAGATAGATAGAAGGCTGCCACAAGGAAGTGGTGCCCCAAGGGGGTTAGTGATTTGTATTGAAACATTTGTGACATTGGCTGCTTTTACATGACCTCTACAATCCGCTGGCAACTTAAATTCGGATGCCCCCCAACCAGAGATCGTGGGGTTTTGTTCTGCTTCCGGATTCCCATCCTCCTGCACTCTATTGCTGCTGTCTGCAGTGAGGGGAGGGAGAAAAAAATGCAGGCTCACCTCCTCCTGCCGTTGGCAGCAGCTAGTTTTAGGAGGACTGGAAGCCCGTCTGTCTGTTAAGGGGGGGGGGGACAGCAAAAGCAAACAGAAGGTGGAGGAGAGCCAGGCATTCACAAACAAACAGAAGGTGGAGGAGAGCCAGGCATTTAAAATCCGCATCGGAAAATGTTGTACCTCCTGGAGGCCAGGTACTTGTAAAATGCGCTGGAGTGCGCTTAAGTGGGCGTGGTCGTACTTAATTTTTTTAAAGCCCACAGCTGGTGGGAAAACAATTTTAAGCTCCACATCTGCAAGCCCTTTGCATCGGATTTTAGAGGTCGTGTAAAAGCAGCCATTGAGGTGGACGGGAGAGACAATTGGTGAACAGGTTAGTGTCAGCAAAGAGAGGAATCGTGAGGGGGGATGTTGAATTGACGGTTAGGCATGGGCATCATATACTTGAAAGTGCTAATCCCTGATGCCAGCTCTGATTGGAGTCTGTGTAATGGAGATATTGACACCCACAAAAGAGACTCCATGGACTATGATATGAGCAAAAAGAAAGCACCCCACCTCTCACAAATGCCTCCCTTATTTATTTATTTATTTATTTATTTATTTATTTAATAGATTTATATACCGCTACAAGGTCACTCTGGGAAGTTTACAACAATTCAACATAAAACAGCGGATACAATATACAATAAAATATAATAACTAAAACAGCATAGCACACTATATGTACTAAAATATAATAACATTACTCGCAAATCAAGAATAAATTAGGAACAAGTGGGGGAGGACAGCAATGTCAACAGTCAGCGAATAATTGTTAATAGCCAGGGTATGCTCCAGAACCAATCACAGAGAAAGAAAGAAAGAAAGAAAGAAAAAGAAAGAAAGAAAGAAAGAAAGAAAGAAAGAAAGAAAGAAAGAAAGAAAGAAAGAAAGAAGGGAAGCTCTGCTCCCCACTTGTTGGGGGAAGGGCGCGTTTGCCCTCCCAGCCCCGGCTTGGGCACGCGACTTTCGCGCCCATCCGGGTTTTTCTGCCCGGGGACGGGAGCCTATAAGAAGGCTCCCGTCCCTCGCCGCCATTTTGTTGGCGGCGAGATTTTTGGCGCTTGCTGCGGCTTGACAGCCCGCCCGTCAGCTGGGCTGTCTGATCGGAGCCCTGATAGGGGCTCCAGCAGCGTGCGGCTTCAGCGGCCGCGGCGGGAGCGGCCTGGGAACGGCGGCAGTGGCTGTGGCGGCATCCGGGTTGTCTTCTTCGCGGCCCGGGTTGCACCGGGCCGCCGGGTCTGTCTTTGGGACGTGGGGGGTGAGGGGGAATGGTTTAGGGGGAGGGTTAGTTAGGGCCCCGGGTGGGCGGGTGTTGCGTTTTCCCCGGGGGTGGGGATAGCTAGGTGATAGGGTCTGTCCCAGGGGCTTGGCTGGTTTGTTCCCGTCGCTGCGGGCTATTAATTAACTTCTTGCCAGCCCTCCTTAGGGTTTCTTTGCACCCCTTTGGGGTATTTGGTTGCCGGCTCGGGCTGTTTTAATTTTGTCCAGCCGTTTGGTTGTTTGCCCCCCCCCTTTTAGGGTGTGGGGGCTTGGCCTTCTCAGTGGGTGGGCCGGTTGGGCCATTGGGTTTGGATCCTCCTCCTTTCTTTTCCTTTTTGCAGGTGCGGTTCCTGATGGCGCCCAAGAAGCGCCCTTCCTCATCCGGAAGATGCTGGAGGGCTGGTCTAAGGAGCGGGGGAGAACCAAGGATACGCGTGCCCCGTTCACTCCTGAGATTTTGGCTCGGCTTACCAAGCAGTGGCTGGCCGTTTGCAGGGGCTCCTTTGAGGCGGCTCTTTTTTGGGCAGCTGCCCTGATCGCCTTCTTTCCCGCGCTTCGCATCAGCGAGTTGCTGGCATCATCCAGGGCGGATGTATCATACACGGCCTTCCTCCTGTCTGTCATCAGTTTATTACCAAATGGCATTTTGTTGTGTGTTCGGAGGTCCAAAACTGACCAGTGGGCCATAGGACAGCAGCTATTTTTGGGCCCTTGCCATCTCCCAGCGATATGCCCCTTTCGTGCTCTGAGCGCTTATCTTGCCCTTCGGGGTAATGCTCCGGGGTATTTGTTTTCTCACCAGGATGGGACCCCGCTTTCTCGTTATCAGTTTTGGACCATTACTGTCGCGGCCCTGGACAGGGCCGGTATTGTGGGATGGCATTTTGGCTCCCATTCATTCAGAATTGGGGCAGCCTCCACGGCAGCAGCCCTGGGCTATGCTTTGGAAGACATCCAGCGTATTGTGCGTTGGAGGTCCCAGAAGTTTCGTGTTTATGTGCGGCCGTTGCTGAAATGTTAACTGTTGCCCGAATGTTTTAATCTTTCTATCGTTCCAGGACCTGTTATGAAGACAAGAGCCAGGGTGGTCATCTTCGGCCATAGCTTTGTCTTCTGGACAGCCGAGTATGCTGCATCCTCCCAGTGGGGCCGAGATTTGGGCCTGGGCGCGTGTGCCACCATCGACTGGTTGGGCCGCAGGGGCATGCGATGGGCGGAGTTCCGCAGCTGGGCATGCCGTCTTTCCCTGCATGACCCTCCGGATGTTCTGTTGCTGCACTTGGGTGGCAACGACCTGGATCGAGCACCTGGCGCTGTTTTGCTCCTCAAGATCCTTCGGGACTTGAGTGAATTTTTGTTTTATTTCCCTGGCACTCGCATCTTGTGGTCCGCGTTGATTCCACGCTTAGCATGGCGGTCAGCCCATGACCCCCTTTTGATTAATAACGACCTTCGTAGGGTCAATCGCGAGATTGCCTGTTTTCTTCGGCATGGTGCCGGATGTGTCATATTCCACCCTGCTATTTCGGAGAGTGCCCCCCGTCTCTATCGGAAGGATGGAGTTCACCTAGCTACCCCGGGCCTGGATATTTTTCTGTCTGACCTGCAAGGGGGCCTGAGGGCCGAGCTGCTCGGCATGTTGGGGTAAGAGCCCCTGTCTCTTTGATGGCGGGTAGTGCAGCTGGTAACCGTATCCATGTTGAGAGCTAATTTGACGCCATTACGGCGCTTCACAGCCCTCGTAATCAGTCTATCCACATTGGCTATGTCAGCTGACAAATTAAGCTATTTATGACTGGAGGCCTCCCGAGGGCTGTGCTAGCTCCAGATTTAACTCGTTTACCTATTGGAATACAGAGCTTCTTGGCTGTGGGAATTTCATCCCACCCTGTTACCAGCTTGCACTACGGTGTCAGGTCCCCTTCAGTGATCCTGACTTTTCAGTTAAGAAGTTGGAAAGTTATTAATAAAGTTGTGGCCCGTTTGTACCAAATCAGAAGTTGTCTCGCCTCCTTATTTCGGGGCTTGGGGGGCAAGGGAAGCTCTGCTCCCCACTTGTTGGGGGAAGGGCGCGTTTGCCCTCCCAGCCCCGGCTTGGGCGCGCGACTTTCACGCCCATCCGGGTTTTTCTGCCCGGGGATGGGAGCCTATAAGAAGGCTACCATCCCTCGCCGCCATTTTGTTGGCGGCGAGATTTTTGGCCCCCCCTTCCCCCCTATGGTTGGAGAATGAGTATATCTGGTCGCCTTTTGGGGCCGGATGGGAATTTTTGGTGGTTACTCTGATTGGCCGTGAGTAGCCATGTGTTTTCACCCATCCCATTCTCTTCACTGCGGGGGTGGGCTCCTTCCTTTTGGCCACTAACTTGGCGGGTAGTGCAGCTGGTAACCGTATCCATGTTGAGAGCTAATTTGACGCCATTACGGTGCTTCACAGCCCTCGTAATCAGTCTATCCACATTGGCTATGTCAGCGGACAAATTAAGCTATTTATGACTGGAGGCCTCCCGAGGGCTGTGCTAGCTCCAGATTTAACTCGTTTGCCTATTGGAATACAGAGCTTCTTGGCTGTGGGAATTTCATCCCACCCTGTTACCAGCTTTCACTACAGTGTCAGGTCCTCTTCAGTGATCCTGACTTTTCAGTTAAGAAGTTGGAAAGTTATTAATAAAGTTGTGGCCCATTTATACCAAATCAGAAGTTGTCTCGCCTCCTTATTTCGGGGCTTGGGGGGCAAAGAAAGAAAGAAAGAAAGAAACTGGAAGTAGCTGGCTCTCCACTAATACTTTAAAAAAATTATATATTTGTATTAAATTGTACAGGGTGTATGTGGCCTATCACTCTTAGAAGCTTGTTGAAATAGTGATTTGCTTTTTTATTGGCAAGAAAAGGGGGTTCAGGTGAGAAGTAGGGAGGGTCACACAATGTTTCTGGGCATCATGTGGCAGGACTGCTTTAGATCTAGGAGTGCCATAAGGAGTTGCATACTCGTGAGTCTCTTCATTCCCCTGCCTTTGATATATGTAAAGAAAGCTGTTAGAAAAGGAAAGGTGGAGGGGGAAAGATGAGGAGTCTACTTCAAATTGAGCAATAAGGCATAAAAGCACGTATGCTGTGGGTTGCAATTTCTTGTAAGTCAGAAGATTAAGGATCAATGCAAGACTTAAGAATAGATAGCATTATTGGAAAAACCACTAACCCAAGCAATTGCCCTCATTAACCAAACTGAAAAAGAGTCCAGGCTCTGGTCCAGCATCCTGTCCTTTTCATATTTTACGCTAACAAGCTAAGAGAGGGTCAGATTTTCCATCTGGCAAGTAGCTGGCAAGTACTGTAAGAAGTGATTGCCTATATCAGTCTAGCCCTGGACTCTCCCTCCTCTTCTTTTTTTCTGCACAGCCATTATTGAAGGGTACAACATCTTGGCGGAACTAGAAACATGAGCAAGAACATCAGACACTTGTATGAAACAATAGGCTGGTTTACCTTTGCAGAAGTACAAGAGATTAGATTCCATGGCTGCTGTTCAGATCTGGCTCAACAGACTCAAAGGCATGTCTCATCATCACACTGAATCTCTAGTGCAGTCAGCGAAAACATTTGTTTTGTGCGAACGTGAGCCGAAAACTCGCCGTGCAATGGCAGCAGCAGCTGCTGCCACCCAACCACAAACACGAGGGCAAAACCCACCATTGCCTGTAGCATCTTGGGGTGGTGAGCAGGATGGGTCCTCTCCTACTTCCCTTGGAGCTGTGGGAGAAGCGGGGCCGCAGGCTAGGAGAGCGCCGTTGAGCAGGAGGGCAAATTTATTGTATTAGAAGGGGCTCCCAGCTGTCAGTGTGCCTACTTCCCTCTTCCTGGTCTTCCATCCCAGCCTGTCTGCCTGCCTCCTCTCTCTCCCCCACTTCCCACCCCCACGGCCAGTGGTGGCTCTGCCCAGCCCAGACAGGGCACCCTTTGTGTGGGGCAAACTGTGGGCAAGTGTGCGCCTGGGCAGGGTTTGTTTGCCTTTGGGTGGCTTTCCCAGCCTCAGCAGCCCCTGCTGTCCATCTTCCACCTGCAGCCTCGCTGACCCGGGGTGCTGTCAGGAGCAAGAAATTGGGGGGATGTCCCACGGCTGGCTAGAAAGACGCTTGCCTCCCACCCTCCAAAATCAGGGACTGTTTCCCCCTGTGGCAAGAGACCCCCTTGCCTCCCACCTTCTTCTTTCCCCCATCCCCACCCCTAACCCAAAGCACCCCACCCCCAGGAAAATCCAGCACCTGAGTTCTCCAGGTCGGTGGCGCCGGCCAGCAGGTGGAGAGGTCCTGCAAGAGGGCAGCAGCACCTGTCACATTCCTGCCCGTTTGGAAAGTTTTCTTTTTCCAACCAACGTTTCCCAATGTTGCGGCTTCAAAGGAGGTCTGT